>CM065460.1:22497013-23697013 GCA_032872475.1 Leptopilina myrica (nomen nudum) | reverse complement strand
CCTTTAAAATGGATTGACTTAATTAAAGACCCCAGACAAAGACTAGTTCGTTGGAGATTAAAACTAAGAGATTTCGAATATGAATTTAAGTACAAACCAGGAAAATTAAATCATAATGCGGACGCCTTATCAAAAAATCCTATCGAAACCGTAATAGAAGAACCGAATATAAAGAAACAAGCAAGAATTCTTGTGCAGACCAGACAATCTAAAGATCCTAAACCTACAGCTCCATCCACAAGTTCAGGAATTGCTAGCACGTCAACTCAAAAACAAGGAATTCTTAAACAACCAACAAAAATTAAAGGCATAATAAAACCTGTAAAGAAATCTACCATAAATACAAAATTATTACACACTAGCTCAATTGGACAACGTGTCTCTCAGCGAAATAAAAACCAACCACGACCTATAAAAACCAAAATTATCGAAGATACATCTTCAAGTTCCGATTCAGAGGAAAGTGAGAAACCACCTATACGCGAGAAAAGCACTAGCGTTCTACCTAGTTTAGTCATACCTACTCCCTTGTATGATCCATATGCTCCAAAAAGTGCACCCCCCGTCATACCTTTTGAACCGTACGAAATCATCGCCAGACCAACCACAGAAAATAAAGGAGTAGTAAAAATAGTAAGCTCACCGATAAGTGGAAGCGAAGATATTTCATCTGAAGAAGAACAAAATGTTCCCAAAACTAGAAAAGAAATAGCAAAGGAATTAGAAAAATCAATTGCCCTATTTGATGAATCAATGGCCCAACATGAAGATTGGTTGACAGAAGAAGAATTACCAGCAAGAGATTGGCTTAATGCATCTGTTGGAGATGATGATTCTGACGTCCACAAAGCCGCAAACGAATATATACCTGGGAGCCATTCGGATTTTGCAGAAAAGCTAATCGAAATTCTAAAGGGTACACACAAGGAGATACAAGAATTGACTGACATGATTCAAAACATAGTAACATAGTAAACATAGTAAAAAGAAGCAAACAACAGAAGAATTATATAAAGGAAAGAATGTAACTTTCGCAGACCAAACAAGAAAGTCTATAACACCTTGAAGTTTTAATCAACCTCTTGCAATATCAACACCTTATAAACATCCTGTAATAAGAAAAGAAACATCCGAATCAGAAGAAAAAGATAGAGAAAATCAATCATCACTTAACGAATTAATAAAAAATCAAACGGTTAGGTCAAAATCAGAAACATCTATTGCTAGTATTCCACTAGAAATTCAAAAATTAAAAGACGACATAAACGAATTCTCAACAAAAACCATAAGCAGTTGTAGGGAAAACTTAACTTACTATCGAAACAACTACGCTCATTTCCTATCCGCAGATTGCGAATTTGTAACCCCCATTGGAAGAGTACTCATTGACATTGGAGCAATTGATCCCCAAGAAGTAAAATTAAAAAATCCTCAAAAGGGACAAATACTAATTACCCCTCGAGGACAATATAAAATTTACACTCTAATAGTAAAGCATAATCACTTTGATCCACTATTGAAACAAGATGTTCTCGATGCATTACAAAACTTAAAAATCATTCTTCAAAAAGAAAATTCAAAGGAAATTAAAATTTCCAGAAGGAATGACCTAACTGACGAATTAATGAAAGGAGAATTTTCACACATGATAGAAACAATTTTCCAAAATAGCGACATAAAAGTAACTATATGTTATGGTCAAGCTACAATTCCAAAAGAAGAAATTTGAGAAGACATAATCAAAGAATACCATAACAGTAAGATTGGAAGACATAAAGGTGTTACAAAAACCTACCGAAGAATACGTGAAAAGTTCTTCTGGACTGGTCTCAAAGACCAAGTAATCGAATTCATAAGAAAATGTCCTACTTGTCAAGAACTAAAACTGGTTCGAGTAAAAACAAGAGAACCAATGCTAATTACGGACACGTCATTAGATGCTTTTGATAAAGTATCCTTGGATACAGTAGGAAAACTTCCTACGACTCCTGATGGTAAGTGCCACATACTTACCATGCAAGATCATTTATCAAAATATTGTATTGCAGTAGCAATCCCAGATATTTCAACTACAACAATAGCACATGCTGTAGCTGCAGAATTATATTCCAAATACGGAGCTCCTAAGTCAATTTTAACTGACAAAGGAGGAGGCTTCATAAGTAAACTTATGAGAAAATTGTCAAAAATCTTTGGAGTTCAGCAAGTCACAACTTCTGGATATAGACCGCAAACAAATGGCAGTTTAGAAAGAAGCCATATAGTTCTCGTAGATTTCCTAAAACAATATTCAGAAAACTACGACGATTGGGACAAATTACTACCATTTTGTATGTTTGCTTATAATACATCAGTTCATGAAGCTACAAATTTCACCCCTTTCGAATTAGTATTCGGAAAAATAGCCAGAACTCCCATTTCCTTTCCTTCAGAAGAAAAACTCGAAACTTACGGTTCCTATTTAGTTGAATTAATATCGAGGCTGACAGAGATAAGAAACATGGCCGCGAAGAACCTCATACAAGCCAAGCTCAAGTCCAAACAAAACTACGATAAAAAGATAAATCCCTTCTTAGGAAAAATAGGAGATAAAGCTTATGTCCTAAGAGAAGTTAAGAAAAACAAATTCGAGCCATATTATCATGGACCATTCGAAATTGTGGATCTCTTAGATAAACATACCGCATTTTTAATTACAAACGAGGGTCAAAGGTTTCAAAAACATGTTGATAAGTTAAAACTTGCCTACGAATAAAATAATAACAGTAATTTATGTTTTTAGATGGCAAAAATGATCATCACAACACCTCCCCTTCAAGGAGAATTAGTCATCATAGATATATTCCCAAAAGGGACTATTGACGAAATAGAATTCCCAAAGGGAATCCTAGAAGAACTCACCGCTGAATATAATCTTACTAAACCAACATACTCAATAGAAAGAGTATCAGGCCCCCCTAACAATAGACGCTATAATATAAATTGTAATGTGACTAACTTAACTCATAATAACGTATTCACTACAAGAACTAGAGACGAACGTTAAATAAAAGATGGAGAACACACAACAGCGCGTAAAATGCTAAAATTAGTAAATAAAAATTATTTTTTCTCAGAACAAGAACAAGAAACAATCTCTAATCGAACAACCTACGTAATGTGTCAAGAAGACACTTCAATTTTAAAAATTAAACTATTCAAATGGACCAATTGCTGCGAAATATGCTATCAAAGAGGTCATGTAAAGACAAAATGTAATGGTCCATTCAGAAACAAAAAACTAATACCCAAGGCCCTACCACCAGTAACAAATTAAATTTTTACTATAAAATACCATAATAAATGATTGTTAATCAAAAATTAACAAATAAAACATAATATAAACAAAATTGCCAACAATTAGCATTAATGTCGAACAATATATCGATCTCAGTAATTATCGACCTATCATTCGATAGTATCGATCGATATATCCATATTACTATAAGTTAACTTTTGTTTCACTACATTATAAAAATAGAATATAAAACATATAATTATCAGATAATTATTATACTGTATTGATCCATCAATTGTAAATAAAAAGGAAACAAAAAGAAAGACGAGAGAAAAGGAAGGAAGGGGATTTGGTGGTCGCCTTCTTCTTTCCTCTTTATTTTACAGTATTTCCTATAAATAAAAATGATAAAGTACTAATAAAGAATAAATTAGCAATAATAAACTATCATATAATCTTTAAGAATAATAAAAATTAGTTTAAAAATGAAAAATGATCAAAGTAATAACAAACTCGCGATATATCGCATATCGAGATATCGATCGATACCTATATCGATACAAGCATCACTAAATGATAAATTACATTAATTTAATGCAATTTCATGAAAAATACAGTTTGTCATAAACAAACGAACCAATTATTAATAAATAATACAATTAATTAACTTAACTCTACAAAAATATTAATAACATAAAAACAGATACCAATCGATATATCATTCGAGATATTGTTCAGTTGTATGTGCATTCAATACTAAATATTGAAATTCAGTATTATAAATCAGCTAATTAATTAACATAACAACAAATAATTATCAAAACTGCAAAATAGAAGAAAGCAAATAATTAACTATCACAAAAGTTACAAAAATCTCAAAACAATAACAACCAAAAGCCCCTAGATCATCAAATTCAAAATTTCCTATACATACTAAAATTCGAAAGTACACAATATTAATTAAAAATTATTTTACAGGTGAATATTCCACTCATTGGATCCATCTCCGAAGCAATTGACTACATATCGATTGCTTTCATACTACTTTTACTACTATTAGCAATAATAGTAATTAAAAATTTATATGTATGCTACAAAGTAATTTCCATGAGACGAAGACGATCAAATCAACCAACTAGCCTCTAAAAGGACCATTGAGGGCAATGGAAATTCTAAGGAGGGAGGACAGCTTATAAAAATTCCAAAAATTATAAAGTACATCAAAAAAAAATATAGCAACTGAAAACACACCTTGCGCAACAACGCTAAAACAGTATGTGCGCATCGTCAAGCTGTCAAGCCCATGTACACCGCAAGACACGACGCGAAGCATATGCTCTGTCTCATGCCCTGTCTTGCGCAGCAACGCCTATTCTACTAGCGCGCTGTCCCTATATACTACTCGCTCCACTGTTTGTGTGCCGTCCGTACTGTGAATCGACCGCAACATCGATCCTACAGCACAAGACACGACGCGACGCATATGCTCTGTCTCTCTCTCCGCCTGCATAGCAACGACTCGCACCGATGTATCGCGCCGTCTGTGACGTCACACGTGAATCGACTGCCGCATCGATTCTGTAGCGCGAGACACGATGCGACGCGCATACTCCATCTCTCTCTTCTTGCGCACCA
Source organism: Leptopilina myrica (nomen nudum) (assembly GCA_032872475.1). Classification (NCBI taxonomy): domain Eukaryota; kingdom Metazoa; phylum Arthropoda; class Insecta; order Hymenoptera; family Figitidae; genus Leptopilina; species Leptopilina myrica (nomen nudum). Next base: position 23,692,101 of record CM065460.1, on the reverse strand, counting down.
ACCTTTACGATACTTAAACGTTTAGTTACTATACATTGAACACAGCGCCAAAAAAAATAAGTCTGAAATATGTAAATATTGAAAATTGTCCAAATCGACACATTATCAAACGCATAATCGACACTTTATTCAAAAGTTTTTCGGATCGATGTTGTAAAGTTATTAATTTAAACACCTAATAAATTAAAACCGACAAGTAGAAAATCAAAAATTAAAACAAATTAACAAATTAAATCTCAACTATCAATAATTATCAAAATTATTTAAAAACAAACAAATACGATAAAAGGGTAATAATAATATTTAAATTTCAATTACGTGAACAGATGCACATATAATAATTGATTCAGAATTAGAGAGTGAATTATCATTTATTCAAACGAAAAAATATGGGAAAGATAATTGACATTTTATTATTAATACAAATAATCATTATTATAATTATTAGATATATTTAGTTAAATATGACATTTCAAACAAAAATTCATTCAATATTCATCAAAATCACCCTCTACACACGAACTATATAATTTTGTTTCCACACCAACATCGATTTCACTATCATCAGAATCTTCTGTTCCTCCTGATTGAAGAGAACCAATTGACGAGCAGTGGCAGGAGGATATGACTTCCACCACGCGAGTAGAAGGTTGCTCAACACAATAGCAAACTCCTGATCTCAAAAATCGTCCACATGGACAGAAACTGTTGCCCAAATCATTTGCACTGAAACAAATCCAAATACACGAATAAATTCAAGAACAAAAAAAAATTTTAACAACAAGAACAAAAATTATAATAAAATAAATAAATACCCCAGGCAAATAACAGGATTATCCGTGGCGTGAATACACAGACGTGGTGGTAAAGAAAATTTTTCAAGAAGCAACCTTAATTCCTGAACATCTTTCATCAAATCTCTTTGAATGGCATCCCTCTCCATAGAACGCGCCTGCCTTATTTCTGTAAGAGAAACCACCTTGCAGCCCCTCTTTGGACGACCTCTGCTCCGGTTTTCTCCTACGTTGGGTTGCGATAAAATATGGTTCAGGGCTTCAATAATTGTAACGTTGTGTTCCATGCTCGTTGTTATGGTGTTCAATTTATCCAATAGAGTTGGAAGATGACAAACATTTTTTTGACGATTTCGTGCCGTATCCCCTGAAGAAAAAAAAACACAAGGAAAAATAATTTTCACCATTGAAATTATTCCCTCCCCACATAAAGACCTCCTCGTAAGAATAGAGCACTATTCTTTAAAATGTCATCCCGAAATTTAAGAGATGATACTTGCAAAAGGACATTTCTACGACGACAATCTAATTTTTGCACCACTTTAAAATCATCAACACAAACCAAAACCCAAATTATTTATACAAAAATTTATCATACGTTCAACTGCAATATCAATTTTCACATTCCAAAAGGCTATGTAAAAAATACCCAAAGTTTCCTCGACACGAGCTAAACGAAGAGAGAAACCCATCCATTTTGGTACAGAATCTACATTCAAACCGGAATTAGAAGGTGCTACAACAGTATTATCCACCCCAAGAATTGAAACGTCAAACTCTCGAATATAATTGTCAAACTCAGAATTCACTGAAGAGTCAATATTGCTGGTTACAAGTAATCCAGAGAAACTGATTCCGTTACACTTAAGGTATTATTAAGTTTAGTAAATTCATCCGAATTGCTTGTCATTTTACCGAAGGTCCATAAGAGATAATCACTATAACATTAATGACAAAGATACTAACCAACAATAGTTCCTGATTAAGTTGTTAAATCTAGAGGATTATCCCCTCCAGCCAAATTTTCCCTGAAAATCGTCGTAGCCGATGAAGAATAACTTAATTCGGACATCTTTATTCCAGAACTATTTTATGGAAACTGAGAACTCAAGACGTGACTTATGTTAAGGAGGTCAGAAACAACGAAACTACTAAGTTAAACAATTTCCAAGGAACAAAATACAACTCAAGACATCAAAAGTTCAAAAAAAAATTTTTTTTTACTTACCTCAGAAGAACAGATAAAAGTTACATAGCACGTTCCTAGCCAAAACACTACACAAGCACTTTTATTTCATAAACAAAGAAATATCACACCACTCCAAATAATTACTTTTAAAATATTAAAATTTTATGGTAATTATGCAGAAGAAGGACTTTTCCCAATTTTTGAGAAAAATGGTAAATTTTTTTTGGAATGTCTTTCATTTGGCTAGTTATTAAAGAATCCGGTGGGGGAGGATGAAAAAGTTACTTACAGAACGCCAGGGCTGGGAAACAAAAATTTTTTTTTGGTTTTTGACCTTTTACTTAGTAAATATTAAAAATTTTAAAAAAAGTTCTACATAAAAGTTGCAGATCTTGTTAAGATACACATTTTATGTTACATGCAATTTTTTCATAAATTGAGTATTTTTCGAGACAAACACAAAAAACGGAAAATAACCATAGAAACGTTTTAATGCAGAAGGGAGTCAAATTAACTTCCTAGATGGTACTAGAAGGTATCCAACTTAGACCAGACCCCCCCCACGTTAAAAAAAGGCGTTTTGAAGGTGCATCCAGAACACATCACTCAAAGGCGGGCGCAGACCGCCGCACCTAATTTCCTTCCACGTTTAAATGCAGAAGGGAGTCAAATTAACTTTCTAGATGGTACTAGAAGGTATCCAACTTAGACCAGACCCCCCTCCAACGTTTAAAGAAGGCGTTTTAAAGATGCATCCACAACACATTGCTCAAAGGCGGGCGAAGCCTGCCGCACCTGATTTCCTTCAACGTTTTAATGCAGAAAGAGAGTCATATCCGTTGGAGCGGGGTCTGGACTAAGTTAGACATCTTGTAGTACTAACTAGAAAGTTAATTTGACTCCCATCTGCATTAAAACGTGGAAGGAAATCTGGTGCGGCGGGCTTCGCCCGCCTTTGAGTGATCTATTGTGGATGCACCTTCAAAACGCCTTTTTTTTTAAACGTTGGAGGGGGGTCTGGTCTAAGTTAGATACCTTCTAGTACAAACTAGGAACTAAATTGGACTCCCTTCTGCATTAAACGTTAAAATAAACCAGGAGCGGCGGGCTTCGCCCGCCTTTGAGTGATGTGTTGTGGATGCACCTTTAAAACGCCTTTTTTAAACGTTGGAAGGGGGTCTTGTCTAAGGCTGGGGTCCCAGGATATCGTTTTTGTTGCGTTTTGTAACTAGACCATGAGTGTGAGAGAGATACAGATATATGTTTGCTCTATTTGCACTCATGGCCTAGTTACAAAACGCAACGCAAAACGTTGCCATAGGACTCCAGCCTGAGTTGGTTACCTTCTAGTACCATCTAGGAAGTTAATTTGACTCCCTTCTGCATTAAAACGTTTCTATGGTTATTTTCCGTTTTTTGTGTTTGTCTCGAAAAATACTCAATTTATGAAAAAATTGCATGTAACATAAAATGTGTATCTTAACAAGATCTGCAACTTTTATGTAGAACATTTTTCAAAATTTTTAATATTTACCAAGTAAAAGGTCAAAAACCAAAAAAAAAATTTTGTTTCCCAGCCCTGGCGTTCTGTAAGTAACTTTTTCATCCTCCCCCAACGAATTTTTCATTTTCTAGCTGATTGAAAGCTTTTCCAAAAATAATTAACCGTTTTTCTTCAAAATTGAGAAAAGTCCTTCTTCTGCATAATTACCAATTTTATTATTAGGATGCACATTTTGTTCTTATCAAAAATAAAATTTATTGGGACAATAAATAATTTAAGGAGGGAGGACTGTTACATCCCTAGATATAACTTTTCAAAATTAATAGTAAAATAAAGTAAATAATTCCTTAACATCTAGAGAGGTATGGTGAGTAAGCGGCGGTCGGTTAATTGCCTACACGCATGGTAATTACCAGACTGTCGTTCACTTATCATAAGCGGCGCAAAAAGATAAGAGCATATGAAGGTTCTTAAGTTGTACACTAGAGACTCAGATTTAAATAAGTAATATGACTAACTGCATGAATGTTATAATAAATTATTATATAAGCGAGTGTCATATTACTTCTTAAAGATTGAACGATATATACATATGAAAATTGATCCGAATCGTACATGATTTTTGCATTTTAGCATAAGTACGTGTCTTTTGCATTGTTTACTTCGGTGTTTAAAAAAGAGAAGACTTGTTTTCTTCATAAAAGAAGTAAATTGCACTAAATAGTAATAATCTTAATTAATACAATCGTCGTATCATTATAACAGTCTTTTTCATTAGTTTCTTTCTAATTTCTAACAAAATTAGTGCAAATTATTTCAAACATAAAGAAAACAAGTTTTCTTTTGTATTAAGGTACAGTGTTCGAAATAACACTTAGAATCAATGAATAAACTGTTAAAATAGTCATTTTAGTGCATTTAAGTGCTAAAATACGAACTGATAATCTAAAATCATAAAACCATCCCTGTAAGCAGCGAAGCATAGCTGGTTGCAGCTCATTCATTTCTTCTCTGTACACTCCAACATTGTAAGTAAATACCATATTGTTAATACAATGTTTAATGAATAAATCACTAAAAGGGAATATGCATATAATTATTTAACGGAAACCCGTAGTTTCTTTGAAGTCAAACAAATCCACACATAAAAATAAATATCAAGTCTTACCAACTTGATTAATCAGCTACTTGTCTCCAATTTTACTAATAAATTAGTAAACTAACCTAACTTTAGCTCAGGTCGTAACACTTTGGAATAGGTGAAGAATCATCAGAAACCTTAGGACAAATTACATTAAAAATGATCGGTTATGAAATTGACTTTTTAATAGTACAAGTCGATAATTCCATACCTTATAACGGAATACTCGGAATACAATTTTTTGTAAAAACTCAAAGTAAATTGAACTTTTTAACTCAAAATTTAGAAATTGATAACGTAAAAAATTAGAATGAGACGACAAACAATTTCACAAAATAATACAAATGACGTGTACAGTATAGAAGACACTAACGTTTTAGGACAACTTCTATACATGTTTATTAAAAATGGTATTACAAAAAATACCTCAGACTTTCTAATTGATACAGGTTCCAAATGTAACATTCTTAAGGACGAATTAATAATGCCAGGCGACCCTATCATAACAAACGAAAACAAATTTTTAAAAGGAGTCGGTGGTAACGTAATTCAAACCATGGGTAGTGCTGATCTTTTTGTATATGGAGTCCGTTCTCCTTTCCAAATTGTTTCTGATGATACCGATCTACCCGCTTAAGCTATTTTAGGAGCCAGATTCTGTCAAGATGGACAAATTATTATTGATTTCGAAAATTCAGTAGTAGTAATTGGAGAATCAGCTTACAATTTCAAATTTAAAACACCCTCCCCTAACACGAAAAGAAAACAAAATTGTTTGTATTATTGTCAAGAAAATGACCTCTCTGAAAAATGTAAAAGAGAAATATATTTTTCAGGTTAACACCCATGAGTTAGGGAAAAATCTAGATGTAGAACCAAATGAAGATTTCTATTTAGATTCTTCTAACCCCTACTATCAAGAGGAAGAAGAAGAATTAGAACGTTTAAAAAATAATAACTTTGCTGATTTCCTTCGTTTAGATCATTTACAAGAAAAAGAAAAGCAACATATATTGAATTTAGTAAATCAATATAGGTCTAGTTTTTATTTACAGGGAGATAATTTACCTGGTATAAATGCCATCATGCATAGAATTCCTATCATGGATGACATTCCTGTAAATACTAAACAATATAAATTCCCACATGCGTTGAAAGAAGAAATTATTAAACAAATGAAAGAACTTTTAAGAATGAAAATCATAAAACCTTCTAATTCTTCTTACAACATTTTTTTATGGATAGTACCCAAAAAGCCAGATTCCCAAGGCATCGTAAAATGAAGAGTCGTTTTAGATTTCAGATGGCTCAATGAAAAGACCGTCAGTGATAGTTATCCATTGATAAATATCACAGAAAATTTTGATCAAGTTAGAGGAGCTAAATACTATTTAATTATAGATTTAGCAAAACGTTTTCTTCAAATCAAACTAGACCCCAAATATTCTCACAAAACCGCGTTTAGTACACGCTTCGGACATTATGAGTTCGTTAAGATTCCTTTTGGACTAAAAACAGCTCCATCAACGTTTCAAAGATTAATAAATACCGTTGTTTAGGGACTCCAAGGTGAAACGTTGTTTGTTTACTTAGACGATATTGTCATATATGCCAACAGTATCGAAGAGCATGATAGAAAATTCCATCAATTAATGGAAAGATTAGTTCAAGCAAATTTAAAATTACAAACCCATAAATGTGAATTTTTAAGAGCAGAGGTCAGTTATCTTAGTCATAAATTAAGTAAAGTTGGTCTTAGCCCTGATCTTAAAAAGATTGAAGCAGTAAAAAAATTCCCAGTACCCACAAATCTTAGGAAAATCCGCGAATTTCTTGGATTAGCTGGATATTATAGGAGATTTACCAAAAACTTCTCTTAAATCGCCAAACCCTTATCCAAATTAATGCATAAAGAAGTAGAATCTCAGTGGAATGATAAAGCTAATAATGCTTTTGAAGAATTAAAGGAATTACTGTGTAATGCTCCCCTTTTATAGTTCCCTGAATTAGACAAACCTTATAACATCACTACCGATGCATCTGGTTATGCAATTAGAGGTGTTTTGTCCCAAGGAGAGATAGGTAAAGACAAACCTATTGTCTGCTTCTCACGCGTCCTTAGAGGCCCTGAATTAAATTATGAAGTCTACGAAAAAGAAGCTACAGCTGTAGTAGATTCTGTCCAAGCGTTTCGATCCTATGTAAATGGTAGAAAAATTAACATATACACTGATCATCAACCTCTAGTTTGGTTTAAATCAGCTGATTTGAACACTCGCGTCCAAAAATGACGTATTAAATTATCCGAATACGATTATTCTATTTTTCATAAACCGGGTAAAATGAATAATAACGCTGACGCCCTCTCAAGAAACCCTGTAGAAATTACATCTGTCAATAGCCTCTCCCAAGTTCTAGGAAAAGAAGAAACGTCCGCCCTGCCTTAGATGGCCAACTATTTGGAGAAATCGTTGAATCTCCTCCAGTACCCAAAACTAGGGATAAAGAAATAATTGATGAAGACGTCTCAAATTCCGATTCAGATTTCGATTCTGAAGACTCAGACTCAGTAGAAACTCTTCCAAATAAAGATTCAAACGGTATTGAAAGATTAAGGATAATTAAAACAAGAGAAACTATTCAACTTCGTGTGGATAACATTGCTTCTTTTGTAGACGTTAGTGGTACCCCTTGCGATGAAGGTGCCAAGAAATTAGTCGAACACAATAAAATTAGTCAACAACAAAAATTAATTTTCGGCGAAATCGATCAAATAAAAAGAAAAAGCAACAGATTCTTATTTTCTCTATGTTTAAAAGATGATAAAACTTTGTCCTGAACTCAGAAACGTGTAAATATATTTAATTTGATTAAAAAAACTTAAACAGCGCTTAAAAGATTTAAATCAAAATAAATTTTCTATTGCCAAAAGTCCAACAATCGGAGAATTAGACTGGGCAGACATTTTAAATCTTATTAATTTAGTATTTAGAGGAACTAAAATCACAATTCTAATTTGCTATGGGACAATAACATATGCCCATATTGATAAACGTGACGCGATATTCTATGAATGCCATAAATGTCTAATAGGAGGACATAAAGGCAATGGACATTGTTGGTCTTCTTAAACCAACGTCTAAGGGTAACGAATATATCCTTACTATTCAAGATTTATTTTCCAAATTTTGCAGAATATCTAGCTTCAGTTTAAAAAAAAAATTTTTTATCTAAAAGCCGTAATAATTTTTGCAGAAACACTTCGTAAGCACTGTAATTTGTTAAAAATCGTGGATTACATACGGTATTCCTTTACACGTAAAAAATAATAGCAATTTAATGTTTAATACCATTCACATTAAAAGTCTCGAAAATAAAAAAGACAAAGAAATGAAATAAAAGATTACAAATATTTTATCTCCCAAATGAAGAGATCATTTAATACAAGATTTTTTTTCTGTACTTCCTCAGATACAAAATAGTAATTTCTTTACTGTGTTAAGCAATACAAATCTATTATGAGAAAAAAAAATTTTAAAGAAAAAATGTAAAGTGGTCATTATTTCAAATATGATGACAGTGTCAACCCTGTAAAACACGCAGACCTTTTGCACGTTTATTCAAATTTTACAAAAATCTCATAAATTTAAAAAAGGTATTTGTCATATTTAGTCAAAAAAATGTTGTAGAGTAAAGTTGTTTGTATTTTTCTAATCTAAAGTAATATAAAGTTAAAAATAATGAAATTTGAAAAAATTGAATTTTTAAAATTTTGAAACTACTGTAGTTTGCGTAGTTTCAATGAAAATGGCTGGCTTACGAACTCGATCTTTATTTTAACACTAACTTTGTGCATGCAAAGTTGCTAGTTGATGCATTAAGTTTTTCAAGAGTTATCGTAGGGGCACCATTGTGTCTACAGACAGACACGAAGACAGACATACGGACAGACACTTTTTTTAGACCATGTTTTTCGGACTCAGGGGACCATAAAACGTCGAGATTTCATGAAATTAGCGAAACTCAATTTTTGACCAAAACTAATACTTTCTCATGTGATGAGAATGTAATATAAAAATTAGTTTTTTTCAAATAAGTCGAAAAGTTTCAAGTTTATTGAAAAGTTCTCAACAGCAAAGTTGTAGCTGATGGTAAGACGAGAAAAAAAGTCTGTGGTAGCAAGCTCCCATAGGCAATAGTTTTGGAGATAATTGAGTCGGAATATGGATTTTTTATTAAAAAATGATAAAAAATATATATATACGGTGGTTTTTACGGAAATTACTAGTTTTTGGTTAATGTGAGCATTTTTTGAGTACAATAGGGTGAGAATATGTGGAAATTAATGTAATAATTTTTTTTCTCTTTGAGAAATTTTGATTTTTAGCGTTATTTTAGTATTTTTGAGTATTTTTTTACTATTTAAGAGCCTATAACTTCGAAATTTGACTTTCTATGAAAAAATGTTTTAGAGGAAAGTTGTTTGTATTTTTCTAATCTAAAGTAATATAAAGTTAAAAATAATGAAATTTGAAAAAATTGAATTTTTAAAATTTTGAAACTACTGTAGTTTGCGTAGTTTCAATGAAAATGGCTGGCTAACGAACTCGATCTTTATTTTAACATTAACTTTGTGCATGCAAAGTTGCTAGTTGATGCATTAAGTTTTTCAAGAGTTATCGTAGGGGCACCATTGTGTCTACAGACAGACACGAAGACAGACATACGGACAGACACTTTTTTAGACCATGTTTTTCGGACTCAGGGGACCATAAAACGTCGAGATTTCATGAAATTAGCGAAAGTCAATTTTCGACCAAAACTAATACTTTCTCATGTGATGAGAATGTAATATAAAAATTAGTTTTTTTCAAATAAGTCGAAAAGTTTCAAGTTTATTGAAAAGTTGTCAACAGCAAAGTTGTAGCGGATGGTAAGACGAGAAAAAAAGTCTCTAGTAGCAAGCTCCCATAGGCAATAGTTTTGGAGATAATTGAGTCGGAATATGGATTTTTTATTAAAAAATGATAAAAAATATATATATATACGGTGGTTTTTACGGAAATTACTAGTTTTTGGTTAATGTGAGCATTTTTTGAGTACAATAGGGTGAGAATATGTGGAAATTAATGTAATTATTTATTTTCTCTTTGAGAAATTTTGATTTTTAACGTTATTTTAGTATTTTTGAGTATTTTTTTTACTATTTAAGAGCCTATAACTTCGAAATTTGACTTTCTATGAAAAAATGTTTTAGAGGAAAGTTGTTTGTATTTTTCTAATCTAAAGTAATATAAAGTTAAAAATAATGAAATTTGAAAAAATTGAATTTTTAAAATTTTGAAACTACTGTAGTTTGCGTAGTTTCAATGAAAATTGCTGGCTAACAAACTCGATCTTTATTTTAACACTAACTTTGTGCATGCAAAGTTGCTAGTTGATGCAATAAGTTTTTCAAGAGTTATCGTAGGGACACCATTGTGTCTACAGACAGACACGAAGACAGACATACGGACAGACACTTTTTTTAGACCATGTTTTTCGGACTCAGGGGACCATAAAACGTCGAGATTTCATGAAATTAGCGAAAGTCAATTTTCGACCAAAACTAATACTTTCTCATGTGATGAGAATGTAATATAAAAATTAGTTTTTTTCAAATAAGTCGAAAAGTTTCAAGTTTATTGAAAAGTTCTCAACAGCAAAGTTGTAGCTGATGGTAAGACGAGAAAAAAAGTCTGTGGTAGCAAGCTCCCATAGGCAATAGTTTTGGAGATAATTGAGTCGGAATATGGATTTTTTATTAAAAAATGATAAAATATATATATACGGTGGTTTTTCCAGAAATTACTAGTTTTTGGTTAATGTGAGCATTTTTTTAGTACAACGGGGTGAGATTATGTGGAAATTAATGTAATAATTTTTTTCTCTTTGAGAAATTTTGATTTTTAGCGTTATTTTAGTATTTTTGAGTATTTTTTTTACTATTTAAGAGCCTATAACTTTGAAATTTGACTTTCTATGAAAAAATGTTGTAGAGCAAAGTTGTTTGTATTTTTCTAATCTAAAGTAATATAAAGTTAAAAATAGTGAAATTTGAAAAAATTGAATTTTTAAAATTTTGAAACTACTGTAGTTTGCGTAGTTTCAATGAAAATTGCTGGCTAACAAACTCGATCTTTATTTTAACACTAACTTTGTGCATGCAAAGTTGCTAGTTGATGCAATAAGTTTTTCAAGAGTTATCGTAGGGACACCATTGTGTCTACAGACAGACATACGGACAGACACTTTTTTTAGACCATGTTTTTCGGACTCAGGGGACCATAAAACGTCGAGATTTCATGAAATTAGCGAAAGTCAATTTTCGACCAAAACTAATACTTTCTCATGTGATGAGAATGTAAAAATATTTAAAACATTCGCCTGAAAATGGGTTGTCTCTCAATTTTGACCGGTAGTGTATATATATATATATATATATATATATATATATATATGGGGCAAAATTTCTCAATTGTCCTAACTTACAATTGAAAGTCTTCAATTCGGGCTGATTTTTGCACAATCTTTAGTACTATAGGAGCTGCCGCGTAAAAATGAGTCAAGGATGGCAGCACCCAGGGTATACAAAATGCCTGGCTAAACAGCAGCTGTAAAACACAAGTATCACCAGTTCAAGAACAACCATGGCATCACCTTTTACGATTTTTTTCACCCGCAAAACCGCCGCAGAGGAAAATTAAAATTTTCCTTTTAACTTTTTCTTCATTGACAACCTCGGGACAACCCTGGAATTACCTTTTACGATTTTTTTTCACCCGCAAAACCGCCGCAGAGGAACTTTAAAATTTTCCTTTTGACTTTTTCTGAATTGCCAACCTCGGGACAACCCTGGCATCACCTTTAACGATTTTTTTCACCCGCAAAACCGCCGCAGAGGAAAATTAAAATTTTTCTTTTGACTTTTTCTTCATTGACAACCTCGGGACAACCCTGGCATTACCTGTAACGATTTTTTTCACCCGCAAAACCGCCGCAGAGGAAAATAAAAATTTTCCTTTTGACTTTTTCTTCATTGACAACCTCGGGACAACCCTGGCATTACCTGTAACGATTTTTTTAACCCGCAAAACCGCCGCAGAGAAACTTTAAAATTTTCCTTTTGACTTTTTTATCATTGACAACCTCGGGACAACCCTGGCATTAACTGTAACGATTTTTTTCACTCGCAAAACCGCCGCAGAGGAACTTTAAAATTTTCCTTTTTACTTTTTCTGAATTGCCAACCTCGGGACAACCCTGGCATTACCTTTAACGATTTTTTTCACCCACAAAACCGCCACAGAGAAACTTTAAAATTTTCCTTTTTACTTTTTCTGATTTGCCAACCTCGGGACAACCCTGGCATCACCTTTAACGATTTTTTTCACCCGCAAAACCTCCGCAGAGGAAAATTAAAATTTTCCTTTTGACTTTTTCTTCATTGACAACCTCGGGACAACCCTGGCATTACCTGTAACAATTTTATTCACCCGCAAAACCGCCGCAGAAGAAATTTAAAATTTTCCTTTTAACTTTTTCTTCATTGACAACCTCAGGACAAACCTGGCATTACCTTTTACGACTTTTTTCACCCGCAAAACCGCCGCAGAGGAACTTTAAAATTTTCCTTTTGACTTTTTCTGAATTGCCAACCTCGGGACAACCCTGGCATTACCTGTAACGATTTTTTTCACGCGCAAAACCGCCGCAGAAGAAATTTAAAATTTTCCTTTTAACTTTTTCTTCATTGACAACCTCAGGACAAACCTGGCATTACCTTTTACGACTTTTTTCACCCGCAAAACCGCCGCAGAGGAACTTTAAAATTTTCCTTTTGACTTTTTCTGAATTGCCAACCTCGGGACAACCCTGGCATTACCTGTAACGATTTTTTTCACGCGCAAAACCGCCGCAGAGGAACTTTAAAATTTTTCTGAATTGCCAACCTCGGGACAACCCTGGCATTACCTGTAACAATTTTTTTTCACCCGCAAAACCGCCGCAGAGGAACTTTAAAATTTTCCTTTTAACTTTTTCTTCATTGATAACCTCGGGACAACCCTGGCATTACCTTTAACGATTTTTTTCACCCGCAAAACCGCCACAGAGAAACTTTAAAAATTTCCTTTTGACTTTTTCTTCATTGACAACCTCGGGACAACCCTGGCATTACCTGTAACGATTTTTTTCACCCGCAAAACCGCCGCAGAGGAACTTTAAAATTTTCCTATTGACTTTTTCTTCATTGACAACCTCAGGACAACCCTGGCATTACCTGTAACAATTTTTTTCACCCGTAAACCGCCGCAGAGGAACTTTAAAATTTTCCTTTTAACTTTTTCTTCATTGACAACGTCGGGACAACCCTGGCATTACCTTCTACGATTTTTTTTCACCCGCAAAACCGACGCAGAGGAACTTTAAAATTTTCCTTTTGACTTTTTCTGAATTGCCAACCTCGGGACAACCCTGGCATTACCTTTAACGATTTTTTTAACCCGCAAAACCGCCGCAGAGGAACTTTAAAATTTTCCTTTAACTTTTTCTTCATTGACAACCTTGGGACAACTCTGGCATTACATTTTACGATTTTTTTAACCCGCAAAACCGCCGCAGAGGAACTTTAAAATTTTCCTTTTGACTTTTTCATCATTGACAACATTGGGACAACAATGGCATTACCTGTAACGATTTTTTTCACGCGCAAAACCGCCGCAGAGGAACTTTAAAATTTTCCTTTTTACTTTTTCTGAATTGCCAACCTCGGGACAACCCTGGCATTACCCGTAACGATTTTTTTCACCCGCAAAACCGCCGCAGAGGAACTTTAAAATTTTCCTATTGACTTTTTCTTCATTGACAACCTCAGGACAACCCTGGCATTACCTGTAACAATTTTTTTCACCCGCAAACCGCCGCAGAGGAACTTTAAAATTTTCCGTTTAACTTTTTCTTCATTGACAACGTCGGGACAACCCTGGCATTACCTTTTACGATTTTTTTTACCCACAAAACCGCCGCAGAGGAACTTTAAAATTTTCCTTTTGACTTTTTCTGAATTGCCAACCTCGGGACAACCCTGGCATTACCTATAACGATTTTTTTCACCCGCAAAACCGCAGCAGAGAAACTTTAAAATTTTCTTTTTGACTTTTTCTGAATTGCCAACCTCGGGACAACCCTGGCATTACCTTTAACGATTTTTTTCACCCGCAAAACCGCCGCAGAGGAACTTTAAAATTTTCCTTTTGACTTTTTCTGAATTGACAACCTCGGGACAACCCTGGCATTAACTGTAACGATTTTTTTCACCCGCAAAACCGCCGCAGAGGAAAACTAAAATTTTCCTATTGACTTTTTCTTCATTGACAACCTCGGGACAACCCTGGCATTACCTTTTACGATTTTTTTTACCCGCAAAACCGCCGTTGAGCAACTTTAAATTTTTCCTTTTGACTTTTTCTGAATTGACAACCTCGGGACAACCCTGGCATTACCTGTAACGATTTTTTTCACCCGCAAAACCGCCGCAGAGGAACCGTAAAATTTTCCTATTGACTTTTTCTTCATTGACAACCTCGGGACAACCCTGGCATTACCTGTAACAATTTTTTTTTTACCCGCAAACCGCCGCAGAGGAACTTTAAAATTTTCCTTTTAACTTTTTCTTCATTGACAACCTCAGGACAACCCTGGCATTAACTGTAACGATTTTTTTCACCCGCAAAACCGCCGCAGAGGAACCGTAAAATTTTCCTTTTAACTTTTTCTTCATTGACAACCTCGGGACAACCCTGGCATAACCTTTTACTATTTTTTTTCACCCGCAAAACCACCGCAGAGGAATTTTAAAATTTTCCTTTTGACTTTTTCTGAATTGCCAACCTCTGGACAACCCTGGCATAACCTTTTACTATTTTTTTTCACCCGCAAAACCGCCGCAGAGGAAAATTGAAATTTTCCTTTTGATTTTTTTATCATTGACAACCTCGGGACAACCCTGGCATTAACTGTAACGATTTTTTTCACTCGCAAAACCGCCGCAGAGGAACTTTAAAATTTTCCTTTTTACTTTTTCTGAATTGCCAACCTCGAAACAACCCTGGCATTACCTTTAACGATTTTTTTCACCCACAAAACCGCCACAGAGAAACTTTAAAATTTTCCTTTTGACTTTTTCTGATTTGCCAACCTCGGGACAACCCTGGCATCACCTTTAACGATTTTTTTCACCCGCAAAACCTCCGAAGAGGAAAATTAAAATTTTCCTTTTGACTTTTTCTTCATTGACAACCTCGGGACAACCCTGGCATTACCTGTAACGATTTTTTTCACCCGCAAAACCGCCGCAGAGGAACTTTAAAATTTTCCTATTGACTTTTTCTTCATTGACAACCTCAGGACAACCCTGGCATTACCTGTAACAATTTTTTTCACCCGCAAACCGTCGCAGAGGAACTTTAAAATTTTCCTTTTAACTTTTTCTTCATTGACAACGTCGGGACAACCCTGGCATTACCTTTTACGATTTTTTTTACCCGCAAAACCGCCGCAGACGAACTTTAAAATTTTCCTTTTGACTTTTCATCATTGACAACCTCGGGACAACCCTGGCATTACCTTTTACGATTTTTTTTACCTGAAAAACCGACGCAGAGGAACTTTAAAATTTTCCTTTTGACTTTTTCTGAATTGCCAACCTCGGGACAACCCTGGCATTACCTTTTACGATTTTTTCAACCCGCAAAACCGCCGCAGAGGAACTTTAAAATTTTCCTTTAACTTTTTCTTCATTGACAACCTTGGGACAACTCTGGCATTACATTTTACGATTTTTTTCACCCGCAAAACCGCCGCAGAGGAACTTTAAAATTTTCCTTTTGACTTTTTCTGAATTGCCAACCTCGGGACAACCCTGGCATTACCTATAACGATTTTTTTCACCCGCAAAACCGCAGCAGAGAAACTTTAAAATTTTCCTTTTGACTTTTTCTGAATTGCCAACCTCGGGACAACCCTGGCATTACCTTTAACGATTTTTTTCACCCGCAAAACCGCCAAAGAGAAACTTTAAAAATTTCCTATTGACTTTTTCTTCATTGACAACCTCGGGACAACCCTGGCATTACCTGTAACAATTTTTTTCACCCGCAAAACCGCCGCAGAGGAACTTTAAAATTTTCCTTTTAACTTTTTCTTCATTGACAACCTCGGGACAACCCTGGTATTACCTTTTACGATTTTTTTTTACCCGCAAAACCGCCGCAGAGGAACTTTAAAATTTTCCTTTTGACTTGTCATCATTGACAACCTCGGGACAAACCTGGCATTTCCTGTAACAATTTTTTTCACCAGCAAAACCGGCGCAAAGCAACTTTAAATTTTTCCTTTTGACTTTTTCTGAATTGCCAACCTCGGGACAACCCTGGCATTACCTGTAACGATTTTTTTCACGCGCAAAACCGCCGCAGAGGAACTTTAAAATTTTCCTTTTAACTTTTTTTTCATTGATAACCTCGGGACAACCCTGGCATTACCTTTTACGATTTTTTTCACCCGCAAAACCGCCGCAGAGGAACTTTAAAATTTTTCTTTTGACTTTTTCATCATTGACAAACTTAGGACAACCCTGTCATTACTTTTTACAATTTTTTTCAACCGCAAAACCGCCGCAGAGAAACTTTAAAATTTTCCTTTCAACTTTTTCTTCATTAAAAACCTTGGGACAACCCTGGCATTACCTTCTACGATTTTTTTTCACCCGCAAAACCGACGCAGAGGAACTTTAAAATTTTCCTTTTGACTTTTTCTGAATTGCCAACCTCGGGGCAACCCTGGCATTACCTTTTACGATTTTTTTAACCCGCAAAACCGCCGCAGAGGAACTTTAAAATTTTCCTTTTAACTTTTTCTTCATTGACAACGTCGGGACAACCCTGGCATTACCTTTTACGATTTTTTTTACCCACAAAACCGCCGCAGAGGAACTTTAAAATTTTCCTTTTGACTTTTTCTGAATTGCCAACCTCGGGACAACCCTGGCATTACCTATAACGATTTTTTTCACCCGCAAAACCGCAGCAGAGAAACTTTAAAATTTTCCTTTTGACTTTTTCTGAATTGCCAACCTCGGGACAACCCTGGCATTACCTTTAACGATTTTTTTCACCCGCAAAACCGCCAAAGAGAAACTTTAAAAATTTCCTTTTGACTTTTTCTTCATTGACAACCTCGGGACAACCCTGGCATTACCTGTAACAATTTTTTTCACCCGCAAAACCGCCGCAGAGGAACTTTAAAATTTTCCTTTTGACTTTTTCTGAATTGCCAACCTCGGGACAACACTGGCATTACCTGTAACGATTTTTTTCACGCGCAAAACCGCCGCAGAGGAACTTTAAAATTTTCCTTTTAACTTTTTTTTCATTGATAACCTCGGGACAACCCTGGCATTACCTTTTACGATTTTTTTTACCCGCAAAACCGCCGCAGAGGAACTTTAAAATTTTCCTTTTGACTTTTTCTGAATTGCCAACCTCTGGACAACCCTGGCATAACCTTTTACTATTTTTTTTCACCCGCAAAACCGCCGCAGAGGAAAATTGAAATTTTCCTTTTGACTTTTTTATCATTGACAACCTCGGGACAACCCTGGCATTAACTGTAACGATTTTTTTCACTCGCAAAACCGCCGCAGAGGAACTTTAAAATTTTCCTTTTTACTTTTTCTGAATTGCCAACCTCGGGACAACACTGGCATTACCTTTAACGATTTTTTTCACCCACAAAACCGACACAGAGAAACTTTAAAATTTTCCTTTTGACTTTTTCTGATTTGCCAACCTCGGGACAACCCTGGCATCACCTTTAACGATTTTTTTTACCCGCAAAACCGCCGCAGAGGAACTTTAAAATTTTCCTTTTGACTTTTCATCATTGACAACCTCGGGACAACCCTGGCATTACCTTTTACGATTTTTTTTACCTGAAAAACCGCCGCAGAGGAACTTTAAAATCTTCCTTTTAACTTTTTCTTCATTGACAACCTCGGGGCAACCCTGGCATTACCTTTCACGATTTTTTTCACCCGCAAAACCGCCGCAGAGGAACTTTAAGATTTTCCTTTTGACTTTTTCTTCATTGACAACCTCGGGACAACCCTGCCATTACCTGTAACAATTTTTTTCACCCGCAAAACCGCCGCAGAGGAACTTTAAAATTTTCCTTTTAACTTTTTCTTCATTGACAACCTCGGGACAACCCTGGCATTACCTTTTACGATTTTTTTTTACCCGCAAAACCGCCGCAGAGGAACTTTAAAATTTTCCTTTTGACTTGTCATCATTGACAACCTCGGGACAAACCTGGCATTTCCTGTAACAATTTTTTTCACCAGCAAAACCGGCGCAAAGCAACTTTAAATTTTTCCTTTTGACTTTTTCTGAATTGCCAACCTCGGGACAACCCTGGCATTACCTGTAACGATTTTTTTCACTCGCAAAACCGCCGCAGAGGAACTTTAAAATTTTCCTTTTAACTTTTTTTTCATTGATAACCTCGGGACAACCCTGGCATTACCTTTTACGATTTTTTTCACCCGCAAAACCGCCGCAGAGGAACTTTAAAATTTTTCTTTTGACTTTTTCATCATTGACAAACTTAGGACAACCCTGTCATTACTTTTTACAATTTTTTTCAACCGCAAAACCGCCGCAGAGAAACTTTAAAATTTTCCTTTCAACTTTTTCTTCATTAAAAACCTTGGGACAACCCTGACATCACCTTTAATGATTTTTTTTACCCGCAAAACCGCCGCAGAGGAACTTTAAAATTTTCGTTTTGACTTTTTCTGAATTGCCAACCTCGTGACAACCCTGGCATTAACTGTAAAGATTTTTTTCACCCGCAAAACCGCCGCAGAGGAACTTTAAAATTTTCCTTTTGACTTTTTCTGAATTGCCAACCTCTGGACAACCCTGGCATAACCTTTTACTATTTTTTTTCACCCGCAAAACCGCCGCAGAGGAAAATTGAAATTTTCCTTTTGACTTTTTCCTCATTGACAACCTTGGGACTACCCTGGCATTACCTGTAACAATTTTATTCACCCGCAAAACCGCCGCAGAGGAACTTTAAAATTTTCCTTTTAACTTTTTCTTCATTGACAACCTCGGGACAACCCTGGCATTACCTTTTACGATTTTTTTTACCTGAAAAACCGCCGCAGAGGAACTTTAAAATCTTCCTTTTAACTTTTTCTTCATTGACAACCTCGGGACAACCCTGGCATTACCTTTCATGATTTTTTTCACCCGCAAAACCGCCGCAGAGGAACTTTAAGATTTTCCTTTTGACTTTTTCTTCATTGACAACCTCGGGACAACCCTGGCATTACCTTTTACGATTTTTTTTACCTGAAAAACCGCCGCAGAGGAACTTTAAAATTTTCCTTTTGACTTGTCATCATTGACAACCTCGGGACAAACCTGGCATTTCCTGTAACAATTTTTTTCACCAGCAAAACCGGCGCAAAGCAACTTTAAATTTTTCCTTTTGACTTTTTCTGAATTGCCAACCTCGGGACAACCCTGGCATTACCTGTAACGATTTTTTTCACTCGCAAAACCGCCGCAGAGGAACTTTAAAATTTTCCTTTTAACTTTTTTTTCATTGATAACCTCGGGACAACCCTGGCATTACCTTTTACGATTTTTTTCACCCGCAAAACCGCCGCAGAGGAACTTTAAAATTTTTCTTTTGACTTTTTCATCATTGACAAACTTAGGACAACCCTGTCATTACTTTTTACAATTTTTTTCAACCGCAAAACCGCCGCAGAGAAACTTACAAATTTTCCTTTCAACTTTTTCTTCATTAAAAACCTTGGGACAACCCTGACATCACCTTTAATGATTTTTTTTACCCGCAAAACCGCCGCAGAGGAACTTTAAAATTTTCGTTTTGACTTTTTCTGAATTGCCAACCTCGTGACAACCCTGGCATTAACTGTAAAGATTTTTTTCACCCGCAAAACCGCCGCAGAGGAACTTTAAAATTTTCCTTTTGACTTTTTCTGAATTGCCAACCTCTGGACAACCCTGGCATAACCTTTTACTATTTTTTTTCACCCGCAAAACCGCCGCAGAGGAAAATTGAAATTTTCCTTTTGACTTTTTCCTCATTGACAACCTTGGGACTACCCTGGCATTACCTGTAACAATTTTATTCACCCGCAAAACCGCCGCAGAGGAACTTTAAAATTTTCCTTTTAACTTTTTCTTCATTGACAACCTCGGGACAACCCTGGCATTACCTTTTACGATTTTTTTACCCGCAAAACCGCCGCAGAGGAACTTTAAAATTTTCCTATTGACTTTTTCTTCATTGACAACCTCAGGACAACCCTGGCATTACCTGTAACAATTTTTTTCACCCGCAAACCGTCGCAGAGGAACTTTAAAATTTTCCTTTTAACTTTTTCTTCATTGACAACGTCGGGACAACCCTGGCATTACCTTTTACGATTTTTTTTACCCGCAAAACCGCCGCAGAGGAACTTTAAGATTTTCCTATTGACTTTTTCTTCATTGACAACCTCAGGACAACCCTGGCATTACCTGTAACAATTTTTTTCACCCGTAAACCGCCGCAGAGGAACTTTAAAATTTTCCTTTTAAATTTTTCTTCATTGACAACGTCGGGACAACCCTGGCATTACCTTCTACGATTTTTTTTCACCCGCAAAACCGACGCAGAGGAACTTTAAAATTTTCCTTTTGACTTTTTCTGAATTGCCAACCTCGGGACAACCCTGGCATTACCTTTTACGATTTTTTTAACCCGCAAAACCGCCGCAGAGGAACTTTAAAATTTTCCTTTAACTTTTTCTTCATTGACAACCTTGGGACAACTCTGGCATTACATTTTCGATTTTTTTCACCCGCAAAACCGCCGCAGAGGAACTTTAAAATTTTCCTTTTGACTTTTTCATCATTGACAACATTGGGACAACACTGGCATTACCTGTAACGATTTTTTTTACGCGCAAAACCGCCGCAGAGGAACTTTAAAATTTTCCATTTAACTTTTTCTGAATTGCCAACCTCGTGACAACCCTGGCATTAACTGTAAAGATTTTTTTCACCCGCAAAACCGCCGCAGAGGAACTTTAAAATTTTCCTTTTGACTTTTTCTGAATTGCCAACCTCTGGACAACCCTGGCATTACCTGTAACAATTTTTTTCACCCGCAAACCGCCGCAGAGGAACTTTAAAATTTTCCTTTTGACTTTTTCCTCATTGACAACCTTGGGACTACCCTGGCATTACCTGTAACAATTTTATTCACCCGCAAAACCGCCGCAGAGGAACTTTAAAATTTTCCTTTTAACTTTTTCTTCATTGACAACCTCGGGACAACCCTGGCATTACCTTTTACGATTTTTTTACCCGCAAAACCGCCGCAGAGGAACTTTAAAATTTTCCTATTGACTTTTTCTTCATTGACAACCTCAGGACAACCCTGGCATTACCTGTAACAATTTTTTTCACCCGCAAACCGTCGCAGAGGAACTTTAAAATTTTCCTTTTAACTTTTTCTTCATTGACAACGTCGGGACAACCCTGGCATTACCTTTTACGATTTTTTTTACCCGCAAAACCGCCGCAGAGGAACTTTAAAATTTTCCTTTTGACTTTTTCTTCATTGACAACCTCGGGACAACCCTGGCATTACCTTTTACGATTTTTTTTACCCGCAAAACCGCCGCAGAGGAACTTTAAAATTTTCCTTTAACTTTTTCTTCATTGACAACCTTGGGACAACTCTGGCATTACCTTTTACGATTTTTTTCACCCGCAAAACCACCGCAGAGGAACTTTAAAATTTTCCTTTTAACTTTTTCTTCATTGACAACCTCGGGACAACCCTGGCATTACCTTTTACGATTTTTTTTACCCGCAAAACCGCCGCAGAGGAACTTTAAAATTTTCCTTTTGACTTTTTCTTCATTGACAACCTCGGGACAACCCTGGCATTACCTTTTACGATTTTTTTTTACCCGCAAAACCGCCGCAGAGGAACTTTAAAATTTTCCTTTTGACTTGTCATCATTGACAACCTCGGGACAAACCTGGCATTTCCTGTAACAATTTTTTTCACCAGCAAAACCGGCGCAAAGCAACTTTAAATTTTTCCTTTTGACTTTTTCTGAATTGCCAACCTCGGGACAACCCTGGCATTACCTGTAACGATTTTTTTCACGCGCAAAACCGCCGCAGAGGAACTTTAACCCTTTAACGCCCCCGGAAAAGGCGGGAAATTTTTTTTAAAATCTTACACATTCTTAGGGGTTTTTGGGGTCGCTGATTACGAATCTGATGTTAGTTTTTTAAAATTCAAGATGGCGGATACAATATGGCGGACGACTTTTTTAAAATATAAAGCGATTTGCTTGAAACTTGGTACTCGGGGGTTTTTGGGGTCGATGATTACGAATCTGATGTTAGTTTTTCAAAATTCAAGATGGCGAATCCAATATGGCGGACGACTTTTTTAAAATCTAAAGCGATTTGCTTGAAACTTGGTACTCGGGGGTTTTTGGGGTCGCTGAATACGAATTTCATGTGCATGTGAAGTGCAGATGTCTAATAACGGACTTCCACACTACCTTAGAGGTTCCGTATGTAGCGCGTTAGATTTTTAAGGAGCTTCTACAATAGGTGTAAAAAGGCTAGTACAAGTGTGAAACCAATCCCATTTACTAATAGGATTGTATGGAAACTTGAACTTTGGTTTGGACTAGCCTTTTAGTGCCTATTGTTGAAACTCCTTCGGAGTGAATCTTCGCCAGTAGCCGTGTTGGACACTGTTTTAGAAAATATCACGGGAAGTAAGTATCCAATGCAATTTCCGACCATGCATAGCAAGAAATGTGTTATAATAGGGCTACTGGCGAAGATTCACTCCGAAGGAGTTTCAACAATAGGCACTAAAAGGCTAGTCCAAACCCAAGTTCAAGTTTCCATACAATCCCATTAGTAAATGGGATTGGTTTCACACTTGTACTAGCCTTTTTACACCTATTGTAGAAGCTCCTTAAAAATCTAACGCGCTACATACGGAACCTCTAAGGTAGTGTGAAAGTCCGTTATTAGACATCTGCACTTCACATGCACATGAAATTCGTATTCAGCGACCCCAAAAACCCCCGAGTACCAAGTTTCAAGCAAATCGCTTTAGATTTTAAAAAAGTCGTCCGCCATATTGGATTCGCCATCTTGAATTTTGAAAAACTAACATCAGATTCGTAATCAGCGACCCCAAAAACCCCCGAGTACCAAGTTTCAAGCAAATCGCTTTAGATTTTAAAAAAGTCGTCCGCCATATTGGATCCGCCATCTTGAATTTTGAAAAACTAACATCAGATTCGTAATCAGCGACCCCAAAAACCCCCGAGTACCAAGTTTCAAGCAAATCTAAAATGTTTTAAAAATTCGTAATTTTTAATAATTTTTAATAATTATTTATAGTTTTTATTAAAAAATAGGAAATTTTAGGCATAATTTTGTTTACATAATTTTATAGCTCTATCCTTCCTGAAAAAAACGCACCAAGGTTGAATGAAAAATATTAATTTTCTTGGAAGTTATTGAGTTTTTTGTAGGTGGGACATATATGTCCCAGGGGCGTTAAAGGGTTAACATTTTCTTTTTAACTTTTTTTTCATTGATAACCTTAGGACAACCCTGGCATTACCTGAAACGATTTTTTTCACGCGAAAAACCGCCGCAGAGGAACTTTAAAATTTTCCTTTTGACTTTTTCATCATTGACAACCTTAGGACAACCCTGGCATTACCTGAAACGATTTTTTTCACGCGAAAAACCGCCGCAGAGGAACTTTAAAATTTTCCTTTTAACTTTTTTTTCATTGATAACCTCGGGACAACCCTGGCATTACGTGTAACGATTTTTTTCACGCGCAAAACCGCCGCAGAGGAACTTTAAAATTTTCCTTTTGACTTTTTCATCATTGACAGCCTTAGGACAACCCTGGCATTACCTGTAACAATTTTTTTACACCCGCAAAACCGCCGCAGAGAAACTTTCAAATTTTCCTTTCAACTTTTTCTTCATTGACTATCTCGGGACAACCCTGGCATTACCTTTTACGATTTTTTTTCACCCGCAAAACCGCCGCAGAGGAACTTTAAAATTTTCCTTTTGACTTTTTCTGAATTGCCAACCTCGGGACAACCCTCGCATTACCTGTAACGATTTTTTTCACGCGCAAAACCGCCGCAGAGAAACTTTAAAATTTTCCTTTTAACTTTTTCTTCATTGACAACCTTAGGACAACCCTGGCATTACCTGAAACAATTTTTTTACACCCGCAAAACCGCCGCAGAGAAACTTTAAAATTTTCCTTTCAACTTTTTCTGTATTGATAACCTCGGGACAACCCTGGCATTACCTTTTACGATTTTTTTCACCCGCAAAACCGCCGCAGAGAAACTTTAAAATTTTCCTTTTGACTTTTTCATCATTGACAAGCTTAGGACAACCCTGGCATTACCTGTAACAATTTTTTTACACACGCAAAACCGCCGCAGAGAAACTTTAAAATTTTCCTTTCAACTTTTTCTTTATTGACAACCTTGGGAAAACCCTGACATCACCTTTAACGATTTTTTTCACCCGCAAAACCGCCGCAGAGGAACTTTAAAATTTTCCTTTTGACTTTTTCATCATTGACAACCTTAGGACAACCCTGGCATTACCTGTAACAATTTTTTTACACCCGCAAAACCGCCGCAGAGAAACTTTAAAATTTTCCATTCAACTTTTTCTTCATTGATAACCTTGAAACAACCCTGACATCGCCTTTAACGATTTTTTTCACCCGCAAAACCACCTCAGAGGAACTTTAAAATTTTCCTTTTGACTTTTTCTGAATTGCCAACCTCGGGACAACCCTGGCATCACCTTTAACGATTTTTTTCACCCGCAAAACCGCCGCAGAGGAAAATTAAAATTTTCCTATTGACTTTTTCTTCATTGACAACCTCGGGACAACCCTGGCATTACCTGTAACAATTTTTTTCACCCGCAAACAGCCGCAGAGCAACTTTAAATTTTTCCTTTTGACTTTTTCTGAATTGCCAACCTCGGGACAACCATGGCATTACCTGTAACGATTTTTTTCACGCGCAAAACCGCCGCAGAGGAACTTTAAAATTTTCCTTTTAACTTTTTCTTCATTGATAACCTCGGGACAACCCTGGCATTACCTTTTACGATTTTTTTCACCCGCAAAACCACCGCAGAGGAAAATTAAAATTTTCCTTTTGACTTTTTCATCATTGACAACCTTGGGACAACCCTGGCATTACCTGTAACAATTTTTTTCACCCGCAAACCGCCGCAGAGGAACTTTAAAATTTTCCTATTGACTTTTTCTTCATTGACAACCTCAGGACAACCCTGGCATTACCTGTAACAATTCTTTTCACCGGTAAACCGCCGCAGAGGAACTTTAAAATTTTCCTTTTTACTTTTCTTCAGTGACAACCTCGGGACAACCCTGTCATTACTTTTTACGATTTTTTCACCCGCAAAACCGCCGCAGAGGAACTTTAAAATTTTCCTTTTGACTTTTTCATCATTGACAACCTTAGGACAACCCTGGCATTACCTGTAACAATTTTTTTCACCCGCAAAACCGCCGCAGAGGAACTTTAAAATTTTCCTTTTAAATTTTCTTTATTCACAACCTCGGGACAACCCTGGCATTAACTGTAACGATTTCTTTCACCCGCAAAACCACCGCAGAGGGAAATTAAAATTTTCCTTTTGACTTTTTCATCATTGACAACCTTGGGACAACCCAGGCATTACCTGTAACAATTTTTTTCACCCGCAAAACCGCCGCAGAGGAACTTTAAAATTTTCTTTTTAACTTTTTCTTCATTGACAACCTCGGGACAACCCTGGCATTACCTTTTACGATTTTTTTTCACCCCCAAAACCGCCGCAGAGGAACTTTAAAATTTTCCTTTTGACTTTTTCTTCATTGACAACCTTAGGACAACCCTGGCATTACCTGTAACAATTTTTTTCACCCGCAAAACCGCCGCAGAGGAACTTTAAAATTTTCCTTTTAACTTTTTCTTCATTGACAACCTCGGGACAACCCTGGCATTACATTTTACGATTTTTTTCACCCGCAAAACCGGCGCAGACGAACTTTAAAATTTTCCTTTTGACTTTTTCATCATTGACAACCTTGGGACAACACTGGCATTACCTGTAACAATTTTTTTCACCCGCAAAACCGACGCAGAGGAACTTTAAAATTTTCCTTTTGACTTTTTCATCATTGACAACCTTAGGACAACCCTGGCATTACCTGTAACAATTTTTTTCACCCGCAAAACCGCCGCAGAGGAACTTTAAAATTTTCCTTTTAAATTTTCATTATTGACAACCTCGGGACAACCCTGGCATTAACTGTAACGATTTTTTTCACCCGCAAAACCACCGCAGAGGGAAATTAAAATTTTCCTTTTGACTTTTTCATCATTGACAACCTTGGGACAACCCAGGCATTACCTGTAACAATTTTTTTCACCCGCAAAACCGCCGCAGAGGAACTTTAAAATTTTCTTCTTAACTTTTTCTTCATTGACAACCTCGGGACAACCCTGGCATTACCTTTTACGATTTTTTTTCACCCCCAAAACCGCCGCAGAGGAACTTTAAAATTTTCCTTTTGACTTTTTCTTCATTGACAACCTCAGGACAAACCTGGCATTACCTTTTACGACTTTTTTCACCCGCAAAACCGCCGCAGAGGAACTTTAAAATTTTCCTTTTAACTTTTTCTTCATTGACAACCTCGGGACAACCCTGGCATTACATTTTACGATTTTTTTCACCCGCAAAACCGGCGCAGAGGAACTTTAAAATTTTCCTTTTGACTTTTTCATCATTGACAACCTTGGGACAACACTGGCATTACCTGTAACAATTTTTTTCACCCGCAAAACCGACGCAGAGGAACTTTAAAATTTTTCTTTTGACTTTTTCTGAATTGCCAACCTCGGGACAACCCTGGCATTAACTGTAACGATTTTTTTCACCCGCAAAACCACCGCAGAGGAAAATTAAAATTTTCCTTTTGACTTTTTCATCATTGACAACCTTGGGACAACCCTGGCATTACCTGTAACAATTTTTTTCACCCGCAAAAACGCCGCAGAGAAACTTTAAAATTTTCCTTTCAACTTTTTCTTCATTGACAACCTCGGGACAACCCTGGCATTACCTTTTACGATTTTTTTCACGCGCAAAACCGCCGCAAAGGAACTTTAAAATTTTCCTTTCAACTTTTTCTTCATTGACAACCTCGGGACAACCCTGACATCACCTTTAACGATTTTTTTCACCTGCAAAACCGCCGCAGATGAAATTTAAAATTTTCCTTTTGACTTTTTCTGAATTGCCAACCTCGGGACAACCCTGGCATTAATTGTAACGATTTTTTTCACCCGCAAAACCGCCGCAGAGGAACTTTAAAATTTTCCTTTTAACTTTTTCTTCATTGATAACCTCGGGACAACCCTGGCATTACCTTTTACGACTTTTTTCACCCGCAAAACCGCCGCAGAGGAACTTTAAAATTTTCCTTTTGACTTTTCATCATTGACAACCTCGGGACAACCCTGGCATTACCTTTAACAATTTTTTTCACCCGCAAAACCGCCGCAAAGGAACATTAAAATTTTCCTTTCAACTTTTTCTTCATTGACAACCTCGGGACAACCCTGACATCAAATTTAACGATTTTTTTCACCCGCAAAACCCCCGCAGATGAAATTTAAAATTTTCCTTTTGACTTTTTCTGAATTGCCAACCTCGGGACAACCCTGGCATTAATTGTAACGATTTTTTTCACCCGCAAAACCGACGCAGAGGAACTTTAAAATTTTCCTTTTAACTTTTTCTTCATTGATAACCTCGGGACAACCCTGGCATTACCTTTTACGAATTTTTTCACCCGCAAAACCGTTGCAGAGGAACTTTAAAATTTTCCTTTTAACTTTTTCTTCATTGACAACCTCGGGACAACCCTGGCATTACAAGTAACGATTTTTTTCACCCGCAAAACCGCCGCAGAGGAACTTTAAAATTTTTCTTTTGACTTTTTCTTCATTGACAACCTCGGGACAACCCTGGCATTACCTGTAACAATTTTTTTCACCCGCAAACCGCCGCAAAGGAACTTTAAAATTTTCCTTTCAACTTTTTCTTCATTGACAACCTCGGGACAACCCTGGCATTACCTTTTACGACTTTTTTCACCCGCAAAACCGCCGCAGAGGAACTTTAAAATTTTCCTTTTGACTTTTTCTGAATTGCCATCCTCGGGATAACCCTGGCATTACCTGTAACGATTTTTTTTACCCGCAAAACCGCCACAGAGGAACTTTAAAATTTTCCTATTGACTTTTTCTTCATTGACAACCTCGGGACAACCCTGATATCACCTTTAACGATTTTTTTCACCCGCAAAACCGCCGCAAAGGAACATTAAAATTTTCCTTTCATTTTTTTCTTCATTGACAACCTCGGGACAACCCTGACATCAAATTTAACGATTTTTTTCACCCGCAAAACCCCCGCAGATGAAATTTAAAATTTTCCTTTTGACTTTTTCTGAATTGCCAACCTCGGGACAACCCTGGCATTAATTGTAACGATTTTTTTTACAAGCAAAACCGTCGCAGAGGTATTTAAAATTTTCCAATTGACTTTTTCTTCATTGACAACCTCGGGACAACCCTGACATCAGCTTTAACGATTTTTTTCACCCGCAAAACCGCCGCAGAGGAACTTTAAAATTTTCCTTTTGACTTTTCTGAATTGCCATTCTCGGGATAACCCTGGCATTATTTGTAACGATTTTTTTTACCCGCAAAACCGCCGCAGAGGATCTTTAAAATTTTCCTTTTGACCTTTTCTGAATTGCCATCCTCGGGATAACCCTGGCATTACTTGTAACGATTTTTGTTTCCCGGAAAACCGCCGCAGAGGAACTTTAAAATTTTCCTTTTGTCTTTTTCTAAAATGCCAACCTCGGGACAACCCTGGCATCACCTTTAACGATTTTTTTCACCCGCAAAACTGCCGCAGAGGAACTTTAAAATTTTCCTATTGACTTTTTCTTCATTGACAACCTCGGGACAACCCTGACATCACCTTTAATGATTTTTTTCACCCGCAGAACCGCCGCAGAGGAACTTTAAAATTTTCCTTTTGACTTTTTCTTCATTGACAACCTCGGGACAACCCTGGCATTACCTTTTACGAATTTTTTCACCCGCAAAACCGTTGCAGAGGAACTTTAAAATTTTCCTTTTAACTTTTTCTTCATTGACAACCTCGGGACAACCCTGGCATTACAAGTAACGATTTTTTTCACCCGCAAAACCGCCGCAGAGGAACTTTAAAATTTTTCTTTTGACTTTTTCTTCATTGACAACCTCGGGACAACCCTGGCATTACCTGTAACAATTTTTTTCACCCGCAAACCGCCGCAAAGGAACTTTAAAATTTTCCTTTCAACTTTTTCTTCATTGACAACCTCGGGACAACCCTGGCATTACCTTTTACGACTTTTTTCACCCGCAAAACCGCCACAGAGGAACTTTAAAATTTTCCTTTTGACTTTTTCTGAATTGCCATCCTCGGGATAACCCTGGCATTACCTGTAACGATTTTTTTTACCCGCAAAACCGCCACAGAGGAACTTTAAAATTTTCCTATTGACTTTTTCTTCATTGACAACCTCGGGACAACCCTGATATCACCTTTAACGATTTTTTTCACCCGCAAAACCGCCGCAAAGGAACATTAAAATTTTCCTTTCAACTTTTTCTTCATTGACAACCTCGGGACAACCCTGACATCAAATTTAACGATTTTTTTCACCCGCAAAACCCCCGCAGATGAAATTTAAAATTTTCCTTTTGACTTTTTCTGAATTGCCAACCTCGGGACAACCCTGGCATTAATTGTAACGATTTTTTTTACAAGCAAAACCGTCGCAGAGGTATTTAAAATTTTCCAATTGACTTTTTCTTCATTGACAACCTCGGGACAACCCTGACATCAGCTTTAACGATTTTTTTCACCCGCAAAACCGCCGCAGAGGAACTTTAAAATTTTCCTTTTGACTTTTCTGAATTGCCATTCTCGGGATAACCCTGGCATTATTTGTAACGATTTTTTTTACCCGCAAAACCGCCGCAGAGGATCTTTAAAATTTTCCTTTTGACCTTTTCTGAATTGCCATCCTCGGGATAACCCTGGCATTACTTGTAACGATTTTTGTTTCCCGGAAAACCGCCGCAGAGGAACTTTAAAATTTTCCTTTTGTCTTTTTCTAAAATGCCAACCTCGGGACAACCCTGGCATCACCTTTAACGATTTTTTTCACCCGCAAAACTGCCGCAGAGGAACTTTAAAATTTTCCTATTGACTTTTTCTTCATTGACAACCTCGGGACAACCCTGACATCACCTTTAATGATTTTTTTCACCCGCAGAACCGCCGCAGAGGAACTTTAAAATTTTCCTTTTGACTTTTTCTTCATTGACAACCTCGGGACAACCCTGGCATTACCTTTTCGATTTTTTTCACCCGCAAAACCGCCGCAGAGAAACTTTAAAATTTTCCTTTTGACTTTTTCGGAATTGACAACCTCGGGACAACCCTGGCATAACCTGTAACGGTTTTTTTCACCCGCAAAACCGCCGCAGAGGAACTTTAAAATTTTCCTTTTAACTTTTTCTTTATTGACAACCTCGGGACAACCCGGGCATCACCTTTAACGATTTTTTTCACCCGCAAAACCGCCGCAGAGGAACTTTAAAATTTTCCTTTTGTCTTTTTCTGAATTGCTAACCTCGGGACAACCCTGGCATAACCTGTAACGGTTTTTTTTACCCGCAAAACCGCCGCAGAGGAACTTTAAAATTTTCCTTTTAACTTTTTCTTTATTGACAACCTCGGGACAACCCGGGCATTACCTTTTACGATTTTTTTCACCCGCAAAACCGCCGCAGAAGAACTTTAAAATTTTCCTTTTGACTTTTTCTTCATTGACAACCTCGGGACAACCCTGGCATTATCTGTAACGATTTTTTTCTCCCGCTGAAAATAGTTAATTAAAGATGAATTATAATGTTTTGAAGCAAAAGTAAAAGTAATATATTTATTTCCAACATAACCTACTGGTATTCTCTCATAAAATAACTTTTGCCATTAAGCATTAAAAATTAACATTGTTATTTGATTTAAAGCAGTAAAACATTAACACTCGTAGCAAGTACAATTCATTTAATGTAAGCTAATATAAAGACATTCTTAATTTTAAGATATGCAATCGAATTTTTATCGTGTTCCAAAACATAACAACTGTAGTTTTATTTAACAAGATAAGATAGTAGAAAATTTCAATTTAGAATTTCGAAGTATGTTCATAACGGATTTAGACAATGGTAAATCACATCGCCATCGTTCGTTAAATGGATATAAATTTTATAATATATGAAAAATCTGTGACACGTCGTCTGGATAGGTAAAAGTTAAATTATTGAGTTGACAAAGCTTTTGATTTATTTTTGATTGTTGCACATGTTTACGCACTCGTATTGTTGAGTATTATCCGCCACGTAAGGATTAAGATGTGTAAAGCAAAGTTTTGCACTAGAAAAAAGACACAATTTTTACTTTTAAAATCGAATGAAGTTGCTTGAAACAACTTTTGCTTTAGCAAACTTTCACAAGACCAGGTATTTCTTACGCGAACTACCTGAGGCTACCCTTTGTAGCCACATTGTTTTTTTTTATTTTGCTAAAAAGTCTTAAAATAATTCAGTTTTCTATTTGAAACAATTCATTATTATAAATACCATCAACAGGGGTAAATATAGAACAAAAAACGCGAATTTTCAGTATCTTGATTATTTTGAAATAAACTTATTTTATGTTTTCTAATACAAAAACTTAATAAAAGCTCACAAAAACACATCACTGAATTCTTCTTTATTTGTTACAAAATGGATTTTTGGTTGCGTAAACTAAACGCAAATTTCATTATAATTAAATAAAGAATATTTACCGTTAGTATCTTTTAATAACTTTCATTTATTATGAATATATTTGTAGATTTTTATTCTTATGTGAAATAACCAATAACAATAAAAATAAAAACATTCCAATAACTTTGTAGGTATAATATTAAACTATTATTTAAAAAAACCAAATTCAAACATTTTACCACAAAAATTTTACATAAAAAAGAATTGCGCGTTTCACATTTACCTTTGATGTTCCATAATAAACCCTATTGACAGTATCTAATTTTGAAATCAACAGAAATAAAATTTTTACAGTTATAGAAAAATAAAAATATTATTCTCAGATTGTAAAAAAAGTTAATCCTTATTTGCTAACTTTTACACCATTCACATTAGAAGTTGCACTTTTAATAATTAATTTATAAATTGAAATAAGAAATTGCAGTATTTTTCTTTTTTTGCAATTTACCAAACTTTATAAATATATCTAATATATCTATTTACAATAGAGAATGTTTATATAGGTTATCATAAAAAATTATTACACTAGAACAATAATTTGTTTAAAAATTGTATGAACAATAATTTTATTTTTAATGAAAATAGAGATTTTTTTAAAGTTTGGTATACTGCAAACATAAAAAACTGCAATGCATATCGGTGCATTAAACGTTAGTAAAACAAATATCTTTTTTATATTTGCATGTGTAAAATACTGGGTAACCCTCTTTATTCTTGCATGTTTTATAGAAAATGACATATGCACGACGGATAGTAACTGATAATGTTCAAGAATTGAAATGTTAGAAATATTGTAAATCATTTGACCATCCTGGGTAACCCCTGGTAGTGCGAAGGTTAAGGGACACTGTCTATGTGAATTAAATTTAAAGCTTAAAAATGTGCAGTATGCGAAAATTATATGTATGTTAAATAGATATTTAAACACGGAAAATAGCTTCGCCGGGAACAGAGATAAGTTTCTCTGAAATAGCTAAACTCTTTACTAAAAAATCAAAAAATTCCGCTAATATAGACAAATTATTGTTGTTTCAAGCATAATTTTCTTATCGTGAATTAAAGAAACTTACTTTTTACTGTTTTTCCTAATGTCTATACATGTCCATATAAATTGGATTGAAAATATTTGAATGATTTAAATATAATGAATGATAACAATTTACATTACTTCATTTTACCGAGTCAATGTCTCAAGTGATGACTCTGCCAAAATTATGGCGAATATATTTAACTATGATGATGATGATCGATTTTAAACATAAACTTTTAAACCTATTCTGCCAAAATTGTAGCGAATATACACATTCTCTTTTAATGCAGCTAAATAGATTTTGGTCAGCCAAAATTATGGCGATATTTACCGTATGTACTTCAAACTTGATTCTGCCAAAATTATAGCGAATATATTTATCTATGATGATAATTAATTTCAGGCATAAACTTTTAAGTCTATTCTGCCAAAATTATGGCGACGTTTATCGTATGTGCTTTAAACTTTATTCTGCCAAAATTATGGCGAATATATTTATCTATGATGATGATTGATTTCAGACATAAACTTTTATGCCTATTCGGCCAAAATTGTGGCGAATATATACCTTCACTTTTAATGCAGCTAAATAGATTTTGGTCAGCCAAAGTTATGGCGATATTTATCATATTTACATTATAAAATTTGTCACATTTTATTCTTTTTCAATAACATTTACTGGTTGTGAAACAAATGTTGATATTGTGTTTTCTTTTTTTAATATCTAGAAAAAAGCACACGTTTTGTAAATTTTCTACACTTACAATATCCATGCGATTTGGAATTTCATAGACTCGATGAAGGAAATTTAAACTTATTCCCGAAAGAAGTGTTGTAGGGAAAGCGAGTTCTTTTCGATATCTTCTGATAACGGCATAATAAGTTGCTGGACAATCGCAATTATTTGGACATTCGCAAGTTAACACTTTTAAAAATAGTCGAATAACTCCAAACCTTATGTGATTATTTGCATTACACTGTGCACATTTAGAGTTAGTAACTTTGGCTTGAGTGTATATTTCAGACGTATATATCATTTTGTTTTTCATTAACTTTTTGAAGACAACGTACTTCGTACCGTGAACTTCATGATCCAAAAATATTTGGTGAACATCATTTGGAATTCGTATTTTTGAAAATCCTCCAACAACATATATCTTTTCTTGTATCTGTTGTAGTTTCAACTTTTTGGAGCAACAAATATACTTTTTACAGAAATTGTGCGCTTTGGAACCTTCAACAAGTTGGTCTTGATTTAATGTGTATGTGCTTACATACAAAGATGCCCCAAAATATATTTGAAGCTCTGCCCCTTTACTTCCATGTACTAAATTTTTTAATTTCCCATTAATGTCTTCATATGTAAAACAAGAGTAGATATATAAAGGACCAATTTCACGAACATCTTGTACAAAATGACGCATCGAATGTAAATTGTTTGTCATGTTGCGAGTGTCATAAAGAAGTGCAAATCTAGCACTAAATTCGATTATCATTCGATCTGCATCATTTAACATATCTTCTGATATGCTTTGTTGGCTTAGGAGATAAATAGCAGCAACTAATAATTTGAAATGTTCTAAATATTCAGGCAATAAAGCATCTTCCAGAACTATAAGAGACACGTGAAAAAAGAAAACTTTAAACTCCGATGCTTTCCAGTATTTTAAATCATCTCTTATAGATCGAAGTCGTCTTTGAACAAACTGTGGAAGTTTTATTTTTTTGATAAGTTTATCAACAATGTTAACCTTGTCGCAAATTGAGTAACGCTCTCCTGCGTGAGAGGGATCAAACCAGAGCATTAAAAGTGATTTAAATACACCTAGAAATACGCAATGCATTGGATCAATTGTTGTTGTTCTAATCCACTTGTAAACTAAACTAGACAAAATAGTTGGACCTTTAACTCCACAAACTGGTTTCTGAGGAGTCGCTTTTTCCGCTTGACGTAGTGTCTCTTCCTCAGTTCTAAGTTCAAGATTTACTTGATGAGGGTAAATCTGTACACCTCCTTCTCTTCTCCCTTTTATTTTACATTTCTGACAACCATCTATTCCATTGTATTGTTTCATGTTCATGAACAATGCTTTTGCTGGAAGATCACATGTTCCTGCAATAATTATACCCTTTACAGTAATAATTTCATTTTCTACATCAGGTGTATGCACGTCGATGCCAGTCATAAATTGTGCAATTTCTGGGTATACAGGTAACAGAAATTGATTAGGCGAAGGTTTATTATCTCCAAACCACAATCCTGCTAGAATCAGATTTTCTTTCTTAAATCTCAGGTCATATAGAAGTTCATTTATTACCAAATAAAATGGCCAAAAGGAAAATTTAGATGACTTGAATACCTTAACACCATCGGTATACCAAGAAAATGAAATGTTATTTGGATCAGATAGAAATTTTCCAGCTGCAGATAATTCGTTATAAATTCTTCCGTCATATATATCTTCTATATTTTCATTATTTACTTTAACCCTGTTAAATCGATGCTCTAATTTTTGCTTAAAACCTTGTCGCTTGTATAGGGCTTTAACTTGATCAATGATGGAAATTGTTAAGAAATATGTACTTTTATTTTTCGTTAAACATTTTGGACATTGCAACAATTCTCTTTCGTGATTTTGTAAACACGAAGCGCAATAAAAATGTCGTGTAAGAGGACTTTGTAATTTCTCAAAGAATTTTTTGAATTGATACAACGTTGTTCTACAATTGTTTGGTTCTGGGCAGTGCAAAGCCAACAATTCTAATATAGCAGCTGTTACAACTCCTGAGAGTGAAAATCGCAACACAACAGATAAAATGGATAAAATACTTTCTTTAACCGTTAGTGGTGAACCTTCATACAGCGGCAGGTTTTGATTTTCAGTTTCATCATCATCACTATTATAATCATTTTCATCATTATCAAATTCACTATTATTATCATCATTGTTATTATCAAAATCACTATTATTATCATCATCACCATCATCATTATCACTATCATTATCATCACTATCGTTATCATGATTATTATCATCATTATTATCATCCTCCAAAATGAAATTTGAATTACTTTCTTCTTCAAACAGTATATCGTATCCGTCTTCAGCATCGAAGTATTCTATGTATATAATAAGTGTTATATGTATATGTTACCAGCAAAACCTGAAGGGCAGGCAATTAGTAAAATGCCTAATCTTTTATTCTTTCTCCAATTTGCCTAAAATGGTCTCAGCAAAACCCGAATTACGTAGTCAATTCGCGAAATGCCTATGAATCTATAGGAAATTCAGGTTTTTCCTAAAATCATAGGCATTTCTCGAATTGCCTGGGCATTTCACGAATTACCTGCCCTTCGGGTTTTGCCGGTAACATATATAATAAGTGTTTTATGTATAAAATAAGTATCGTGCAAAAAGCTCGATTAGCCGAAACAAAACTTTTTCGAGCCGAGTTTCAGCATAGTTCTATGTAGTCGATTAACTACTCGAATTCAAGCATTTTCGTGTAATAGAGTACTTGATTAGATTCTTTCTTTCAAATTACTAAAAGAAACTATTAATGAGTAGAAAATTTCAACTTTATGTACATTTTCTTAATTTTTCACCAAAAATACGAATTAATATATTTTAAAATTTTATTATAGATATTTTATAATGCATTAATTGACAAATAACGTTTTATCTTAATACTTTATATAAAATTCGTAGTAAATGTAGCACATGTAGTAATACACACAATCACCCTATCAAATAAATATAGTAAATCAATTTTCAATTTTAAACTGTATTTCAGTCTACTATTATAATATATATGAGCGATTCCATCTCAAGTGATCAAGGTAGAGAAAAATTTTTCTCCAATCGTAGCAAAACTTGGGGCTTTTGTAGTACTCATAGATAGTAATTTTTCGTGAAAATATTTTTTTACCTAGTCCAATATTTTCCGAGGGGGAAGGGGTTAAATTTTTGTATTTTTCAGTACAATGCTTATTTTAATAATTTTTTACTCTTAAACAATTAAACATACAAATTTGACAAAGTACATTTTGGAAAGGTTTTTTCATCCTCTTTCGATTGAAAATAAGCATTTTGAAAAAAAAAATTTTTTGACCCAAAAAAATCAAAATTAAAAATAAATTTCAATTTTTGAGGGAGATGGATACGATTTTTTTTTTTTTTAAACGAAAGCTGAGGTTTTTTCCTAAAAGGACATATAAATGATAAAGTGGGACTAGAACGTTTAAACATTGAAAAAAAGAGTTTTCTACTCGCCGGAGCGCTCTAAATCCGATTTTTAGCTCCGTTTTGGAGAAAATTCTTTTTTTCAATGTTTAAACATTCTAGTCCCACTTTATCATTTATATGTCCTTTTAGAAAAAAACCTCAGCTTTCGTTTAAAAAAAAAAAAAATTGTATCCATCTCCCTCAAAAATTGAAATTTATTTTTAATTTTGATTTTTTTGGGTCAAAAATTTTTTTTTTCAAAATGCTTATTTTCAATCGAAAGAGGATGAAAAAACCTTTCCAAAATGTACTTTGTCAAATTTGTATGTTTAATTGTTTAAGAGTAAAAAATTATTGAAATAACCATTCAACTGAAAAACACAAAAATTTAACCCCCTCCCCCTCGGAAAATATTGGACTAGGTAAAAAAATATTTTTACGAAAAATTACTATCTATGAGTACTACAAAAGCCCCAAGTTTTGCTACGATTGGAGAAAAATTTTTCTCCACCTTGATCACTTGAGATGGAATCGCTCATATGCAAGTATTTGAATTTTCTCTAGAAATTGCAACTACTTAAGTGCTCGAAAATATAAAAGTACTGCAATTAATTCGAACACTAAAAAATTTGTGCTTTTTATACAACTCGGTTTACGCTCGGCTCGAAAATGAAAACCTTGAAGATCGATCGAACTACCAGTTTTTTGCACATCTCTAATAATAAAAATTACAAATAAAAAATTGTAAACTAACATATAACATATTTATGCTATATGTCGTAATTACACTCAAACTTTTATTATATAAAAAGTTTTGGCGTGTGTCCCCTCACCCTACTTGAGGAGCCAGCACAATCCGTATAATCAGTATTTCAGTGTAATCACACAGAGAAAAGGTACTAGATATGCTTTACGAAGAAAGCAAAATAGAAGTTGAACAAAGTGTTGAAATTCATTTTTAGTCTTAGACTATGATATATTAATTCCCAGTGGGAATTAGTATATTTTTGTCCGCGGACATTCGGGGGACGAAGATGGTAATGTCTCTGAGTCATCAAAAAAACAACTAAAAGACATCCTATGTTTGGTCCAAAAGACGTCTAAAAGACATAAAAGGGACATCTTTTGGACGTCCTTTTCACATTCCTTCAGATTTTAAATAGACTTTTCTTTTTCATAATATTTTCTACGTTAAAACACGCAG
The DNA here is from genome assembly GCA_032872475.1 of Leptopilina myrica (nomen nudum). Classification (NCBI taxonomy): domain Eukaryota; kingdom Metazoa; phylum Arthropoda; class Insecta; order Hymenoptera; family Figitidae; genus Leptopilina; species Leptopilina myrica (nomen nudum). The sequence goes on along the minus strand of CM065460.1, from coordinate 23,653,802 downwards.
TAATATTGCAATTAATTTATTTTAAGTTAAATGCTATTGTTTCTAAAACATGCAGAAATAATGAAAAAATTCTTATGAAGCCGGGATTGAACCTTGATACATTGGGCTTGAAGCACTCTCAGCCGTTCAAGACAAATAAGAACTTCTACAAAGTTTACAATCTCACTTTTCAGTTAATGAATTTAACTTAGAAAAATTTCGATAACTTCTACATTCATGAGTTTCTTAGTCCAAAAGTTAAACTTACAAAATATTTTCTATTTATAAAAATTTTTCTATTTTCAAAAGTTGAATAAAAAAGACGTTTTTTAGACATCTCATAGACGTCTAATGGCCAAGACATAGAACATTTATAGGACGTCTTTTGTAAATGTCAAAAAGAGTATGCCCACTGGGTTACCACTAAAAATAGTTATTGTTTAAAGTATATGGCCAAAGGCTGGCGACACCCTGCGTAAAGGGTTTTCCGCTCTTAAGTTCACAAAAACCATGTGTTGTGAGAGGGAGTGAGGTTTACCTTGCTGGTGTGAGAATGAGTCTATTCGAAAAAATGCAGGTGGAATAAGTTTTGGAAAATTTTACACACAAAATAACTTTTATTTTCGAGTCAACCAGACTAAATAATAGTATACAAAAAAATGAGGAATTGCCTTGAAGGATTTGTTATTAAAGTCTTATTAGTTTTTCACAAATGGCCACGCCGACCGGCGGCACACTTTACACGAAAGATTAAATTCAATTCGCGAATTTAACACTATGAAAATTAGACTAAAATTGAGAGAGCACCTTGTCGAATTAATACTGTATTTTTTTTTATTTTGATATTAATTTAGAAAATGAGGAATAACCTTGAGGAGGATTGATAAAGTGAGAAACACGTTTCGAATCGCTCGAGAATTCCTTTCTTACTGTATTTTAGAGATGAGGCACGACCACGCGGTGACAATAATAGCGCCCTCGAGCGGTAGCTTTTCGTATAAATTCAAATCTTCGCGCACAACACCATTTTCACCACAATTCAATTCACTCAGAATTGAACATACTCCCCGCCATCGACAACAGAGTTGACGATCCTTAATTTGAGATGTTGTCCTTGAGCGCTTCTTCCGTAGAGATGGGGAGTACTGCCAACTTAGTGATTGGTCGCTTGAGATGTGTCGTTGCAGTTTTGATTGAAACAACCCTTGTGAGCCTGTCCTTGCCAGGGTGTAATGCAGTGACTCTGGCTAAAGGCCATTTTGAGGGTGGGAACCTTTCGTCAGTGAGGAGAACCAGAGAGCCGACCTTGATTTGATGTGATGGATGATGCCACTTGGAAATAGCGAGTTGTTGTTGTAAATAACTGGTAGACCATTTCGACCAGAAAAATTGAGCCTGTTGTTGTAGTAATTTCCACCTTGTCAACCTTGAGGTTGGTATTTCCCAGAGAGAAGGTTCCGAAATTGATGTGAGTGGTTCCCCGATGAGAAAATGTCCTGGTGTGAGGACTGACAAATCGTCAGGATCTTCCGTGAGAGGTTCTAACGGTCGGGAGTTGAGAACCGCTTCAATCTGCGTAAGAAGAGTCGTAAATTCTTCATACGTTAAGATTGTCTCGCCGATCGTCCTTCTGAGATGATACTTGATTGACTTCACGGCAGCTTCCCATTTTCCACCCATGTGTGGAGCTGCTGGAGGGTTGAATTTCCATGAGGTGCCGTCCTTGATTAGTAATTGAGATAATTCCTTAGCTCCTTGAGATCCGTCCTTGAAGAGTTGTTTGAGAGCAGCTTCTGCGCCGAGGAAGTTGGTGCCACAATCACTGTAGAGTGTTTGACAGATGCCTCTCCTTAAGACAAATCTGCGATAAGCTGCGAGAAATCCGTCCGTGGTGTAATCCGTTACTACCTCGAGATGTAGGGCCGAGGATGAAAAGCATACAAAGACACAAATCCACCCTTTCCTTGTTTTGGCTCCACGACCTTTCCAAGATTTGAGGGTGATTGGACCTGCATAGTCAACCCCAGATGTGAGAAATGGCCTTGAAGGGGTGACTCTTTGCAGAGGTAGTTGACCCATCAGTTGTTGAGCACGAATTCCCCGTTGTCGAGCACAAGAAATGCATTTGAGGATGAATGATCTTACTGGTTTCCTTCCTCCAATGATCCAGTAGGAATTCCTTAAATGATTTAAAGTGAGTTGAGTTCCGCCGTGAAGAGTCCTGCAATGAGCATCTGCTATCAGAAGTTGAGTGAGGGGGGAGTCCTTAGGAAGGATAGTGGGATGTTTGCTCTCGTGATCCAAATTTGAATGTTTGAGTCGACCTCCGACTCTAAGAATACCTTGATGATCGATGAATGGATAGAGTTTGGAGAACGGATGAGACCTTGAGAATTTTGTACCTCGATTGAGATCCCTTATGTCTGATGAAAAGTAGGCAGCTTGGATGTTCCTGATCCAAAGAGTCCTTGCATGATTTAAATCCTTTAGTGTGAGTGGGTTGGTCAGGGAAGAGTTTGGAGTTCCTTTGAGAGCTGCAATGAATCGAGAGCAAATTTCGGTGATGCGCAACAGTGAACGCAAATCTGAATATTGATAAATCAGATCCCATAGTTGAGGATGACTCGTTGTAACCGTGAGTGTTAACCCTGGTCTTTCTTCGACTTGAGCTGATGAGTCCGACCTTGATACAGAGGATGGCCAATTTTCCTTGACGTTCTTGAGCCATGGTAGACCACTCCACCAGAGATGATGCTGAGAGAGTTGTTGAATTGATCGTCCCCTTGATGCACAATCAGCAGGATTTTCTTTTCCTCTGATGAATCTCCATTGACCTTGAGGGACGAGATCATGGATTGAAGATACCCTGTTGCGTACATATTCCTTCCATCTTGAGGGGTGGCTGTTGATCCATGTGAGTGCTACCGATGAGTCCGTCCAAAGAAACACTGGAGCTTGAGGTAATTCCAGAGTCCGTTAAACGTAATCCACAAGTCGTGCCAAAAGTTGAGCAGCTGAGAGTTCCAACCTTGGAATGGTGAGGCGTTTGAGAGGAGCGACCTTAGTTTTGGCACAAACAAACGTAACCTTTGATTCTTGATTGGGTTCCGAGGATTTGAGAAAAACAACAGCTGCCATTGCGAGTTGTGATGCGTCCGAGAATCCGTGAATTTCCGTGGTTGAGATTGATGTGAGATTGAGCCACCGTGATATTGAGATCTCGGGAAGTTGTGCTAGCTCCTCCTTGAATTTGATCCATCGTGCGGATAGATTCTCTGATAATGGGTCGTCCCAACTCAATTTTTCAAGCCACAGTTCCTGCAGTAACATTTTGGCTCGTACTAAGACCGGAGAAAGGAATCCTAGAGGATCAAACAGTTGAGACACCTCGGATAAGATTAACCTTTTTGATATGCTTTGACCTGGTGGTGATGTTGGCTCAAATGAGAACTTGAATTCGTCCGACCTTGGATACCATGAGAGTCCGAGAACCTTTGTTTGAGAATGATCAATTAAATGTGAATTCAAGTCACCTTTCCTTGTTACAGCGTCGAAGAATTCGGGATGATTGCTTTGCCATTTTGCGAGAGGGAATCCGCCAGAGTTGAGAAGTCCAATGAGGTCCTTGGCTATGTCCTTGAGTTCTGATACCTTATCAGAACCACCGTAGATATCATCCATGTAGCGACCATTGAGAAGTGCGGGCACAGCCAGAGGAAATTTGTAACCTTCATCTTGAATAAGTTGAAGAAGTACCCTTACCGCCAAGAATGGTGCAGATTTTGTGCCGTATGTGACCGTTGTGAGTTGGTAAGAGCTTTCCTTGTTGTTTGAATCCACACAGATGATTCGTTGTAGATCCCAATCATCCTGATGCACCTTGATTTGTCTGAACATTTTAGTGATGTCAGTTGAAAAGATATATCGAAATCTTCTTACCCAGAGTAAAATGTCAGAGATATCCCTTTGAAGTTTCGCACCAGTGTGAAGTATTGAATTGAGAGAGACACCGGATGAGGAAGGGCTTGATCCGTTGAAAACAACCCTTAATTTTGTTGTTGTGCTTTGCTCCCTGAGAATTCCATGGTGAGGTAGATAATAGGTTGTAAGGCTATTATCCCTTGGAGGAGCTTTGACCATGTGTTCATCAGCTTCATATTCCGTGAGAAATAAGAAGTAGCGATCCTTGAGAAGTGGTTGAGTTGAAAACCTTTTAAAGAGCCGATGAAGACACCTTTGAGCCTTGAAGAATGAGTCGCCAAGTTGACTCGGTGGTGATGAAATTGGAAGTCGAATGATGTATTTGCCCTTGGGATCCCTTGAGTGAGTGACCTTGAAATGCTCCTCGCATTCCAACTCTTGAATCGTGAGTTTGTCCTTGTCCTTGGTAGGCACCTCTTCTTGAGTCCAGAATTTAGTGAGAAGATCTTGAAGATCATCCAGTTGCTGATCCACCATCAGATGATGAGATGAATGTTCCTTGGTCGGGTTGCCTTCGGTCGGTCCCAAAATTACCCAACCGAAGATAGTAAGTTGAGCATAAAAGGAAATAGATGTTGAGGAATGGATAGATTGGAGTGTGATTAAAACCACTCCTCGAGTGTTACCTGAACTAGTGGCTCCGATTCCGATGATTGATATATTTAAGTGATGCCTTGAGAGATTAAGATAAGATACCATTGATTCCGATATGAATGAGAGTTCAGATCCTGAGTCGATGAGCATACGAATTGGATGAGGATTTCCTCGTAGAGAGATGATGAGAGCACGAGCAGTGGCGAGGAGAACCACTGACCTTGAGTGGGGTCCTTGGTCGTCAAGCTGATTCCCATTTCAGTCTGCCTTGGAACTGTTGGATGCCCTTTGACCTTGTCCTTGATCCTTGTTGAGTTTGTGTGCCTCCTCCTGGTGAATCATTGTGTGATGCTTACCTTCACACTCTTGACATCGCTTCTGGCTTCGACAAGCACTGGCGTTGTGAGGACCCAAACAGTTGAAGCAGAGGCGTTCCTTGATGACGAACTTTCTCCTGTCCGAGGGAAGTAATTCTCGGAATTTCTCACAACGTACTACATAATGAGCATTTCCGCAGAATGAGCATGGTGAGTTACCTTGTTGCCCTGATGATTGAGTAGTTGCTGAGAATGCCTTGTGAGATGAGGTGCTACCTTGACCCTTGCCCGATGTTGTGGGACTTGATTTTGCCGCTTGAGAATTGTTAGATATACTCTCAAGAGCACGAGCTCGACCGGTGAGGAAATCCTTGAGTTGAGCGTAAGTGGAAGGGTCCAATCTTGAGCCGAGTTTGATTTCCCAGCATTCCCGAATGTGAGTGTCGAGCCTTTTTGTGATATGATATATCAGCACTTGATCCCATTGATCAACTAGTAGACCAAGAGTTGAGAGCGCGTTTAACGCTTCCGTAGTTGAGGACAGGAGAGAATTTAAACCTTGAGCCGATTTTGGTGAGATGATAGATGTTGAGAACAGCTGCTCCATGTGCTTGTTGATGAGTAACCTTTTATTGTCGTACCGAGAAACGACAATGTTCCAAGCTGATTCGAAACTGTCACCTGATACCGAGAGATTTGAGATGAGTTGCGCGGCTTCCCCTGTGAGACTGGCTTTTAGGTACTGCATTTTCTCCACCGTGGAGATGTCCGTAGCCTTGATGACCAATGAGGAGAAGAGATCCTTGTAACCCTGCCAAGTTGAATAATCACCCGAAAAAGTTGGTAGGGGAATTTTAGGGAGTTTCGCCGATGATCGTGCTTCCTTGATTGAGGGTGAGGTGGGGAGAGTGGTGGCTTCCTTTTTGCGCAAAATGCACATGTGGTACATCATTGCGTCCCTTGTTTTTGTGTAAATTTCCGTGAATTGGCCGTATATATCCTCCTGGATGTACGGATGTTTTAGAAATTTAGCCGAGCCACTGGTGATGAGTTCCTCATGAATGTCCGTAAATTCCTCATAGTGCTTTTCGAGAATTTGGATTTTTATTTCCAAAAACTCGGCACTGTCGACGAAAAGTCCCCTTTGTAATTCGGAGAAGGTTTTCTCAACGATTTTGATCCTTGTCCTTTGCGTAGCGATTTTGAGTTCGACCTTGGTTGATGATTTGCGAACAGATTCGATCTTAGAATCTTCCTCGCCTTCAGTTTGTTGAGAGCTGACCGAATTGTGACCGGAAGGGACCTTGAGGAGGATCTGTGGATCAACGTGATGGTTGGATGATGTGGAACCTGATTGTTTTGATTTGAGGGGTTTTTCCTTGTGAGGAGTTTCCTTGTGACCTTCCATTTCGGGATTTTCCTGTTTGTGAGCTGGATCCTTGATAATTTTCTCGTCGTCTGACATGATTCAGAATTCAAGCCGTGAGGTGAGAACGAGTATTTTCCACTACGAGAAACACTGCACCGTGAGAGTGAGAGAGAAAGAGTACGCAGAGACGAGATGCGTGAACAAAACACTCGGTGGTAACGCGCACAGTCACTTGCCTTGTAGTAGTGGGTTACACTGGGGGGAGATTTAAGATGGCGCGTTCTGTGAGACGGTGAGAGTTTCCTTGCTACGTGCGGGGCACTGCGAAGAGGTGGAAGAGGGGAATCGTGAGCGAGGGGCGCGTGCACACAGGAGAGAACTTGTTACACGTACAGCGAGGAGAGCGTGTGAGGAAAAGATGGCGACAATTGAGAATGACCGTGAGGCGTGCAACAGGTGGACGCCACAAGGGAAATTGTTCAGTGAGCACTTTCCTTGATGATAATTATTCCGTCGACCCTTCAAATTCAAACAATGCACTTTTTCTCCACAGACAATCCGGCTCGAAGGACCAAAAAATGTTGTGAGAGGGAGTGAGGTTTACCTTGCTGGTGTGAGAATGAGTCTATTCGAAAAAATGCAGGTGGAATAAGTTTTGGAAAATTTTACACACAAAATAACTTTTATTTTCGAGTCAACCAGACTAAATAATAGTATACAAAAAAATGAGGAATTGCCTTGAAGGATTTGTTATTAAAGTCTTATTAGTTTTTCACAAATGGCCACGCCGACCGGCGGCACACTTTACACGAAAGATTAAATTCAATTCGCGAATTTAACACTATGAAAATTAGACTAAAATTGAGAGAGCACCTTGTCGAATTAATACTGTATTTTTTTTTATTTTGATATTAATTTAGAAAATGAGGAATAACCTTGAGGAGGATTGATAAAGTGAGAAACACGTTTCGAATCGCTCGAGAATTCCTTTCTTACTGTATTTTAGAGATGAGGCACGACCACGCGGTGACAATAATAGCGCCCTCGAGCGGTAGCTTTTCGTATAAATTCAAATCTTCGCGCACAACACCATTTTCACCACAATTCAATTCACTCAGAATTGAACACCATGGCTGAAGAACTTTAAATTTTTCTTTTAATTTTTTTTACTTTTTCCAACCCTAGGACACGGTTTTTGCGAACTTAATGATAGAACGTCCAACGTCCTTCCGGCAGGACCAAAAAGACTCAGGTGAGTCCGTCCGAAATCGCTAAATAAAACTAACATGGATTGACATAAACAAAAAGTAATATATATCGTTGGAAAGGTGATGAAACAAGCTTTCAGCGCATGTAAAGGTCGAGCTTGTAAGTTCAAACCGAAGAGCAGGGTAGCTTAAAGAAGTTGAATTTTCCAAAAATTCATATAATTTTTGGTCACAAAATGATGGAACCCGGTCCTGCCGGCAGGACGCTTTTCGCTTTGTTTAAAAGGCTAACAAGCCTAGGCATATAAATTTAAAAATTTGATATTTACCTCATTGGAAAGCTTGTTTCATTACCTTTCTAACGATATATTTGTTTTTGTTTTTATCTGCTTTCATATTAATTTTATAAAGAAAATTTGAAGAGAGTTTTTATCCAATTGGCCGCAATTTTGCTGATTAACTTTAAAAATGAATTTTTTTAAATTAAACAAATAGGTTTCATTCTTTGAACGTTTCTTAAGAAAAAAAACAAGACCGGCCAAAATATATTGATTTTTGTGGATTTTACATTAGATTTACGAAAAAATGTTTTTTTTTACTTTTTAGAAACAGCAAGTTTGAGTGCTTTGAAAAATGGTTTAATATTATTATTTTAAAAAATCAAATATATGGATTTTTTCGTCTTTTCGTCTACTTTAATCCCAAGGATTCCCGAAAAAGAAAAATTGAATTCCCTTTTTTTAAAAGCCTTATTTTCGGAACATCCTTCCGGCAGGACGGGCGTTTGGACGTTCTATCATTAAGAGCGGAAAAATCTGCTCCCAGAGTTGTCCCAGGGTTGGAAAATGTAAAGAAATGGAAAAAAATTCAAATTTCTTCAGCCGCAGTAAAAAGAAGCTTTTCCCATTGCCTGGGAATCTTTCATAAGCATGGATGGCGCCAGAGTATAGATCTTCCTTGTCCTGGCCTTGCGCCAAGGTTGGCATTTGATTTTGGAAACCTTTACCCAGGGTGTCGACAGCCTTTGTTCATTTTTACGCAAATGTCAAAATATGACCCTGGGTCATAAAGGCAATAATATTTATAAATATGAATGGAATGGTATTATTTCAGGTGAAACTATGTTAAATTAATTAAATTCACGGGAAGAAGTTCCCAAGAATTATTACGATAATTTCCCTGGAACTTTTTCACTTGTGTAAGGGATATTTGTACATGTGAGGAGACTATTCTCATCTCTTATATAGATTTTGAAAACAGTTATAGTCTGCGATGAGCTGTCTTTTTAACCTGTCTCTTTGATCTAGTTGACAAAAATGTAACGATTAAAAAATATGTTTTGCTCGTGATCGATTGTTTCTAAAAATTTGCAAAACTTTACGCGATTAAAACAACTAGTAGCACTAAAGAAACTATCGATTGACTTTCCAAATATTTCAGAAATTACAGTCGCCCAAAAATGATAATATCAAGTCGTTGTTCTGGCGAGAAGAGCAGGTTAACTGTGCTTTGGGCCCAGCTTTAAGCCACATTTCTAATTCTGCTACGCAAAATACAGTTGTTACGTTTTATCATTAGACAACAGATATATATCCACCTCATACACAAGTAAAAAAGTTTCTGAAGTCACTCCTAAGAAATACTCGGTCTCATTCCCTGAAATTTTTTCACGTGAATAGACAGTTTACATTGAAAGATGTAAAGATCACAAGTTTAGTATCAAAACTTGAATCATTTCTGTAAAAAATATACACTGTAAAAAATTTAGGGAGTTAACGGACTCGGGAATGGGTGGTAAAATTTTTCAAGTTAAAAATCAACTCCAAAAGAGAGTTAATTTACTAACTCCCTTCATCAACACCCGTGCGAGTTATTTTTCCATAGGGAGTTAGCATTTGGGTGTCAAATTTTAACTCTCTTTATTTAACTCCCCTGGTATTAACTCCCCAATGGGTGCGACTTTTATAGAATCCCCTGACGAGTTAAAATTTAACCTCCTTTTTTTACAGTGTACAATTTTAGCATACGAAATTAAAGAAAGATTCTGTACAAGAAACTGCACACGTTTCTATCTATTCCGACAAATAAATATCCACGGTGGTCTTGAATCAACTTTGAATATAAAGTCTTTACACATCTATTTTTTTTGCTGATTTGGGTTATTTGCATTCTAAATAATGTGTAAAAAATTTATTGCCCATAACTTGTCAAACCGTTTTTGAGAAAACTCATTTTGAAAAAAATCATCAGTTTTTTATTTAAAATGTTTCATATTTGTATCAAATTATGGATTTAAGCATAATATTAATTAAAATATGGTCAGTTGGGGTAAATCCGGACAAAATACCTATTTTTCACAAATGACGTAAGTTTTTTTATAATAAAAGGCAATTCTTTCGTTTTATACTGCATTATTTTTTTTTAGGTCCCTAGATTAATTTTTTATTTTTTATAAAATTTTATATTTAATTTTTTACATTTTATTGTTCGGATTTACCCCAAGATTCAGAAAATTTCTTTAAATTTGGGGTAAATCCTGACAGCTTAGTTTCTAAGAAAGGTTTAAAATAAAGTTATCTTAAGTCTACTACTCTATTAAGGGATAGAACAACTTGAAAAAAATTCATACTAGATGTACAAAAATTGAATCAGTTAAGTGTTGTAGTATCATAAAAGTTAATCAATTAACGATTCAAAAAGTAATAATCAAAACATATATAGCTTTAACAAATTTTAATGGATTTTAATAAAACTTGATAAAGAAAAGTTTTTGGGATCATTGAATACGAATACAAAGTCAGATTTTGAAAATTCAAAATGCCGGATCCAATATGCCGGACTTTTTTAAAGATTAATCGAATTACACTACTTACACCACTTTTTAAAATGTAATAGAAGCTCTGTCCAGATTTACCCTAAGTTTTCAAATTATCCTGTTCACAATTGTCGAGATAAAATCATGGAAGTAGTCAGAATCTCTTTTAAAGGATCTGAGCTTAAAATATTGACGTCGAACTGAATTTTTAATTTGTAAATTAAGATCCAACACCTTTTGTCCGTATTTGCCCTCTGTCCGGATTTACCCCAACTGACCCTAATACTTTTCTTTAATTTTAAATAATATAATATAACAATTTAAATAATATTTCTGACACAATAAGTCAGTTTTGTTTAAATATTACAATACATGTTAAGGCACATATTTTTGCCAATTTACGGAAATTATACCAGTTACTGTACAGAAAAAAAATTAACGAAAAGGTTATATATAATAAATATAAAAACGGCTCGGCAAGTTATGGGCTATAAATTTTTTACACATTATTTAGAATGCAAATAACCCAAATCAGCAAAAAAAAATGATGTGCTAAGACATTTCATTCAAAGTTGATTCAAGACCACCGTGTATCATATAGTACGTATATAATAATAAAGTAAATAAAATTTTTTCATTTCCTAGAATTTTTTTCTAATTAAACATCATATTTAAAGGCAAATACTAAATAGTAATTACCTTCATATGTCATATTATAGTCATCATCGTTTTCATCAGTACTGTTGTTACTTCCAGTGCTTACAGAACTCCACATCATTATCCTAATAAAATAATTTTCATCAAATAAGACTCTTATAGCAATTACCTATTCTATTTTATTATATTTCATATCTCATTGACATATTGATATCTCCTCTTCATTTAATGATATCCAAGTGATATCTAATGAAATACATTATTGAATAAAATCTAGTTAATTGTAAAAACTGTTCCATTTTTTATCATATTTCGAACTCATGAGAAAGTATTTTCAGAAACTGATTTCCAGGAATGGAAATGCCATAGAGATATATTTTTTTTATATTAATAATAATAATTTTTATAATTATAATTAATTATTAATAATAATAATAATTATTCCTTTTTAATAAAAAAATGTAGAAAATAATATTTTGTAGAACTTAATTTTTACTTATGAATGATTACGTCTTCCTAAAATATTTTACGTAAAAGGATGTGTAACATAGTTTGTATTTCTGACAAAATTGAATAATATATATTTTACACTCTGTTAAAAAAGTGGTACTTTACTCATATATAGTTTTCCGTGTGTGAAATTCAACTTTAGATCTTAATGTTACAAATTATTGATAAAAAAGGTTGTGAAATTTTTGGTTATGTCATCCAAATTATTTTATATTAAAAGAAAATTATAATTTTTAATATAAATATATAAATCGTTTATATTTCATGTAAAAGTATTTAAATAAAATTAAATAAATTTAATATTAATGTTTTTATTTAATTAATATATATTAGAGGATTAGAGTAAACCACCATATTTTTAAACAAAATTTACATCTCAAGCAGAAATTAACAATTGGCGCAATACTGGCAGCCATAGTTGTAACAAGACTGACATTTAGTCGACATAATAACGCTTTTCCGTACTGGTTTGATATTAATGGCGCAGTACTGGTAGTTAGTACTGGCTTTAAATAGATCTAGACTCCTGCGCCAATTTTCCACACGGGTACTGGTTCCGTATTGGTAAATTTAAAATTTAGTACTGGTTTTATTGCTTGTACGAGTTACCATTAGTTAACTTTTGTCTTAATAAAACTTTTACAATGTTTCTTTAACAAAAAGTTAGGAAAGAAAATTTTATGAACGTAAAGTATTGTAGAAACAATTTTTTCTCAAATCAAAAAAAAAAAACTAAGACTTGGGACAGTCATGAAAATACCATCCAGGACGGATTCTGACGCCCCATACCCTCCCTTTTGGATCTGACATTTTTGAGCAATCTCATAAAAAATGGGAAGGTGTGAGACTTTGAGCATTGTCTAAATATAAAGATAAAAAAATTAAAATATTATACATTAGGAAGTAAACGAAACTAAAAACAACAATTAACTAACAACTGAGGATTTTGAGTCTGGCTACTAAATTCACTGCATTTTTTTTATAGATTTTATTCAATTGAATAGAAATATTTATTCATTATTTAGCTCAATAAATAAAAAAATAATGAAATATATATGAGTAATCATAATAATATTATATTTATTGATAAAACCGATAAATTTACTTGCCAATGTGTAATTGGGTTATTTCAGTGAAAACCGTCTAAAGCTGGTTGCTCGATGAGTTTAAAAAATTCTGTAATTAATATATAATACTCTTCATTAAAATTAGATTATATTTTAATAGTTTATGGCCTCAAATATATTTTACATTCTTTTAAATATGTTTTTCAAATTTCTAACTGGTTATGCAGTCTAACATAACCCATTTTACGAAAACTCAGTATAAATCATTAAAAATCAGGTTAAATTTATATAATTTTTCATATTTATTTAATAATTAATGAGTACAGGTCCCAAAAAATTCCAATTTAAATAAATTTCTAATTTTAAAACAAATCATTTTGAAAAAGTTTCGTAAAAATTCATTCTTCTCCACAGAAGGTATAAGAAAAAGAAATTGATGTTTATTATACTGTGCAAGTACAAAAAAACTGATTTAACTGTTCTGGTGAGTTATTTGTAAATAATTTACTTTTATTTAGATGAATTTATCAAAAATGTATTTATTTAAAATAAAAATCAGTATTTATAATCTATTTTTAATGATTTATACTGAGTTTTCGTAAAATGGGTTATGTTAGACTGCCTAACCAGTTAGAAATTTGAAAAACATATTTAAAAGAATGTAAAATATATTTGAGGCTATAAACTATTAAAATATAATCTAATTTTATTAAAGAATATTATATATTAATTACAGAATTTTTTTAAATCATCGAGCAACCAGCTATAGACGGTTTTCACTGGAATAAAATCGTTAGCAATTGTGCTAACGATTTTAAATAAAAAATTTAGATAAAAATAAACACATAACTTTCTCACACGGAGATTCCACGATAAAATTAATTAAAATACAAAAATGTAAATACTGTAAAATATTATGTATTTTCATTGCCAAATACATGAAAAATGATTTAAAAATATAAATAAATATTTTTTACATAATCTCCTTCTCTTCCTTGCCCACGTCCTCGTCCTCCTCTTCCTTGCCCACCCCCTCGTCCTCCTCGCCTTCCATCCTGATGTCCTCTTCTCCATCCTCCTGGTTTTCCACCATAACTCCTTTTTCCTTCACTTTCTCGATTTCTTCCACCTTCCTCTCCTTTACCTATAGGATTCCTTCCATTCTCATAATTAGTCCTTCTCCGATACCAATCCCTTCGACTCTTTCCACCCGCTTTACCTCTTTTTCTTCCTCTCTTTGCATCTAAAAGAAATAAATAAATTATATATTTTGTTATAAAAAATAATACTCGTTGAAATTTTCTGTGTAATTTGTAAATTAAAGGTTAATAAAGAATACCCATTTTTTTTTCTTCCTCTTTATTTTTCACGTTCGAATTCACCCATTGCCCACTCCAAACCATTCTATTTCTCTTCTTTTGTTGATCACGTTCATCTATTAGAGATAGGTGTATCACTTTACTTTTCTTTATATTTATTTCTAATAATAATAAAAAATTAATTCCACTATTTAGCTACATATTTTAAAAAAATTTCTAAAAATTATTTTGCTTTTTCAATGTATAAAGAATACATACTAAATTATTATTAACCAACAATTTTATATTAAACAACTTACTGTTTTTTCTCTCATTCGTTTCATTATCCCTCCTTTCTGACAGTATTTCAGAGTCCATGGACATGTCATTTGCTGAAAAGAACAACATAATTATTTTTTTTAAATAAGCATAGATTTCATTTTATTAAATTTAATTTTATCTACTTACTATTCTTTAGTGATTCAATCTCTGCATTTAATTTGGAGATTTTCTCCTTAAGTTGTTCAAGTGTACAATTTTCGTCACTCATTTTCAGATTTAAGTAATCGCAAAGAAATAACACTGGTTACTGTAGGTTACTAATTAAGAGTTTCATTTGTTAATCTGACGTCATAAATTGAATTATCATTGCACATGAAAAAAAATGAGAGAGAAAGTAATTTTGAATTCTCATATATTTTTTACCTTTTAGATAGACATATTAAACTATTTATTTGAAAATAAATTATTCAAGTTATAAATAATAATTTAATTTAGAAATTATAAAAAACAATTTTTCGAAAAATTGTAATTTAAAAATTTTTTTAAGCCCAGATGAAAATAATATGTTTGGAAGACTAATCAAAACATTAAAAAAACATTTTATAGTAAACATAACATGCGAAATTAAGAAATTGAAATAAAAAATTATAATTAAAATAAAATAAAGTTAATTAAAATTTAAATATAATTTCTACCAAATTTTAATTAAATTATTTGAAAATTTTGGACAAAAAAACTAAACATTGTTAGCAGTTTAGAAAAATGATCAGAAATTTTTATAAAAAATTTTATACTTAACATTCTAGGTGGAAAATTCGGAATTCGAAAGGAGCTTACAACTGGGAGATATCCACGCGAATACAAAAATTTGTATAATGCTATAGTACTGGCAATCGGAATAAACCCGGATTTCAACGACATATGGGAAAATGGGAAAATATTTAACATGGGAACATATTTAATTTAAATTTCAAACATTTTCATGCAATTTTTAAATTTTAAAATGTTGTAGCGAAATGCAAAATCTATTCACTTAAAAAAATCTATTCTCTAGTTATTTTTTTTAAAGGGTTATCATTGGTAATCATTTTATTCATATTTAAAATATAATAGGTTTTTCTTAATAAAATATGCGAGCTAATACGCCCCGACCAAAGCAATCCATTACGCCCCGGAAGTTTTTGTTGAAAATTTGGTTACTTTTTATCAATACCTTAAGTATTAAACAAAAATTGTCAATTGTTCTTTAAGAAAAAATATTTAAAACTACAAACCTGATAAACAAAAATTTTTTACAAGTAATTTTGAAAAAGATATAACAAAAAACAGTATGCTAAGTACATTATTTTGAACAAAAATCGGAATTACTCTGATTTACCACACTGAAAAAAAATTTATTTGATTCAAATAACCGATTATTTGACTATTATCAAATAAATATTTACTTGAATCAAATAATTTTTATTCGAATCAAATAAACTGTATTTGAATCAAATATTTCAGTATTTGAAGCAAATATTAGCTAATTGATTCAAATAAAAATTATTTGATTCAAGAAAATATTTATTTGATAATAGTCAAATAATCGGTTATTTGAATCAAATAAATTTTTTTTTAGTGCACTTTTGAATAAATTCAAGTGATCCATTACGCCCCTGTCACCCCTATATACGAAACTAATGAAAATTTCCAGGATGTTTATTTTATATATTGAAAAAAATAAATAAAATCATCAATGTTTTACAGTTAAATTATTTTATGTCAATAATTGTATTTTTTTCCTAATTTTGCACTTCACTAAACACTACATGATTACAGATAAAGCATCTTTATCTGTAATCATGTAGTGTTTAGTAAATTTCAAAATTGGGAACAAACTAGAACTCTCTGGGTGCATTCTTTAAAAATTTGTTAAAAAGCAACAATAAAATGTTTAAAAATGGTTTATATCATTATTTAATTTCTCCTATTTATCTGTAATCGCATATAAGATTTAGTAAATTACAAAGTAAGGAAAAAACTACAAACTTTCTAAATATTGTCTTTAATTTATTGATTTAATAATAAGTAAAGCTAAAAATAGAAAAGTTGTCAAAAATTTTATAATTTTTTTGTTTATTAAAAAATTTATGATTTTGCAATAATAGATTTTGTAAACAAATGGAGTATGCATAAAAACGATATTAAAATACAGTATTTGTATTAAGTATTAACACATAATTATATAGATAAATTTATTGATAAATTTTTATCTTTTTGGTTAATAAAAAATGATTTTTTAGCATATTTTTCGCAGCATGTCACATCATTAAATTATTAAATTCAGTAGAAAAAAACATTTTATAGTTTGTTTAAGTTATAAGTTTTTATATTTACTGAATAAATTTTATACTTACTATAATTAATTCATTTTTAATATTTAAATGTACTCAATAATTAAGAAATTTGAGAGAATTTCTTTTATCCGATTAAAAAACACAAAATTTTTAGATGCAATAATTTTGCTTTATAAAAATCAAATAAACTACGGGAAAATACAAAATATATATAATAGTCATAGAAGGACATGAAACAAAAAATTTTATTTTTAAATGATTATTATTCATTAAGTTATTAATTAATTATTATTCAAAGGTTCATTATTCTATTCTACAAAAAGTATATATTTTGAAAACAATAAAATATATTTATTATTATTTTCACTTTTATGAAATTGCTGATATATATGAAAATAATAAATCATCTTACTGAATTCGATGAAATATTTTCTTCATGCCGTAGTTCTTGTAGAATTCTATTTCGTGTTGATTGGGAGTAATTATGAAAATCTTTATTTCGACTCATTTTTAATTATATGTTAAAATATACTTTTTATTTCATGTGTAAAAAAAATTTTAATTTAATATATCATCTGACACATTTGTCGTAATGAAAAATCGTTTCTCAATTTAAAAAAGTGAAAAACAAAAAGGTTGAAAAATAAATTTAAGAAAAGAACTTTATTTTATTTTAATTTAATTATAGAAATATTTACAAAATTTAATATAATTGACAATTGAAAAAAGAAAAACAAAAATATAAAAAATTTTAAAATTCCTGTGCATAAATAGATACAGTTTTATTCAAATAAATTCGAAAATGTTTAATACTCTTTTTGCTATTTTCACTGCATTGAATGAATTGTCAAACTTCAGTTTATTGACATGACATTCAGTGTAAAAGGCTGATTATGTGAAACATGTCTTCGACAAAAAAAATGTTTTGCCTAATTTTCTGGTGCGAAGAAAAGTGCTATAGTGTGGAGGAAGAATCAGAGGATTCAAAAAATATTTCCGATGGAGAGGAGGCTGCAATATTTGAAGAAGGAGTAGCGTACAGGGCTGTAATTTTGGCAAGAAGTGGTAAATATTGTTTTATCAAAATGAATTTTTAAATTTAGTTTATCAATTGTATATTAAATAATTGAATAATAATATAATTATATTAATATACAATTATAATAATATAATTTAATAATAAATTATAAATAAAAATTTCTGTGGTTTAATTTTTTAGAATTATGTAAATTTCTTGATAAAATTCAATTAATTTTTAAAAATTTAATAAAATTCTTTGAAATAATTTAATTATTTTTAACACTTCTTTAAAAAATGTAATTATTTATAGAAATTTTGCCATAAAATTTGCTTAAGAATTCAATTATTATATCAATACTATTTCGACTAAATTTTTCGAGAGAATTTTATATTTTTTAAAAAAAGTGTGTATTCAATATAATTCCTTAAAATAATTAAATTATTTTTCTAAACCTTACGTAAAATTACTAAAAAAACAATTATCTATAAAAATTTAAATATAATTCTTTGAAGGATTCAATTAATAAATCTTAGCATTATGAGTTCAATGTATAAATTGTCATTTTTGTAATTTTAAAATAAATAAAGTTTATTACATTTTTAATTAATTGTATTTTACAGTATTAAAAATTAGTCTTTCTACAATATTTTATAAATATTTTTATGTTCAAGAATGTTAAAATAAAGTTACAAATTGAATTGTAATTTCAGATTAAATACAATTTTCTTCATTTAATTTTTGTTATTTTTAATCTTCAAAGCATTATGTTAGAATTTCATTAATTTCAAAATTTAAAACATTTTAAAATAGAAAAATTATAAAAAATTTGTGACACAAAAAGTAAAAAAAATAACTTACGTCAAATTGCAATGGGATTACTGGAATATAACGATTATTAATATAAATTATTATTAAACACACTATTTACCATTTAAAAAGTTCTATTTTGTTAAATTATTAATTTAAATTTATTTATATTTAATTTGAATAAGTTTAATTTAAAATTTTCTAATTAAAAATTCGATATTTTAGAAGACCAGAAGTACTTAATGACTTTGGAAGTTTCCAAGGAAGGAAAAATAATAAAAAATTTGAAAATTCCACCAAAAATTGCTTCGAAGAAAAACGATGCCATGTCAGAAGCAAAAATTCGAAATAAGGAGAGAAATGCAGTTCAAAATAAAGTCAACGACCAAATAAACAAATTGAATTCAATATCAACTATGATTAGTGCCCATACAACTTCGAAGGAAAAGGGTAAATCATTATTTAAAACAATTTTAATTCATATAGTTTCATAATAAAACTGTTTATATTTTTTGTTTTACAAAAATTATTTTAAAAGTAATGTTTAATATAAATTCTGTAAAAAAAATTGAAAACTTATAATAAAAAAAGCAAAATTAATTAATAATTAAAATACAATAATTATTAGATTGCTAAAATATCAAACATATGTTCTAAAAAACTAAATTGATTGCATAAATTATAAATCGAAACTTATAGATAATTAAATAAACTTACAAGTAATAATCTAGAAATATTTTTAAAGCAGGTAAATCGAGAAGAAAGAATGAGAAGGACAACGGAAATCGCAAGAAAAAATCAACATTCCCAACAAATGAGAATCTTTCAGCTGAGAAAGACGAAAATGCAGCTCAAGTTCCTAAACCAGGATTCTCAAAAGGTTATTTTGATTGCAAAATCTGTATATATCTGCATCTTTAGTTTGTTTAATTGCATTTAATTTAAAATCAGATAAAAATGCCTCGGATATTAATTAATTTTTCAAATTTGGTTGCAACAAAATAACATATTTTAAAAATTTTAATGAAAAATTTTAAAGTGTAAAAATAATGTTTATTAGCTAGTAAAAATTTTATTATTATATGTTATTGTAAAAAGTAATTCTTAGAATTTTCTCAATCTTACTTTATTTAATTCAATTATATTTAATGTTTTTAATTACATATTTCTGTAATGAATACATTACACGTTTCCGTTTTGAAAAAATTCAATTATTTTAATGAAATTATATTACAATATTTTTGAAAAATTAATTTTTAAAAAGCTTTCTGGAAGCTTAAATTGTCTTATTTATTGGAAATTTTCACTAGAATAAAATTCGAATAAAGGGAAGATTCCGCACTTGGCAAACTAGTATTTGATATAAATGTGAAAAATAATTACAAAATTTTGTTATAGGAGGTAAGCCAGAAAGCAAGAAGAAAGAAGCTGAGTTTAAGAACCAAGAACAGAGGGAAAGTGCAAGTTCTCAAAGTGAGAATTCAGAAAATGAAGATTCGGAGACTGAAATTGTTATCGAGGGTACAGAAGTTTTAGAATCCAAAATCGCGGAAGGTATTTACAAGAAAACTGTTAAATAATATTCATTCGTTTTATTTTTGAAATTATAAACACTTTGAGAATCATTTGTTTGTTAAAAAAATAATCTTAAATATTTTTACAGAGAAAGACTCGAACAAAAATGGAAGGGAAATGGACATTAACTCAGGAAATCAAATTGCAAATTTGAGGAAAAAACAAGGGGTTGAAATTCTTCAACCAAGTACCTCAAAAGGTAATTTTTTGCTTGGCCTAAAAAATTGTTGGATATTATTTTTTTTCCAAAAATTGATTAAAATATCCTGCAACTGTTTAATTCATAAAAAGGTTATATCTTCAAAAAGGTTTAAAATGATTTAGTTTTCATTTAGAGACATTTTTTTATCATAAAGAAAATTAATTTAAAAATTAAACAAGTGCGAGTTGTACTCGCACTGAAATAAGCTTTAATAATTACTAAATAAGTAGAGAAACCAAGTTAAAGTTTGATTTTTTTACTACTTATTAAAATATTTGTACTTATTAAAGTAGTATTTAAAAAATAAATAAATTGATTCTGGATAATAAAACATTTAAATGATATGTTTTAATGATTAAAACGATCTAATTTTTTTATGAATTTTGAAAAGGACTTAACTCTGACAACTAAAATACCAATTTTTTCCAAGTCACTGTAAAATTTAAAAAAACAAAATTCATCCCTTTTGAGATTCACTATTCAATTAAATTATTAATCACGGTGTCTACTAACCGGGAAATAGCCGGGAATTTAATTTGACGGAGAAAAACCGGGAATTTTTCATCAAAATAAAAACATTATTACTCTGTAAATCTGAATTAGTGTGGATTTGTTTACCATTTGAATTAGTAACATTTTTTTACTAATTTTTAGTAGTTTTTTACTAATTGCTAGTAGAAAATTACTAATTCAATTAGTAGTACGTATTTTCTACTATTTCAAATTAGTAAATTTTCTACTAATAATTAGTAAAAAACTACTAAAAATTAGTAAAAACAGTTATTAATTCAATTGGTAAACGAATCTGCACTATTTCATTAGTAGAAAACTACTAATTCAGGTTTAGAGAGTATTCTAAACTGTTTTTAAAAAATCGCTTTTTATTTCAATTTTTATAAATATTTATTCTGTTTTCTAAATTTAAATTAGTTGAAAATAATTAATCTGATAGTAAAAAATCAAAAACTAATTCAAATATAATATGTAAATAAATTTAAAAAAAAAGAAATAATAGAAATTTTGTAAACTTCAGAACTGAAAGTAATTAAATTTGTTAAAGAATTTTATTACAAACTTTTTAACGCAAAGAATTTCCAAAGTATTTTAATTTATTAATTGAATTTTATAAAGAGCTACATTTCTAAAATATTAATATTTCTTAGGGACCAAGATTAATGATTCATAATTTTATCAGTTAATTTAAAAAAACATATGCAATTAAAGTTTTTAAATAAAATCAATTTTTGATTCTAAAAGCATTTTATAAAAAATATATTATTATTCAATATTTATAATTATAAAACTACTCTTAAATTTTTATTTATTTATTCTTTGAACAAAATAAATTTTTATTACTTATCAAGTAAATAATTAATTATTACTGCTTATTATTTTCAAATATAATAATATTCTCTCGAAAGATTCAATTACTTTTATAAATATATTTTTAATAACTGATAAAACTGTTTGTTACAACTATTTTCCAATTCAATTATTTTCTAACCTAAACTAAAATTTAAAAAAACGTTGTTAAAAGATATAAGAAACTCGTCAAAATAATTTAATGATTTATAATAAATTTCTAATAAAAATCTTTGAATCCATTTGTAGATTTATTTATATCTGAAATCATATAAATTTAAATTTGATGTTTATAAACCTGTAAAAATTAAGACTTAGCCGGGTAAAAACCTTAAATAACTGGGAATTTTGTTGAATGAAAATAGTAGACACCCTGTTAGTAATTATTACTAATACTAAGTTGTAAGATAAAAATAAATTCTTGATAATAAACTTCCATGAAGTTTGATAGCCTGGTGTGCACATTTTAAACCTCCTTAATTAATCATTAAGAAAATTTATGTTTAAAAATTTTGTATTTGAATCAAACTTTAAAGTTAACTACAGATAATTTAAAATCAATCACAATTTATGTTTGATTTCAATAAATAATCTTTTACACTGAACCAGAAAATACGTTTGAATTAAACTTAAATATGTTTGACCGTATAGCAAAGATATTTTTAGTTCGATTTAAACAAAATTTGTTTGAACCAAATAATTTTTTTTCTCAGTGAACCAAAATCGTCAAAGTCCTTCTGAAGGCGCGGCAGCATTTGTGGATTCCTGTTTTCCAACTGGTTAGTATTGATGATTTAAAATCAATACTACAATCTCTATTTAAAAATTTAACTTTAACTTTATAAGTGGAAAGAACTTTAATGTGGAAACTTACATTTATTTTCTTAACACCTGTCAAATTTAAATGTCAATTTATAGAATAATTTAACCGTCACTAATTTAAAATATACTTCACGATGAAAAAATTATGAATAATTGTAATAAATAGAATTATTTATTTTTTAGTAACTCAAGAAATCGTACAGTTTTTAAAATCACTTGTGGCATATGCAGAAGGAAAATTGGGCATTAATACATCGAACAGTGCAACAGAAAACCAGCCGCCCAACATTGAATCAAATAAAGTCCAAATTATAAATAACGAAGTTGATATCTCCAAGACAAACGAAATAGAATTTACCAGATTTCGAAAACGACCCGAGGAAATGGTAAGAAGACTCATGTTGGAGCTCGTAGGCAAAGAAGAATTGAAAACAATGACTGCTCTTGGACACTCAACAGTCGGTAAACCGGGAAAAGCTATCCCCGAAAAAGTCCGCAATGCTGTATATAGTACGTATTTGTTTGTCCTACATGTAAAAGATTTTCTAGAAATTTTCGGAAAATGTTTTTTCCTAAAAGGACATACAAATGATAAAGTAGGACTAGAAGGTTTAAACATTGAAAAAAGAGTTTTCTACTCGCCGGAGCGCTCAAAACCCGGTTTTTAGCTCCGTTTAGGAGAAAATTCTTTTTTTCAATGTTTAAACATTCTAGTCCCACTTTATCATTTATATGTCCTTTTAGGAAAAAACCTCAGCTTTCGTTTAAAAAAAAATTGTACCTTTCTTCCCCAAAAATTGAAATTTATTTTTAATCTTGATTTTTTTTGTCAAAATTTTTTTTTAAAATGCTTATTTTCAATCGAAAGAGCATGAAAAAACTTTTGCAAAATGTACCTTGCCAAATTTTTATGTTTAATAGTTTAAGAGTAAAAAATTATCGAAATAAGCATTGTACTGAAAAACACAAAAATTTAACCCCCTCCCCTTCGGAAAATATTGGACTAGGTAAAAATATATTTTCACGAAAAATTACTATCTATGAGTACTACAAAAGCCCCAAGTTTTGCTACGATTAGAGAAAAATTTTTCTCCACCTTGATCACTTGACATGGCATGCCCCATATACATATGTACAAATATAAATTATTTAAAAATATTATTTAGATTACGTGAAGACAAAATCAAAAGGAATACTCTATGAAAAATATATAGACACTTTAAATAGTCAATGCTGCACTCTCCGAAATCCCAGAAAAAGAATTTACATCCCAGTAGACAAAGAAACAAACAAAAGTTCAGAAGAGAAAGACGAAGAAAATGAGCCCAAGGATGAATCAATTCCAAAGAAAAAAAAGACCGAATAATAAAAAAAAATTATATCAAATTAAAGTATTGGATTAAATTTCATTCATTATTAGAAAAATGTATGTTATTTTTTAATCACATATTATTAAGTAAATTAATATCCCAGTTCCTATGTGGCTGTTTTGCGGGTGTAAAAAATGATTAAAAAATGATTCTACAGCTGTCCCGGAATTATCAATAAAAAAAATTATAAGAATATTTTCAAAGTTCCTAGGTGGCGGTTTTGCGGGTAAAAAGACTTTTCAAAAGTGATGTCAGGGTTGCCCCGAGGTTGGCAATGAAGCAAAAAAAAGAAAAATTTAAAATTTCCTTTGCGGCGGTTTTGCGGGGGAAAAAAATGTATAAGGTAATGCCAGGGTTGTCCCGAGGTTGGCAATTCAGAAAAAGTCAAAAGGAAAATTTCAAAGTTCCTCTGCGGCGATTTGCGGGTGAAAAAAATCGTTAAAGGTGATGTCAGGGTTGTCCTAAGGTTGTCAATGAAGAAAAAGTCAATAGGAAAATTTTAAAGTTTCTCTGCGGCGGTTTTGCGGGTGAAAAAAATCGTTACAGGTAATGCCAGGGTTGTCCCGAGGTTGTCTGGAAGAAAAAGTCAATAGGAAATTTTTTAAGTTCCTCTGCGGCGGTTACGCGGGTGAAAAAAATCGTTACTTGTAATGCCAGGGTTGTCCCGAGGTTGTCAATGAAGAAAAAGTTAAAAGGAAAATTTTAAAGTTCCTCTGCAACGGTTTTGGGGGTGAAAAAAATTGTTACAGGTAATGCCATGGTTGTCCCGAGGTTGGCAATTCAGAAAAAGTCAAAAGGAAAATTTCAAAGTTCCTCTGCCGCGATTTGCGGGTAAAAAAAATCGTTAAAGGTGATGTCAGGGTTGTCCCGAGGTTGTCTAGAAGAAAAAGTCAATAGGAAAATTTTAAAGTTCCTCTGCGGCGGTTTTGCGGGTGAAAAAAATCGTTACTTGCAATGCCAGGGTTGTCCCGAGGTTGTCAATGAAGAAAAAGTTAAAAGGAAAATTTTAAAGTTCCTCTGCGGCGGTTTTGCGGGTGAAAAAAAAAGTTAAAGGTGATGTCAGGGTTGTCCCGAGGTTGGCAATGAAAAAAAAGTCAATAGGAAAATTTTAAAGTTCCTCTGCGGCGGTTTTGCGGGTGAAAAAAATCGTTACAGGTAATGCCAGGGTTGTCACGAGGTTGTCAATGAAGAAAAAGTCAAAAGGAAAATTTTAAAGTTCCTCTGCGGCGATTTGCGGGTGAAAAAAATCGTTAAAGGTGATGTCAGGGTTGTCCCGAGGTTGGCAATGAAAAAAAAGTCAATAGGAAAATTTTAAAGTTCCTCTGCGGCGATTTGCGGGTAAAAAAAATCGTTAAAGGTGATGTCAGGGTTGTCCCGAGGTTGTCTAGAAGAAAAAGTCAATAGGAAAATTTTAAAGTTCCTCTGCGGCGGTTTTGCGGGTGAAAAAAATTGTTACAGGTAATGCCATGGTTGTCCCGCGGTTGTCAATGAAGAAAAAGTCAAAAGAAAAATTTTAAAGTTCCTCTGCGGCGGTTTTGCAGGTGAAAAAAATCGTTACTTGTAATGCCAGGGTTGTCCCGAGGTTGTCAATGAAGAAAAAGTTAAAAGGAAAATTTTAAAGTTCCTCTGCGGCGGTTTTGCGGGTGAAAAAAATCGTTAAAGGTGATGTCAGGGTTGTCCCGAGGTTGGCAATTCAGAAAAAGTCAAAAGGAAAATTTCAAAGTTCCTCTGCGGCGATTTGCGGGTGAAAAAAATCGTTAAAGGTGATGTCAGGGTTGTCCTAAGGTTGTCAATGAAGAAAAAGTCAATAGGAAAATTTTAAAGTTTCTCTGCGGCGGTTTTGCGGGTGAAAAAAATCGTTACAGGTAATGCCAGGGTTGTCCCGAGGTTGGCAATTCAGAAAAAGTCAAAAGGAAAATTTCAAAGTTCCTCTGCGGCGATTTGCGGGTGAAAAAAATCGTTAAAGGTGATGTCAGGGTTGTCCTAAGGTTGTCAATGAAGAAAAAGTCAATAGGAAAATTTTAAAGTTTCTCTGCGGCGGTTTTGCGGGTGAAAAAAATCGTTACAGGTAATGCCAGGGTTGTCCCGAGGTTGTCTGGAAGAAAAAGTCAATAGGAAATTTTTTAAGTTCCTCTGCGGCGGTTACGCGGGTGAAAAAAATCGTTACTTGTAATGCCAGGGTTGTCCCGAGGTTGTCAATGAAGAAAAAGTTAAAAGGAAAATTTTAAAGTTCCTCTGCAACGGTTTTGGGGGTGAAAAAAATTGTTACAGGTAATGCCATGGTTGTCCCGAGGTTGGCAATTCAGAAAAAGTCAAAAGGAAAATTTCAAAGTTCCTCTGCCGCGATTTGCGGGTAAAAAAATCGTTAAAGGTGATGTCAGGGTTGTCCCGAGGTTGTCTAGAAGAAAAAGTCAATAGGAAAATTTTAAAGTTCCTCTGCGGCGGTTTTGCGGGTGAAAAAAATCGTTACAGGTAATGCCAGGGTTGTCCTAAGGTTGTCAATGAAGAAAAAGTCAATAGGAAAATTTTAAAGTTTCTCTGCGGCGGTTTTGCGGGTGAAAAAAATCGTTACAGGTAATGCCAGGGTTGTCCCGAGGATGTCTGGAAGAAAAAGTCAATAGGAAATTTTTTAAGTTCCTCTGCGGCGGTTACGCGGGTGAAAATAATCGTTACTTGTAATGCCAGGGTTGTCCCGAGGTTGTCAATGAAGAAAAAGTTAAAAGGAAAATTTTACAGTTCCTCTGCAACGGTTTTGGGGGTGAAAAAATTTTTTACAGGTAATGCCATGGTTGTCCCGAGGTTGGCAATTCAGAAAAAGTCAAAAGGAAAATTTCAAAGTTCCTCTGCGGCGATTTGCGGGTAAAAAAAATCGTTAAAGGTGATGTCAGGGTTGTCCCGAGGTTGTCTAGAAGAAAAAGTCAATAGGAAAATTTTAAAGTTCCTCTGCGGCGGTTTTGCGGGTGAAAAAAATCGTTACTTGTAATGCCAGGGTTGTCCCGAGGTTGTCAATAAAGAAAAAGTTAAAAGGAAAATTTTAAAGTTCCTCTGCGGCGGTTTTGCGGGTGAAAAAAATCGTTAAAGGTGATGTCAGGGTTGTCCCGAGGTTGGCAATGAAAAAAAAGTCAATAGGAAAATTTTAAAGTTCCTCTGCGGCGGTTTTGCGGGTGAAAAAAATCGTTACAGGTAATGCCAGGGTTGTCACGAGGTTGTCAATGAAGAAAAAGTCAAAAGGAAAATTTTAAAGTTCCTCTGCGGCGATTTGCGGGTGAAAAAAATCGTTAAAGGTGATGTCAGGGTTGTCCCGAGGTTGTCAATGAAGAAAAAGTCAATAGGAAAATTTTAAAGTTTCTCTGCGGCGGTTTTGCGGGTGAAAAAAATCGTTACAGGTAATGCCAGGGTTGTCCCGAGGTTGTCTGGAAGAAAAAGTCAATAGGAAAATTTTAAAGTTCCTCTGCGGCGGTTTTGCAGGTTAAAAAAAATTGTTACAGGTAATGCCATGGTTGTCCTGAGGTTGTCATTGAAGAAAAAGTTAAAAGGAAAATTTTAAAGTCCCTCTGCGGCGGTTTTGCAGGTGAAAAAAATTGTTACAGGTAATGCCATGGTTGTCCCGCGGTTGTCAATGAAGAAAAAGTCAAAAGAAAAATTATAAAGTTCCTCTGCGGCGGTTTTGCGGGTGAAAAAATTCGTTACTTGTAATGCCAGGGTTGTCCCGAGGTTGTCAATGAAGAAAAAGTTAAAAGGAAAATTTTAAAGTTCCTCTGCAACGGTTTTGGGGGTGAAAAAAATTGTTACAGGTAATGCCATGGTTGTCCCGAGGTTGGCAATTCAGAAAAAGTCAAAAGGAAAATTTTAAAGTTCCTCTGCGGCGATTTGCGGGTAAAAAAAATCGTTAAAGGTGATGTCAGGGTTGTCCCGAGGTTGTCTAGAAGAAAAAGTCAATAGGAAAATTTTAAAGTTCCTCTGCGGCGGTTTTGCGGGTGAAAAAAATCGTTACTTGTAATGCCAGGGTTGTCCCGAGGTTGTCAATGAAGAAAAAGTTAAAAGGAAAATTTTAAAGTTCCTCTGCGGCGGTTTTGCGGGTGAAAAAAATCGTTAAAGGTGATGTCAGGGTTGTCCCGAGGTTGGCAATGAAAAAAAAGTCAATAGGAAAATTTTAAAGTTCCTCTGCGGCGGTTTTGCGGGTGAAAAAAATCGTTACAGGTAATGCCAGGGTTGTCACGAGGTTGTCAATGAAGAAAAAGTCAAAAGGAAAATTTTAAAGTACCTCTGCGGCGATTTGCGGGTGAAAAAAATCGTTAAAGGTGATGTCAGGGTTGTCCCGAGGTTGTCAATGAAGAAAAAGTCAATAAGAAAATTTTAAAGTTTCTCTGCGGCGGTTTTGCGGGTGAAAAAAATCGTTACAGGTAATGCCAGGGTTGTCCCGAGGTTGTCTGGAAGAAAAAGTCAATAGGAAAATTTTAAAGTTTCTCTGCGGCGGTTTTGCAGGTTAAAAAAAATTGTTACAGGTAATGCCATGGTTGTCCTGAGGTTGTCATTGAGGAAAAATTAAAAGGAAAATTTTAAAGTCCCTCTGCGGCGGTTTTGCAGGTGAAAAAAATTGTTACAGGTAATGCCATGGTTGTCCCGCGGTTGGCAATTCAGAAAAAGTCAAAAGGAAAATTTCAAAGTTCCTCTGCGGCGGTTTTGCGGGTGAAAAAAATCGTTACAGGTAATGCCAGGGTTGTCCCGAGGTTGTCAATGAAGAAAAAGTCAAAAGGAAAATTTTAAAGTACCTCTGCGGCGATTTGCGGGTGAAAAAAATCGTTAAAGGTGATGTCAGGGTTGTCCCGAGGTTGGCAATGAAAAAAAAGTCAATAGGAAAATTTTAAAGTTCCTCTGCGGCGGTTTTGCGGGTGAAAAAAATCGTTACTTGTAATGCCAGGGTTGTCCCGAGGTTGTCAATGAAGAAAAAGTTAAAAGGAAAATTTTAAAGTTCCTCTGCGGCGGTTTTGCGGGTGAAAAAAATCGTTAAAGGTGATGTCAGGGTTGTCCCGAGGTTGGCAATGAAAAAAAAGTCAATAGGAAAATTTTAAAGTTCCTCTGCGGCGGTTTTGCGGGTGAAAAAAATCGTTACAGGTAATGCCAGGGTTGTCACGAGGTTGTCAATGAAGAAAAAGTCAAAAGGAAAATTTTAAAGTACCTCTGCGGCGATTTGCGGGTGAAAAAAATCGTTAAAGGTGATGTCAGGGTTGTCCCGAGGTTGTCAATGAAGAAAAAGTCAATAAGAAAATTTTAAAGTTTCTCTGCGGCGGTTTTGCGGGTGAAAAAAATCGTTACAGGTAATGCCAGGGTTGTCCCGAGGTTGTCTGGAAGAAAAAGTCAATAGGAAAATTTTAAAGTTCCTCTGCGGCGGTTTTGCAGGTTAAAAAAAATTGTTACAGGTAATGCCATGGTTGTCCTGAGGTTGTCATTGAAGAAAAAGTTAAAAGGAAAATTTTAAAGTTCCTCTGCGGCGGTTTTGCGGGTGAAAAAAATCGTTACAGGTAATGCCAGGGTTGTCCCGAGGTTGGCAATTCAGAAAAAGTCAAAAGGAAAATTTCAAAGTTCCTCTGCGGCGGTTTTGCGGGTGAAAAAAATCGTTACAGGTAATGCCAGGGTTGTCCCGAGGTTGTCAATGAAGAAAAAGTCAACAGGAAAATTTTAAAGTACCTCTGCGGCGATTTGCGGGTGAAAAAAATCGTTAAAGGTGATGTCAGGGTTGTCCCGAGGTTGTCAATGAAGAAAAAGTCAATAAGAAAATTTTAAAGTTTCTCTGCGGCGGTTTTGCGGGTGAAAAAAATCGTTACAGGTAATGCCAGGGTTGTCCCGAGGTTGTCTGGAAGAAAAAGTCAATAGGAAAATTTTAAAGTTCCTCTGCGGCGGTTTTGCAGGTTAAAAAAAATTGTTACAGGTAATGCCATGGTTGTCCTGAGGTTGTCATTGAAGAAAAAGTTAAAAGGAAAATTTTAAAGTTCCTCTGCGGCGGTTTTGCGGGTGAAAAAAATCGTTACAGGTAATGCCAGGGTTGTCCCGAGGTTGTCTGGAAGAAAAAGTCAATAGGAAAATTTTAAAGTTCCTCTGCGGCGGTTTTGCAGGTTAAAAAAAATTGTTACAGGTAATGCCATGGTTGTACTGAGGTTGTCATTGAAGAAAAAGTTAAAAGGAAAATTTTAAAGTTCCTCTGCGGCGGTTTTGCGGGTGAAAAAAATCGTTACAGGTAATGCCAGGGTTGTCCCGAGGTTGTCTGGAAGAAAAAGTCAATAGGAAAATTTTAAAGTTCATCTGCGGCGGTTTTGCAGGTTAAAAAAAATTGTTACAGGTAATGCCATGGTTGTCCTGAGGTTGTCAATGAAGAAAAAGTTAAAAGGAAAATTTTTAAGTCCCTCTGCAGCGGTTTTGCAGGTGAAAAAAATCGTTAAAGGTAATGCCATGGTTGTCCCGCGGTTGTCAATGAAGAAAAAGTCAAAAGAAAAATTTTAAAGTTCCTCTGCGGCGGTTTTGCGGGTGAAAAAAATCGTTACAGGTAATGCCAGGGTTGTCCCACGGTTGTCAATGAAGAAAAAGTCAATAGGAAAATTTTAAAGTTCCTCTGCGGTGGTTTTGCGGGTGAAAAAAATCGTTACAGGTAATGCCAGGGTTGTCCCGAGGTTGGCAATTTAGAAAAAGTCAAAAGGAAAATTTTAAAGTTCCTCTGCGGCGGTTTTGCGGGTGAAAAAAATCGTAAAAGGTGATGCCAGGCTTGTTCTTGAACTGGTGATACTTGTGTTTTACAGCTGGTGTTTAGCCAGGCATTTTGTATACCCTGGGAAGCGTTCATTAGCCAGGGTTTTGCCTCGGTTATGATCTTCCTGGTCCTGGGTTTGTGCCGAGGTTTTTACCGACTTTTTGAAACCTGTTCCCAGGGTGCTGCCATCCTTGACTCATTTTTACGCAAGAGAGTACTTTATACACAAAATATTAAAATATTTTATTAAAAATTATATGTTTTCGAAAGGTTTTTCCTCCTCTTTCGAATGGTGTAAAATTTTTTTTTAATTAACAATTTAAGTTAATTTTTGCAAAATTAAAAATATTTTTGACTTTTTTTTGAAAATCGGCATATTTGTTTTCTTTTTCTTTTGCCTTAAAATAAAGCTTATTATATGTACTTTCCATACCTCTTTAGTAAAAAATGCCGTTTTTTTGTTTTCGAATTATTAATTAATCAATTAATAGAAATCAGTAAAAAATTACTAAAAAATGAAATACTTTCCAAGCAAATAAACTTTTCTCAATTATGAGCTGATCATCGTAAAGTTGATTAAATTCCGCATCTAACGAGTATAAATACATCTATTTTTATAAATAATTGTTAAATAAATAAATAATCAAACATTTATTTATTAATTTTTTGAAAAAAATTACATTTCTTTCTTCTTTATTGCTTTAAAATAAAGCTCAATATGTGTACATTCAATACGGTTTAAAAAAAATGCCGCTTGTTTGGTTTTTAAATAATTAATTATTTAATTAATTAGTTAACTCATTATAATAGTAGTAAAAAATTACAAAAAATTAAATATTTTTCAAAGAAAATAAACTTTTTTTAATTACGAGTTTATCATCGGAAAGCTTACCAAATTCCGCTTCCAACAATCATAAACTCAACTGTTTTTTATAAATAATTATTAAGTAAATACATAATTGATTATTTATTTATTCATCAATTATTTATAAAAAATAGATGTATTTACACTCGTTGGGTGCGGAATTTAATCAGCTTTACGATGATAAGCTCATAATTGAAAAAAAAATTTATTTGCTTGAAAAGTATTTCAATTTTTAATTATTTCTTACTACTATTAATTAGTTAATTAATAAATTAAATAAATCATTATTTGAAAACCAATCAAGCGGCATTTTTTTCTTAACCGGTATTGAATTTAGACATTTATTGAGCTTTATTTTAAAGCAAAAAAGAAGAAAGAAATGTAATTTTTTTCAAAAAATTAATAAATAAATTTTTGATTATTTATTTATTTAACAATTATTTATAAAAAATATATGTATTTACACTCGTTGGATGCGGAATTTAATTAGCTTTACGATGATAAGCTTATAATTGAAAAAAGTTTATTTGCTTGAAAAGTATTTCATTTTTTAGTAATTTCTTACTACTATTAATTAGTTAATTAATAAATTAAATAATTAATTATTTGAAAACCAATCAAGCGGCATTTTTTTCTTAACCAGTATTGAATGTACACATATTGAGCTTTATTTTAAAGCAATAAAGAAGAAAGAAATGTAATTTTTTTCAAAAAATTAATAAATAAATTTTTGATTATTTATTTATTTAACAATTATTTATATAAATAGATGTATTAATACTCGTTAGATGCGGAATTTAATCAACTTTACGATGATCAGCTCATAATTGAGAAAAGTTTATTTGCTTGGAAAGTATTTCATTTTTTAGTAATTTTTTACTGATTTTTATTAATTAATTAATAATTCGATAACAAAAAAAACGGCATTTTTTACTAAAAGGGTATGGAAAGTACATATAATAAGCTTTATTTTAAGGCAAAAGAAAGAGAAAAAAATATGCCGATTTTAAAAAAAAGTCAAAAATATTTTTAATTTTGAAAAAATTAACTTAAATTGTTGATTAAAAAAAAATTTTTCACACCATTCGAAAGAGGAGGAAAAAACCTTTCGAAAACATACAGGGCAAAATTTTGCCCAACCACCTATTATTGAAGAAAATGCGATTACGATGGTACAAGTATGCCGGTAAAAGAATTTATTCAGGATATAGCTTATGCAGCTTCAAAATTTAATGCGTCTTGTGAGGTCGATTTAATCACGGAAATGTTATGCAAATTACGATGTAGTGCTAGAGATTGTACTAATTTAATGAAAATCTATTTTGCTACAATAGGAGATCTAATTGATGTTTTAAAGGAACGTTTCGCCCTAGGGCAACCCTATGAAGCTTATTTCGTACAAATTATAAATTTAAAGATGTATAGGGATGAAAGCGTAGACAATCTTTACGATACCACTACACGAATGACTAAGTGGTTATTAAGGTTACAGGATTATCAATACGAGTTCGAATGTAAATCAGGAAAAATCAATCGATGGATTAGGGGATTATCGGAAAATCCCCGTTTAAATAATTCAGGACAAGAAGTTGAAGAAGTAGACTCTATTGGCGAAAATAGCGACGACAATGAATCGAAAAATAACACTAATGTTAGTAAGTTTGATATTAATTAAGGCAAGAAAACATTCCCAATCAGCAGTGGAGCTAGGGAAAATAAATTAAAGGTCAGCGAAATATTAAATCAACCGTTAGAAAAAAATTAAAGTAGCGAAGAATCGGAAAATGATTCCTCATTTTTACCTGTAGACATCCCTATTTAAAAAAATCGCCGTGTCTTACCATCTCTTAACGAAACTTCAGTTCCTTTAGAAAGTAGCGAAGAATTGAGCGAAGAAGAAACGGAACAAGAAGTCAATAGATCACAAACAAAAGAGGAAATCGCGGTATATTTCAGTCCCCCAGTAGAAAGTTCCAAAGATGAGAAAGAAGATACTATTATTGAAGGAAGCAACGCAGGAAAACCTATAGATAAAATAACGGCCAAAGAAATCCAAAATTCTACCAGAAAATTTAATAGGTTTTAGCAGAACATCAAACTTATTTCTGGGACGACGAATTGTTTCAAGAAAACGAAGAAAATAAAGCAGAGTATTTACAAAAAACTTATTTAGAAGAAGATAGTTTAGCAAAAAACTTTCAAAAAGAAGAAAAAACAATAGATGGTATAATCAGGGAACTACGTGAAATCACTTCACAAATTGAAAATCCCTCTCCCCACTCTACAGATATACAAAATATGAATAAAAATTCAATAAGAATAGAGAACGAACTAGAAAAAACAGTAACTTTCGACACACCAGCATTGTGGCAATGGCAAAATTCCTCACACAATATTTTAAACACAAATTTTTTTTTGTTCAATAAATCATAATCAAAGTCACGAGAACCGAATTACAAAAAAGGAGAGTGTGAAGAATTTTTACTCATTTATCCGCTAGTATTTTCTGCCATGGAAAATAGCTTACATGCGGCCACCTTTCATAAACAAATAAAATCGGTAATGGGACTAACAGGCAAACACGATTTACTCTTGCGAAGTACACTGATAAAAGAAAATTTTTACACAAACAAAAAAAATAGTTGGGCGCCAGACTTACAGATAAGTCAACGTCAGCACCAACAGGCAAAAAAATTTATTTCTTTTATATATTCATAGCGATAACGTTACAAAAGAAAATTTATCTCAGAGGGGTGTGGGTGAATGTCGAAATTTGGATCTGGTTCATATAATAGCGGAATAACGTAAGTAAATAAAAAAAACTAGCAAAATTACAATAAAAAAAATCATACGAGTTTATTCAAAAAATAAATTTAAGAAAAAAAATGTTTGGTTTGAATTTATAATTGAGTTTACAAAATCGAGAAAATAAACAAAAAAATATTTATATAACAAAAATTGTTCCGAAAACTTCTCTGCTCCGCGGCATTGAAATTAGATTTTAGTATTAATTCATTAGTCAAACGCAAAAACGAACTTAACGAATTCTATTCTAGCGATAATGCCAACATGAAATTAACGACAATCATTAAATGGGGGGGGGGGTTTCGACTTTCGACACTCATTCAACAATTTTAAATGGTCGATATTCAGCAGTTAAAAATAAATAAAATTAATCATTTACCGTTGAACAATAATTACTTAATAGAGCTCACCATAATCTCTACGAAATTTAGACCACGCTAACAAAATTTACTTTTCTTTCACAATAGAAAAATTTCACTACTCAAGTCTATCTTTGCAGTTAAATCCAAAACAAAATAAAACACCATTAAATAATAATTTTTGTCGCGATCGAGAACGGTGGCTCTATAAGAATTCGCTGAGATCACACCCAGAGCTTGGTTTTCTACAGACATTTTATCAAAATCAAATTAAAAGAAATTGTACACAAAAAATGCCAAGCTCGAAAGCGTCCCTCATAATTCTTTTATAAAAAATGACACAAATCACTCACAAGAACAAAT
The DNA here is from genome assembly GCA_032872475.1 of Leptopilina myrica (nomen nudum). Lineage (NCBI taxonomy): Eukaryota > Metazoa > Arthropoda > Insecta > Hymenoptera > Figitidae > Leptopilina > Leptopilina myrica (nomen nudum). The sequence goes on along the minus strand of CM065460.1, from coordinate 23,619,096 downwards.
TTCTCTCTCTCTTTTTCACGAATTTTCCCCTTTTAGCGTCGTATATGATTCTCGATATTCCCTGGGATTAGGTCCTCGGCAACTTCCTCAAGCCAAAAAGAAACAACAGATTTTCCTCGTGAGGATACAATTTTGATCGGAGGTGCGAAGCGAAGTGGCACGTTTTCGCGAGTTGCCGGTAGCGTCGGTGAACATACACCTAACCTAATGCGCTCGCGAGTCTCCTAGCGGAACGGATTGACATTATGGCGGCAAAACATTTCAAATTCCAATAATAAAACAATATAAACAATTCGTACAATTTTTATCGCGAGGTATCGAGATCCTATTTCAAATCGCGAAATTTAGCAAGAGTACAATATAATCGAAGATACAATAGAGTATTAATAAATATTATAGTTAACTTTTAATTCTTGTTTCTAAAATCGGAACACAACTACATGAACTTTAACCAATTTTTACGTCAGACAAAAAAAATCTATTTTCAAATTATTTTATAAAAAGTGCTGCTCCTGTACTGAGCTCTGAAAACAAGTAATTAAAGGAAATAAGTAAGAAGAAGAATTAACCTAATCGCGATAACAAAATTATAACTCTCGATACGTTCCTCTGGTTTGTCGTATTCTTACGACAGTTGTTTGCGTGACCATTCAGAAACTAGAAGTCCAAGGCACGTTGATTCTTTCTCATTTTCCTGGATAATGTGGGGTAGATTCTGGTCGTTATTGTCGATACTGTCCGGAAATGGTTCGTCTCGGGTCGTCATCATAAGTCGGTAGATGTTAGAGTTGCGTCACACCGACGAGTGTAGGAAGACATATGACGTCTCAATAACAATTTTTCGATAGAACATAAATAAATCAATATAAGGTTTGACGAAAGGGTTAAATTCTAACGACGAACTTTAAAATTATCGATAAAAGAAGGATAAAAAATGATAATTAAACCATTTTTCCCAAATGCGTCTCGAGATGAAGAAGAACAGCATCCTCATTCTGATACGTATAGTTGCTCTTGTAGATAGCGACAGTAGCGGTGGTGTCAATCAGCCAATAAATTAAAGGTGTCGTCAAATAGCCCAAGAGCATAGGTGGCGTCAAATAGCCAAAATTTATAGGTGGCGTCAAACAGCCAAAATGTATAGGTGGCGTCAAACAGCCAAAATGTATAGGTGGCGTCAAATAGCCAAACTGTATAGGTGGCGTCAAACGGCCAAAAGAAAATACTGGTAGCATCAAATGGCCAAAGAAAATTATAGGTGGCGTCAAGCAGCCAAAATATCGCAACTCCTTGAATCCCTTGTAAATACATTTCCATGGACAACAACGTTAGACAAGAATCCATCATTCCAAAAATTAATTAGGTCGAGAAGTAGCAGCTCCTTTAGTGAGTCTTCTCGTGATTCCAGTTCCCAAAAGGTTCGACAGAGTCGGCTCGCAAAATTGTTACATAAAAAAATAAAAATTAATTTCAAAAAAATTGAACAAAAATACAATCGGTACGTAAGTTTCGAAAACGAGTCGTGGAGCAGAGATTTTGACGAGAGGAAGTTGTTGACAAAGGACTAATTTAAATAAATCGGTGTGACGTGCAAACATTAAAAATCGTCACGTCACAGCATATAAAATGAAACCCAAGGCTCATTCCACCCCATTCATCCCTAACGCAGTAGAAGAGAACATCGAATTAGAACTAGGTGACGAACAAAGAAGGGATAGATTAGTACCAAGAAAACTAATAGACAAAAAATGAAACGAAATAAGGTCAAATTAACAAAAAGAGAAAACTGTCGAAGGTAATAAGTTTTTTAACCAACTCAACGTATTCAAGTAAGCATACCACATAGCGATGACGAATTTTTCTTTAAATCTAATAAAAGTTTAGAAGAAGAACCTTTACTAAAAAGAATAGATATACTCACCTATTGTATATTCGTAGCCGTACCAGATATCAGTGCAGTCTCAATTGCTCACACAATAGCTACTAACTTATTCTCCCTTTATGGAGCCCCAAAAACGATACTAACGGATAGAGGAAAGATGTTCACTAGTATCCTTTTAAGAAGATTAGCAAAAATATTTAAAGTGAATCAAGTAACAACTACAGCCTATAGACCACAAACAAATGGAGCCCTAGAAAGAAGTCATGCAGTTTTAGCAGAATTCATACGTCATTACGTTAGTTCCAGCGATGACTGGGATAAGTTACTCCCGTACGCTATGTTTGCTTACAACACAGCTGTACACGAGGCCACTAAATTTACACCTTATGAGTTAGTTTTCGGAAGAATAGCAAGAACGCCCACACAATTTCCAAGTGACGAAAAACTTGAAACATACGAATCTTACATACAGGATTTGATAACACGTTTGATAGAAATACGAAAAATAGCTGCCGAAAATATCATAAAAGCGAAAGAAGGTTCTAAGGAATTCTATGATAACAAATCGAAACCATTAGATGTACAGATATGTGATGTAGTAGATGTGCGCGAAGAGGTTAGGGCAGGTAAATTCGAACCATACTATCATGGTCCATACGAAGTCGTCTCTATCACGGAAAACAACAATTTGTTACTCTGTGATGCAGAAGGAATAAGATTTAGAAAGCATAAGCATCAAGTCAATAAGGCGTATTTATGACTAGAAGACCAAGCAGGATTCAGAAAAGGATAAAGAAGGCTATATCCACGTTTACACTGATGGTGCATGTAAAGCCAATGGTAAAGATGGAGCACAAGCAGGAATAGGAGTATGGTTCAATTTTAACCATCCTAAAAATGTCAGTCCAAAAGCGAAAATCAAACAAACTAATAATGGAGCAGAAATAGAAGCTATATTAAAAACTTTAAATATAATAAAATCTCTAGGTTATAAGAAAGTCAGGATACACTCTGATTCTAAGTTTACAATAGATGGTTATTATCATTGGTTACTAAATTTGGAAAAGAACGGTTGGAAAACCAATAGAAAACGTATTATAGTAAATAAGGAGATCTTTAAAAAATTAAGAAATAAAACTATAGGTTTACAAGTAGAATTAATTTACGAGCCAGGGCATAGTGGCATAGTAGGAAATGAAGAAGCTGATAAATTAGCAAAGAAAGCAATAGAAATTAATTTAAAAAAAAGAAACAATTACATATAATAAAAAAAAATTTTGGGGTTGCAGAAAAATAAGGATTATGGAGTACGGATTGTTATTTCTATGTCTAACGGCAATAGTTAGGGGAATAGAAGAAAACTTATACCCTTATATAATAAATATCTATCACCGATACCGATATCTAAATCAATAAGAAAAAGGAAGTGTACCTTGGTTCGGATTGATAGGAAAAATAGCAGGTACTGCGATAGGAGTATTAACTTATGAGGACGGAGAAAAATACGAGAATTCATTATCAGAATTAGACGAAGACCAAAGAAATATTTCTACATTAGTAGGTGAACAAACACATTTAGTCAGAGCAGAGTTACACAACCTCTACAAAGCAGCTGAACAACAAAAAATAATAGCTAACAACTGGCAACAAAGATTAGAGAAAGTACATACACATATTTTAAATTTTGACGATAAATTAGACAATATTAATTACACAATTTGAATCACAGATAACCAACAACCCCATTGGATCCCCATAACAACAACAGGAAGTTGGATTTATTCTATAACTATGGAAGAAACAGCCTACCTATCTTGTTATAATCAACCAACAAAACCACTAAAGTTAAAAGGAGTAGGATTATTACAAATTGCATCAGGATGTAAATTAACTACTGATACTATCGAATTACCAGCATTGAAAATCAAAGAAAATAAACAAGAATATATTTACGAGCTTTACGAGTTTCACTAAGCAAGAAAAAATTAGACCACCGTGGAAAAAAATGGAGGGAGACATAACATTAGAAAATTTAGAAAACGAATTAATACGTCAAAGCGAGCATCATTCAGGTCAGAATAAACAGAACTATTATACACATTCTATATTAGGAACGACCACTATACTAGTATTAATAGGTATAGCTTATATTATATATAATTTTGTAATAAAAATTAAGAAAACAAAATCTTTAACATCTGCTAACATATTCCAATTTAAGAAAAATGATAAATCCATAATATACGATATTCCCAGAAAAGCACAAAAAATCAAACAACTGAAAGATAAATTGGAAATTGAGAAAGAAGTTAAATTTCAAACAATTGTTCAAATAGAACAAAACCCAAAAGAAGAGACCGCATACAACACCGACCAAACAGTACCGATATATGTTAAAATATATATGGGCAATTCCACGTGAGATTTTAATCGACCTCTTAAATTCGGCCAAAAATATTTTTTTCTATTCTGTATCGAAAAAAAACAGATACGTATTTTTTTATTTTTGTTTAATTGTCAAAATTTTTGAGTTATGAATTTTCGAAATTTTGCATTTTTAATCATAGACTTATATTCAGTTGCTTATAAGTCCGAAAATATTGAGTTTAGAAAAAAGTTGTCAAAGAATAAAAGTTTTAGTTTTTACAATTTACTATTACAAATTGTCTAAAGCATTCAACTCTAATAATAATTAGAATCCGATAAAATTTGAAGGCTCTAGACAATTTTTAATAGTAAATTGTAAAAAAATCCTATTGCGCAGCAAGCGTTCGACCTGCACGGACAGCTTAATTATTTTTTTTAACCCATTAAACTTGTCATGCCCACTCTGAAACTTTTTGCAAAACCTTCTTATCATTTACAGGTATGTTTAAAAAAAAGAAAATTAAAAATTTATCATACCCAAAGTTTGAAAAAATTAATTTGTTTATAAAATTTTTTTATTTTTTTAATGAAAAATGAAAAAAAAATTGTTTTCATATCCTAAAAGTCGAAAGAAAACTAAAACTTTTGTTCTTTGACAACTTTTTTCTAACCTAATATTTTCGGACTTATAAGCAACTGAATATATGTCTACGATTAAAAATGCAAAATTTCGAAAATTCATAACTCAAAAATTTTGACAATTAAACAAAAATAAAAAAATACGTATCTGTTTTTTTCGATACAGAATAGAAAAAAAATATTTTTGGCTGATTTTAAGAGGTCGACTAAAATCTCACGTGGAATTGCCCATATGAAGGGTGGCATGACAAAAGGGGTCAAGCAACAATTTCATGATTTTACAGGAAACAAAAATAAAACATTTAAAAATTTTCCTGGCCATTTAAGAAAAATCTAAAAAAACTCGTTTCGAAATATTATTTCGCTTTAACAGTGGAAATACAATTTATTGAGATAAACCTACAGATTAGTGAGAAAAATAAGTAAAAGTGGACTATTTTGGGGTTACGTCAAATGCCCATATTTTCTTTTAAAATTAATTGTTAAAAAAATATACAGTTTAAAGAAAAACTGAAAAATTAGTTTGTTAATTTTGAATTGATGAATTAAATGCAAAGCAGTTTGATTCAAATAAGTTGTTTGTTTTCAAGAAAAATATAAATTAAATACTTATTTTTAAAAGTAAAGAGTAACGAAATTTTCAAATGCAATCTACAATCAGGAATATTTAAAAATAAACTGAAGAATAATATTTAGGTTGTTGAAAATTAAATAATGGATAAAACTATTTCAAAATAGACATAAAATCTTGTAGCAAAATTTAATATTATATTTAATAATATTAAAAATAAGGAATATTTTTAACCATATTAACCTATTCATAATAGTATTCATTTCTTTTGTTTTTTAACTGAATTGCATTGTAAGTAGAAATTTAGGCTATTTTTAGTCTTATTTTCATTAAAAACGAGTTTAAAAAGAAAATTTACAAGAAAATCCTTTTACAGAAATGTGTAAAAGAATTTACTTGATTTGTTTATAAAAAAATCTAAATTTCAATAAATTGTGGCTTGACCCCTTTTGTCATGCGGGCAGTTCCATACGAAAAGCAAATGTTGGATCACCGATTTTTCTTAAAGTTTGTAATTTTGTAGTACTTGGGGTACTAAATAACTGTGCCAAACAGTTTTGCAAAAAAAAAATTTTTTGCAAGATATTTAGATATGAAAAATCGGAAACTGAAAAAAATAACTTTTTTTGAGAATTTTTATTTCGAAAACTATTGATTCTACAAAAAAAAGTCATTTATTTAAAATTGTAGAGAAAATGTCAATTTTTTATAATATTAAAAAAAATTTAAGAAAAATTAATTTTTCAATAATTTGTTTAAACAATAGTTTTTTATTGTTAAAAGAAAAAGTGAAGGACATCATGGAATATTCTAGAAAAATTATTTTCTCAAAATTTGAACCTTCCTTAATAAGTGGTTAAATTTTTAAAGAAGTGTTTTTTGGTGTTTTTGAGAAAAAAATTTTTGAAGTTTGCGCTACGAGTTTTTGTGCGTTGCGCTAACTAAGCAGCGCCTATATCAGTGTATTTTAAAAGATGATATGACCTTTACTGCTCGCCCCGAATACATTTATTAATCATATACCTATATATTATTATTATAAACAGTTTAACAATATATTTTTAAACATTATTTTTCTTTATTAATGTAAAAAATCTTTTCCTTCACACTTTACCCAGGCTTAGGACTGGCAACATATATTTTATTTTAAATGCTGGCGTGTTTAAAAAATTTGTGTTTAATTATTGCAAAACACTTATGCATTAGAAACAATGTTTGAAAAAAAATTATTAGAAAAATGTTTTAATTTTTTTAAAAATTTTACATATATATTGCAAATAAATTATATAACTGTGAATACAATACCAAAAGAATTTCAATTAATTACATGATGTTAAATATTTGGAAATGGGTGTCGTCGAAATTAGAAACAAGCTTACATTTTATTTCTTTATTTGAAATTGGAACAAAAGAATGGAAACTTCTTGTACCGGTGATTGTTTTACAAGATTTAAATCGTTCAGATATTTCTAATTTTATATTTTGATGGTCTTCAATGGAACAAAAGTCAAACGTAATTGTGTCAAATTTATTTTCCACTAACTGAAAAAATGCTTTAGGAGATGTAATTGGTTCAGTATCTGGTCTTCTTAAACTTTCACGTCGTACAAATCTCTTCCCTGTACCACCAAGTCCATGACAAGCATTTTTTCCATGTGAAGTCGCAAAAAAATGCCATTCAGCTGCTATATTAAAATCATCGAAATGATGTGTTAAATTGATAAATTTTTCTTTATTTTTGTACTGCGATGCTGCACCGTCGGAGAAATAATAAAATTTTTTTAATTCATCTGAACTATACTTTGTTTTAAGCCATGTAATTAGTCTTTTCTGGAAAAGGTAAACAGCTTCTGTGGTATGTTCATTACATTCAGAAATTATTACAAAGTTTTCAAATTTAGCAATACTATTTTCGTCACGATCAGAACGATAAATTACAAAAGGATGTGTCGTTGTTTGACTGTTGTTCCAGTGATGACTCTGTATTGCATTTTGAATAATAAAAGTATCATTTTCAGAGAAATCGCCGATTACAATGAATTCACCTATTTTTAAATTCAATTTTAGATCTTTCAAAAATTTATTTTGATTTTTAGCTATGAAGTTATGTGTTTGAAGTACATTTAATTGCTGCTTGAAGTTGTTAAGAAAATCATTTGCTTCCTGCGTGACCGTTTCTAAAGAAGAACGATCAGTATTTAACCATTGTTGATAAGTTAAGGGTTTAATGTTATTTTCTAAGAGAGTTTCTTCTATTTGAGATACAATGTTTTCAATACCAGGGCAAAAATTACACTTTTTGAAATAACAATCTCTTGTTGGTTCAACACAAATCACACTATTTAAAATATCTATATAATTTGTAACTGGAATTTCATGAAAAATACATTTTAAACCATTCAATAATAATTTGAAATTTTAATGGATTTTACATACACATACGATATGTGTTCCATGACTGTCTGCAAGAATACATTGCTTAGGACGTAAAGAAGCAAATTTACTAAATCCTACTTTTATTTCTGGATTCTCTTTTATAGATTCTTCATAAGCTTCCTTTACATTACACAAAATTAAATGTTTTTGTAACTTTGTTTTTTTACCATCCTTTTGATGAACAGAAACAACATCTTTTTGACCTGGCATGACACGACTTATTTCCTCGGACAGATAAAAATTTACCACTTTTTCTGATTCGCTATTAGAAAAACTATTACATTCTCTTGCAGGTGGATATGATCCAAAACCATATTCAGATTGAACATTTTTGGCATGTACAGCTAATTTATACGAAATTTTAAATTCTTTTTGTAATTTTGCAATATCCCAAGTAAGGGGAGTAATTGTTAACCAATGGATTTTTTCTCTAACAGTTGATGCACTTTCAAATTTTTTTTTAAACTAAATTGATCATTTCGCGCCAATCGTCATTCTGAATATATTCTGGATCAAATTCACTTGTAGGTGAAATAGAAGAACTCTGACATGAACACAAATTATTTTCATTATTATTGACATCAATTTCAGTACTTACGTAACTGCTTTTTGGTGGATCCAAGCCCTTTGATATTAACAATTTACAAGACATGCAAATAAACTCTCCAATATCCGGAAATTTCTCCTTACACAATGCAGTTGGCCGTGAGATATTTTTCTTTACCCAAGAATGTTGAGGAAGTTTGAAGGGATTGCAGCAAATCTTATTATTTGGCATTCTTAACACTTTCGAAAATCACAAAACCAATGAAAAATCACAAGCTTAAAAACGTCCGAAGTGCACAAGAGCAAAAACAAGAGTGACAAAATGTCATTCAGGTAAAAAATTAACCCATAGGAAGGGTCAAGTATAGGGTCGAGACGGGGGCGTTACCACCCACATCATTGCAAGGAACCAATGGTAAAGTTTTTAAATTAAAAATCAATTAAAATTACATTATAACCATTCCTTTGAAATGTTCATAATGCATTTTGCTTCCTCATAAAGGAAGCCTTATAGTGATGTCGATTTCCGAATTTTTTAAAATCAATTATTTTTACAAATTTTCAAGTGTAGTATATATAATTCGTCGAGAGGAACAAATGTCCGGATGTATGTGTGTATGTATGTATGTGTGTGTGTGTGTGTGTGTGTGTATGTGTGTGTATGTCACCGATTCTTGTGGACAAATTTTCTCTTACACATCTTGATGGATTTTGATAAAATTTTGTAGGTGTATTACGGTCACGAATATCTTGAATCAGACAGAAGGATTTTCAAAAATATCTAAAAATAAAAATTTTTTAGCAATTTTTTAATTTTCGAAAAAAATGAATTTTTTTATTTTTTGAAATAACTTCTTTATTTATTAAAATTTTTATTAATTTTTCTCAGCATTATATTCCTGGCATGAAAACGAATCGATTCATGTATATAAAGTATATATTTCATGAAAATTTATGGAATTAATAAATATTATAATTTTTCACAAAAAATTAAAATTTTGTATTTTTTGACATTTTATCATAACACTTTAAAATAATTATTCTATAATAAAAAATTAAATAATTAATATTTATTCAGGGTAGTTTACCCGGTTTATTAATTATATTTAATAAACTATTATAATTATTTAACTTTTAAAATTATATATAATAATATATATTGAGGAAGCTAAATGGTCATGAAATGAACAACTTGTTTAATTTCTTGTCACATAAATTTACAGGCAGAAACTAAGGTATTACTCAGGCTAAGGCCTAAGTAAAGTGTAAAGGAAAAGATTTTTTACATTAATAAAGAAAAATAATGTTTAAAAATATATTGTTAAACTGTTTATAATAATAACATATAGGTATATGATTAATAAATGTATTCGGGGCGAGCAGTAAAGGTCATATCATCTTTTAAAATACACTGATATAGGCGCTGCTTATTTAGCGCAACGCACAAAAACTCGTAGCGCAAACTTCAAAATTTTTTTTCTCAAAAACACCAAAAAACACTTCTTTAAAAATTTAATCACTTATTAAGGAAGGTTCAAATTTTGCGAAAATAATTTTTCTAGAATATTCCATGATGTCCTTCACTTTTTTTAACAATAAAAAATTATTGTTTAAACAAATGATTGAAAAATTAATTTTTCTTAATTTTGTTTTTAATATTATAAAAAATTGACATTTTCTCTACAATTTTGAATAAATGACTTTTTCTTGTAGAATCAATAGTTTTCGAAATAAAAATTCTCAAAAAAGTCATTTTTTTAGTTTCCGATTTTTCATATCTAAATATCTTGCAAAATTTTTTTTTTTTGCAAAACTGTTTGGCACAGTTATTATATATATATATATATATATATATATATATATATATAACACGTCAACCGACCCAGAGCTTTGCCCAAAATTCTAATTAACGAAATTCAACTTATAATAGCTCAAAATACTCGTAAAGTAATCCCCTTTTAATTAATGAGTGGCAAAATTGAAAATACAAAATGGCGTCATTATTGCATCCGTCAAAAGACGATGAATTCTGAAAAAAGCAAATCCATTTAATCATATCTTTCAAAAAATGGCGCTAAAATGTTGGATAACACCATATTTTAATGCTTTCAGGGGCGCTGAATACGAATCCGGTGATGGTTTTTCAAAATTCAAAATTGCGGATCCAATATGGCGGACAAAAAAAATTTATTTCATCGGATTGGCTTGAAACTCGTTACTCGGGGGGTTTCAGGGGCTCTGAATACGAATGCGGTGATGGTTTTTCAAAATTCAAAATGGCGGTTCCAATATAGCGGACAAAAAAAAGTTATTTAATCGAATTCGCTTGAAACTCGTTACTCGGGGTTTTCAGGGGTGCTGAATACGAATCCAGTGATAGTTTTCCAAAATACAAAATAGCGGATCCAATATGTCGGACAAAAAATTTTTATTTCATCAGATTTGTAGTCTTGAAAAAGGCTGATTGGTATGTTTTTAAAATTGTTATTAGTTGGTGGCCTTGAAAAAGGCCGATTGATATAATTTTTAAAATGTAATTTTTGTGTATCCTTGAAAAAGGCTGATTGGTATGTTTTTCAAATCGTCACCTGTTGGTGGCCTTGAAAAAGGCCGATTGATATAATTTTTAAATTGCAATTATTTTGAAGCTCTGAAAAAGGTTAATTGATGAAATTTTAAATTGTAGTTAGTTAGTAGTTTAAAGAAATACCGATTGTTATAAAGTTTCAAAGTACATCCCAATCAGTACTGATGTTTTTAATATTGCATAACTGCAAGAGTTTCAGGTGTATTTGTGTACCTAAATATATGCAACTGTTTTCCCGATGTTACAATAAACGAGTGTGCACTTTGAATTTTTGTAAGCTAGCACGTGTGGCTTCACGTCTTCAAAGTAGCTCCTATGCCATCACATGATCCTTTTCCATGTGCCGTTGCATGGAAATGCCACTCTGCATTTACATCAAAATCATTTTTGTGTTCAACAAGATTTTTAATTTGAAATCGATTTTTATAATGCTGCTTTGACCCATCAGTAAAATAAATTATTTTACTTACATTTGGACAGACCTTTTTTATTTCAGGGATCACAATCTGTTGCATTAAATACACTGCAGCTGTGTCGTGAGTTGTACAATCTGACAGTAAAATAATGCCACAGTGCTCTACTTTGTCTCCAAGCTTGTAATAAAAAATGACTGGATGTACCGTGCACTGATCATTATTATAATGAAACCCCTGTGTCGCATTTTGCGCAACAAAAGCATAATTTTATGAGAAATCACACTACAGAATAACCTCACCTTCTTTGAGATTATCTTTCAGATATTTAAAAAAGTTTGATTGATTTTTAGCAATAAAATGATGCTGTGTAAATTTTTTTAAATCATCAGATATCTCAGTAACAAAATTTTTTGCAGAAAAATATGATTGCTTCAAAGTACATCTATCGGTTGATTGCCAAGAACTACAAATTATTTCAGAAACATCGTTTTCTTCTAAAATAGATGAAATGTTTGAAGAAAACTTATTAATTCCGGGGCATGACGAACAGTCAAAGAGAAAGCATGATGGTTCAGGATTTTTGCATAAACTTAATTTGAAGCAATCATTGTAATCTCTAATGATGGTGTTCTTACCGAAGGTCAGTTTTTGAAATTTGCGGATTCAATCGTCATTTTGAAATTTTCATGGGTGACACAAATGCACACACTATGTGTACCGGAAGAGCCAGCACAAACACAATGTTTTGGGCGTAGCTCTGCAAATTTCGTTAATCCTATTGGAAATGTAGGATTTTGATCCTGAAACTGTGAATGTAAGATTTTAATGTCAGCCAATAAAAGTCTTTTTTGTACTTTTTCAGTTTTTCAATCTGTTTTAACGGAAACAGTGTCCTTTTTGTTTGCCATTATACGACTATTTTGATCACATTGATAAAAGTCTAGTACCTTTTGAATGGTAGTATCAGGTAATTTTTTACCACTCTTTGCACCCGGTCTTGCTAAAACTCCCTCTGTTTTCCTTAGAAGTTTTGCTTTTTTGCTTGTCTTTCAGAACAACCAATTTCTAAAACAATTTGTCGAATACTCCAACACTCAGGAGCTGTTGTAAGTATAGACAGTCGCAGAGGATCATTTTGCGGAAGTGAAGAAAATTTCTCCTTAAATCCACATAATAATTCCTCCAACTGGTCTTCTCTGGACAAGCATTTTCTTTTAACTTCTGGTTCCTCTGACTTCAATATATTTTCAGTTGACTCACCCTTTCTACATTGTTTTCGTTATTTGCCACAAATTCTAGCGGTTTTAGCTATCTGCGGAAATAAAATTAACAAGTTTTTTGGTACTTTTCTTAAATCTGAGCCCTTATGACTTTCTAGATTAAAAGGATTGCTGCACCTATCTACATGAAGCGAACCACCAGAAAACTTCTCTTCAATCTCTGCCATGATTAATACTAAAAATCTGGAGATATTGAACAGATAAAATTGAAAACGAATTCTTTGAGAAAAAACGAAAAAAGAATTCAACTTGAAACTAATAATAATAGTTTATGAATAAAAACAATAAAAATAATCAACCTAAACGCAGAAATTATTTTTAGAAATGTTCACTTACATACCTCTACGACGCTATGCGATCAATGAAAACAAATGAAAATCAACCAACATGGGAGATCTTCGTTTGTTTTTCGTTTCAACATAAAACTTACTAAGATAACAACTGCAGTAAATGCTTGAAATTTAATTATTATAATTAAATCTTATTCCCAAGTAATGATATTTATTTTTGTCCAAGTCACTGAACAATAAATAAAATCAAATGAAAAGCAACTAATGCACGAGACATCTTCATTTGTTTTTCTTTCAACAAGAATCTTACCAAGACAACTATTGTAGTAAATACTTGAAATTTAATTATTAAAATTGAATCTTATTCGCATGTTACGGTATTTGTTTTTGTCCAAGACACTGAGCAATTAATGAAAACAAATAAAAAGCAACTAACATATGGAAGATTTTCATTTGTTTCAACAAGAAACTTACCAATAGAATTATTACGATAATTACTTCGAATGAAATTATCAAAATTAAATCTTATTTGCATGTTACGATGTTTAATTCTGTCCAAGACATTGAGAAATCAGGAAAATCAAATGAAAAGCAAGAAACACACGGGAGATGTTCATTTGTTTTTTGTTTTAACAAGAAACCTAACAATGTAATTATTACGATAATTACTTCGAATACAATTATTAAAATTATACCATATTCTACATTTCCATGTAATGATATTACATTTCGTCTAGGACACAGAGTATTCAATGAAGAAAATGAAGAGCTACAAACTTATAGGCGATCTTTATAATTTTTTTTAAACAAGAAATTTATGAATATAGCTGCAGTTGGAAACATTCATATTGAATCCCTTGTTATCGTTTTCACCTATAGTGTTAACTTGAGATTATACGAAGAAAAAGAATCGTTATGAATGTCCTTACAGTATAGCATCAACTACTTAAAATAGAAAGATGTGCAGTAATTATGGAAAACTTTGCATATAATAATATTTATTTCTGACTACTGCTCTGATATGGTACATAAAATAAAAGAAACAAAATAAAATGATTATCATGTAGTTTTTCTGTTTTTTTTAATCCTTTCTTCATTTTTTCAGTAGTGGGATATGAAAATGCCAATAGCATCCATTTTAATGAAGGTCTAACTATTTAAGGTTAATTTACAAGCAAATGAGACCTTAGATTCGTAATCAGCGATCATAAAAACGCCCGAGTAACGAGTTTCAAGCCAATCCGAAGAAATAAATTTTTTTTGTCCGCCATATTGGATCCGCCATTTTAAATTTTGAAAAACCATTACTGGATTTGTATTCAGCGACCCCAAAAATCCCCGAGTAACGAATTTCAAGCCATTTTAATATGCAAAAATATGAATATCGGTTTGTTAACTTTAAGAACGTTTTTCTCGAAAACTTGATTTTAAACGCAAGGTCCCTTTTAACATTCCAGGTCACATATTGTATTTTAAAAACTGACTCTAAATTCGAATTTGGTGACCTAAAAACCCCTAAACAACAAGATTCAAGCGAATATAATGGTCGCTAAATTTTTTTGGTCGACATATTGAATCCGCCATTTTGAATTTCAAAAATCTGAGTTGACATGGAATGGCTCATATATAAATATATATATATATATATATATTCGAAGAATTTTTTTTAAGTTACAAAACGAAATCGCGTTTCCTTTGTTTTAATTAAAGGGTGTTTTTAATATAATTTAAAAAGACGCAATTCTGATCAACAAATCGATCTTCATTGCAATTGGTGAGGCGGCAATAAAGCGGCCAAATTTTATATATATATATATATATATATATATAGATATCCATTCCTTCTTTAGGAGTCAGAAGAACATTCTTTATCCCAAAGCTTAAAAGACAGCAGAATAAATGGCAATGATTCCATCAAAGAGTAGTGCATTCCCCAATAAGTAAAAAATCGTCTAAGTTCGATCGCATGTCCTCCATACCTGCAATATATTGATAATAATTAGAAAATACTAAGAAGATTAGTTTTTTTAATAAACAAAAAAATCATATAGTTACTCACCAAAAATGCGAGATTAGAATTTTTGTAACATAGTAATAAATTATAAAATTAAACGCAAATAAAGAAAGTTAAAAAATTAAAAAAAAATTCAGTACAAAATAAAAAATAAAAATAAGTGAAAATGAAACTATGTTATATAAATTGATAAACATTTTTTCAAACTTATATATAAATTAATTTTTTTTTGAAGATTTAGCAAAAAGTGTAAGTTTTAGCATTAATCTCAGTCACCAACACCTAAAAAAATCTTTAATTGAAAATCTCGATAATATTTAAAAAAATATCAATTGAATTCTTTTATGATAATAACTTACGACAGTAATTTCCAAAATAAGCTAAAAATGAAAAGTAAAAGGTCACAGCTTTTGAAGTATAGACTGTAAATAAAATAAATTAGCATGTTAATTAAAAAGAATTAATCAGTATGAGTAAAATCATACAAGGAAACAAAATGTACTCACTAAAATCAGAGACAATACTAGTAATTACAGTTACATCTTTACAAACATGATAGTAGACATCTATATTTTAAAATATCTGCAAAAGAAAATTAAATTTTTTTATTAAAATAAAAAAAAACTACAATGATAATATTAAAAAAAAAATATATATATGGGGCGTTCCACGCCAAATCGGACAGTATTTGACTTTTGCATCTCAGATTTTTTTCAAATAATTTTTTTCTTTTAGTGCTCATTGAAATAAGCTAATATGATTTTTTTCAAATTTTTCCATCAAGCTATTTAAGAGATACAGGTTTTTGAAAAATCACGTTTTTTACGAAAAAGTTTTTTTGAAATGGTTATAACTCGGTCAAAAATTGACCAAATTTGACGTCTCATATATGAAAATTTTTGTTTTTACACGTAGTTTTTGATAAAAATATAAAAAAAAACTTTTTTTTTAATTTAAGAAAAAAAATTTTTATTTTTAAAATAAAATTTTATTTTTAAGAATGTATGTATCGATCGCTTTTTTCAAAATTTTTTGTAAGAAACTAGGACTAAATTAACAACTTTTAGGCGTTGTCTGATTGTGGGTAAACGATGGGATCTATTTATTTCGAATTTTTTAATTTTTATAAACGCAGTGAAAACGGGTACTGTCGGTAATCTTCTCTTGCCAAAGCTTTACCGACAGCAGTTTATCTAATATTCACGGTCGGTAAAGTAGAAGGTAATTATCATGATTTAAAGAACATCATATCTGTAAATAATTTCATATGTTGTTAGTAGTGTCATAGTTTTATGCCATGGCAAGTTTTGGTTTTTACAATTTGTGCTGCAATCCGTTAAAATTATAAAGGCACAAAGTTAAAAATGGATTGCGACGTGCTTCAATTAATCATAAAAATTTGTATAATTTAAGCAATTCTGATTATCTATGCACTTCGTGTAGAAAATCTTTGGATGCAAAAAATAATCCTGATTATATTATTTTTAAGCCGTCAGATAAAGTCACCAATTTTGGAACGATTTCATAATTTTCTCACTATTATAAAACAAAAATTTTCATTATTCTGCATTATTCTTACACTATAGGAAATGTTGTTTTATAATTATCTACTTAATTACACGGAGAAAAAATGCTGTTAAATCAATTACATATGAGTTTGATTCATTGAATAGTGTCATAACGGACTGCTAAACGTATATGCTGTTGTTTTGAAAGCACCGATTCTAATGATTCGATAGTATCACTTTCATTGAAACAAAAGCATATTTCTCAAATTGACAGCATACTATGTTAATTTGAAGGTATTCCTTTTGAATGAACGATCAAAATTTTTTAATTTAACAGTATATGCTTTTGAGTCAATGACTATAGTTTTTCAATTTAAAAGCATCATTTTTATGATTCAAAAATTTGTTCTTGTAATTTTTTTAGTTGTTGCTATCGATTGAATAACACCATAGTGTTAAGTCAATTCTTTAATGTGGTGAAAGATATACACCAACGATAAATTGAAAAAATGAAATTTTTGTTCACATATTTTTTATATACTATAATTAAGTCTCACACCTTTAACACAACACTTTTTATATACATCTTTTTTCAATTTTACACACTAACATACACATCTTTATTATTTTTTTCATTTTTTCCAACGACAAACACACATACATACACATTCAAACACACTTTATATTTTTTTGAGTCTGAAAAATACGCTGTTCCCAATCAGTCACCCATCCATGTAGTAACCGCGACCAAAGCTGCTTAACTTTCGTGATAGACGAGAACTTCCGCGCTGCAATGTAATACATTTGCTTCTGACATTGAGCAGTTACTTTGTAGTTAAATACCGTGCGCGACATTTTTCTCGTGAATAAGGGAATTTATATAGGGAATTTATATTTAACTAGTCCTTAATTCTTTAAAACAAATTAAATAATAGTTTTTGCTTCCTCGTGAGGAAGCTTTGTAGTCGTTTAATTTATAACATTTTTAAAAATCCTTCAAATAAATTTTCGTCTATATAGGACTATGTTATTTAAGCCCCTGAACAATTGTCCGGATGTATGTATGTATGTGTGTGTGTATGTATGTGTGTGTGTGGATCCCGTTTTTTAACACGATAACTCGAAGAGGTTTCAACGAATTCGGCTGAAAATTGCTAGGAATATTTATCATAAAAATATCTCGAAATGGATTGATGGACATTAAAAAATCAATTAAAAATTTTTTTTTTACTTTTTTCAAAAAAATTTTTTTAATTGAATATTGAAGTTAATATACAATAAAATTCTCTTCTTTACATCAAGACGAATCGATTGGTATATATAAAGTATAAATTGTATGAGAGTATATAGAGGTAATGACAATTAAAGCAAAAAAATTACCTTTTTTTATCAAAAATTTAGTTCTTTCATCAAAATTATATTCCAGTACAATAAGATTTTACTCATTTTTTTCAACAATCTTATCCATTGCATTAAAACGGATCGATTGGTATATATAAAGTATATATTTTATTTGAATTTATAGAATTAAACATAATTAAAACCAAAAATTCGCACTTTTATTAGAAATTTATTTCCTTCTTAAAAATTATGTTGCTTTATAATAAAATGTTAATCTAGACTTAAAAACAAACTAAAAATCTTCATTTCATCAAGACGAATCGATTGATGTATAAAAAGAATATATTTTATTAGCATTAATAGAATTAAATAAAATGAAAAAATTCACTTTAAAGCAAATTTTTTGCTTATCGTAAAGAGGAAGCAAAATGTTCATGTAATATTGAAGGCATAGCATTATTATAAAACAAATAAATCAAAGAGACAGACAACGAAAAAATTCACAATAAAAATGTCAATGTCAGCATTTAGGAAAATAAATGATATAATTTATATTATATTATACACTGAGTAGAATATTTCCAGTTACTCAACTTATTAAATAATATTAAGAATTTTAATTTTTATTAACATTTGCATAATTTGTCAACAAACAAACAATTAAACTCTACGAATATCTATAATAAAAAAATTATATTTGTAAATATAAATCTGATTATTATTTTTCAAAATTAAGGATTTTTTTCCTCTTTCTTGTTTTAACACTATTGTTAATAAATTTATAATTTTCACTCACCATAAATGAAGAAAAAAAGATCATTCAAAATAATTAAAAATCATTAACCACTAATCATTTTTTGTTGTTTAAAAAAAATAACACTCGCACAAATTCTATTATCATTTGATTTTATAATACTGTTTTACTAATCATAAAATTATCCAAAAATTGAAAAAAAGAACCAACATGCAAAGAACGCACACACCACACAGAATAAAACAAGAAACTGACATCATGAGATAAGACTAGAATATAGATAAAACAATAAGCTTGCTCCATGGGATATGCTGTCACCAATAAGCGACAATTAATACAACTCACATAGACTATTCATATTTAAAAAAAATGAAAATGAAAGCAGAAAACACACTGTTTAAACCATTATTTAACAATAAATTAAAAACATAAAAATACACTTACTTCATCATACTTTAACAAAAAATAAGTTAACAAAGTTTATAATAAAAACATATAATTTTTTTTTAATTTTTCATAAATTTTCTCTAATTGGTTTAAATCAAATTAATTTTAATAAAAATCTCGACTTTATACCAAAGTTATGGTTGGTGGAGTTGGGTAGTGAGGAAGAGAAAATGGATGTGATGAGGGTGAAAGGAAGACTGAAAGGAAGTGTAATAAGAATAGATGAGGATAGGAGTTGGAGGGAGAGAAGAATGATATGGGTATTAAAAGAAAGAGCGTGGACGGAGAGAGCGAATGGGAAACAGGTAAGAATGGGTGAAGATTGTATTTGGGTGGATGGGGTAAAGTATGTTGAGAGAGGATACGGGAGGATTAATGGAAGCGTGTAAAGTGTGATAGACAGGGATAGGCTGGGAATGAGGTAAGAAGATTTTGCTTAAAGGGATAGATGGATGGGTAAAAGTGGATGTCTGGAGGGTGTAAGGAAGTGAGAAAGGAGTAGAAGGTTTTTTGAAAAAGGGTGGGCGAATTGAGTCGAAGCCAGCATGAGCATAGAAGGAACTGGAAGCCCGGCACTGGCGATTTGTAAGGTTGAGAGCGTGGAGAGAGTTGTATGTAGGTTGAGTTGCGTTTAGGTTAGTTGTATGAAGAGAATGTTTACTTGTAAGGATTGTTGTAAATATAGGTTAAGATTATTATGTATGTATTTGGGAGTCTCGAACCCCATCTATTGTAGGGAGAGTAAATAAATTATCAAATATATTATTATGGAAAATCCGAAACTCACGTCTTTTATAATTATTATAATAAAAATATAAAATTTTTTTTTGAGCATTAAGACAGATTTTAGTTTTACAAAAAACTGTTTATGTAGGGACTTTAATTCTCAATTAATTTTTTAAAATATTTAATTAAAACTTATGCAAAAAAAGGAATTCATAAAGTGATTGGTATTTTTTTAAATATACGAAAATAGCAAAATAAATAAGTAATTTCTATATATATATATATATATAAACAAAGTAATAAAAATGTATTTGAGGGACAAATTTGTATAGTGAATTTGGAAAAAAAGGAACTGTAAGAAAATTCTGTAAAAAAAACAACAACAACAATTGTCACATAAAAAGTAAATTTTTTTATGTATTAAAAAAAGTAGATATAAATGCAATTTTGTTGGCCAAGTTCGGATTTAAGAATTTAAGAAATGCATTTTTTACACTCCAGCGAGTAGAAAACCCTTTTTCACTGTTTAAACATTCTAGTCCCACTTTATCATTTATATTTCCTTTTAGGAAAAAACCTCAGCTTTCATTTTAAAAAAATCGGGCCTCTCTCCCCCAAAAATTGAAATTTATTTTTAATTTTGATCTTTTTTGGTCAAAATTTTTTTTTAAATGCTTATTTTCAATCGGAAGAGCATGAAAATACCTTTCCAATATGTACTTTGTCAAATTTGTATGTTTAATTGTTTAAGAGTAACAAATTATTGCTACGCTCATTTTTAATTAATAATTAATTTAATTAAATATATTTTTTTATCATTAAAAAAAGAATTAAGAAAAAAATTAAACAATAGAAATAAAGTGAGAATATTCAATTGTAAAAAAAAGACATCGCGTTGCCATGGCGCGAGAAAAAAAGTAGTTTCGTGTCTAACGAAAAAAATACAAGACACTCACTTCTCTCTGACCCGTGATCTGAACAACATGTTCTAATTGTATTCTCCATATACTTCAGCGAATCACAATAAAGAAAAAATATAATTACTAATTAAGTAAACGTTTTTTTATTTAAAGTATTAAATAACTACAACAAATTAAATTATATATTTTCTACAACAACAAAAAATTTTATTAGAATTCTTCAGTTAAGAAAAAAATCTCCGTTGAAGATTCTTCACCATAAGAAAACTCCAGGTTCTTTCTCTTTTTTCTTTCTCCTATGTCCTATCTCCTTTCTCCTTGTTATTCTGGATAACAATTTTGGCGCCTTAGGTCATTTGAAAATAACCCGAACCCTGAATTCTACAACTTTTTCAAGCTCACCTCCGGGAGTGGGATATCGAAATTAAACACCCGGTGGCGCCTGACGCAAAAAATTTTTACTCCTACATAAAGAAGTTTTTGAAATGTTTCTCAGTTCCTCACTCGAAGTAAATAAATCACCTTATTCTATTCCTGTCACTGTCATCAAAAAGAATCTGGAAAACACCGATTTTGCATAAAGGACAACGCACAAAATGTACAGAAATTGGCTTTCGGCCAAATTGGTTGAAACTTCAGGTAGATGTTCTTTGAGATGTTCTGAACAAATTATGTATTGGTCAATTTGCCCCTAAAAGAATATTTTTTGAGTTACAGAGGGTAAAAGTAAGGAAAATATAAAAACGTAAATTACTCACATTCTAGACATTCTGAGGTGCTTTTGTGTAACTTTACTCATCTGATTAACTTTAAGTATTAGTGAAGTTTACTCGAAGTAAGAATGACAGTAAAGAATGAGTAAGAGTAAAATAAATGCGATTTAAGAGTGAAATAAACGTCAGAATGACTGGATAGTAATGTAAGATTAGGATAATAGTGAATAAAAGAAAAATGTGATTAACTTTTAGTGTTAGTGAAGCTTATTTGTATAAAGAATGACAATGAAAAAAAGTGAGAGTTAATTAAGTGTATAATTACGAGGTAAGAGGGAATTAAACGTCACATTGACAGAATAGTAATGTAAGATTAGGATAGAAGTTACAAAATAAGAAATCAGATGATATTTTAGTGACAGTATATAATTAAGAAGTAAGAGTGTTTGATATGAATGTAAAGTGAAGTTACAGAATAAAACTTCTGTTATTGTCGTAAATAAGAAAATGTCCTAAACATGTCCTTAACTGTCCTCAGTGCATCGTGAGAATGACTAAATCATGTCTTAAAATGTCCTTAACATGTCCCGTGCATGTCACAAATACTTCCTGAAAAGTAACATATGATGCAATTAAACGTCTTCAGGACAGACATAGAATTTGAGTAAGACATATTTAAGTTTGCCTTTAAAATATCTTTTAAAAAATATATTTCTGAAGACATTGATATGCTTGAAAAACATTTATTAGTTAAGTTCTGTAACTTCACTTAATATTCATATCAATCTAAACTGTCTTACTATCCTGTCATTCTGACGTTTACTTCACTCTTACATCGCATTTATTTTATTCTTACTCATTCTTTACTGTCATTTTTACTTCGACTAAACTTCACTGATACTCAAAGTTAATCAGATGAGTAAAGTTACACAAAACCACCTCAGAATGACTAAAATGTGAGTACTTTACGTTTTTATATTTTCCTCACTTTTACCCTCTGTAACTCGAAAAATATTCTTTTAGGGGCAAATTGACCAATACATAATTTGTTCAGAACATCTCAAAGAACATCTTACTGAAGTTTCAACCAATTTGGCCGAAAGCCAATTTCTGTATATTTTGTGCGTTGTCCTTTCCGTCAATTAAATTCTGCAAACAAACTGTATGAAAAATAAATAAATAAACCTCGAATATGAAAAATAAAAAGTGTTGATTAATATTAAAAAAAAAAAATTTCGGTTTATGGATCAACAAAATTATCACTTACCAAAGGACAACAGTGGTTTTGTCAACGTTTATACCGACGGTGCATGTTCAGGCAACGGAAGGACATCCCCAAAAGGTGGTATTGGGGTTTTTCTTCGAAGATAATCATCCCTTGAATATATCTGCTCCTCTCACCGGAAAACAAACGAACAACCTTGCTGAAATACAATCTGCAACTCAAGCTGTACTGCAAGCGAAAAAAGCTGGTGTCTCAAAACTCCGAATCAATACAGATTCCAAATATTTAATAAATAGTTGTACGGAGTGGATTCCTCGTTGGAAGGAAAATGGCTGGATTACATCATCTGGAAGACTTGTAAAAACCAGAGAAGAACTTCAATTTTTGGAGAATTCAACAAAGGACTTAGAAGTAAATTGGATACACGTACCTGGACATCAAGGTCATCCGGGAAATTCTGAAGCTGATGAACTAGCTAGAAGTGGAATTAGGAAACCAATTTCTGATGACATCTAGAACTCCATTACCCGAAAGAAGAATTCTTCGCAACCGAGTTATCGAAATAAATCCTCCTGTATCACACGCAAACATGGAAGGATTAACCAATCAATACAATTTCAGAAACCTTTTTGAAAATCGAAATGACTTTGAAAATGGTTCAGAAACCAATTTCACTGCAGAAATTGGAACTACCTCCATAGATCTAACGATTACTAGAACTATGGAAAGTACTACGTCAACAAACGACCCTCTTAAGAGCGAGAGACGACCACTCACATTTTTTTCCGAGATCAATCAATCATCGTGTCATTCATCATCAACTGCTAATCCTCTAGGAGTAACCTCGAATTATCCAGTAGCTGCTCCTTGGTATCCTCCTGTTGATCCCAATTGGTATGCTTGGAGAAACTCTTTGGAAGCACAAAGGAACTCCCTTCCCGTTCCAGAATTTTATGGAAAAGATCACGAGAATCCTTCAAATTTTCTGAAGGCAATGCAGGAATATTTCCGTTTGCTCGGAACTCCCGAGTCAAATAAAACCAGATTGGCCTGTCAAGCTCTGCACGGTGAAGCAGAAAAATGGTGGGAAGTTTATAAAGGTATTCCTTTTGAATGGAATCAATTCCAGGATTTACTTCTTCACCAATATGATTCACCTTCAGTACTTGGAAAATTACAAGCACAACTATATTCACAACGTCAAGACGATAAAGACGTTGTGGGTGAATTCCTGCAAAAGAAGTTTTTATTATTTCGACGATTAAGGCCATTAGAAACGGAAATCATTATTATACATGCCTTAATAGAATTATTAAAACCAAGCATACGTCATGAAATTCGTGTTTCTAGTCCACAGGATTGTCATACTCTTCTCACACGAGCTGTCGAAGCTGAAAGGGATGAATTCGACATGCTAAGATCTCAACCACGAAGACAAGAAAAGAAACCTTCGGAAAAAGAATCTAATACAAAGAAACCCCCCCCTGATTGTTGGTATTGTCCTGATAAGCATTTTCATCGTGATTGTCCTGTTTTTCGAAAACAAGTAGATGATCGCAAAAAACAAAATCAGGAAAACTGATGAAGGGCGGTTGAACCATCTACCACCGCCAACCAGAAAAACAACCATTAATTTCTCTATACCTTACCCCTCAAGATTCTCGTAGACTGCCACGTATATTAACATTTCTAAATGATCAAGAGATTCCAGCAATTATAGACATCTATGTGGATGGATTAGAGAATATGTTCCTGACTTTTCTATTCTATCTAGACCACTTATCAATTTGCTGGGTAAAAAATCAGGTAAATGGACATGAACCACGGAAACCGAAGAAGCTTTCCAAAAAATAAAAAAGCATTTAAAAATGATTTGCATTTGAGTCGACCCAATCCGAATTTTCCAATAAATCTACAAACAGATGTCAGTCCGAATGGCATGGGAGCGGTCCTTTATCAAATCGTTGATGGTTCACGTAATGTCATCAGTTATGCAAGCGCTAAATTTAGTCCAGTAGAAACTCGTTATTCTCGATTTGAACAGGAATGTCACGCAGTAGAGTGGGCCATCAAACGTTATCGTCCTCAACTCGAAGCTGCACAATTCCATCTATATACCATCCCCAAAGCCTTAAAATGGTTGCAAGTTTCTAAGGAAACAAAACCAAAATTAAGTCGCTGGGCTCGATTCCTGGATGATTTCGATTACGTCATTCACGCACGTACAAACGCTGATTCAGAGTTAGTTCCTGCTTTGGCTCAAATACCAACAGAAGAAAATAATAAAGTTGAAGACTCAAATTTACTTCTTCCACCCGAAATTCGACCTCAAATCGAAACACCTTTTTTGGCTCAAATCACATCATCAAATCAAATCTAAGAAAAGATTACAGGTTGGTGACTTTGTCTATGTACGAACTCATCCGTTATCTGACAAAGAAAAGGGATTTAATGCAGGTTTAGCTCCCCGTGGAGATGGACCCTACGAAATAAAAAGACATTGTGGTGGTTAAATTTATAAAATCGAACAAAAAAATCGAATTGCAAAAATCCATAGTAATGATCTTCGTTACGCCCATCATCGTAAAAAAACATTCCTTGAAACACCTCGTCAGTTGAACACCACACAAGAAATCGACAATCAGGAAAATAAAATGCTCGACAAAATTGATCAACAATCAATTCCCGAGACAATTTTGATTCCAACGCGAAGAAAACCTGGTCGACCTCAAAAGAAAAAAGTACTCGAACCACCTGAAAAAATAAACAAAATTAGTACAGAAATTTCAAATTTTACACCCTATAACTTACGTTCAAAAAATAATAATAATAAATAAATAATAATAACAAAAAGAAAGAAATAATAATTAGAAAGCCTTGCAACTTCATGTTATTTGAGACACATTTGTTTAACTTGACAACGGAAAAGGTTACAAATAACAAACAGCTGACATCAATCATGGACGCAAGTAAGGAAGTTTCAACTATTCAAAAAGTGAAAAAACCCATTTAAAATAAAAGAAGGACTGAACGTAGAAGGAAAGCGTTTGAAAAACAATTAAAGAATCCTGACAAATATGTACCTCTGCCTGTTGCACGACGTAAAAAGCCGAAAAAGAATTCTAACCCTTCTGCTCTAAAAATGCAATCCTCATTGGAATCTGGTACAGCAAACATCCAAACAGCTTCCAAAATTGTAAGTAAATGTGTTCCTAAAAGAAATAAAGAAATGTATTTTTTGTTTTAACAGAAATTTCGAAAACAATTACCTCGCCAAAAATGTTACTTGCTCCTTCCACATCGATGATGTCAGTTGATGATCCAGATATTTTAGAATTGAGAGCGTCTCCGATAAATTTTTCACCCGTCCGTCCAAACTCTCCACTTACACTAAATGAAGTCGAAAAAATTGATTTGAATAAATTGCCTCCCACACCTGGAAAAAATATAATCTTTCCTCCTGTTAAAGAGAGACAAACTACCCGAAACAACATGGAATCACGAAATCAAAAACGAGTACAATCCTCATTAAAAAATCCACCTGCAAAAAAATCGAAATCCACACACAGGGTAAAAAGGACACCGACCAAACGTTCACCACGTTCAAGCCAAAGCGAACATCATCCAAAGAACAAAGAAGTTTCGAAGCGATTAAAGTCGGTAATATTCGAACCAACGGTCCGCAGACAACTTTTTTAATTCATTCATTTTCTTCAGTTAATTTTTCTTTTTATTTTATGAATGCGATTTTTTCAGGTTAATTAAACTTTTTTTTCTCTCAAATTACGTTAATTATTTAATTGTTCAATTTTCTTCTATAAACGTGCGTATTTATATTTCAACGCTAATATTTTTTTATGATAAACCCCGTAGAATTGCTACGCTCATTTTTAATTAATAATTAATTTAATTAAATATATTTTTTATTTTTCCTTCTTGTTTCTCGATCCTCTCCGCAGGATCGGAGATTCTTTAATTTTTCTTTTATTAAAAAAAACTCATTCTTTTTTCAAAACTCCTTTTTTTCTTTATTTCACGATCCTCTCGCAGGATCGGAAATTAACCTTTCTTTATTTTCTCTTTTTCTATTATTTCTCGATCCTCTATGTAGGATCGGATATTAAATTATTCAAAAAACAACAAGAAGAAAATTCTGGATAACATTATTGAAATAAAAATTACACCAAAAGACCCCTTGATCACTTGACGCGGAATCCCTTATATGTATATTTTATTTATAAATAAATAAATCATAATTAAAACTTGCTTTTGTCAAAATGTCATTTATTTTCAGCAGGAACAACATCTTAAGTTTTATAAAATCAAAAAGAAGATTTCAAATATAGAATACACAAAAAATATGTGCAACATAAAGCTGCCAAGGGACATCAGCCTAAAAAAGGGGGTATTTGTTACGTACGAATTTGTAACAATTTTTAATTCTTTAAAACTAAAATTGTATTGTATAAATTAATAGGAAATTGTAAAATATGTAATTAGGATTGAGTAGTCTTCACAAGGATAGACACAGAGAACGTAAATTGTCTTATATGGTTCACTCATCTCTTATTTTTTCCTTCAAAATATTTATTAACTTTTGTATGAAGAAGTATTTAATTTTCTTATTTTTTTGTATTATGATTACTTTTTTTTAAATACTCATCAATTTTTTTTTAATATGGAAATCGTCCTAAATACCTCAGGCATTTATTGATTTCATCGAAACATCAACAGCCTAAAATAACAAAGAAAGACTCTTATAAGTAAAACCATTTACTTATTAACAAACACAGAGTGGAGAATGTTGAACTCTTTTACGCCACTCTTAAAAAGAATTTGCAAGCTTGCAAATAAGATATGCTTGGCAATCTTAAGTTTAAAAGATCATTGTAACATTTCTCCCACTTTTATTGAACTAAATCAAATTTTAAGGTGTGACTGTTGAAAGAACAGAAATTAAAAAGAGTCTTATAATTGTATTCCCGCAGAGCGGATGGTTTCTATATTTGAATTTTTTTCCCGCGAAAGAGCGGAAGTATTTTTATTATTTGTGTTCCCCGTAAAAATAAGGGTTGATTTTTATAATTTTAATTTTATTGTAGATTTCTTAAATAATTTTAATTGTGAATTCTAATGATTTTGATATTTCAAAAATTATAAGTGAAGTTTATTATAACAAAAGGATAAAGTGATTCGAGTGACTGAAAGAAATAATATTAATAACTGATAGTGAATTTAAAAAAAATAAAAAATAAAAAATAAATTATTGAATATCAAACATTATTTCTTGAGGTTTGAATTATACATCTAAATATATATGGGACGTTTCACGTTAAGCAGGCCACCCCGATGGCCAAAATTGAGAGCTTCCAAAAAAATTGCTTATACTTAAAAATTATTCGTATATATAAGTACTTTCGAAAAATATGTGGCCTTTTCAAAAATCCAAAATGGTAGCCAAAATATAACCTATGAATGTGTCTAAATTCAAAAACTGAGGCCTAAAAGTGCTAATAAAGAAAAATTTAATAAGGAAATCACCTATGTATTGGCAGTAAAATTAGCATTAGGATACACACTTTATATTCCATAAGCAATAACGGTAATTTGATATCGGTATTCAGAAAATAAATATGGCGGATCCAATATGGTGGACAAAAAATTTTTAATGCATCGTATTTGCTTGAAATATGTTACTCGGGGGTTTTCAGGGTCGCTGATACGGAATCTGATGTTGATTTTCAGAAAGTTTTATACGGTGCGTTAAAAGTTTTTTTTTAGATTTATAATGTGTTAGGCAACTCTTGCCAGTATTCGTCACTCAAAGAGACGAGATTGGGATTTAAGATTAAAGCAAGTGCAGAGAGATCTTAACGAATTGCCGAACAAAACAACAGGAAAAAGTCCATTTGAAACGCTCTACGGATTTATAAATCTACATGATAAAGGTGAACTAAGGAAGCTCATGTTAGACGATGACAGCCGTTACACACTTTCCGCAATCATCCAAAACGAAATTCGAACCAAGATTGAAGAAGGACAAAATGAATATATAACACGATTCGACAAAAACCGAGTGAAAAACGTCAAATTCGAAATAGACGATATAATCATGATGCAAGCAGCAAAATATGCACCGGAAGAATCATCGAAGGTTGGAGCAAGACACAAACCATTGTGCATAACGAAAGTTAAACCAGGCGACACTTATGGAGTCGCTACACTCCGAAAGGATGGCCTAGACAGAAGATACGCATCAACCTTACACGTTAGCCAACTAAAAATGAGGAATCCCGACAGCTCAGTGGATTTGATCGAGATGGACTCGAATTCAGACTCATCAACTTCCGAAAATGACGATACGAAATGCGTCAAGAGCAATTCGGAAACCATCAAAGACCAACTCGGACTATGATGAATCGCGTTCAAGACCAAAAAGATTAAGAAAACCCCCAAAACGTTTAGGCATTAACGATTAAGAGAAATAAAGAAAATTTTTATTTTTTGAATTTTAAAAATGTCAGTTAGTAAAAATAATATCATATGTTTCTTTAGATCAAAATTATATTTTATTATGTTCGTTTATAATTCTACGTTAACCATTTTCATTTATTCAATAACCAAAAATTATTCATATATATAAGTACTTTCGAAAAATATGTGGCCTTTTCAAAAATCCAAAATGGTAGCCAAAATATAACCTATTAATGTGTCTAAATTCAAAAACAGAGGCCTAAAAGTGCTAATAAAGAGAAATTAAATAAGGAAGTCACCTATGTATTGTCGGTACAATTAGCATTAGGATACATACTTTATATTCCATAAGCAATAACGGTAATTTGATATTAGTTTTTAGAAAATAAATATGGCGGATCCAATATGGTTGACAACAAATTTTTTAATGCATCGTATTTGCTTGAAATATGTTACTCGGGGGTTTTCGGGGTCGCTGATGACGAATCTGTTTTAAATTTTTAGAAATTCAAAAAGGCGGATCAAATATCGCGGACAAAAAATTTTTTAATTTATTATATTTCATTGAATGTTGTTACTCGAGGGTTTATGGGGTCGCTAATACGGAATTTGATGTTGATTTTCAGAAAGTTTTATACGGTGCGTTAAAAAATGTTTTTTTAAGATTATAATGTGTTAGGAAATTTTTCCAGTATTTGCCATTCAACACATAAAGTTAGATTTGTTACAACCATTCTTTAAAATTAGTGTTAAAAACTAAATAAACACACGATTAAATATTGGGAAAGTAATATTTATTATAATAAAATGGAATACACGATGTGCACAATTCGTCATGACTCGCCATGCCGCCGACTAAATCGGAACTAAAAATTATACGCTTACTTCCTGCTATGTAAGTTCCTAGTTACTACAAGGAATAAATGTCCCTAACATTCGACCATCCAAAATTTAAATCTCGACCCCGAGATCGTAGTTATAAATGAAAATGGTTAACGTAGAATTATAAACGAACATAATAAAATATAATTTTGATCTAAAAAAAAATATGATATTATTTTTACTAACTGACATTTTTAAAATTCAAAAAATAAGAATTTTCTTTATGTCTCTTAATCGTTAATGCCTAAACGGTTCGGCGGTTTTCTCAATCTTTTTGGTCTTGAACGCGATTCATCATAGTCCGAGTTGGTCTTCGATGGTTTCCGAATTGCTCTTAAAGCATTTTGTATCGTCATTTTCGGAAGTTGATGAGTCTGAATTCGAGTCCATCTCGATCAAATCCACTGAGCTGTCGGGATTCCTCATTTTTAGTTGGCTAACGTGTGAGGTTAATGCGTATCTTCTGTCTAGGCCATCCTTTCGGAGTGTAGCGACTCCGTAAGTGTCGCCTGGTTTAACTTTCGTTATGACCAATGGTTTGTGTCTTGCTCCAACCTTTTATGATTCTTCCGGTGCATATTTTCTGCTTGCATCATGACTATATCGTCTATTTCGAATTTGACGTTTTTCACTCGGTTTTTGTCGAATCGTGTTATATATTCATTTTGTCCTTCTTCAATCTTGGTTCGAATTTCGTTTTGGATGATTTCGGAAAGTGTGTAATGGCTGCCATCGTCTAACGTGAGCTTCCTTAGTTCAACTTCATCATGTAGATTTATAAATCCGTAGAGCGTTTCAAATGAACTTTTTCCTGTTGTTTTGTTCGGCAATTCGTTAAGATCTCTCTGCACTTGCTTTAATCTTAAATCTCAATCTCGTCTCTTTGAATGACGAATACTGGCAAGAATTGCCTAACACATTATAAATCTAAAAAAAAAAAATTTTAACGCACCGTATAAAACTTTCTGAAAATCAACATCAGATTCCGTATCAGCGACCCCATAAATCCCCGAGTAACAACTTTCAATGAAATCTGATAAATTAAAAAATTTTTTGTCCGCGATATTTGATCCGCCATTTTGAATTCCTGAAAATTAACAACAGATTCGGTATCAGCGATCCCAAAAACACCCGAGCAACAACTTTCAATTAAATCTAATGAATTAAAAAAAATTTGGCCACCATATTGGACTGCCATTTAAAATTTTTGAAAATTAACATCAGATTCGTCATCAGCGACCTTGAAAACCCCCGAGTAACATATTTCAAGCAAATACGATGCATTAAAAATTTTTTGTCCACCATATTGGATCCGCCATATTTATTTTCTGAATACCGATATCAAATTACCGTTATTGCTTATGGAATATAAAGTGTGTATCCTAATGCTAATTTTACTGCCAATACATAGGTGATTTCCTTATTAAATTTTTCTTTATTAGCACTTTTAGGCCTCAGTTTTTGAATTTAGACACATTCATAGGTTATATTTTGGCTACCATTTTGGATTTTTGAAAAGGCCACATATTTTTCGAAAGTACTTATATATTCGAATAATTTTTAAGTATAAGCAATTTTTTTGGAAGCTCTCAATTTTGGCCATCGGGGTGGCCCGCTTAACGTGAAACGTCCCATATATGAGCGATTCCATGTCAAGTGATCAAGGTAGAGAAAAATTTTTCTCCAATCGTAGCAAAACTTTGGGCTTTTGTAGTACTAATAGATAGTAATTTTTGGTGAAAATATTTTTTTACCTGGTCCAATATTTTCCGAGGGGGAGGGGGTTAAATTTTTGTGTTTTTTAGTACAATGCTTATTTTAATAATTTTTTACTCTTAAACAATTAAACATACAAATTTGACAAAGTACATTTTAGCTTGACACATGATATTTTTGTCTTTAATAAATAATGCATTTTTTAAATTGCTATAATATAAACAATAATTAATTCTTGAAAGTTGATTCTTTTTATAGACCTGTTTGTTACAATTGGAATGTGAAATTTTTCATATTATTGTAATAGAAATGTTAAGTCATTAAATCATTTTTGAAACATGAAACCGTTTATGTTTTTGTTCTTTACAAATGGAATGTTAAAATTGTCATATTGTTTTGAATCTCGAGGGATGTTATTGTTCAAAGGAATGTTTATTAGTCAACTGTTAAGTATAAAAGTGGTAGCAAAGTTAGTATTGTTTATCAGTTTATTGCAAGCTTTAAGTCAGTTAAGACTCAATGAGTGATTGTCTTGAGAGACAAAAATTTCTTTTTAATAGAAACTTGAATAAAGTAATTCAAGATTCTCGTGATTATAAAGACTTAATAGTAAAATTTAAAGAATTAAGTATTCAAGAAAAAACTGTGGAAAATCTAAAAATTACAAAGAATTGACAAAACAGTTTAAAAAATTAAATATTTAATAAAACAATGAATTTTCATAAATTGAACGAAGCCGGACAAGGAAAAAATTTTCTTTCAAAAAAGAAATTAAGTGAGCTGAATGTTAATGAAGTGTATACTCTTTCTAACCTAAATCAAGTTAAAACTAGATTTGGTTATAGAATTGTAGCAGATATTGAAGATAGATTTGGAGTATTTTTTGCCAAAAAGAATTTTTGATGTGATTAATGAAGATGAAAGTCTATTAACACATTTAAGAGAATTAACGATAAAAAGTAAATTGGGTCTGAAATATCTTGGAGAAACCTATAATTATATCGAATTTTTGAATACTTCAATGGCTTAATTACCAAAAAATTATGTCCTTGCAAGTACATTTAATTTAAATTCATCATTTACAAAACAAGTTATAATAGGACTAGAATTTGGAACTAAAGAAAGAATTGTGCAGTGTTGTAAAATTTGTATCCAGCTATCCACGATGTAATATTTCTCTCAACTTCCAATCTCAGGTTCCTGAAAAACTGGGTCTAAAAGTTGTAAAAAGAACACATTAATTATTTGAATGGATACGTTGTAGCGTATCCATTCATAATGAAAGCATGCATTTTTGTATTATTTAGAAAATTTAGTCATTACTTGATTGAAAATGCTATTCAGTGATTTATGTAATAATTTTTTAATATTTAAAAATATTCAAATAATTTAATTAATTTCATAAAAAATAAAGAAAAATTATTTATTTACCAGATAATTTAGTATTAATTAATTAATTCTCTTTTAACTTTGGTTGTTTTAATTTTATAATTTAATTTTCTCTTTTTAATTTTATAATATAAAAGTTATTTTAATTTTTGTATAAACAATTTTATAATATTTAATTAATTTCAATAATAAAATTGTTCCTGGAAAATAAAATATTACATACAAATATTGTTGAAAAAAATAAATTGGTTTTACAATTTTTAATAAACTTTTATTTATTCATTTAGCTCATACAAATAATGTGTGTGTGTGTGTAAAAGTAACTTCTATGAAATTACTAACTACAATAATTAAAAAAAACTTTTTTTTCACTTTTCATTTTCCTTTGATTCATCTTCTTCTTTGTCCTCTTCTATGTCCATAGGTTCGTCTTTGATTGTAGTGGTGGTTACTCCTTCTGCAGCCTCCTCTGTTTCATCGTCAGGAACAAAATCTTTTTCTTGATGTTCATTTCGCTGTTGCTCTGGCTCTGGTTCTGGCTCTGGCCCATCCTCATCCTCATCCTCCTCTTTCTCATTTTCACCATCACTCCCTAGGTCCATGGGAGATTCGTCTCTACACTCCAATATTTCCAAAACTAATTCTTCATAGCATTCTTCTGCATTACTGCTGTTTAATAGTTGTTCTGAAGTGTAGGTGGTCGGAATTGACATGTCCGGTCTTCTTTTCACGATCTCTGTACACACGTTCTGAAATTTGACAATAGCCTTCCCAGATGTATCCAACTTGCCACAGATTAAATTTTTTTCACGCATGGCCAACGATATAGTTGTCAATTTTCTAAAGATCTCCGAACTCGTTGTAAGATACTATTGTGAAGGTGCAATTATTTTTACAAATAGTCGAACGTAAGACATTTTTTTTCTCTGAAAAAATACTTAATTTATAAGTATTAATCACTTTAAGAACTTTAATTTTAATAAAAAAAATGAATAGTTAACAAACATGAACAATAGACACATTACTTTAAGAGTAATGCTAACAACACAAAAAAATTAAATTAGAACTAGGCATGATAAAGAATCAAAAAATTAAAAAATAAACAAATCTGTTTTAATTTGATAAAATAAAAAAAATATTTTATTTAATGAAATAAAAAGAATTTTAAAATTTTTCAATAAAAAAATAACAAATTTACACAATTTACAAGATTACGCGATTACACAATTCTATTAAATTATAAATATTAAAACACCATTTCAAATATTCGCGATTGACCGATAAAAATAATCACTAAAAAAATTTTCATAAAACAGAAAATTTTAAGGCTAAAATAATTTAATCTTATTAAACACAAAAAAATTATTCAGAAAATTAAAATTTTGAAAAATTGTTTCAATTATTTAAAGTTTAAAAAATTGTTTAAATTATTTAAAGTTTAAAAAATTGTTTATATTATTTTAAAAAAGTTAAATTAGAACTAGGCATGATAAAGAACCAAAACATTAAAAAATAAACAAATCTGTTTTAATTTGATGAAATAAAAAAAATATTTTATTTAATGAATTAAAAAGAATTAAAAAAATTTTCAATAAAAAAATAACAAATTTACACAATTTACAAGATTACACGATTACACAATTCTATTAAATTATTAACAAAATTAAAATTCAGGAAAATTGCATTTAAAAATTATTTTAATTTATAAAAATTTAGAATGATGTAAATTCAATTAAAGTTTTAAAAATAAATTCACTTTTGTCTTACTTTTTTAAAATCACGACAAGAGGCTAAGTGAACTAATTATTTTCAGTATCACTTAATTAATGATGATCCTCCTTTATGTCTAGCTCCTTTTTATACCCAAGCCATAGTTTATAGAATTTGAGACCAGCAGATAAGAGCATGAAGCGAGAGAGAAGAAGAAAACGATGGAATGATGTTCTTATTCTTGAGGAGTGAGATAGATGTCTCATTCTTTATTTTAATGAATTTCATGAATTAATTAATCAATTTATTTATTTTTTAAGGTTTTTTAAAACCTTAAGGTATTGTATCTGTACTTTTTGGCAAAAGTACTCTTTTATCATCGTGCCAGCTTAATACCTTTTTCATTTGTTTTAGAGTATATACTTCGTGATTTTTACTTTTTATTAAGTGCTCAGTTTTTACTAAATCTTTAAATTTAAAAAGCGCTTTTTTATAATCAGAAAAGTTAATTCTTATTAGCGTTGATTTCTTAACTCCTTTTGCTTTTTTCTTTTCATTTTTTTCATTAAATACTTTAGAAGCATATAATTTAAATCGCAAGCCTACAAATTCGGTTACAATCCTCCCATTACATTTGTCTTTCATTAATCCCAATATTTTTTATTGGCTAATGGAATTCTGTATATATTATTTTCAGGGTAATCAGAAGTATCAAAAAAATTTTAATCTCGCTTAATAATATCATAAATATTTGGAACTTTTAAGTGATAAATTAAGCTGTTTGTATCTGTATATAGTAGTTTTAATAATTCACCGAACGTTTGTTTAATATAATTGTAGTGAAAATCATAAATATATAATTTAGATACATCT
Source organism: Leptopilina myrica (nomen nudum) (assembly GCA_032872475.1). NCBI lineage: Eukaryota > Metazoa > Arthropoda > Insecta > Hymenoptera > Figitidae > Leptopilina > Leptopilina myrica (nomen nudum). The sequence continues at coordinate 23,583,390 of CM065460.1, read as the reverse complement.
AAAATGCTGAAACCAACGTAAATTGGTTTATTGAATTTAACTTGTAGTTTGTTAAGCTCTATAATAACCATATTATTATCAAAAATATTGCAACTGTGAAAAATTAGGTTTTCCAATTAGGTCTATATATTCTTTTAACCATTTTGATTGTTTAAATTTTAATACTCGATGGATTTTTTTAAATTTCATTCATAATTTTAAATAATATTTTAAATTTTTGTAGTTGATTATATGATTTTCTTTCGGAAGCAAATTTGTTATTAATTTTGGAAATTTACTTTACTTGATGAGCTGCACCTCTATATTTTCCGGTAAAATGATTATGATCTCGGCATTTAATATCATCATTTTTAAACTTTTTTTCGCAAATGAAACAATTCTCAGCATTTTAAAATTCTAATTCTTGATCGTACGTAAGTTCCATTGGAACAATTCTTCTTAAGAAGTTTCTAGTAATTCTGTAATTTATTTATAAACCATGAAATGCAATCTTTGCCTCTATAACTTTCGAAAATTGAAAGAGATTCATCAAATTCCCATTTTAAGTAAAATCCTACACTTTGAGGCATATGTTTCCTATAAGCACTAGAAACTATTTTATTATTGTTAACCTTTTCTAAAACACTCTCAGTATTAGCATAAATAACAAAAGGAACTTTTTCCTTGAATTTAAAATTTTTAAACTTTAAAATATTTTCTTTTTTGTTTGGTAAAATAATTCTGCATTTATTTAAATTTATACAATCAGCTATATGTTTTTTTAATTAATATTCAAATTTAAAATGACATAAACTTCTGTCACAAATCCAAGTTCGACATTTACTTTTTGATAATTGAGATGTAACAAAGCGAGATAAATTTCGAATCCAAGCAAAATGATAATAATTAACATCATTTTCAAAGATAGCATTTTCATTTTTAATCATTAATAAATGTATAGTTGATTTTTCAGAAATTTGATCACTTATATATAAAGGTACTATCTCTTTTTTTTGTTTTGTGTGTTATCAAATCCATATATATATTTATTTTCAAATTATTCATTTTTTCAAATTTAGGTACATCTGTTAAAGCAATTGGAAAAGTAATGCCTTTATAATTTAACAAGTTACGAAAATCAGGATAAGAACTAGTTACGCATGAATTTTTTTTAACAGGGTGTAAGGCTGATATTACGGACCATAAAAAGCAAAATTTATCTTGATTTTTAATATTTACAACAGCATGCTTATCCCTTATGAGTTTTGGTAATTCAATAAAAGTATTCAAGCCTCCTTGTAAAGGTGCAAATCTGTTAATATTTACTATTAAATTTGTAATTTCCTTTAAAGACCAACCTGATTCTTTTCCATTAAATTCTTCAACTTTTTGTAAAATTTGTTTAATTACATTACAAAAAATTAATACAGTACATGTAGATGGTAAAATAACTTTATTTTTTGTACTAAAGAATTTTTTTCTCTTCTATAACTTAACATCCAAGGAAGGGTCCTCGTTACACGACAACTGCTTTCTGCAACATCCAGGGAGGGTCTTCTTTACACGACAACGGTTTTCTTCTCAATAGTATTGGTCAATCCACAGATAATTCGCATCCAATGTCCCGTCTACTTCATGGTTCGAGCAACACTGCCCTTCTGGTCTCTCGCATCGCAAAAATGGGGCAGAAGAAGAGGGTGGGAGAAAACGGTAACAGGCAGGCCGGCTTCTCAAAATGAGAAATAAAGGAAGGGGCTGCAAAGTCGCCGATACAATTCTCAAAACAATGACCCCACAACAGGGCACACCTCAGGTATACGAAAACACAACAAACCATCGCACACAATAAATGTTGAAAAAGCCATAGGATTTCTAAAATTCCGCCCGCCTTCGTTTAATTTTTATTATTAGAAACGGGTAATGGCCAAAGTTTCACGATGGGTCAAGTGACAGCTGATGTCTGTGTCTTTAAAGTGACTACACGTACGCGTTTGTCCTTTCCAGGATGAACCTGTGTAACGCGACCCAGTGGCCATTTGGATAGAGGATATCTCTCATCCACAATGAGAACAAGTTGTCCTATAGCAATAGACTCTAACGGTTGATTCCACTTATATATGGCTTGAAATCGTTGGAGATATTCTCGTGACCATTTTTCCCAAAATTTTTCCATCATTTGACGAAGTCGCTGCCATCGAGAAAGTCGATTTATTTGAATGTCTAACAAACTTGGTTTAGGTATGACATTCAATGGTTGTCCGATTAGAAAATGTCCGGGAGTAAGGACAGAAAGATCATTAGGGTCATCGGTCAATGTACACAGCGGACGTGAATTTAAGACCGATTCTATTTGTGTTAAAAGGGTTGACATCTCTTCGTATGTAACACTTGTGTCGCCAATAGTTCTTCGAAGATGGTACTTAACGGATTTAACTCCAGCTTCCCATTTTCCTCCAAAACGGGGAGCCGCAGGGGGATTAAACAACCGTTTAGTACCATCATTAGCAATTAGATGAGAAAGTCGTTCGAGTTCAGCTGATGTTTTGTGAAAAAGCCTTTTTAGTTCGGCATCTGCACCTTTCAGGTTAGTACCACAATCGCTGGTTAAGGTTTGACAAATTCCACGTCTAGAGGTGAAACGACGATAGGCAGCTAAAAAGGCTTCAGCTGTGTAATCCGTAACAATTTCGAGGTGTATTGCGGAAGTCGCTTGACAGACAAAGAGAACAATGTACGCTTTGTATAATTTTGCCGCCCGCCGTGACCAGGTTTTAATATGAAAGGGCCCTGCATAATCAATTCCTGAATTAATGAATGGACGTAGAACTGGCGTGACACGAGTGGATGGGAGTTGGCCCATGAGCTATTGAGCATTTTTTCTACGTAAGGCGGAACATTTGACGCACTTTAAAATGAATGAACGAATGGGAGCCCTACCACCAAGAATCCAACACGACGTTCTTATGAATGACAGAGTAATTTGAGTAGATCCATGGAAAGTTCTTAAATGGGCGTCGGAAATAATCAACGTAGCTAAGGTTGAATGCTGTGAAAGAATGAAAGGGTGTTTATTGTCGTAAGAAAGTAACGAATTCTCTAAGCGGCCTCCAACACGAAGTGTGCCATTGCGGTCAATAAAAGGTGTGAGACGATTGAGTGGGTGATGGCGTGATAATTGCTTATTACCTTTTAGCGTTTCAATTTCACTACAGAAGGCAGTGGACTGAGATTGAAGGACCCAAAAGTATTTAGCGTTTTCCAGTTCTGTTGGAGTTAATGGAACTAAGATTGATCCGTCATGACGATGTCGAAATTTGTTCACCACTCTATTACACATAACAGTGATTCGAAGAAGATAAGTTTGAATAACGATTCACTAATTCCCAAGGGACTTTATCAGAATCACGAGTTAAATGGGTTGTTATCTTATCTCTAGCTTCTCCTACCTCATCCCAATTTAATGACGGTGTTTGACATGGCCAAAACGTTTTCTCTTGGGTCAGCCAAGAGGGACCTTTCCACCAGAGGTTGTGTTCTGAAAGTTCAATAGGGGTCAAACCTCGAGATGCACAGTCTGCTGGGTTATCTTGACCGGGTACTAATTTCCATTGTGCTTGAGGGAGTGTCTCCTGAATTAAACAGACTCGGTTGTGGACATACTCTTTCCACTTAGATGGATGATTGTTTATCCACGTATAGACAATGGAAGAATCAGTCCACAGGTAAATGGGAGTGTAAGCCAATTCAAGAGTTTGAACTACGCGAGCTGTTAACCGAGTGAGGAGAGTAGCTGCTGTGAGGTCAAGTCTAGGTATAGTCTTTCGCTTTAACGGTGTAACTTCGGTTTTAGAACAAATTAATGATGAAGTAACAAGTTCAGCGGAGGAAGATCTCAAATAAACGACAGCTGACATACCTATCTGTGATGCATATGAGAACCCATGAATCTGCAAAATTGAATCATTATAACCGCCGATTCATCGAGGAATTCTAATAGTTCGAATGTTTTGCAATTGATCAACTAATGTCGTCCACTTTAAAGCGATATCTTAAGGAACAGGTTTTTCCCAACCTAATCCTAAAGTCCACAATTCCTGAAGAATTGATTTAGCTTTGATGGTTACTGGTGCCAAAAAACCGAGGGGATCATACAAACGCGCAATGTTAGAAGAAATAGATCGTTTTGAGAGGGTAGATTCTGAAAACGTTCCCAGAGAGAAATGAAATACGTCCTCAAACGGTTTCCACGCTAGTCCAAGTGTGGAAATAGAAACAGATTTGTCAACTGGGACGGAAACCATTGATAATTTATGATTTTCAGGAATTTTATTTAATACCGCTTGATTATTGGTTGCCCATTTGCGTAGAGGCCTCCCACCTGCTGAACATAGTTGATCAACTTGACAAACAATCTCCTGAGTGTCTTTAATAGTGTCACCTCCACCAAATATATCATCGACGTAACGTCCCTTTTTTAGAGTCGGCACTGCGAGTGGAAACTTCTTACCTTCATCTTCAATGAGCTGGTTTACAACGCGAAGAGCAAGGAATGGGGAACAAGCTAAACCATATGTAACGGTCGTCAGATTATAAGAAATGATGCTTCCAAAACGATCCTTCCAAAGAATTTTTTGATAACACCAGTCATTTGGATGAAGCAAAATCTGGCGAAACATCTTCTCAATGTCGGTGGTAAAAACGTATTTAAATTTTCTAAACCACAAAAGAACGTCACTTAACTCAATCTGAAGCTTGGCTCCTGAATGGAGAACATCATTCAGGGATACTCCATTATCTGTTTTACATGAGCCATTAAATACAACACGAAGAACCTTTAGTAGTTCGGAATTATTATAAACTCCATGGTGTGGCAGATAATAAAAAGGGAAAGGTTCATGTTCTTCAGGAGAAGCTTCAGACATATGACCGAGTTTAAGATATACATCAAGAAAATGTTGGTTATCAGATTGCAACTGTTTATTTGATCTAAACTGACTGAATAGTCGGTTCAACATCCCCTCCTACAACCGTAGAAGGGGATTTGAATGGCAATCTGACTTCATATTTTCCAGAAATAGAGCGTGAATAATTTGCTTTAAAATGATTCTTGCATTCTTGTTCAGAAGGTGATAACGAGGTTTTGATGTTAGGCACTTCTTCTTGGCTCCAAAATCGTTCAATTAATTCGTACCAGTCCCTTTCAACTAAACAATGGTTACTAAAAGCAAGATTAGATTGGGAAGTGTGGCTGACGGGACCCGAGATGATCCATCCGACAATTGAAATATATGATTTCTGCCTGGGAATTCGATGAGTTTGAACAAGATGTTCAGAAACTAGAGACACTTCTGAGCCTTGATCAACGAGAATTTTTACTTCTTCTTGTTCATTGTGACTCAATACAAGTTTTGCTCTTACGGTGGCTAATAAAACAGAAGTTTGTGAAGAGGCGGTGGATAAAGAAAGATGATTTACTTGCTTAGTGGAGGAATTCGTCTTAGTGTCTGTTGAAGGGTTAGATGGTATACTAGACAACGATTCATATGTATGGATAGAAGAATGGTGTTTACGACCACATTCAAGACAACGTCGCGTTGAAGGACATGAATTGGCACGATGATGCCCTAAACAATTAAAGCATAGGCCCTTTTTCTTTATTATATCAAGTTTTTGTTCTCTAGATTTAGTACTGTATTCGGGGCAGTTAAAGACTTGATAATTGTTTTCACAAAGGAGGCAAGATTTTGGGGATGACGTCGAACCAAGTGATTCCTGAACTACATGGGATTTAACGTGACGAGTATTTGTTGAGCTTGAAGAAGTCGAGATTTGGGTTCGTTCAATTGCTTGCAAGGATTGCATTCGATTGATAATGAATTTGGAAAGTTGGCTCCATGTGGGATAATTCATGGAAGAACCAAGTTCTAATTCCCAAGCCCTAACAGAATTATGATCAAGACAACGACTTATTAAGTAAATTAGAATTGAATCCCAGTGTTCCACGGTTTGAAATAGAATTTTAAGCGAACAGATATTCTGTTGGACTGTAGTGTATAATTCCTCCAGGGTTGCAGCGGATTCTTTTAGTATGGGTTTAATTGTAAATAGTGAATGTAGAGTAGAGTCAACTAGGATTCGATTATTGTCATAGTATGAGATTAAGTCACTCCAAGATCGTTGAAAATTCTCGCCGGTAATGGCAGTATGTTTTAACAATAGGGCAGCTGAACCAGTAAGACTAGTTCGAAGATAATGTAATTTCTCAACTGGCGATATCGAACTATTATTGACGACCAAGGACGAAAACATATCTCTAAATGTCAACCACTCTGTAAGAGTTCCATCAAATTTGGGTAATTCTAAACGAGGATGGTGGTGATTAGCAAGTAAGGACTGGGTAGGAGTGAGATTTCTCTGAGTCTCAGATGCAGTTGAAGAATTATCAACAGAATCCAGAAGGTTACTCATTCTCTCAGAAGCCGCCAAAAAGGCGTCTCTAGTTTTCTTGAATCAATTTTCATGGAAATAAGAACGTTCTTAAATTTAATCTCTTATTTGTTATGTAATTTTAAGATTATTTTCCATTCTTTGTAATGATTTTTATGTTTAATTAAAAAAAAGATTCTGGAGAATCCCAGTTTTCAATAATAATTTGAGTGTTATTTGAATTATCAATTGGCGTTCCTGGTATTTCCCAGAATTCGTCATTATTAATAGTATTTTTCTTGTTTTTTGGAATTAATTTTTTATTTCTTATTGGTCCTGTGCATTGGACTTTTGTGTGCCCTCTCAGGAAGCAGAATTCACAGCAATTACCCCATTTAAATAGTTTAATTCTTAATTTTCTTTGCTCTTCTTGAGAAATTACATAAATTATTCCTTTATGATTAGTTTCTTTTTCTTCTTCGCTAAAGTAATAGACGTCATTTAGTTGTTTTAATATTTTTCTAGTTGTGGCGTGTTCGCCATCTATAATTTTTCTTTCTTCTTGAGTTCTATCAAAAAACTTATTATTGGTAGTTAAATCTGTTACAGTGCAAACCACGTCGTAACGTCTGTTATTCGGAGGTCCCGAAACCTTTTCTATTTTATAAATAGGTTTAGTTAAATTATATTCTGCGGTAAGTTCTTCTAATATTCCCTTAAGAAATTCGATTGAATTTATGTCTCCTTTTGGAAACAAATTGAGGTGGAAGAATTCTCCTTGAAGAGGGGGTGTATGAAGTACCAGCTCAGCCATCTATAATACATAAAATAGTGTTATTATTTTTATTCGAAAGCTAATTTTAATTTGTCTATGTGAAATTTGTAGCTTCATGAACCGATGTGTTATAAGCAAACATACAAAATGGTAGTAGTTTGTCCCAATCGTCATAGTTTTCCGAATATTGTTTTAGAAAATCTACGAGAACTATATGGCTTCTTTCTAAACTGACATTTGTTTGAGGTCTATATCCTAAAATTCGTATTCGTAATCTCTTAGTTTTAATCTGCAACGAACTAGTCTTTGTTGGGGAGCATTTAATACTCTTGAAAGGTATGCTATTGGTAGATCGATGCCATCCTTGTCTTGACTTAAGACGGCGCCTACTGCAAAATCTGAAGCATCCGTTGTTATGGTGAACATTTTAGTATAATCGGGATATTGTAGTATGGGGCTATTGCATAACATAGATCTGAGTTCCTTAAAACTCTTATCTTGTTCTAGTCCCCACTTGAATTTGACGTTCTTTTTCAATAAGTTTGAAAGTGGTTTTGCTTTTGCGGAGATGTCTTTTATGAATCTTCGATAATAACCAGCGAGGCCTAGAAATTGTTTTACATTTCTCGGGGTTTTTGGTGTTGGAAATTGTTCTACTGCTTCTATCTTTTTTGGATTCGGTTTAACTCCATCACTATTGATTATGTGTCCCAGATAAGCTACTTCTCTACAGAGAAATTCGCATTTTTCGGGTTGTAATGTCAAATTTGCTTCCTTTAATCTTTGCAGTAAACGTTTCACTTTTGTACCATGTTCTCCTAAATCTTCAGCATATATTACAATATCGTCTAGGTAAACAAATAATTCTACACCTTGTAATCCAAGTAATACTTGGTCCATTAATCTTTGAAATGTGGCTGGTGAATTTTTTAGTCCCATTGGCATTCGAACGTACTCGTAATGTCCATGTACTGTTGAAAATGCTGTCTTCTGTCTATCCTTCGGATCTAATTCTATTTGATGAAATCCACTTGCTAAATCAAAAACTGAAAAGTAATGTGCTTGGCCCAGGGATTCAATTACGCTAGTAATATGAGGCAGTGGGTAAAAGTCACCTACTGTTTTGTCATTAAGTGCTCTGAAATCTATAACTATTCCCCATTTTTTCTTTCCCGTAGAAACAATTTTCTTGGGTATGATAAGTAATGGTGAATTGTAAGGTGAAGCAGAAGGTTTTATTGCTCCTTCTGAAATCATTCGATCGATGACCTTGTCTATTTCTTCCTTTTTGGGCAAGAGAGAATCTATAAGGTGTGGTATGTATTGGAATTTCGTCTACGGTTATAATTTTATGTTATACCTTATTGGTTGGTTTTAAGGGTTCTCCTGTTAAGTGAAAGCTTTCAGGAAACTCTCTTACTATATCTTTGACATGTTCTTGTTCTTCAGCGTTTAAGTGATCCAATCTTAGGTTGTCAAAAATGGCTGAAATGCGATCTATTGGTTCTTCATATTATTCGTCTGAGGAGTCCTCATCTATTTCCTCGCCTGGTAATGGATAATATTCGAAAGGTATGAGTTCTTGTGGCGGCAAATCTATATCCACGTCTTCTACTGTGGTATTTATCGCAAAGATGTGGCACAATCCATCATTATTGCTTACTATGCCTTCTCCTATTATTAGCCCTTTTTCTGTTTTATTAATGGTAAATATCCTTCTTTTACATCTTTATTTGATACTTCTATTGGTATTACTTGTCAGCCTCTGGCTTTGATGGTTAATTCTCTTCTTTTGTTTTCTTTATTTTTTACTAGATTTTCTCTGCACGTGATTGATTCTGCGTCTTGAAAGAATATGGGGTTTACCGGATTTGCGTGAGTAACAATAGAATTATGCCAAAAGAAAATTTCGGCCTTTTCTTGTCGAAGATATTCCCGTCCTAATATGCCATCGGACTGCAAGGGAAATTCTGAAGACACTACTTGAAAGGTAATAGGTTTTTTATTTACATTGACTTGGACTGTTCCAAGTGTGGGTATTTTTACAGGGGCTATTCCTTTAAGTTGTATGGCTTCGTTTATTGTTACGTTTAATTCTGGTTGAAAAATGTCCAACTTTATTACATTTACGTCGGCACCAGTGTCAACTAGTAGTGATGCCTTTAAATTTAGGAAATCTGAAGATTTTAAAATTATTACTGGGGATTCTTTGCTGTGTTGGGCTTGCAGGATTGTTCTTGTTTTTGTAGTATCCTCACAGTTGCTTGACGCTCTCGTTTTTCCTGACTCGTCGTCGCGTCTGTCCGTCGAGCTGGATAGGAGTTTAAATGTTTTTCGTTATTTGGAGCTGGAGATTGAGCGCGTGGGGGCGTTTTAGATCCTCCATATGAATTATTATGTCCATCCATTTTTTGTGGTTGTGAATAGAACGGATAAGGATGGTAGGGCATGAAAGGTGGTTGATTAAATTGATTAGGATAATAAGGGTAAGGTGGATAAAATCCAGCAACTGGTTGTTGCGATTGGGGTAAATTAGATTGCCTTAAAATTCCGATGGGAGTAGGAGAGTGAGAACGCGGTAGATTTGATTGAGTTTCTGGAATAAAACGTACACGAGAGCTAGGGCTCCTATTTCTAGTCTCAAAATTAGTATTATAAGTTCTATTATCGCTCATCTGCTGATACCTCGATACATGATAAGTATAGTTATTTTTCTCGGCTTGATGTTGGTGTCTAATTTCGAATTGTAGTGCAACTTCTACTGCATCTTTCATGTTTTTTATATTGCGTACTTCTATTAAGCTCGCAATAGAATCGGGTAGGCCATTAATGAATGCTTCTAAAGCACAATCATTTAAAGGTTCTAACATGTTATTCATTTTATCTGCTCCATATGAACTTATGAGTGCAGACATTGCTCCGGATACTAAAAAAGTTAGTCTGTCATAAAATTCGCTTACACTTTCACCTCGGGCCTTACGAATTGTGGATATCTCATGAAGATACCAAACATAAGACTTTTTCGCGGCATATCTTTGTTTTAAATGTAGTATAAGGTCGTCAAGAGTGTTAAAGGTTTTACCATAAGTACTATCTCGTGCAACACCTTTTAACTTAGATAAAACAAGTTTAATATATTGTCTTTCACAATTAATGGGAATAGAAGATTCTCCGTTAGATACATCTTCAAGAAATTCTCTTAAAGGCATATTTTTAACATCATAAAAAGGAATATGCATAGATCCTTGTTGAAGTGCGAAACATTCCGCCATGGTAGTAATCATGGGGTCATTAGTGGTGGACTCGTTATCGTCAGGCATTTTGCTGATTTGATTGCCTATTTTCATATGAATTTGACTAATTTGTCCTTTTCAATTTCGTTAATAATGTCAAAATTAAAGGGTAACCCTAAAATGCCGGTTATGTCCGTAAAACTAGTATAATTAATAGAGTGAAATTCTAATACCGTGTGATTAACACAAACTTGAGCTTGCCCTAAGGTTTCTATCGTACCTTCTCTGAGAGAGAGAGTTTTAATGAAGTCAATTCCAACGAAAGAGTTTAATTCTTTGCTTTTTATTAAATTTATAGGTAATGAATGATCGATAATAAATTTTGCTTCAAAATCCTTAAAGAATGTTGATTTTAATAAAATAAGTGGGTATAAATTATTGTATCTTTCTATGAAATAAAAATATGAACTCATGAGGGGTTTGCTTGTAGAGACCGCTTAAAAGCTTAAGCCTATTAAGTGCAGTTGTTTCCGCGGTATGGGCGTCCGACTTGTCTCGAATTGAACTACTGCGAGTGAACCGCGCGCGAAGTCAGTGAGTAGTTACAGTCAATCGTATGATTTTCGCGCTTTATTTGAATTTGATTTTATTAACTTCTTTCTCAATTTTCGTTTAATATGATTTATTTTGAATTATTATTAATTATACTCAACGCTGTTAGACTTTTAGCTATTGCTTCAATACTTTTTAAGATTATTTTTCTTTTTGTATCGATAGTCCAGTTCTCGTCTCGAGAATTTATTTCGTTTTGAAAATAATTAAAATGGCAAACTTGATCAAGACTAGCAGCTCCTAAAACTGCAATAATGTTAGAATCGCTTTGGTAATCTACCACTTTGAATTTACTTAAGATTTCGCCAATTTTCACTAGTAAATGAGTTTATTATATTTATAGGTATATTTACTTCACCAATAGTTTGAATTTCGTTGTTACAAACTAAATAAGTTATTTTCTTATTAATATTAACAGAATTGTCTAGCTCTGATCTTTTGATTAAATTTTTAGATATCGTAGGGTCGAGAACGTAATATTTATTTTGGAAAATAATATACCTAGAATTAAATTCACCAGTTGGATAAATACAAGGTGTTTCAGTGTACTTATGCATGAAATTGCCAGAAATTAATTTTCTTTTAATGGTTTTATTATTTGTCGTATTAGACTTTTCTATTAAATGTAATTAATGCTGTTTGATTTTGAGTTATTGCTTCAAGACCGCTTTTAAATCTATCTATTATTATATCCTTATTCCATATTCCATCTTGAGCAACTATTTTGTTAGTAAAATAGTTAAAATGACAAAATTTATCGAGAGTAGCTGCTCCTGAAATTGCAATTATATTAGAATGGGTTTGATAACTAACTACACCAAATTTTAACGATACTTTTTCACTTAATTCGCCTTTTGTGTAGTATTCGCTTGTTGTGTAAACCGGTATATTTACTTGGCCAATAGTTTGAATTTCCACGTTGAAAAGTAAGTGTGTGTTTTTTTGTCGATATTAACAAACGGTTGTAATTCTGATTGTTTTATTAAGTTAATAGATATAGTAGGATCAATAAGAAGTCTTTTCTTTTGAGATGCACAGTGATGAGATATAAAGTGTACACTAGGATAATTAAAAGAGGAATTAATGTAATTATTCATGAAATTATCTCAATTATACTATTTATTAAACCTCTTTAGTTATTGTTTGCGCGTGTTATCCACCAAATAAAAACATAGAAGGCAATATACATAAGAACGAAAATAAAATAAACGAAACACATTTAAGTTAGTGATTTGTACTATTTATTCAAAATTATTTTTCAATTTTTAGTGTATGTATAAGATTCTGAATTTTATGTTAGAATAAAAATTTTCTTTTGTATTATATATATGGATATTTGTATTAATAGTGTATCGCCAGTCCGACTATAATTAGTTCGTACTACTGTGAGACAATTTGCCTAAAGGCGAGATACAGTAGTTCGAGTAAATGCAATTCTTGTCCAAGAGAAATTACGCGGAAAATTTAAATTCCAGCTAATACAATTTCTTTAATTAAAAAGGCTTTAAATCATTAATGTGACACGATACAGATAATATGTCAATGTCTATCACATAAAATTCCAACTTTCGTATGAAGTCAATTCCTACAATTCCTGAAATGGGCAATTTTAGTCCCGTATTTACGATATGAAATTTAAGCTCTTCGCATATAATGGGAATAATTATACTTTTCAAGTTATAATTCTTTGAATGAATGAAAGGAACTAATATATTTTTGTCTATTAAATTATAGTCAACTGTTGGATCTAAAATAAAATCTGCGGATTTGTTTCGCAAATAGTCAGAATAAATTGTAACTATGTTATATATTTTATTCAAATATAGCATGAATAATTAAATTTTAAACCAGAAAAATTTACTAATTACTTGTTTTTTATTTCTGATCTTTTATACAGTTTTTGATTTTATAATTCAATGTTTGCTATTATCCAACTTTTTATTGTTTAATATATTTTCGGTATTATTTAGGAGTGCTTCGAAGAAATCTGAAAATTCTTGTTGCGAGTTTAGGTTTTCACTTCTAATAATTTTTCTACTGTTTCTAATGCTCTTTCTTGATGTCTCTTTTCAACCTTTCTACCTCCTCTGTTCCTAGGCTTTTTGAAGACTTGGTCCTCGTTTTGCATGATAAGTTAAACTTAAAGAAAAGACATTTTGTCTTTAATTTTTTTAACTTGTTGTTTTTATGATTAATTAAAAAAAAAGAATTAATTATTAAAGTGAAACAAAAGAGATTCCCGCCGAACGGCGTAGAACGTCAGTGCATTAAGGTCGAAATTCGCCGAAAAGACGTAAAATAACCTTAATTATGTCTCAATTAATCAATTCTTAATTGTTATCTTTAAATTAATAAATTCGCCGAAAAGGCGTAAAATGCTACTTTCAAAGATTAACAGTGAATGTGTAATGAAATCGTCTTATTAGCAACTTCGCAAAAGCAAGATTGCAAGATAAAAATTCGCCGAAAAGGCGTAAAATCAACCTTTCAAAACGATTAGTGTATAGTAAGGTAATGTATTTAATGTTTTGTATGTAATAGTTGTAGTGTAATTGTATGATTTTTGTCAAGCTAACATGTTATCCTAAGTGTAATTGAATTTTATCTTGCACCACGTGAATGGAAAAAAAGGCTCCGTCTAACTCCTAACCGCGAGCAGAAACAACAATTCTAAGTATTAATTTTCAATTACTTGCACAATAACCGAGTACAATTCTATCCGCAATTGCCGATTAAAGAAAGGAATAACTTATTAGTTACTGGACAATAGAAGTCAATAAAAGTGTGTTTTTTTGAAATTTTAAATAATTTTGGAATAATTAATAATTATTAACAAAAGTAGCAAATCCCACCGCTGTTACCAAATCAGCTGTTACGACCCGAGCTAAAGTTAGGTTAGTTGACTAATTTATTAGTAAAATTGGAGACAAGTTGCTGATTAATCAAGTTGGTAAGACTTGATATTTATTTTTAAGTGTGGATTTGTTTGACTTCAAAGAAACTACGGGTTTCCGTTAAATAATTATATGCATATTCCTCTTTAGTGATTTATTCATTAAACAATGTTGTATTAACAATATGGTTCTTACTTACAATTTGAAGTGTACAGAGAAGAATGATACAATGGATGAGCTGCAACCAGATATGCTTCGCTGCTTACAGGGATGATTTTATGATTTTAGATTATCAGTTCGTGTTTTAGCACTTAAAAGCACTAAAACGACTATTTTAACAGTTTATTTACTGATTCTAAGTGTTATTTCGAACACTGTACCTTAATTAAAATTAGAAAGAAACTAATGAAAAAGACTGTTATAATGATACGACGATTGTATTAATTAAGATTATTACTATTTAGTGCAATTTACTTCTTTTATGAAAAAAACAAGTCTTCTCGTTTTCAAACACCGAAGTTAATGCACGTACCCGTGCTAAAATGTATAAAACACGTACTTGTGCTAAAATGTATAAAGCACGTACTTGTCGGATCATTTTTCTTATATGTCAATTATTCGATCTTAAGTAATGTGACACTCGCTTTTACAATCGTTTATTATAACATTCATGCAGTCAGTCATCTATGCATATATTCATCTTTATTTTAAATTTGAGTCTCTAGTGTACGACGTACGAACCTTCGTATACTCTTATCTTCTCACGCTGCCTATGATAAGCGAGCGACAGTCGATTAATTACCATGCGCGAAGGCAATGAACCGACCGCCGACCACTTATCTCGCCTCACTATTATAATGCATCCTTCCTCCATAATAGTTTATTAATATAGTATTTTGGAGGAAGAATACATTATAATAAATTCAAGGTGATGCATCCTTCCTCAAACATACTATATTAATAAAGTATTATAGAGGAAGGATGCATTATGATAAATTCAAGGTGATGCATCCTTCCTCCAAAATACTGCATATGTACTGTATATTTAGCGGCCCTGGTATTTACCATTCTACACACACACATATATATATATATATATATATATGTTTATCTAACGTGTAATTCCGGGTCTTAATGCTTTCTTTCTCCATAATACTTTATTAATAGTTCCAAGTCCGTCCTGGAACTTACAGAATGTCCAGGAAGTGCACGATGGATGTCAGTTTGGGGGCTGGAAGTACACGATGGAAAAAGAGATATATATATATATATATATATATGGGACATTCTTTGCCAAGCGGACCACCCCATCTCTCCATTTTTGTTTTCATTAAAAAAATATAAAACCTTTTGGAAAAATTTGCTTAAAGTGTCTACTTTTGTATGCCGTTGGGCGATTTAAATAATCCAAGATGACAGCTGAGATGTAGAGCTTACAGTCGAGAAAATACAAGAATTGCTTTCATTTAAAGCCCATAAATAGTAAATAATTCCTCTTATCTATTCAAAATAAGCTTGCAAGAGGCATTTCGAGGTCGCAGAATAAGAATCATAAGTTAGATTCCTAAAATTTAAAATGGCGGATCCAATAAGGCGGCAAAAGTGTTAAATTATCTCCGATTTGCTTTAAATTTGTTTCTCGGGGTTTTTTGGGGTCGCTGATTAAAAATCTCACGTTAGATTTACAAAATTTAAAATGGCGGATTCAATATGGAGGAATAAAATTTAAAAATATCCTCTGATTTGCATTAAATTTGTTCCTCGGGGACTTTCTAAAATAAATACGTTAAAGAAATAACAATAAATGCAGAAACTCAAAGCACTTTAAAGAATTATTAACCAAACAAAGTTATTTATTGTTCGTTTTCGTTTTCAGAGTTACTTCCCAGTGAGCAAAAAACCATCATTGTTTTAAAAACGTTCCAAAAACGTGTTTAGAACGTTTCATGTCTGCCAAATAATGTTCCAAAAACGTTTCATTGCTTTTAAAACGTTTTTGAAACATATAACGCCTTTGGGATGTTATTTGGCAGTCATGAAACGTTCTAAAAACGTTTTTGGAACGTTTTTAAAACAATGATGGTTTTTTGCCCACTGGGTTGATTGATATATGCCAGCACGTAATATAAATAACCCCCTAATAACAAGATTCAAGTAAATCGAAGGATATTTTTAAATTGATGCTGCCGTAAGACCCCAAAAAGTTTCGAGAAACAAATTTAAAGCAAATCAAAGGATATTTAAAAAACTTATTCCGACATATTGGATCCGCCATTTTGAATTTTGTAAATCTAACGTGAGATTCTTAATCAGCGACCCCAAAAACCCCCGAGGAACAAATTTAAAGCAAATCGGAGGATATTTTTAAATTTTATTTCGCCATATTGAATCCGCCATTTTGAATTTTGTAAATCTAACGTGAGATTTTTAATCAGTGACCCCAAAAACCCCCGAGAAACAAATTTAAAGCAAATCGGAGATAATTTAACACTTTGCCGTCATATTGGATCCGCCATTTTGAATTTAAGGAATCTAACTTATGATTCTTATTCTGCGATCTCGAAATGCCTCTTGCAAGTTTATTTTGAATAGATAAGAGCAATTACTAACTATTTATGGGCCTTTAATGTAAGCAATTCTTGTATTTTCTCGACTGTAAGCTCTATATCTCAGCCGCCATCTTGGATTTTTAAAATCGCCTAACGGCATACAAAAGTAGACATTTTAAGCAAATTTTTCCAAAAGGTTTTATATTTTTTTAATGAAAACAAAAATGGAGAGATAGGGTGGTCCGCTTGTCAAAGAATGTCCCATATGAGCGATTCCATCTCAAGTGATCAAGGTGGAGAAAAATTTTTCTCCAATCGTAGCAAAACTTGGGGCTTTTGTAGTACTTATAGATAGTAATTTTTCGTGAAAATATTTTTTTACCTAGTCCAATATTTTCCGAGGGTGAGGGGGTTAAATTTTTGTGTTTTTCAGTACAATGCTTATTTCAATAATTTTTTACTCTTAAATAATTAATCATACAAATTTGACAAAGTACATTTTAGAAAGGTTTTTTCATGCTCTTTCGATTGTAAATAAGCATTTTGAAAAAAAAATTTTTACCTAAAAAAATCAAAATTAAAAATAAATTTCAATTTTTGAGGGAGATGGATACGATTTTTTTAACGAAAACTGAGGGTTTTTCCTAAAAGGACATATAAATGATAAAGTGGGACTAGAATGTTTAAATATTGAAAAAAAGAATTTTCTCCAAAACGGAGCTAAAAACCGGGTTTTGAGCGCTCCGGCGAGTAGAAAACTCTTTTTTTCAATGTTTAAACATTCTAGTCCCACTTTATCATTTATATATCCTTTTAGGAAAAAACCTCAGCTTTCGTTTAAAAAAAAAATCGTATCCATCTCCCTCAAAAATTGAAATTTATTTTTAATTTTGATTTTTTTGGGTCAAAATTTTTTTTTTCAAAATGCTTATTTCCAATCGAAAGAGCATGAAAAAACCTTTCCAAAATGTACTTTGTCAAATTTGTATGTTTAATTGTTTAAGAGTAAAAAATTATTGAAATAAACATTACACAAAAAGACCCCTTGATCACTTGACGTGGAATCGCTCATATATATATCATTATAATCCTGTCCTTTAATTTTTTAAACATTATTTACGGATATATATATATATATATAGAATAACTTAATGAATATAATAACATATAATAAATTGTTTATACCTTATTTTATTATTATTTTTATTTTTAAATTAATAAAAATAAAAAGATATATCTCGGGATGTAACATGGACAATCGGTCACACTTTGGAAAATCGACTTAAATCTGTATAGTGGGAGAATCCGTTGCACACGGCTCGCCAAACTTTGCTGTTGTCAAGCAAGCTTTTTAGCAAATTTGCAAATTCGTCAGGAATGGCGTGATGTAGTTTGATACTTTGTATCCTGTTTCGCCAATGTACTTTCAATTTAGGTACTCTCTACAGTATTACTTAAAAAAAAGAAACTCCTTTTCTTAGGAAAATATCTTTTTACTTTAAGGGAGTCGATAAATTCCCAAGGGTTGTAGACGATTTCCATACTTGATAACATTTATTTTACCCTTTTTTTGTGTATGTGTTACTTAGTTTAAATTCTCAAGTTTACCCATTTACTAGATTCTATATAATCTTAATAAAATTCATAATATAAAAAAATTAAAGTAGTTGCGTTTTTAACGTAACAAATACCCCCCTTTTTGGGCTGACGTCCCTTGGCAGCCTTTTGTTTATCATATGTTTTTTTGGTGGAGTTTTACATATAATCCTTCTTTCGATAGTCTTACAATATGTAGGTTGTTTGTTTTGCTGAAAACAATGGTTTTTAAACAGAGGCAAACTTTTGGTTGTAACTTTGTTAAAAAGTTCGTTTCCTCATTTTTTGTTTTAGGAAGATTTTTAATTAGATAAAGTTTGCTTTTGTTTTTTTTCTATTAATAATAATAGTGATGATAATCGTAATAGTCAGAGATTTCTTCATTGTTTAATGTTAAGTAATTTTATATTTTAATTCATCGAGATCGAGCATGGTAAAAAAATGCGCTGGAAATGTGGTTTTGAATTTCCCTTCCCCTTTTTTCTTAAATTGAGTTACTGAGCGCTTAAAATTTACTTTAATTACTGATAATATTGTTACATTTTTACCATGCTAGATTTTATTTGTCTTGTTTCGGTGTACAATGATGTTTCTTTCTACAAGAAAATTTAAATAATTTAGTCGATGATTTCTGTTTTTTGTTTATTAAAAGGATGATTATAAATTATTATTCATGCTCGAATTATTTCGGAGTTTCAGACTTAGAGTACATAGAATAGATCTTTTGCAATAAAATGTTTTCACAATGTAAAAATTTGAATTTACTGTAATAATTTGTTTGAATTTGAGTACGATTTTCTAATTTGTCTTTGTTGTTTATAAAGAATTGTTCATTTTCTCGGTATATTTTGCTTCCCTTTTTTAGATTTATTGCGTAGATTACAAGGTTTTTTTTGTTGTTTGATATATGTTTTCTATGTTTTTAGACGAAAACAAAGTTAAAAGTTATTTTATGTTTTTATTTGTTTTAAAGAATTAATTTTTTTATTGAATAATCTGAAATTTAGTACATCTACATGAAATGACTTTTGTAAGATAACCTATATGTCGCTAAATTTTATTTGGTGTAATAACAATGATGGTTATTAAATTTTATATTTAAATTTTGGTTTGATCTAAGTAAGTTAATTAAGAACGAAAACTTAAACATAGTTCGATGATTCGTGTTTTTTGAATATTGTAAAATTTTAAAGAAACAATGTTAAAATTTTTTTTTAATGTCTGACATTGTTTCTTTAATACAAGTTTTGAACAAATTTATGCCTATATGATGCATAAAAAATGAAAATTTCTGATTTTCTATCCTCATACCCTCCTTTTTACGCGCTGTCGTCCCTTGACAGTGTTTAAAAAAAACGAAACTGAAAAAGAAAAAAAAATTTGAGACTTATTTTGAAAATTATTTTTGTATATTTTGTTGTAGCTGAAAATAATATAAAGATTATTTGTCAGTGGATCGTCTCGGTCCGGTTGTATCTTTTTTCTCAGGGTCGTTTTTTTGCAAGCTTGCAAAATGTTGTTTTTGTTAATAAAAATATTTTCAATATTAGTTGTAAGGGTATTTGTGTGTAAGATATGAAAATTCTACAAATTCATGGATAAAAAATTTTTTTTTCAGCGTTGGAGGTTGGATGTCTTTTCGGTGTATATTACAGAGTGAATGATTTTTGTATTTTTATTTTCTTTAAAAAAATTTTAAATACGTGATTTTTGGCGGAAAGTTTTATAAAAAAAATATGATTTATCCTGGAGGATGTTTTATAAGAAGGGTTGTTGTAATTAGAAAAATATTAATCAAAAAAAAATTTTTACTTTTGGGTCCATGTTTTGTGTCAACCTTCAAATAAATATATTTTGAATTAATTTTGATTATATATACATATATTTTACAAATATATAAAATTTATGATTATTTTATTTAGATGTTTAAAAAAGACTTTCTTTTAAAACTAAAAATGTTAATAAACCTTAAAATACATGTTTATTCATGTTTTACAGTACTTTTTTTTACCTATTTGTTACCTATTTTCGTAAGAAATTGTATCTTTTCACCTTTTTTTAATGATAATAGGTACTGTGTTTTTTACAAAAAAATATTTTTATATAATAAAAAAAGGAAGTGTTGTTGTATATTTGGACAAAAGACTGTGTTTTAGTGGTTTGTGCGTTTTTGGATTACCTTGATAGGCGATTTCTACTTCTACGGTAGGTGGGAATAATTAAATTGTTATTATTATTATTATCATTAATTAGTTAATTTAGAAAAAGATACACATTAAAAAATTTAAATAAAATTGAGTTTTTGCAATATATTTGTTTTGTTAGGAAAATTTTAATTCTTTTGATAATTGAATTTTTATAAACGCATAATTGTATATTTATTTATTTACTCTCCCTGCTCACGCAGGGTTCGAGACACCCTAATACACGTTTAGCTACTTAACCTAAACATCCAATCCTTACAACTATAACGCCCGCATACCTTACACTACTTATTCTAACTTAATAATAAATTATCAAATTAATAATCCGCCAGAGCCCCGGGTTTCTGCTTCCAGTTCCATATGCCCTTTTCGGCTTCGTCAAAATAATAAATCTTCCCGATTACCCAATCTCCACCCTTTTCATTTCCTACTTCATTCTTTCTTCTCTCAATCTCTCCAACTCATTCAACCATCTTTCCCCTTTCCCTTCAATATAAACGCATAATTAAAAATGTTTGATGTTATTGAAATTTCTTTAATTTTAATTACATGTAGTTTATTTCTTTTAAATGATTTTATTTAAATTTTTCAAAAAGATAACAATCCAAGGAAGTTAGTCACCGTATATTTTAATAATTTTTATTTAAAAAATATATATATTTTTAATACATTCCATTGTTTTCATAAACAATGAAACTTATTTGCAAAAATGGAATTGTAGTTAATACCATTTTAATCAAATTCGTAGACAAATGCAATTATGTTTTTTGATTTAACATTTGTCGAGAAAAAGAAACAATTGTTTGAGCTATTTTCATAAATAGCCATGGAATATTATTTTAAAAATATTCTTCCTAGCAATTTTATCACTACCATAGATTTCCATAAAAATTCATTAGAATTTAGTTTTCAGATTATATTATAATTTTAATTTTAAAGTATATTAAAAAAAATTCTAATCGATTTTATATGCTAATTTCAAATTTGAACTCAGGTTTTTAAAATTTGAAGATAACCGAACTTTCTTGTACTATGAAAATTGAATTTTGTGAAAAAAAATTTAATCTGGTATCTAAAAATAACAGAAAACTTCATCCCAAAAATTTTAATTATTTTAAAGAATAGCGAAGAAAATTAATTATTTAGATAAATAGGTTTTTAACTTCTCGAAAAAAAATATAAACAATATTTTTTTAGAGAATTTCCATTACTTTTAGATCGCCGAATATTGAAAGGAACATTCCATTCATTTAACAAAATTTTGGTTAAATTAATTCATAAATTTACCAAACCGAATTTAATTCTTCAAAAAAAACTTGTGATAAAATTCTAGAGAAAATCAATTATTTTCGTCAATTTTAAGAAATTTTGCCGCAAAAATTTACTTATTATTTAATTAATATAATTCTTTGCAAGAATTACATTATTTTTCACAAATAATAAAATATTCAAAAAAATTTTTAATTATTTTCAATTTTAACATTTGTTTAAAGATATTAATCAATTATCATAATTGTAAATAACAAAATTTCTTCTAAAAAAATTCAATTATTTTTATAAATAATGACATTTTTTGTTGAATATTCAAATTTTTTAAAAATATATATGGGGACGTTTCACGTTAAGCAGGCCACCCTGATAGCCAAAATTGAGAGCTTCCAAAAAAATTGCTTATACCTTGAAATTATTCGTATATATAAGTACTTTCGAAAAATATGTGGCCTTTTCAAAAATCCAAAAGGGTGGCCAAAATATAACCTTTAAATGTGTCTAAATTCAAAAACAGAGGCTTAAAAGTGCTAATAAAAAGGAATTAAATAAGGAAATCACCTATGTATTGGCGGTAAAATTAGCATTAGGATATATACTTTATATTCCATAAGCAATAACGGTAATTTGTTATCAGTTTTCAGAAAATAAATATATCAGATCCAATATAGTGGACAACAAATTTTTTAATGCATCGGATTTACATGAAATATGTTACTCGGGGGTTTTTGGGATCGCTGATATCGAATCTGTTGTTAATTTTCAGAAATTCAAAATGGCGGATCAAATATCGCGGACAAAAAATTTTTTAATTTATCAGATTTCGTTAAAAGTTGTTACTCAGGGGTTTATGGGGTGGCTGATACGGAATCTGATGTTGATTTTCAGAAAGTTTTATACGGTGCGTTAAAAAATTTTTTTTTAGGTTTATAATGTGTTAGGTAATTCTTGCCAATATTCGTCATTCAAAGAGACGAGATGGGATTTAAGATTAAAGCAAGTGCAGAGAGATCTTAACGAATTGCCGAACAAAACAACAGGAAAAAGTCCATTTGAAACGCTCTACGGATTTATAAATCTACATGATGAAGGTGAACTAAGGAAGCTCACGTTAGACGATGACAGCCGTTACACACTTTCCGAAATCATCCAAAACGAAATTCGAACCAAGATTGAAAAAGGACAAAATGAATATATAACACGATTCGACAAAAACCGAGTGAAAAACGTCAAATTCGAAATAGGCGATATAGTCATGATGCAACCAGCAAAATATGCACCGGGAGAATCATCGAAGGTTCGAGCAAGATACAAACCATTGGTCATACCGAAAGTTAAACCAGGCGACACTTATGGAGTCGCTACACTCCGAAAGGATGGCCTAGACAGAAGATACGTACAACCTCACACGTTACCCAACTAAAAATGAGGAATCCCGACAGCTCAGTGGATTTGATCGAGATGGACTCGAATTCAGACACATCAACTTCCGAAAATGATAATACGAAATGCGTCAAGAGCAATTCCGAAACGGAACCATCGAAGACCAACTCGGACTATGATGAATCGCGTTCAAGACCAAAAAGATTGAGAAAACTTCCGAAACGTTTAGGCATTAACGATTAAGAGAAATAAAGAAAATTCTTATTTTTTGAATTTTAAAAACGTCAGTTAGTAAAAATAATATCATGTTTCTTTAGATCAAAATTATATTTTATTATGTTCGTTTATAATTCTACGTTAACCATTTTCATTTATTCAATTCAATGTATTCAATAACCAAAAATTATTCATATATATAAGTACTTTCGAAAAATATGTGGCCTTTTCAAAAATCTAAAATGGCGGCCAAAATATAACCTATTAATGTGTCTAAATTCAAAAACAGAGGCCTAAAAGTGCTAATAAAGAGGAATTAAATAAGGAAATCACCTATGTATTGGCGGTAAAATTAGCATTAGGATACATACTTTATATTTCATAAGCAATAACGGTAATTTGATATTAGTTTTCAGAAAATAAATATGGCGGATCCAATATGGTTGACAACAAATTTTTTAATGCATCGTATTTACTTGAAATATGTTACTCGGGGGTTTTCGGGGTCGCTGATTATGAATCTCACGTTAGATTTACAAAATTCAAAATGGCGGATCAAATATCGCGGACAAAAAATTTTGTAATTTATCAGATTTCATTAAAAGTTGTTACTCGCGGGTTTATGGGGTCGCTGATACGGAATTTGATGTTGATTTTTAGAAAGTTTTATACGGTACGTTAAAAAATGTTTTTTTTAAGTTTACAATGTGTTAGGCATTTTTTTCAGTATTCGACATTCAACACATAAAGTTAAATTTGTTACAACCATTCTTTAAAATTATTGTTAAAAACTAAATAAACACACGATTTATTAATGGGAAAGTAATATTTATTATAATGAAATGGAATACACGATGTGCACAATTCGTTATGACTCGCCATGACGTTTCGGGGGTTTTCTCAATCTTTTTGGTCTTAATCGCGATTCATCACAATCCGAGTTGGTCTTCGATGGTTCCGTTTCCGAATTGCTCTTGACGCATTTCGTATCATCATTTTCGGAAGTTGATGAGTCTGAATTCGAGTCCATCTCGATCAAATCCACTGAGCTGTCGGTATTCCTCATTTTTAGTGACTTACGTTTGAGGTTGATGCGTATCTTCTGTCTAGGCCATCCTTTCGGAGAGTAGCGACTCCATAAGTGTCGACTGGTTTAACTTTCGTTATGAGTAATGGTTTGTATCTTGCTCGAACCTTTGATGATTCTCCCGGTGCATATTTTGCTGCTTGCATCATGACTATATCGTCTATTTCGAATTTGACGTTTTTCACTCGGTTTTTGTCGAATCATGTTATATATTCATTTTGTCCTTTTTCAATCTTGGTTCGAATTTCGTTTTGGATGATTTCGGAAAGTGTGTAACGGCTGTCATCGTCTATCGTGAGCTTCCTTAGTTCACCTTCATCATGTAGATTTATAAATCCGTAGAGCGTTTCAAATGGACTTTTTCCTGTTGTTTTGTTCGGCAATTCGTTAAGATCTCTCTGCTCTTGTTTTAATCTTAAATCCCAATCTCGTCTCTTTGAATGACGAATACTGGCTAGAATTACCGAACACATTATAAATCTAAAAAAAAATTATTAACGCACCGTATAAAACTTTCTGAAAATCAACATCAGATTCCGTATCAGCCACCCCATAAACCCCTGAGTAACAACTTTCAACGAAATCTGATAAATTAAAAAAATTTTTGTCTGCGATATTTGATCCGTTATTTTGAATTTCTGAAAATTAACAACAGATTCGATATCAGCGATCCCAAAAACCCCCGAGTAACATATTTCAAGTAAATCCGATGCATTAAAAAAATTTTGTCCGCCATATTGGACTGCCATTTTGAATTTTTGAAAATTAACATCAGATTCGTCATCAGTGACCCCGAAAACCCCCGAGTAACATATTTCAAGTAAATCCGATGCATTAAAAAATTTGTTGTCAACCATATTGGATCCGCCATATTTATTTTCTGAAAACTAATATCAAATTACCGTTATTGCTTATGGAATATAAAGTATGTATCCTAATGCTAATTTTACGGCCAATACATAGGTGATTTCCTTATTTAATTCCTCTTTATTAGCACTTTTAGGCCTCTGTTTTTTAATTTAGACACATTTATAGGTTATATTTTGGCCAACATTTTGGATTTTTGAAAAGGCCACATATTTTTCAAAAGTACTTATATATACGAATAATTTTTAGGTATAAGCAATTTTGGCCATCGGTGTGGCCCGTTTAACGTGAAACGTCCCATATGTTTTTTTAATGCTTCGCAAGAATTAAATTATGTTAAATTCTTTTATGAATAATAAAATTTGTGCAATAGATTTAATTTATTAGCAGATTAGGAAAAAATATATTTTTGATGAAACTTAGTAAAAAGTCAGAAAAATAAGAATTTTGGAATTAAATTTTTGTCAATTATTTGTAAATAAAAATTTTGTGAATTTTTGTGAGTAAGACGAGTTTTTTTGCATTTCTTTTGGACATTAAAAGACCACAATTAATTTTACAACCTTTTTTAATAAAATAATTAATAGTAAAATTTCAAAAATAAAGCTTTTCAAAAAAATCCAATTAAACAAATTATAAACTTCATAATATTTGTTACATATTAACAAAATGGAAAATTTTAAAACTTTTAAAATTTTTATAATTTTCTAAATTAATAAAAACTGTCATGCAAATTTAATTCTTTAAACATTTTAATAAAAAAATTTGCAATTTAATATTTTTTTTGTTTTTTACATAACCTGGTAACCCTGGAAATAGCATGGAATTTGAACTAATTTCTGGAATTTTTTGGTTTATTGAAAGATATCAAGAACAATTCCATTCAACATGCTATTTTCTTATGTTAACATGTAATTTTCTATTTTCCATGTTATATTATCTTTAAATTTAAAAAAAATGTTAGAAATTATTGACTAAAATGTTGTTAAGATTATTAAAAAAAAGGATTTTATATCTTAATTCATATTATGATTGCCAAAAAAATTGTTATTAATTGCTTTTGTTCAAGACTTTGAAAAAGGTTCAAAGATGAACATTATTTAATTTAGACATGACTTCAATGTTTTATTTATGGCTGATTTTTTGAAAATGTCACCCTTATGTCGGGATTAATTTTGAAAACTCTACTCTCTAATTATAGATATTATTAATCATTCTCATAATAAAAAATTTATTTATAAAAAAAAATTTTTATTTATGGGGCATTCTTTTTAAAAACAGCAACCCCATCTGCCCATTTTATTTTTGAATTAAAAGTACTTTATTAAACAACAAAATTTTTGTTATGAAGTCTAGTTTTTGATAACGTCTGGTGTTTTACAAATATCGTCCAACATAACCTTAAAAACTTATTATAATAGTAGTAAAAAATTAAATAATTAATTATTTGAAAACCAATCAA
The DNA here is from genome assembly GCA_032872475.1 of Leptopilina myrica (nomen nudum). Lineage (NCBI taxonomy): Eukaryota > Metazoa > Arthropoda > Insecta > Hymenoptera > Figitidae > Leptopilina > Leptopilina myrica (nomen nudum). The sequence goes on along the minus strand of CM065460.1, from coordinate 23,556,838 downwards.
GCGGCATTTTTTTCTAAACCGGTATTGAATGTACACATATTGAGCTTTATTTTAAAGCATAAAAGAAGAAAGAAATGTAATTTCTTTCAAAAAAAATTTTTTTTTATTATTTATTTATTTAACAATTATTTATAAAAATAGATATATTTATACTCGTTAGATGCGGAATTTAATCAGCTTTACGATAATTAGCTCATAATTGAGGAAAGTTTATTTGCTTGAAAAGTATTTCATTTTTTAGTAATTTTTTACTGATTTTTATTAATTAATTAATTAATAATTCGAAAACAAAAAAACGGCATTTTTTACTAAAGGGGTATGGAAAGTACATATAATAAGCTTTATTTTAAGGCAAAAGAAAGTGAAAAAAATGCTGATTTTCAAAAAAAAAGTCAAAAATATTTTTAATTTTGAAAAAATTAACTTAAATTGTAAATTAAAAAAAAATTTTACACCATTCGAAAGAGGAGGAAAAAACCTTTCGAAAACATATAGGGCAAAATTTTGTCCACTCTACTGTATTTTAGTTACATTAGCTAAAAAAATCCACTGTTCACACGTTACAAAAAACTTTAACCCCCTCCCCCCTCTGCAATTTTTAATAAAATATTTTAATATTTTGTGGATAAAGTACTCTCCTATAGTACTAAAGATTGTGCAAAAGTCAGCCCGATTTGAAGACTTTTAATTTTAAGTTAAGACAATTGAGAAATTTTGCCCTATATATATATATATATATATTTAGGCGGACATTTTTCACAACCTCCCCCGAAAAGTGGTTCACCAACTGCGTCCGTACGTCTGAAAATGTACGAGCTACTCCTATGTTTTGCGGTTACCTGATTTACGGACGCCCGGTCCGAGGAATGTACATTTTGTGGAGAGGCTAACTCCCTCGTGGATCTAAATAGAATAGCCGAATTACTCAGGACTTTTCCTTTCCTTTCCCTACCGGCTTATAATAAATGTACATTTTGTTAATAAAACTAACTTACTAGCAACTGACGTTTCTTATTTAGATAACCTGTCAAAATGTCTCTTATACTATAATTTTATAAATTGTTCAATTTATCTGAGATAATTTTTTATAGATATATGTATATATAAAAAGAAAGATTTCTTCCTTTGTAAATAATTTTCTTTTATAACAGACCTGCGAAGTTTAGTCATTGCGAGTGATGATTTCATGCGTACGTTAAGGTCGCTGTGAACACTAACATCTTTAAGTTGAGGATCTTCGATGCTGTCATATAGCTTTGGATTTGGTAGAACTACAGGCGAACGATGGTTGTTGGATTTTCTTTATCTACATTCTCGTCGTCCTTTGAATAAGGGGCCTTACTTCAATTCCTGATAGTGGATTTTGACAAGACATAACAAAATCTAAGGTATAACAAAACAATGGCCGCCTAAGTGCCGCCTCACCACCAGCTATGACGGTCGGTTTGTTGACCTGAATAGTTTTTTTTATATTAAATATGGGTAATTAATAAGGGGTGATTTGAGACTACTTTTTCCTATTTTCAAATGAAATTACTTAGTTTTTTAGCTTTTTTTATTAATAAACTTCGTTGATGCCCGGTGGGAGTTGTATTCGGTCCCGCTTTATTGGTTGAGGAGTTTCTTCTATATGTACCGTTGTTTGCAGTTTTTCTTCTTTTTTAAATTCTTTTTTGTCTTCGTCTTGTCTTTTTCTGTTCGGTAACGTGTATATTTTGGAATCATCGTCTCTCCGAAATTCTAATATGTTAGGGGTTGTTAACGATTTCATTTTCTTGTCTTTAGAGATATAGTGATATATAATATATCCTATAGTTATCACTGCTACTACGCTGGTTGTTCCCAGTACCGACTGGGTGTAGTAATTTTGTTTTTTTCTGTCCTAAATGATGTTCACTTCGTCGTTTCAACTCAATTTCTAAATTCTCTAGTTTTAAGTCTCCTCCCATTTTCTTCCAGGGTGGTCTAATTTTATCTTGTTTAAGTATAGCTTGCTCTTTTTTATTTTGTAGTAGTATGGGCGCCAAGGCTTCTAAACAAAGTTCTAATTTTGGTTCATACAGATATTCTTGATAGTTTTCCTTAATTTGTAATGCTGGTAGTTCTATAGTATCGGTAGTCAGTTTACATCCAGATGCTATTTGTAATAGTCCTACTCCTACTAATTTTAAAGATTTGGTTGGTTGTTTATAGCAAGATTAATAAGCTGTTTCCTCCATAGTTAGAGAATAAATCCAACTTCCTGTTGTAGCAATAGGGCTCCAGTGAGGTTGCTGGTTTTCTGTGATTCGAATATCACAACTTTTTAAACTTTCGTTGTTAGTTTCCCTTAACATTTCTGATTCGCAACTGGGAACTAGGACTGAATCATATATTACTTGGTTAGAATGACATATGTATTTATTTTCAATAAAATGACAGGTGTTTAGTTCTTCCTCTTCTAAATAAAAATATTTTCTGATTGCCGCACTTGTAGCTATATATTTCGCATGTGGGGATATATATGCTCTATTTCCATGAATTGTAGGTTTTTGTAATATGGGTACTTCATGCATTTTATAGAGTAGAAATTTTTCTCTTTCTAATAATGGTATATCCAAAGTCATTATTAATTTGTCTTTATTCATTCGAGAGTTTACTACAGATATTTTTCCTCGGATAGCTACATTTTCTCTGTTTAAATTTACTGGAAAGACTAATTCTCCTAGCTGTTCCTGAGCTTCCTTTGCTATTTTCAACAATTGGTTATTCGTTAACATTCTCGGGTGAAGTCTTCCTACCTTGGCACTGTACATAACTTGCAGCGTCTGCTCTAATGCGTGTTCGTAAATATCGAGATGTTCTTCCCAATTTCGTATAGTAGCTTGCATCCAAACTGTATAATTAATATTATCTATTTTATCACCGAACTTTTGTATACGTGTTTGTATTTGATGAAGTTTTTCTTGCCAATCGTTTGCTATTTTTTGTTGTTGTTCGGCTGCTTTGTATAGGGGGGATTCCGCGTCAAGTGATCAAGGGGTCTTTTGGTGCAATGTTTATTTCAATAATTTTTTACTCATAAACAATTAAACATACGAATTTGGCAAAGTACATTTTGGAAAGGTTTTTTCATGCTCTTTCGATTGAAAATAAGCATTTTGAAAAAAAATTTTTTTGACCCAAAAAAATCAAAATTAAAAATAAATTTCAATTTTTGGGGGAGAAAGACCCAATTTTTTTTTTTTTTTTTTAAACGAAAGCTGAGGTTTTTTCCTAAAAGGACATATAAATGGTAAAGTGGGACTAGAATGTTTAAACATTGAAAAAAAGAGTTTTCTACTCGCCGGAGGGCTCAAAACCCGGTTTTAAGCTCCGTTTAGGAGAAAATTCTTTTTTTCAATGTTTAAACATTCTAGTCCCACTTTGCCATTTATATGTCCTTTTAGGAAAAAACCTCAGCTTTCGTTTAAAAAAAAAAAAATTGGGTCTTTCTCCCCCAAAAATTGAAATTTATTTTTAATTTTGATTTTTTTTGGTCAAAAATTTTTTTTTTCAAAATGCTTATTTTCAATCGAAAGAGCATGAAAAAACCTTTCCAAAATGTACTTTGTCAAATTTGTATGTTTAATTGTTTAAGAGTAAAAAATTATTGAAATAAGCATTGTACTGAAAAACACAAAAATTTAACCCCTTCCCCCTCGGAAAATATTGGACTAGGTAAAAAAATATTTTTACGAAAAATTACTATCTATGAGTACTACAAAAGCCCCAAGTTTTGATACGATTGAAGAAAAATTTTTCTACACCTTGATCACTTGACATGAAATGCCCCATAGGTTGTTTAGTTCTTCTCTAACTAAATGCGTTTGTTCTCCGACTAATTTGGATATATTTCTTTGGGCCTTATCTAATTCCAATAATGAATTTTCATACTTTTCTCCGTCTTCATATGTTAATACTCCTATAGCTGTTCCTGCTATTTTTCCTATTATTCCGAATCATAGTGTGCTTCGTTTTTTTATTGATTTAGATATTGGCGTCTGTTCTAAATGTTCGTTTTGATCTCTTAATTCTTGAATGGTATCCAAGATTACTACCGTGCGCCAAGTACCTACTATTCGCTGTATGTTAGGTATCAATTCGAAGAAAATTCCAGTACTTTTTTGAAAAGGTGTGATTCTTATGTAAGGGTTGTCTTCTATTCCTTCTGTTGTTTTAGATACCCAAAATAGTAGCAGCAAGAATTTCATGACCTTCATCTTTCCTTTTTTTCTGTAACCCAAAATAGAGGAGGATAATTTTTTAATATTCTATAGCTTGTTTAGCTAATTTATCGGCTTCTTCATTCCCTATTATACCGCTATGTCCCGGTTTGAAAATTAATTCTACTTGTAAACCTACAGTTTTATTCTTTAATTGTTCAAATATTTTTTTATTTTTTACAGAATGTGTTCTATTAGTTTTCCAACCGTTCTTCTCCCATACTGGTAGCCAAGTATGGTAACCGTCTATCGTAATTATATAATCAGTGTGTATTCTAATTTTCTTATAACCTAAAGATTTTATTATTTCTATGGTTTTTATTATTGCTTCTCTTTCAGTTCTATTATTAGTCTGTTTTATCTGAGCTCTTTTACTAACATTTTTGGGGTGGTTAAAATTAAACCATACTCATATCCCAGCTTGTGCTCTCTCTTTTTCATTGGCCTTACATGCTCCGTCAGTGTAGACATGTATATATTCTTCTTCGTCTTCTCTGAATCCTGCTCGGTTTTCTAGTCATAAATATGCTTTTTTACATGATCCTGATGTTTTCTGAATCTTTTTCCTTCTGCATCACAAAGTATTAAGTTGTTGTTTTCAGTAATTGATACTACTTCATACGGTCCATGATAATATGGTTCGAATTTACCAGTTCTTACTTCCTCACGTACGTCTACTACAACTTCTATCTTTATGTTTAGAGGTCTAGATTTACCATCATAGTCTTTCTTAGAAATTTCTTTCGCTTTAATTATGTTGCTTGCTGCAATTTTTCTTATTTCTATTAATCGCGTTATTGATTCTTGGATATACGATTTATAGGTTTCAAATTTTTCTTCGTCCGGAAATGATGTGGGGGTTCTAGCTAGTCTACCGAAAACTAATTCGTAGGGTGTGTATTTGGTGGCCTCGTGTACTGAGGTGTTGTAAGCAAACATCGCATATGGTAGTAATCTGTCCCAATCGTCACTAGAATGTGCATAGTGACGTATAAATTCTGCTAAAACTGTATGGCTCCTTTGTAGTGCTCCATTGGTCTGTTGCCTATAGGCTGTGGTAGTCACTTGATTTACACTGAATATCTTCGCTAACCTTCTCAAAAGTTTACTAGTAAACATTGTACCTCTGTCACTAAGTATTGTTTTAGGGGCTCCGTAAAGTGAGAATAAACTAGTGGCTGTTGCATGAGCGATTGTAACTGCACTGATGTCAGGTACAGCTACGAATATACAATATTTGCTTAAATGATCTTGCATACTTAACACATGACAGTTGCCATCTGATGTTGTAGGTAATTTTCCTACTGTATCTAGGGATACTTTGTCAATGACATCTAAGGGTGTATCTGTTATTATCATTGGTTCTCTATTTTTTGTTCTTACTATTTTACGTTGCGCACAACTCCTACATTTCCTTATGTGCTCAATTATATCCTGTCGTAAGCCGGGCCATGTGGATTTTTCTCTAATTCTTCTATAGGTTTTGTTAACACCTTTATGCCCTGCCTTCAAACTGTCATAATATTCCTCAATTATTTTTGGTCTTTCGCTTTCCTCAGGGATTGATATTTTTCTAAAACACAATTTTATTCCTATGCCGATTCCATAAAATACTTTCACCAATTTTTCTACACATGGGTTCTGTTAAATCTCCATATTTAGATTGTAATGATCTCTATTCTTGCCAATAAGGATTTGCTCGCCGGATGGAGTCCGGGTCTCTAGTTTGGTAAATTCTATCAATTTACAGTGACGCAAGCGCCATCTATTTTAAATACTAATTCAAGAGAAATTTGTGAAAAGGTAAAATCAAAATGATAAAACATAATTTAAACCTTCGAAAGTAAATATATTTAACAAAAAAAAATAAAAATAGAAATAATAACAAATTTAATAATTAACAAATTAAATATAAATCATGAAATTACAATAAAACATAAAAAATAATAAAACTGACTCGATACAATGCAAAAAATTAATAAAGAAAGAAATTATAAAATTTGGACATGACGAAAAATTTTCCCCTGGTCATTTACAAGATCAAAAATGACTGGTGAAATTTTTTTTTTAACAACAAAAGGTCCACTGAATTTTTCCAATAATTTTGCGCTCTTTTTTTCCATCTTTTTGGAAAGATGAAAATTTCGTTTTAAAACTTTCTCTCCAATATTAGGTTTCCATTCTCGTTTTCTCAAATTATAATATTTTTGTTGAATATTAAAATTTTTAGCTAGATTAATTCTAACTAATTCCAATGCGTTTTGTAATTTTTTAATCCTTGTTTCAGATGCAGTGGTCGTATTCAAATTCAAACGCGTCTCTTGAAAACCAGGCGGGAGAAATTCACGGCCGGCGGTAAGGTAGGCAGGCGTGAAACCCGTCGATGAGTGCTTAGCGGTGTTATAGGCGAACTGAAGTTCCGGTAGATGGCGGTCCCAGTCCGGTTTCTTGCTATCCAAGTATTGTCGAATCATAGTTTTGACTACTTTGTTGACTCGTTCTACTGGATTGCACTGCGGGGAATAGGGCGGTGTAAGGCGATGTTGAATACCGAACTCTTCTAAGAATGATTTGAATTCTTTACTTATAAATTGTCTACCGTTGTCAGAGACAATTTTCTGAGGGCATCCGAAACGATAAAAAATTTCTTTCAATGTTGAAATAACTAACATTGATGTTGCTTTACGTAATGGTTTTAATTCAATCCATTTAGTAAAACGATCTTGAATTACACATAAACTTGTACTTCCTGAAGTTGTTCGAGGCAGAGGTCCAATGAAGTCGATAGAAATCATTTCCCAGGGCTTTTCTACTAATGTGGCATGCATAAGATTTGCTGCCGCTTGTTGTGAGCTTTTGTTAATTTGACAATTTTTACAATTTCTCACATATTCAGCGCCTTCACGAAGCATTCCAGGCCAAAAGAAAAATTCTCCGTCAATAGTAGAAACTTGTAAAGGTAAACGAGACAAGTAATCTGGGAGACGATTTTCAATACCTTTTTTATATTGTACTTCAAAATCCCACTGGGCCAATTCCATGATCCATCTTGCGAGTCTTCCTGAGGGTGTGACGATACTATTCAGCCATTTTAGAGCTTGATGATCTGAGACAACTATAAAATGATATCCTTCTAGATAGTGTCTCATTTTCCAAATGCCCCATTTTACAGCTAGGCATTCCAATTCGGTTGCTGAGTAGTTTTTCTCTGCAGGATTTAAAGTACGGCTGGCGTAAGCGATGACAACTTCAGTAGTACCAATTTTTTGTGTTAATACTGCGCCAAGACCTTCGAGAGTAGCATCCGTTTGAAGATAAAAAATTTGTGACCAGTCAGGACAAGCCAAAACTGGAGCTTCGGTAAGTTTTCTTTTTATATTATCGAATGCTAATTGAAGTTCATTATTCCAGGTCCATGGTGTATCTTTTTTCAACAAGTGTATTAATGGTGATATTAATACTGAGATATCCTTAATAAAACGATGATACCAGGATATCATTCCCAAAAATCTTCGAAGTTCTTTGATGTTCGATGGAGGGGGTAACTTCAAAATGGCTTCCACTTTATCTTGATCTGGGTGAAGTCCGTTTTTGTCTACGAGGTGTCCAAGATAGGTAAGTTGAGTTCTAGCGAAGAAACATTTTTCCCAATTAGGAACTAGTTTAGCTTCCCGTAATCTGTTGAATACTTCTTGCAGAAGTTTTAAATGACCTTCGAACGAGTCTGACGTAACAACGATGTCATCTAGGTATGAAAATACATTAGGTGCTAATTCTGCTGGAATTACTCGGTCGATCAACCGTTGAAACGTTGCTGGTGCTGAGTGTAGTCCAAAAGGCATGACTACAAATTCGAAGAGTCCTAGTCCAGGAACGGTAAAAGCGGTAAGTGGTGCACTTTCTTCCATAAGTTCAACTTGCCAATAACCATTTTTAAGGTCGAGTGTAGACAAATATTTAGCTCCTTTAAGCTGATCAAGGATACTATTAATGCGTGGTAGTGGATAAGCATCTTTTTTCGAACCTTTATTTAATTTTCGAAAATCAATGAAAAATCTTAATTTGCCATTCTTTTTCTTAACTAAAACTACTGGAGAGCTCCAGGCACTACGAGATTTTCTAATAACTTTCTGTTTCAACATTTCCAGGGCTTCCTGTCTCATATGTTCCTGTGTTGCTGGATTTCTAGGTTGGTAACGTTGCTTGATTGGTGAAGAATCTTCCAGACGAATTTCATGCTTTAATAATGGTGTATGTCCTTTTATATCTTTGAATAAAAGTTTCTCCTTGTTAATTAAAGCGTTTAATTCCCGTTCTTGATCCTTATTTAGTGAAACTAATCCAGATGGTCCAATTTCACAAACTTCAACTTTAAATGAATTTTTTAATAATCGAATATTAAGATTATTAAGTAATAGAGAAAAGTTGAATTTCTGAAGTAAATCGATACCGATGAGCATATGTTGCGATAAACCAGGTAACACTAGGAACTTATGCTTCACTTTAGTTGAGCCGGCCATAATTTTCATGTCGAAACTAGTTTTTACCTTATATTCTGTGCCATTTGCTAGACTTACGATGATTTCTTCTAGGTTAGCGACTCCTCCAAGTTTAATAAGACGATCTGCTGTGTGGATATCAATAAAAGAGCTCACTGCTCCCGTATCCACTAGGGCTGGAATGGTGATGTTCTCACAATGACAGTTGATAAAATTCCTGGAGTCTGGTGTTGATGAGGTCGAACTTACTCCTGTCGTTCGACCCTTTTTCCGTTTCCCGGCTTTTCACAGGGGCAATCTCTGGTAAATACTCCTTCTTTCCCACAATAGGAGCAAAATTTCTTTGGTCTGCTTCTACAAATAGCTCTACGATGTCCTTCCTTTCCACAGCGCCAACAGTGTGTTTTGGAACTGTATGGCTTTGAAATTTCAGCGACTGGATGGTTGCTAATGGACTGCTGTTCATTGATCTTGATATCTTTCAAGATCTCTGCTATTTCTTCAACTCTTTGTATTAGTTGACTGACTGAGTTGAAGTCTGATCTTCTAATATGCAAACGGTAAACTGGTTGCATATTCCAAAAAAGAGTATCCAGTTCTCTTTGAATATCGTAGCCGCCATGTCTTCTCATTAATGTACGTAAAGACGTACAGAACTCTCGAACTGATTCATTTCTTCCCTGCAGCTTGCTTGAAATTTGAGATTCTAAATTTCTGAACTCGCTAGGTGCTAGGTAGAATCTCCTTAGTGCTGTAGTTAGTTCAGCTAAAGTCCTTGTAGTCCTTACTTCATTCCGATACCAAAGTAAGGCATCTCCTTTTAAAAGTTCTGGAAAACCTCTGAATAGTTGTTGATCCGAGAATCCATATGCAGCTTGAAGTTCCTCCACTCGTTCCAGAAAAGAATAGACATCTCTTCCATCAAAATTACAACCCCATTTCCTCATTCTTTCCAAAACGTACGTGTCATTATTTCTAATGACTGGTGTTGAAGCGTCCGCTTGGCCATTAAAATTTACCGGTTGTAGTAGTGGAAGTGTTGCAGGTCTGTTATCCTGGCTAGTAGATGGTGGTTCCTCGTATGGTTTAATTAGGTTTGGATCCTCCACTGCACTATGATCTCGAGAGATGTCATCTTCTTCATTGTAATCCTCCGGGTCTATTGTTTTCTCCATCAATTCAGGAGTTGATTTAACAAAAGCAACAAATCGCTGGCGAAGCTCCGTTAATGTTCCGGTTAAAACGATATTGTGTCTTTTCAATTGGACCACCAGGTCGGCTTTTGACAATTTATAGATCCATTGAACTCCCATGATGTTGCAAAAAAATAGATTACTATTTTAATAATGTTTTAAGATGAGAACTTGACTGATCAAGATGTAAAAGAGAAGTGATCTTGAAGATGGACAGATGTTAAATATATACTAGTTGATCGTTCCCCACTCCTCCAAAATGTTGTTAAATGGAGAAGTTCTTTCAAGATGGCGTTGAAAGATGGTGTCCAAAAGTGGGAAAACGAAAAAAAGAAAGAAAGAAAATTAATTTCTCCTTTTTCCGCAGCAGAATTTAGTAAGCAGGCCTTTTAACCCACATTTCGTGCAGAAGATCTCGGGTTTATTTCTGCAATTACCACGTCTATGACCAGGTTGACCACAGCGATAGCAATCTGTGGTAGGGTCAAAACGATATCCTGGTGCACTAGATAAAATTGGACGATTTCCCAAAAAGATTGGTTCTAGGTTGAAAAAGCAGGTTTCCTTCATATCAACCTGTTCCTCGTAGGTCATCCTGCCCCAGGTGTGACGTTTATTCTCCAGGTCCGCCTTCAATACCATTTCAGGAAAAACTCGTAATAACTGCTGGTCTGTTATTTTGAATTTCTCCTGTTCTTCGTGGACCTTCTCCAAAACCTCTATCAGGGTTAAACCAGGAAACCAACTCTCCCATTTCCCTATCTTCCGATAAATGAAATTGTTGAGCCCTGATGTCGCCATGATGTCTTCTTCTTCTCTCTTGAGTACAAAATAATTTTTGATCGTTGCCGACGAGTGATACTGATCGACTAGGCTACTTAAAGGGTGTCGCGTTAATATATACTTCACATTTTACCCCCACTCCTACACGATTAAATGAGCGCCCCCTATACCGACGAGGACAAGTATTCTTTAGTATAGAAAAAGAAAAGAAAACGTTTAATTTCTCCATAGTTTTACTCTTTAAAATACCAGTTTAATCTCACCAAAATCACCGATTTCTCTTAAAAAAAAATTTTTGACTATTTTACTTAAACTTCTTTGTTAATAAAAAAAAATTTAGTTTATAGTCCCTGTTCGGGCGCCATGTAATGATCTCTATTCTTGCCAATAAGGATTTGCTCGCCGGATGGAGTCCGGGTCTCTAGTTTGGTAAATTCTATTAATTTACAGTGACGCAAGCGCCATCTATTTTAAATACTAATTCAAGAGAAATTTGTGAAAAGGTAAAATCAAAATGATAAAACATAATTTAAACCTTCGAAAGTAAATATATTTAACAAAAAAAATAAAAATAGAAATAATAACAAATTTAATAATTAACAAATTAAATATAAATCATGAAATTACAATAAAACATAAAAAATAATAAAACTGACTCGATACAATGCAAAAAATTAATAAAGAAAGAAATTATAAAATTTGAATAATAAACTAAAATTTAGAATTAAATTACAATTAATAAAAAATAAAATATTTAAATAAATGAAAATTTAATAATAACAAAAATAGAAAATCTAGGCGCGTCCGCCATTTCACTCCTTCACACCGAATCATTCATTGTCGTTCTCGTTCTGGTTCGGACTGTAATAAAATTTACCCTGTTATTTTAATTAAAATTACAAAATCGTGACACCGAAAATTACTGGGTTGATTCTAGAAATTAACCCCCAATTACGCGCGCGGACGGAAACTAGGGTCGTGCACACTAGGTCGAAATTTAAGAAATTATCGAAAAAGAACTAGATATCGAACTACGGTCGATATTCTTGCCCGTCGCGAAATTAGTGTAAAAATCTTGTATGTTCTGGACATCCTGACCTGATTAGCTCCTCAAGGCCAAGTTGTCCAGGTGTTTGTGTCATATCTGTTGAACGATTAGCTCCTCAGTTCAACAGGGGAAATTATGTAATTGTGTGTGTAAAAGAATGGTAAAAATTAACATGGATGTCTCAACGTCCCGGGTTAGCGCCCCACGTTCAGTTGAGACAAAAGGTGGAAAAGGGTACAAAGCATACACGGTGGAGCTCCACACGGTCTACCTTGCACCAGGTAAAAATTATTATTTGAGAAAGCGAAGGGTGTTACAGAGACTCGTTAGCTCCCGAAGTCTCTATACAACTCCTTCTAGGAATTTTTTTGGAGAGCCGGTGAACAGATTAGCTCCTCATGTTCACCAGCTCTTCCGAAGGAAATCATCCCTTGGCCAGGATTAGCTCCTCTCTGTCCAAGGAATAGATCGAGGGTAGGAAAGGACTGTGAGCTGCTGTCGGTCGGCCTCGGAGCAAGCCCCGAGTCCGGTCGTAGGCAGACTGAGTGAAACGAAATGTGCAAGCAAGTATATAGATCGCTGGCTCTCCTCAGGTATGACGAGAGGTAAGAGCGACCTACGTCATGCGCGGCGGTGAGTGCGCCATCGGTACTACTCTCTCGTCAGCCAGGCAGTGAGCACAGCAATATATATAGATATATTAAATGTATAGAAATGAAATGAATGAATTCGACGCGGAATAAATTTGAATTTAAAAATTATGTTCAACATTACAAGATATTCTAAATTATTTGACATTTTCCTTTATTAGTACTTCTCTAAGGTTGTGAAGAATTTCCTCAAATTCTCCTACAATTAGTTTATCATCGTTTTTCCTCTTTAACACTACCGTATATATATATGTCGTAGGCAGATAGCAAAATCTGGCAGTATGCAAACTACCTAGGCAGTTTGTAAACCGCGGGCAGTTAGAAAAATACCTAAATTTAAGCGTTTGATCGTTTACTAGACAAAAACAAAAAAAACAAGATAAGTAAAAGACACCAGCTGCATCAAAAATAAACCTAGATGTCCCTAAGCCTAGTAGACAAAAAGCTCAGTCAGACTAAAATGCCTAGGCATTTTACAAACTGTCAAAGACGTTTCAGGCAAATAAAAAAATGTATTGAAAGTCGCAATACTCAATATTTAAAATATGAAAATATTATTTACAGTGACAAAAATTGTAATTGATTAAGATTTATTAATATAGCATGTACAAAGTAAACAACATAATATTGATAGAATATATTGAAAATAATACTATTGTTTCTTTCATTTATATATTACTGAATTATTTGGGCCCTAATTATACGTTAGTTTGCAATTATCGTTCTTAGACTTCAGATCGTCTATAATTTCTCAATTAAGTTTATTCTTATTAACCGTTTTTTGAAATGGAAGAAAGTGCAGTGAACGAGATGAAATTTCAAGAGAAATTAATATTAGCTTTTAAACAGCAAAGTGGAGCAAGAGCAATGTGGGATAGGGCACTGTTAGATAGTGTAAAAAAATTTTTACAAGATACTGTAAATTCGACAGCATTTTATAATTACTCAAAAACGTACGAACTTTTAAAAGTGGGCGGTGAATGCCATGTAATTCTAAAACGAAAAGACGAATCTGACCATTTTATCTATGTAATTGCCTAGGTTGTTTGCATACTGCCGGATTTTGCTATCTGCCTACGACATATACATTATTCTTGCCTCTAGGCGTGATTAAAATTTCCCCTAGACTAGGTTTCCTAATTTTAACCTCTATTAAATCTAAACCTCCTATAGCTACTATTAATTTGGTTATGGAACAACTAGGTTCTGCATCTCTTGAGATGAAATGTACATAATTGTCTCTGATACTAGTGATAGCTTCTCTGTTATACGTAAGCGTATCTATTCTTTTTAGAAAAGGTTCTTCTTCTCTTTCGACAACCTCGAATACTATTTCTCTGTCGTCTATATGAGGCATGATTACATCTATGCGTTGACTCGAATTTGAAATCGTATTGTTCGGTTTTTTTGGTCTCGTCTTTTTCACATACTTTTGTTGTGATTTCTTTTTCCTTTACTAGTTTTCTCGGAATCACTCTATTCTTTTTTTGTTCCTCTTCTATTTCTGACGAATGGAGTACTGACTGTACGAATGGAGTGGAGTGAGCATTAGGTCTTTCTTTCAACGCTGGTGTACTAAAAGTTACCACTATTTCTTTTCGCAGTACCGTCTTATTTTGTTCTTCCTCTATGTTTATTGGTTCTTGGTTAGTGTTCTTTATATAGTAACGTCTTCCTCATCGTCGGAACTTTGTACCACGGGGCTGAAATAGATTGATTGATTGGGATTTCTTTAGGTTTCATTTTCCCTGGTGGTCTTCCCCTTTTCTGTTTTTCTCCTATTGTTTTTTTTTGAAGGGGGAATTGCCGATGAGTCTGACTGAGCTTTTTGTCTACTAGGCTTAGGGACATCTAGGTTTATTTTTGATGCAGCTGGTGTCTTTTACTTATCTTGTTTTTTTTGTTTTTGTCTAGTAAACGATCAAACGCTTCGTTGGCTTTTAGCCTTGCTCCTCGTGCTCCACTACTGATAGGAAAAGTTTTCTTTTCTTATATTATTTTACCCACATTTTCTTTTATGTCTGTTTCTGAATCAGATTTATCGCTGCTTTCGCATTCATATCTTAATTCTTCATCTGTTAAATCGGACCTTTTTGAATTAGGATTTTCCGATAATCCTCTGATCCACCGATTTATTTTACCTCGTTTGCACACGAATTCGTATTGGTAATCTTGTAATCTTAATAACCACTTAGTCATTCTAGTGGTGGGTTTAATGGCGTCATTGATAATTTTTAAGGGCTCATGGTCACACGACAAAATAAATTTTTTACCATACACGTATGGTCTAAAATTTTCTAGTGCCGAAATTACTGTTAGACATTCTTTTTGAGTAGGATCATAATTTGCCTCTGCTCCTACCAATGTTCTTGAAAAATAAGCTACTGGTAAATCGATCCCATCTATCTCTTGGGTAATTACTGCACTTTTTTTAAAGATTGAACTACCACTACTGTAGCGTTTTCCTCGTTAACTACTTCTGCTGGCCGTTGAACCTGTACTACCCGAGGTAAATCGATGTCTACCCTGTTTCTCATTGTATCTGCTACAGTAGCATTATGAGGATTCTGTCCTTCTTGTATTTTTTCCCTATTAAGTGGATCTTGAATCCCTACGTTTGGCGGCCCGTTTCCGTCGTCCATTTTGTATGTAAAATTTTTTTACTAGCAAAAAAATAGACCTTCTTCTTATATGTTTATAAATAGCGAAAATTTGCTTATACTGAAAGATGAGATATCCACCCTAAACTTTCGACCTGTTTCCAACCTAATATAGCCTGATTAATATTTTCTGTTGTTGAATCTAATGGTTCTATTACTTGAAAATAAGTTTCGTGTCCTTGCACGTCAATTATTATTCCTCCTATGATATAATATTGATTTCCGAAAAGTGTTACTAGATCTACAGTACAAGGCCAATAATCTATGCTAAGTAAGTCTGTCGTAATATAGTTGTGTTTTGTCTGGTTCGTCACTAGAAACTTTGTCTGCCCACCAATTATTTCTGGGCTTTCCAGGACTACTTCAGTTCTTTCTGTTACGCTCTCGTTTACAACCATGAAAAATATAGATTAATGAGAAATAAAACAACACTAACTCTAGATTTTTGACAGAAATTAATTACAAAAAAAACTAGAATTAAAAACTTTCTTATAAACAAAGTTGATTTAATCTTTCAGTAATTAGCTCTATTTCTATTTTATTCAGTCTTATTCTGTAATCTGTTCCTCTAATCACACACTCTACTAGATTTAAAGACCGTTGTGCTTTTTCTAATTTTTTGTTTAACAGTAAATATTTTTTTGAAATTTCATGTAAGTTAGAAACATGCTGAATCTAACCTAATATAAAGGTCCGTAGGATTTTTATGCCCTAATTGTAAGAATTCTGGTGTCATATGATTAAAAAAATTATCCTAGCTTTAAATTCTTGAATTCCGAAATTAAATTATTAATCTGATCTTGCTTAACTAACAAATCGGATTTAATTTCTTTAATTGATTGTCTCTGTTGGTCACTGCAATCGCTTAAAGCAAATAACCATTTCACTAAAAATCTACTACGTTCCCTAAAAACTCGACTTTAGCGAGTAAAACAAATATCTAAAATTGGCACTTTTCGCAGTTTCAGTATCTCTGAGTAACAATTTTTTTTCTGAAAAGATAGATTTCATTAACAACAATTTCATTTATAATAAGTAAGTGGTGCATCAACACGAAATTCAATTCAATGTGTATTTACGTTTTGTGTAATTATATAAGTGTAAAAAAATATTTTCTTCTAAAAACAACTATTTCCAACCTTTATAAATTTTTATTCTTTCAACAAAATATAAAAGAGAAATCCCACCGCTGCCACCATTAATGTTATGTTTGAATTCGATTGTCTATGATTTAATTATTATTAATTTGCAAGATTTTATAATTTAATCGAATTCGGACTTAACTGTATTAAAAAAATTTTTAATAGTCTTAAATCAATAAAACACTCAGTATTTTATAGTAGGAAATGGATGTTAAAATTATTTCAGAATAAGTACTGTTCTCAGAAATTTAGGATCCCCCCTTTAAGTACGTTATTAGTTCAACGTCTCCGATTAGACGGTATTTTTAGTTGAAGAAAAAAGGGAAAGGTGGCAATATTAAGGTAGAATTTTAATAAAGACACTGAGTAATATGTGTAATATGATGTTACAAAAGTCTATTTATTTAGTACTTTTAAAAGGATTAATGTTACTTTTATTACAATTGATATTATCTTATCATTATTACAATGTGTACCCTTTTTAATTTATGATAATTATGTCTTAAAAAAGACCCTTTATAAATTGCACTTGATAAAATAAAGTCCAATGCTTAGAATTGTGACAATAGCAAAATTAAAACTTATAAATATACTTTTGTTTTAGACAGAGAATGATATTTTTAAAAGATTAACTAATAAGTGTATGTGTGTAAATGTGTAAAAAGTAATTACAGAATAATTATTAATTAACTCACCAATTATAATTTATTAAAATTTATCTCTTTTTTTAGACAGAAAAGTCTCTTATTTCTATGTCTTCCAGTTACACCTGTAGTAGTATTTCACGTATTCACTTTTACTTCCCTCTTTTAGTTTATCTCTTATATTCTTTTTTAATGGTTTTTAAACAAATTCATTTCTTATTTTAAAAAATCAAAATTGATTTTAATATTTTTAAATTTTAGGGTCAGCAAATTTTAAATTTGTAATCAATTCTGAAATCCTTTATCATACTTAGAATGAAAGAAATAAGTCTTCAAACCACAAAAAACGAGGTTCAATATTTTTATTATTTTTTTTGTTTGTCTTCTTAAATTCTCTTTATTTTGTTAATAGTCTTTATTAATTTATTCTTTTCTTCACACAAACTGTTTTCTCAAATATTTTTCACTTTTAATTCTGTTTACCTTGAATAACTTCTTTAATATTTCCTTTTATCTTTATATTTTTTTAATAAATCACTTTGTTTCACTTATAATCTTCTACAATCAACTTTAAATAATTATTATATACTTTTACAATAGTAATCAATTAAATTCAATTAATTCAAATTATATAAAAAATCAACCCTTAAAACTTAGGGAAATAAAATACTAAAAACCTCCGCCTTTTTGCGGGAATAATTCACAAAATATAAAAAATTGGTAACGTCCGCTCTGCAGCAAATATTCCTTAAGACTCATTAATTGGCGTGGACAATCGGTCACACCCTGGAAAATCGACTTAAATCGGTATAGTGGGAGAATCCGTTGCACACGGCGCCCGCCAAACTTTGCTGTTGTTAAGAAAGCTTTTTAGCAAATTTGCAAGTTCCTCAGGAATTAAGAATTTTCTCAAATTCAGATACAATAAATAAAAAAAATTAATAAATCCAAGTAATCAATTGATGAGAGAATCATATAAAAAATTCTTTTTTTACCATTTTTTTGTGTATATGTTACTTAATTTAAATTCACAAGTTTACCCATTTACTAGATTCTATATAATCTTAATAAAATGCATAATATAAAAAAATTAAAGTAGTTGCGTTTTTAACGTAACATAGCTAATTATTACTTTTTCCAGTCAAATTAAATTCCCCACTATTTTCCATTTCTTGAGACTCGTAGACACACTGTTGAATGTATTTAAAGAAACTAAAACCCGTCGAAGAATAATGTTATAAGTTTAATAAATTAAAGAAATTAAATTTAAAATATTTTTTTTTAAATCCCCAACATTGATCACAGAATATTTATCTTCTAAAACACTTAATATTAGAATGATGCTGGAAGGCTTATATTTGAAAATTAATTTGCGCAACTCAGATTTTTATCTCTAAAAGTATTTAAAACCGACCCATGACAAAAAATTCAGAAAATATAAAAATTATTTTTCTTTAGTTTTTGGAAAAAACAGGTTCCTTTCAGGAGAATCACCCAAATGAAAAAGGACTGTTACATCCCGAGCGGAAGGCGAGGTTAAAAGGTTAGGTTAATAACTTTTTGGAGGAATGGTAGGCTGATTATGGTCAAGTTGGTAAAGCTTGACCTTTATTTTTAAGTAGGATCGTTTGTACTTGTAAAAACTACGGGTTTTGCGTTAAAACAAAAGAATATTCCCTTTTAATACATTTATTTAATGATTCAATAATTATATTACAAATAGTTACATAAATGTTACTTACTTTTAGTTACAGATTAGTCGTAGATTTAAGGTTATAGCGCTGGTCGGTATAAGTTTGGTTTTCAAGGTGTTGTTTCAATTGAATGAAACTTGGAAAGTTTGTTTTGTTACACTTATGTAATGTTCACAACTTTGAGACTTTTGCGTTTGTTTCAAGAGTTAATACCGCTTCTAAGTGTTACTTTTCGTCACTTGCACCTATCACGGAAAGAAACTTGTTTCTAAGTGTGAGAAAAGCAACTTGCACAATAATCGAGTACAATTCTATCCGCAATTGCCGATTAAAGAAAGAATTAGTGAAAAACTACAATTAATGAGACTTAACACGCAAAGTACGACAGTTAATATATTGAAATTATAAATCCTAAATGTCAAATTGCCTTTCTTGCACCCCTTAGGGAAAGAAACTTGTTTCTAAGTGAAAAACAAAATAGACTTGCACGATAATCGAGTACAATTCTAAACCGCAATTGCCGATTAAAGAAAGAATATTACAAATTCGTATAAAACTGAAGGGTCGCTCTACAATGACTATTGGTCTATAAAACCGCACCGAAACATTTGACAATTTTTGTTGAAAAGACTTTGGCTTATATACTAATGAATTATTAAAAAGTGGGAGAGTTTGTAGACAATTATGGGGGTAAAATATGTCAATTCTTAAGAATAATACTTTTTCATTATAATTCTATTTTTAATTATACTTCGGAGAAAGAATGCGTCTCATCGGCAACTACTCAGAAGTTTTACCCCATATATGGAAAGAGTCAAGCTTGAATTACACGCAGCGATTCCTAGAACTCGGGCTGCGCTAGAACTCGGTTGCGTAAGTAGGTCACAGCTAGCGAGTTCGAGCTTGCAACGCATTCTTCTCTATTTGACCAATTTCTATCTCTTATTTTGTTTTTCTCTAATTTTAAAATTGAGACAATACAGCGAGTATAATGTTTCAATTTTACTTATATCTCAATTTCGGACTTTCAAGTCTTTTTAACACGCGTATTATATGTCAAAATAAGATAATTGCATTTCTTTAGCTTTTTTTTTACATTGCAGATACAGAAAACATATTCCTTACAATCTTATCAAAAACAAAAATGTATCTGGGATGTAACAGTCCTCCCTCCTTACTCTTTCATCGTCCCGATGAAATTTAACTCTTATCATTTAAATACTTATGTCGAGACTTGAAATTCCGAATTTGACACTGACTTTTATCGCACTAATTATAAGATTCATACAGTGTTCTAAGTGATATTGATATCCTTGCGCTCATCTTACATTCGGCGGCTTCTAGATAAAGTGATGAAGTGATAATGTAGTGTGTTTGTTGTGTAGTGTCATATGATGTTATTATTGTTCTGTTTATCATCTTGAGGTAGGTACGAATTTCTTCTTTCGCAGGACAGTCGTTGACCCTTGGTTTCCCATGCATAAATTGTTGATGATAGCATTTTTCATCCCTATAAATGCTGTTGGTCTTCTGCACGTCTTCAGTATTCTATTTGTTGAGATGGAAAACACTTCAGAAAAAAGTGAGTGCTAGGTGCAATAGTGTTAAGTTTTTGTGATTTGTGCTCTTACCCCTTTTTCATATATTTTGTTATGTTGACAGTGGCAGGCGAAAGGAAGTGTAGCATCAATATCTTAATGTTCTTGCAGTCTCTGCATTCCTTGGCGGCATCTGTACATTATTCGATGCAGGAGATAGATTGCTACGAAAAAATGGGACGTCCTGGCCATCCTATGAGGAATTCTTTTCCGGGATTCGTAGTAGATAGGAAGACTCGCATCAAGGAGCTACGACGACTAAAGGAAGAGGTCCTGGTTGAGTCGGCGCAGATGACGTCGATGACGAACCTTTTGTTGTGAGTATATTCGAAAATTTCGTTTTCATCTCTTTGTACTAAATTCCTTTTCTTTCCATTTTTATTTACTTATCTTTTTATTTTATTTGTTGTAGTCGTCCAGGTCGTCCTGTATATTGCTATTGTGGGGAGTGCCAGGACAGCCCCATCTCGAATAAAAGGAAAGTGGAAAATACAGGTAATTGTTTACTTATATAAGCGATTCCATCTCAAGTGATCAAGGTGGAGAAAAATTTTTCTCCAATCGTAGCAAAACTTGGGGCTTTTGTAGTACTCATAGATAGTAATTTTTCGTGAAAATATTTTTTTACCTAGTCCAATATTTTCCGAGGGGGAGGGGGTTAAATTTTTGTGTTTTTCAGTACAATGCTTATTTCAATAATTTTTTACTCTTAAACAATTAAACATACAAATTTGACAAAGTACATTTTGGAAAGGTTTTTTCATCCTCTTTCGATTGGAAATAAGCATTTTGAAAAAAAAAATTTTTTTGACCAAAAAAAATTAAAATTAAAAATAAATTTCAATTTTTGAGGGAGATGGATACGATTTTTTTTTTTTTTTAACGAAAGCTGAGGTTTTTTCCTAAAAGGACATATAAATGATAAAGTGGGACTAGAATGTTTAAACATTGAAAAAAAGAATTTTCTCCAAAACGGAGCTAAAAAGCGGGTTTTGAGCGCTCCGGCGAGTAGAAAACTCTTTTTTTCAATGTTTAAACGTTCTAGTCCCATTTTATCATTTATATGTCCTTTTAGGAAAAAACCTCAGCTTTCGTTAAAAAAAAAAAAAAAAAAAAATCGTATCCATCTCCCTCAAAAATTGAAATTTATTTTTAATTTTGATTTTTTTTGGTCAAAAAAAATTTTTTTTTCAAAATGCTTATTTCCAATCGAAAGAGGATGAAAAAACCTTTCCAAAATGTACTTTGTCAAATTTGTATGTTTAATTGTTTAAGAGTAAAAAATTATTGAAATAAGCATTGTACTGAAAAACACAAAAATTTAACCCCCTCCCCCTCGGAAAATATTGGACTAGGTAAAAAAATATTTTCACGAAAAATTACTATCTATGAGTACTACAAAAGCCCCAAGTTTTGCTACGATTGGAGAAAAATTTTTCTCCACCTTGATCACTTGAGATGGAATCGCTCATATATTTCAAAAGTTTTCTGTCTTTTTGTTGTATTTTTGATGTTGCGTATATAATGTATATATATTTTTTTTATTATTGTTTCAGAGCAACCTGGACCGTCAAAGAGAGCGAATACGATGGTGTGGATTGACAACACACCGAAATTCACTTCTTCACCTGTGTCGATCCAGGATGTCGAAGAGCCACTGGATATGTCCATGAAAAGTTCAATCGGCTGTTCAAGTCTTTAGCCACGACTGGTATTAAAGGACATTGGGTCCCTTTTGGAAAAGAAGAAAACGGTGGAATCAGTGCAGGATACATTATTCCAAAAAGTGCCAGGCCCTTCCTGGTACATTAAGCCGGAAGATGTGGAGGCGTTATTAGAAGAGGATCCCTTGAAGTTGAAATTGTGTGCGTGTGGAGAGTGTTCTTAGTGATTCTTTTTCTTTTCTTCTTTGTTTGTTTGTTTTCAAGCGCGAATTTGTGAGTGTTTTAATATTTATTTTGTAGTATGAAAATGTGTGTGTATTTGTGCGTTTTACTGTAGTATGAATGTGAGTGTTTTTAATAAAGAATCTTTTATACAATTTTTCCTTCTAAATTTATAGAGTCAATTCATTTAAAAATATTTTTTTTTGTTTACCAGAGCCCTTCTTACAATTATAATTTTTGTATTATTTTCATTCATTCTTTCTCTACTTTTATTTTCTGACAATTGTCAATTAATTAAAACTTAAAACAATCGCAAAATTAACCTCATAAGACATCATTGCTGTTCTACTCGCAATTTTAAGGTAAGTAGTAATAAGTAAATAGTATTAAATAATAATCATCAATTAATAAATAATAAGTAATAAACAATAAATATTAAATAATAAATATCGATTAACAACTAATAAACAATAAGTAATAATCATTCAATTATTAAAAGAAATTATTATCATCGAAGAATTTTGCTAAATTTTGAAAAATAATTATTCAACTTTGTCTATTAGTTTTACAATAAAATCCAAAAATAAATGAATCCTTTCTAAGGATTTGTTAGAATTTTAGCAAGCAATAAATTTTTTTTTTATTAAAATAATTTTTGGAAGTTTATACCTGAAATTACCCAAACTTCATATTTGAAATGAAAGGCTTTGTAATTTGCAAAATAATAAATTCAAGTTTAATTTTATAATTTAATCTAAACGATTTCTACTAATTTTTACATGAATTTTTATTATGAAAATCTCATAATTTATGCAATACATTTTAGTGTACAACTTTTATCGAAATAAGTTTGAAAATCATGTTTACAATTCATGAACTTTAGGTTAGAAATCAACTTTAAGAAAATAAATCAATTTAGTGAAATGCCTTTAATTTATTGATTCATCATTCAAATATCTGAGTACTGCTTCATTCAGTGGTATTTTCACTTATTCAAATCCAGAGAATATTGTAACCTTTAAATTATAGAAAATAAACAAAATAATTTTTTCTAAACTTTAATCTAAAATGTAAATGTTTAAATTCATTGGTTTTTATAATTATTCAATATTCAAATATTGAGTTTAGTTGAAAGTTGTAGAAGTATTTGAATTAAAAGGATATTAATGGTAATTTTTGTGAAACTATGAAAATTCATAAGTTTTAATTATTCGCATTTGCTTAAAAATAATTTTGTTAAGGAAAGTAATTTCAATGTCAGTAAATTGTTAGGACAACAATCTTGTGATTATGAAACTATTTTATTCGAAAGTTATTACAATAATTAAAATTTTTTTTTTGAAATTCGATTTCACTAGAAAATTGGAAAAATGGCTTAAAATTACTTATAATTTTCTTCTAATAAAATCGTTAGTAATATTAAATTGAACTTTGATAGGATTTCGCTTGTTTTTAATATGATTTTAATAGAGTTTCCAAAATATAATTTAAAATTTTATATCTAGTTAATTTTAAAATATTCATGAATAATTTTTTAACACAATTTTTTTTTTGAAAATTATCATTAATGAAATGTATAA
Source organism: Leptopilina myrica (nomen nudum) (assembly GCA_032872475.1). Classification (NCBI taxonomy): domain Eukaryota; kingdom Metazoa; phylum Arthropoda; class Insecta; order Hymenoptera; family Figitidae; genus Leptopilina; species Leptopilina myrica (nomen nudum). Next base: position 23,533,217 of record CM065460.1, on the reverse strand, counting down.
GATTTTATTAATTCAATTAAACAATAATTTTATTAAATGACAATTCAAAATTATTTATTTTGAAAGAACAACTTGAATATTTGTGAAAAATGCCTGTGTATAAGGCTATACGAGAGTATACGTTTGGTCCGACAATATGGCGGGTCGAGCGGTTCTCGCTTCGCTTGGCATGAGGGGAGAGGCCTTGGTCCCAGCGCGCGAGTATTGGCTAGTGGGGTGAGGCCTTTCACTTCTCCGCATAGCCGGTCGACTCCTCCTCCCTTATACTCGCCTGACACTAAAGGCTCGATTCGAGTCTTTCAAAAGGCATTATTTGTTAATAATAATTATTTAAAATTAAAATTAAATGATATCCTTAAATGTTAAGCTACTTTCTTTAAATTTATATAATTTTTGGTATATGTTTATAGTATACCAAAATTTAATTATTAATAATAATAATTCTTTAATATCAATACTTAATTCATTTTTAATAACAATTATAATAATAGCAATAATTGTTTATTTAATTTAATCCTTATAGTATTATAGGTTATTAATTTATTAATATTTGTTAAATGTTAATATATTAACTAATAATTAATTATTAATTATCAATAAATAGATTGTTTACTTATTTGATATAAATATAATTCATCATTTATTAACAACATTATTATATTATTCTTAATGTATTATTGTAAAATTTTAATTTATTTATTAGTAACAATACAATTAATTTATTGAATTATATTTTAAAGCATATTGATTAATAATCTATTGTTAATAATGTTAAAATTTTATGGTTTTACCTTCGATTTTTCATCATTTAAGAGCAAAATTAATTTGAATTTAAATTATTTGCCGCTCTTTCATGATGGAAGTCGGCGAGGCATGCGCGTCTTACCCTTAGGTAAAATTGGTGCATCGGTTGAGTTGAATCACTGGTAGGCCATCGCGGTGTGCCACGCATAGTAAAAGAGGTTTGAGCAAGGTCGATATACAATCGATGCGTGCTTAAAGCTGGCGCGCTCATTTAAATGATGCTGTCTTATGCTTAAGGGGATCCCATATACCGACAATGCAGATCTAAAATGGTAAAAAATCTGCAACGACCGTTTCTTGGAAAATATAAGATATTATGACCTATAAATTTGAAAAACTCACTTTTTAACATAAATACACAGGATGAGTATTTTATTTGTTGTAATTATTGAAAAAAAATTATTCATAAGAAATTAAATATGAACAGTTTTCCTGTAACAGGTCTTTTGACAACAGCTCAAACTGCAACGACCATTTCTCGAAAACAACGAAACAAAATAATTTTTCCATTTGGGAAATTTAATTTAGTAGGAAAATACACAGGATGAGACTCATTTGCCATTCAGAAATAAATAAAAACTTTATTTTTCCCAAAGTATATAAGTGACAGCTGTTCGGTAGCACATAATATTTAATTTACAAACATTAGTTTTTCTTTAACAATTTGAACAAAATATATTTCTCCCATTGTGTATCTTTTATCACTAATGAATTTTCACTAGAAAAGAAGACATTATGTCTCATTGTTGTTAATTTAAAGTTAAAAATAATGAAAATTTGTCAGTTTTGGAACCTTTGGCGCCATCTCTTGGTTCTATGTATCACTAAACATCTGTCAGATGTGTTCTTCTTGTTGCAAATTGCTATACAAACTTGTTTACATAAATTAAAGTTTTATATTCTTGTTTTCATATAGAATCTTATTATGTGTATTTTTTATTGAAATTAAGTTTGTCAAATGGAAAAGTTATTTTGAATTTGTTGTTTTCAAGAAAAGGTCGTTGCAGTTTAGATTGTTGGAAACTGCTCATATTTAACTTTTTATGAATAATTTTTTTTCAATAATTACAACAAATAAAATACTCATCCTGTGTATTTATGTTAAAAAGTGAGTTTTTCAAATTTATAGGTCATAATATCTTATATTTTCCAAGAAACGGTCGTTGCAGATTTTTTACCATTTTAGATCTGCATTGTCGGTATGTGGGATCCCCTTAATTCATTCTTATTCTATTTTTGTTGATTTTAGGCTTAAAATTGTCAAAATTTTTACAGATTTTTAAGACCTTTCCTCCTTCCTTATACTTTACATTGTCCTCAATGTAAGGAAATGGTAGGATGCTCGTTTTGTTGTTTTTGTTAAACTTTATGGCGTTTGTATTTGGTTTCTTCGCCTTTTCCATCTTGTAATCATTATTGAGTAGCAAAAATATAGTTTTCTTGCTATAATAATGATTATTATCAATAAGAGTAGCTGAAAGAAAAGTATAAAACCATCTTTAATTGTTGTAATATAGTCTTGAGCGTTTAGAATCCAACTTACAACAGGTATTTCCATCTGTAATCAGATATATTTTTAATTGGTGTTATTTTACTTATGTACTTTGTTGTAGAATTATAATTTATTTGTTTATAAAGTTGAAATTTGTTTAGCAGTTAATTATTAATAATTTAGTATATTATATTTTGTTAATTAGGTTTAAATATGGGTTTATTATCTTTTTATTATTATTATTATTGTATTTATTTATTTTTGTTTGATTATTTATGGATTTTTATAAATTAAAAGACAAAAGAAGAAGGCAACCACCATTCCTCTTCCTTCTTTTCTTTCGAACTTATTTTAATGTTTTGTTTAGTTTATTGATTAAATTATAAGTATACAATTTTTTTTTATTTACATATATTTTATTGATATAATATTTTTAATTTTATGGATATGTATAATAGGTGTTTATATTAATTTTCAAATAACTGAATATATATATATATATATATATATGGGACATTCCACGTCAACCGGATCAAGACTCTGTCCAAAAATCTATTGCACCGATTTTAATGGTTGAGGGCTTAAAATCTTCGTCTTCATGCCCTCTATCAAATACAATGTGGTACTTTTGAAAATTCAACATGGCGCTTTCAAAATGGCGCATTATGTGAATGAAAAACATAACTTCCAAATTTAAATGTTTATTTAAAGTTAAAAAACAAAGCTCAAATAGCTTCTAAGGGGGTACTATTAATGACTGCATGCCTCTAAATGAAGAAAAATCAAAAAAAGGAAAAAAGAAACAAAAATTCAAAATGGCGGATCCAATATGGCGGACGAATTTAAAAAATTTTTTTAAATTCATCGAAATCGCTTGAAAATCGTTACTCGGGGGTTTTTGAGGTCGCTGATTACGAATCCGGTGTCAGTTTTTCAAAATTCAAAATGGCGGATCCAATATGGCGGACGAATTTTTAAAAATTCATCGAAATCGCTTGAAAATCGTTACTCGGAGGTTTATGAGGTCGCTGATTACGAATCCAGTGTCAGTTTTTCAAAATTCAAAATGGCGGATCCAATATGGCGGACGAAGTTTTAAAAATTCTCTGAAATCGCTTGAAAATCGTTACTCGTGGGTTTTTGAGGTCGCTAATTACGAATACGATATTTAAAAAGCTCTCTGCGTTAACAGGGTTGAGACTGTCTTCAAATTTCAATTGTGAAGCCCGCATTACTTTTTTTTTTTTAGATTTTTTTTATTTTTTTTTATTTTTTACATTTTTTTGTTTAATTTTAAAGAAAATTGTTTCTACGTTTTATTTTTCCTATTTAATACTGCATAGTAGTTAAAATTTTGGTTGCTTCTGAATAACGCCTAACCTCTAATTTCTTTCCATCAATTGGAACGAAGGAATGTCCACTTTGAATTTTGGTTACAGCAGGAGCTTGAGAGAATCTTCTTGAAAGTCTTTTTTGCGTGCTGCTGTGGCGTTGTTTGCTGTATTGAAAAATTGTAATATTTTCAAATTTATTTTTAGCCCAATTAAACAGATCATCTGAATTCAAGATGGCATTAGATGCTTGAGCTTGCAGACTAGCTCGCGTGGCTTCTGATTTTAATGTTGCACCAATTCCATCGCATGCACTTTTACCATGCGCAGTTGCATGAAAATGCCATTCTGCATTAAGCCCAAAATCCTCATCATGAAGCATTAAATTTTTCATTTGGTAGCGATTCTTAAAATGCTGTTTAGCTCCATCGGTAGAATAAATAATCTTTTTAGCTTTTGGGCAGATTTTTTTAATTTCTGGCAGAATTATTTGTTGCATAATATATACTGCTGCAGTATCGTGAATTGTACATTCTGATAACAGTATGAAACTACGATGATCAATTTTATCTCCATTTTTGAAATAAATTACAACAGGGAGAACTGTGCATTGATCATTATTATAATGAAATGCTTGAATAGCATTTTGCACAACATATGCATAGTTTTCGGAAAAGTCAGATTGAAGTAGTACTTCTTCCTCAGTCAAATTGTCCCTCCGTCTCGATAAATATTCTGACTGCTTCTTACTAATAAAATGATGTGGCAACAATTTTTCCAAATGCTCACACATTTTGTCCACAAATTCTTCCACAGGTAGACATTCTTTTTTTAATGTACTTCTATCGGTCGACTGCCATATGTTAAAAATCACCTGAGATATGTTGTTCTCTTCTAGAAGATTAAGCATGTAGTCAGAAAATTTATTTATTCCAGGGCAAGATTCGCACTCACTTAAATAACAATCAGGTTTTGGATTCCTGCATACAATTAAATTAAAACAATCGTTATAATCTTTCATTGGATGCGGAATGTTTTTTGTTAAATTAATTAAATTACTATCATCAATCATCAAGGAGAAGTTTTCGTGTATTACGCAAATGCAGACGCTATGGGTCCCACTCGCACCAGCAATTATACACCATTTCGGCCTCATTTCAGCAAATTTACTCAAGCCTATCGAAATTCCAGGGTTCTCTTTTAGAAATTGTTTATGCAGTATTTTTATATCTGAAAGCAACAGTCGCTTTTGCATAGATTTTCTTTCGCCATTTATTTTTACGCTAACATTATCTTTTTTATTTGGCATTATACGACTATTCGTGTCGCTGTCATAAAATTCTGATACTAATTTAATAGTATTCTCAAATGTGGCCGAAATGGTGTGTAATTTCTGGTACAAGTGAGACCCTAGCGTCTGCATGTTATGAAATTCACGAAAACTTCTCCCGACAATAGATGCTAGTAATTAAAAAAAAATTGACATAACATTTTTTGCAACTAATGGTAAATCATAACCCTGTTAACGCAAAGAGCTTTTGAAATATCGTATTCATAATCAGCGACCCCGAAAACTTCCGATTAACGATTTTCAAGCGATTGCTGAGAATTTTTAAAACTTCGTCCGACATATTGGATCCGCCATTTTAAATTTTGAAAAACTGACACCGGATTCGTAATCAGCGACCTCAAAAACCCCCGAGGAATGATTTTTAAGCGATTTCGATGAATTTTTAAAAAATTCGTCCGCCATATTGGATCCGCCATTTTGAATTTTGAAAAACTGACACCGGATTCGTAATCAGCGACCTCAAAAACCCCCGAGTAACGATTTTCAAGCGATTTCGATGAATTTAAAAAATTTTTTTAAATTCGTCCGCCATATTGGATCCGCCATTTTGAATTTTTGTTTCTTTTTTCCTTTTTTTGATTTTTCTTCATTTAGAGGCATGCAGTCATTAATAGTACCCCCTTAGAAGCTATTTGAGCTTTGTTTTTTAACTTTAAATAAACATTTAAATTTGGAAGTTGTGTTTTTCATTCACATAATGCGCCATTTTGAAAGCGCCATGTTGAATTTTCAAAAGTACCACATTGTATTTGATAGAGGGCATGAAGACGAAGATTTTAAGCCCTCAACCATTAAAATCGGTGCAATAGATTTTTGGACAGAGTCTTGATCCGGTTGACGTGGAATGTCCCATATGTGTGTGTATTATTTATCTATGTATATATTCATATAATCTTTATTTATTTATTTATTTTTTTAATTTCCTATTAACAGTTACTTTATTAAAATTTTATACATGCTTCATTGAAATAACTGTTAATTGGAATATATCGCGTTATTTTAGTCCCATGGTAGGGTAGGAGCTGGTAAATTCCAAAATTCGTCTGAATCGTCAGATGCGCTTGTTGTTGGATTTTCCTTTTTTAATATTTTCTTATTTCTGATTACGCTAAAGCATTGTTCTTTAGTATGCCCCCTTTTATAGCAATATTCACAACAGTTTTCCCATTTGAAAAGTTTTAATTTTAATACTGACGGTTCGTCGTGGGACATTACATAAATTTTTCGTTTTAGGTTTTTGGGTCTTTCTTCTTCACTAAAGAAATAAGTGTTATTTAATTCTTTTAGAATTATCTTAGCTGCTGAATGTTCTGATTCTCTGATCGTTCTGCATTCATTCCCAGTTGCAATGAACACATTATTGTTTTTGTTATCTGTCACTGTGCACTTCACTTGCCATAGTCTATTCAAGTCTGGACCAGTGGTTTTATCAATTAAATAAATGGGCTTATCTAGGTTGTATTCTGCGGATAGTTCCTCAAGTATTCCTTTAGGATACGATATATCATCAATGTTTACTTTTGGGAATGTAAAAGCTGGTACTAATTCTCCTTGTAGTGGTGGGAAGAAAATGATAGATTCAGACATCTAAAAATTAAAATTATGTTATTATTGTTATTCGTAAGCAATTTTTAATTTATCAACATGTTTTTGGAACCTGTGTCCTTCATCATTTAATAAAATAACATTATTTTTATTTAGAATATCCACAATTCTATATGGACCGTGATAATGAGGATCGAACTTTCTTTTTAATCCTTCTTTCATGACATAAGCTTTGTCACCTATTTTTCCTGGGAATGGTTTGATAGATTTATCATACCATTCTTTGGATTTTAATTTAGCATTTAATAGATTTTTAGCTGCTAGTGCCCTTATTTCAATTAATTTGGTAATAAGTTCAGTTAAGTAGGAACCGTAGGTTTCGAATTTAACCTCCTGAGGAAAAGAACTAGGAGAACGAGCAGTTTTTCCAAAAACTAACTCATAAGGTGTGAAATTAGTGGCTTCATGCACGGATGTATTGTAGGCAAACATTGCAAAGGGTAATAATTTGTCCCAATCGTCATAGTCTTTAGAATATTGTTTTATATAATCTTCTAAAACAGCATGGCTTCGTTCTAAAGCGCCATTTGTTTGAGGCCTATAACCAGAGGTTGTGACTTGCTGAACTTTGAAAAGTTTGGATAGTTTTGACATCAATTTGCCAATGAACGAAGTACCTTTGTCGGTTAATATTACTTTTGGGGCTCCATATACTGAAAACAATTCTTTGGCAACAGCATGAGCAATGGTAGTTGCTGAAATATCTGGGATTGCAACGGCTATACAATATTTGGACAAATGGTCCTGCATAGTGAGGATATGGCAATTTCCGTCTGGGGTTGTAGGAAGCTTTCCTACTGTATCTTATGAAATTTTGTCAAAAACGTCTAGGGGTGTGTCAGTTATAATCATAGGTTCTCTAGTTTTTGCCCTAACTAATTTTTGTGTTTGGCAAGTGGGACATTTTCTTACAAATTCTGTCACTTGTTCTTTTAATCGTGGCCATCAAAACTTTTCACGAATTCTTCTATATGTTTTCACTATTCCTTTGTGTCCTGCTATTTTACTTTTATGAAATTCACTTATAATGTCTTCTCTGTTTTCTTCTTTGGGAACAGATACTTGTCCATAACACATAGTTATATTAATGTTACTATTATAGAAAACTGATCCAATAATTTGTCTTAGTTCTCCTCTTAGCAGTTCATCTGTAAAGTCTCCGTGTCGAGAAATTCTTATTTCTTTTACCTTTTCCTTAGAAAGAAGTATTTTTAAATTCTGCATTCCTAAACTAATGTCTTCTTTCGATAATGGATCATAGTAATTGTCTTTCACTATTAAAGAATATACGTTATATCGTCCTCTAGGGGTTACAAGAATTTGTCCTTTCGTAGGATTTTTATTTTTTATTTCTTCGGGATCTATTACTGCGATGTCAATGAGTAATCGGCTTATTGGAGTCGTGAACTCGCAATCGGCTGATAGAAAATGAACATAATTATTTCGATGATAAGTAAGATTTTCTCTGTCACTCGTGATATTTGAAGAATTTTCTGATATTCTTGAATAATTCGGAGGAAAATTTGGAGGAATGCTGTTTATAGTATCCAAATTATTCCCTTGTGTTTTGTTGTTCTTGGATTCTTCTTTATCTTCCTCTTCTTCGTCATCTTTATTTTCTTCTTTGCTTTCCTCTGCTTCATTATCTGTGGTTTCCTCTTCTTCATCATCTGTGTCGAGTTCTGTTTCATATACTGAAGTGTGATAAGGTGTTGACATAGCTTTTGGAGTTTTGAAAATTACTGGTGAATTGGGTTCTGATGTTGATGGTCGGAAGGTAACATTTTTCTTTTTGTTTTTGTCTATTTCATTTTTTTGTGGTGTTTGATGTATTGGTTGTTCTGGTTCTATTGTTTCTGTAATTGACTTTTCATTATTGAAATTCTCTGTTTGATTTTCCTGCCACATAGATTCACCTTTAGCATAATCCCAATAAAAATCTAGTTTTTGTGAAAATTCTGAGTGGTCTCCGGTAATTAACTCATTAGCTGCTTTATGAACTGATTCGTCATAGTTTCCATCTGAGTGTATAATACAATCTCTAGGAGATTGTGGTGATTCTATAAGCCAGTCTTCATGTTGTTTTAAGGATTGATCAAAACGTGATATAGAATTTCCTAAATCTTGAGCTATTTCCTTTCTGCTTAAATTCATAGTTTTGTTTTCTTCTTCGTCAGAACTTTCTTCACTTTCACTGGCTGGTGGTTCTACCGTTAGTACTGTTTTTTCTGGGCTTGGAAAATATACAATTTTGGGTAACAGTTCGGGAGGTGGACTTTTTGGTTCAGGCATATTTTTTATAGCTGCTGGTGGAAGTTTCAAACTCGGAAGCATACTTTTACTAGGTTTTTGAATAGGAGCATTAGGTATCTCTATTTCTTCGTCAGAAGTGTCTTCGTCTGAATCTTGGTCTATAGTTATTATTCTAGGTTGGCGTTGCTCTCCTTTGTGATACTCTAGATCCGATTGTGCTTTGATTTAAATTAAATTTCGATGTAGATGGTTTTAAAATTGATTTTGTAGGTTGTAATTTTGGTTTCTGAAGATTTACATATATTTTTGGCGGTGGTTTAATTGGTTTCTTTGGGACTTTGTCACCCTTTTTATTGATTAAAATTTTTACTTGTTTTTGCTCGATTTCGGTTTGGGAATTTTCAGAAATTTCTTCATTAACATTTCTGGAAAGAGCATCTGCGTTTGTGTTAAGCTTTCCTGATTTGTGTTGGAATTCATACTCGTAGTCTCTTAACTTTAATCTCCATCTGATTAATCGCTGTCCGGGATCTTTTATTGTGTCGATCCATTTTAATGGTTCATGGTCGCTTACAAGAGTAAATTTCTTTCCATAGATGTATGGTCTAAAATGATGTACAGCGTATAATACAGCTAGACATTCTTTTTCAGTTGTTGAATAGATTATTTCTGGTACATTCAATACTCTAGAAAGATACGCAATAGGAAGATCGAATCCGTCCTTTTCTTGACTCAGCACTGCGCCTATAGCAAAATCTGATGCGTCTGTTGTTAGTGTGAACGGTTTCTCATAGTCGGGGTATTGTAAAATTGGACTAGTACACAAAGCTTCTCTTAGCTCTCTAAAACTGTCTTCTTGCTGTTGTTTCCACTCGAATTTCACTTCCTTTTTTAGTAAATTAGATAATGGTTTAGCCTTTGCTGAAAAGTCTTTAATGAATCTTCGATAATATCCCGCTAATCCTAGAAATTGCTTTACATTACGTGGCGTTTTAGGTCTAGGAAAATTTTTGACAGCTTCTATTGTTTTAGGATTAGGTTTTACTCCATCACTACTTATTATATGCCCTAAATAGGCTACTTCTTTAAAGAGAAATTCGCATTTTTCCGGCTGTAGTGAAAGATTGGCGCCTTTTAATCGTTGTAGTAATCGCCTTACCTTTTTGCCGTGTTCCTCTAAATCATTCGCATAAACCACGATGTCATCTAAATATACGAATAATTCAACACCTTGAAGTCCCGATAAAACTTGATCCATTAGTCTTTGAAACGTTGATGGTGAATTTTTTAATCCCATGGGCATTCTTATGTATTTGTAATGTCCGTGCGTAGTGGAAAATGCTGTTTTTGGTCTAGCAATGGGATCTAATTCAATTTAATGAAATCCACTGGCTAAGTCAAATACAGAGAAGTATTGAGCGCCCCCAATGGTGTCCAGTATGCTAATTATATTCGGCAAGGGATAAAAATCACCAATTGTCTTCTCATTTAGCGCCCTAAAATCGATCACTATTCTCCACTTCTTCTTACCAGTTCCATCGATCTTTTTTTGGAATTATAAGTAATGGCGAGTTATGTGGAGAGCAGGAAGGTCCTATGGCTCCTTCTGATGTCATTCTATCGATGACCTTATCAATTTCTTCTTTTTGGGAGGGTGAAAATCTGTATTGTTTAGTATGGATTGGTATTTCATCATTTGTAAGAATTTTGTGTTGAACCATATGTGTAGGAGTTAGTTGTTCTCCGGGAAGATGAAAACTGTCTGGAAATTCTCTAACTAGTTGTTCTATATGTTCTTTTTCTTCTTTATTCAAATGATCTAGTCTTAAATATTCTAAAATATCTGAAACTCTGTTTGATGATGGTATGTGTTCTTCTTCTGTAGAGTAATCATAGGAGTCTTCACCTGGTAATTTATAAAATTCAAAAGGTATTGGGGTGGTATATCAATTTCTGCGTCTTCAGATGTCATATTAATCGCGTAAATATGACAAACTCCATCGTGATTTGTTACTACTCCTTCACCTAATAATAATCCTTCCTCGGTTTTTATTAAGGGTAAATATCCTTCTTTTAATTCAGGATTTAAAACATCGATAGGTATTACTTGTCTTGTTCTGGCTTTAATAGTTACACTTTTTTTTTATTGGCTTTGTTTTCTGTTAACGCATCTCTAGCTTCTACTGATTCTTTATCTGCGAAGAATATAGGTTTTATAGGGTCAGAGTGTGTGACAATGGTGTTATGCCAAAATGAAATTTCAACTTTTTCTTCACGTAGGTACTCTCGACCTAGAATACCGTCGGATTCTATAGGGAAATTAACAGATACTACTTGGAATGTTATTAACTTCTTCTTTATTTCTATTTGAACGGTTCCCAATGTTAATAGTTTGGTAGGAACAATTCCGGCTATGTGTATAGCTTCTTCTTGAATTATTCTTAATTCTGGAGATATTATATTCTCTTTAATTATATTCACATCAGCGCCTGTATCTATTAATAAGGTTGCTGATAATTTTTGGAAACTTGGAGAATTAATTACTATTAATGGAGATTCTCTGGAGTTTCTAGCGTGGAAGATGTGTTTTGTAATGAAAGAAATCTCGCGTTGGCTGGACGCTCTTTGTAATCTTCGCTCGTCGTCGCGTCTGTCCGTCGAGTCGTGTTTAAGTTTAAATTACTCTTTTCAAAAGAGTGTGGGGACTGAGCACGTGGTGGTGTTCTATTCAATTCTTGAGGCTTGTTAAAATATGCTTCTTGTGGAGGAGGATATTGGTAAAATGGGTAAGAGGTATATGGCATATAAGCATTAGGGAAAAACGAGTTTGGGTGATTAGGATACTGTGGAGGAAAACTGTTATTTGGACCATATGGTGGATACGGGTTTCTCAATATACCCGTGGGAGTAGGCGATTGAGAACGATATCTCGTTTGTTCATCAGGATATGAAAATTGTACTCTATTACTGGGACTTCTTTCTCGATATCTATAATCTTGGGGTTGATGTCGTGAATAATTATAAGCATTATAATCAGGTTTATGACTATTGTGACGTTGTTCGAATTTCAACGCGATTTCAAAAGCATCATCAAGCTTTTCGGGATTTCGGGCTTCTATTATAGTGGCCATAGCATCTGGAAGTCCTTTTATAAAAGCTTCTAAAGCACAATAATTTAAGGGTTGCATTTGGGTATTAACGCTAGGCGCTCCATATGAACTAACTAGTGTTGCATATGCTCCTGCTAATAATTGGGACAGTCTGTCATAAAACTCACTAACATTTTCATTTCTTTTCATACGAATTGTGGATATTTCCTGTAAATACCATGCATATGATTTATGAGTAGAAAATCTTTGTTCTAAATGATCTATCAATTGTTGAATGGTTCCAAAAAACTTACCATGAGTGCTCTTTCTAGCAGCACCCTTTAATTTAGCAAGAACAGATTTTAAATACTGATCTTCGCAGTGTTTAGGAATAGTAGATTCAGCATTTAAAATATCCTCTATAAAATCTTTTACGGGCATATTATGACCGTCGTAAAAAGGAATATTCATTATACCTTGTTGCAACGCAAAACATTCAGCCATTGAATTTACCATAGTATCATGAAGGGATCTATTCATTGTGGTTGTGAAGGTCGCGCCACTCGCTTCTTCCATATTATCGTCATCATTGTCCTTTTGGTGTTTATTTTTACGAGTCATTATGATGTTAATTTAAAATAGTTCATTAATAATATCGAATGAAAAGGGGAGTCCTAAAACTCCAATAATATCTGAACTGTCGTTACAATTTATTGTTTGAAATTCTACTACCGTATAATCAATGCAAACTTTTGTTTCTCCGTGCGTTTGTAAAGTACCGTCTCTTAAAAAGTATTTTATTATACGATTCACACCTAAAAAGAGGTCAATTCTGTCTTTTTTAATAATATTAATAGGTAAGGAAGGATCTAATATAAATAGACCTTCGTTATGTATGAAAAATGAAGATTTTAGCAAAACTTGTGGATACAAATCGCTATATTTTAATAAAAACCGAAAATATGAGTTCATTAATTCGTTATGAGATGAGTTTTACTTTTGAGACTCTTATGTCTGAATTATGCTTGATTAGTACTACTGTACGTTCGCCGCGTGCGATAGCCGTAAGTGATCTATATCAATGATGTGTTACTTGCACGAACAATGATACTACCTCTTTTAAAATTATAGTCTCCTATTCCTCCTGATAAGTTAAGATTCGTTCAAATCAATATATTTGACGAGTTATTGGGTATAAAATTTTTGGTTATATACCAAATTTTTAGCCACCAAATTATTGAAAATAATGTTACAAAAAACAGTGTTGTTAGTAATATTAAACAATACATATTATTTTTGTTAATTAGAATGTGAATTCACTAGGATCTGTATTGAGAAAAGGTGATCCTAATATACCTGTTAACTCAGGTTGATTTAGATTAATGAAAGTTTTAAATTTTATTGCTTTATTAGCAATTACTATTTTTGCTGTTCCTGAAGTAATGAAAGACCCAAAATTTATCGTATACTTCTCCGATCTATTTATTTTTGTGTCTGGAGTGAGTTTACCTTCGTTTATTATATTAATATCTAAAGCAGGATTGATTAAACACGGTGTTCTTGAATCAACTTTGAATATAAAGTCTTTGCAAATCCCTTTTTTTTGCTGATTTGGGTTATTTGCATTCTAAATAATGTGTAAAAAATTTATAGCCCATAACTTGTCGAGCCGTTTTTGAGAAAACTCATTTTGAAAAAAAATCATCAGTTTTTTATTTAAAATGTTACATATTTGTATCAAATGATGGATTTAAGCATAATATTAATTAAAATAGGGTCAGTTAGGGTAAATCCGGACAAAATACCTATTTTTCACAAATGACGTAAGTTTTTTTATAATAAAAGGAAATTCTTTCGTTTTATACTGCATTAATTTCTTTCTTGAGTTCCCTAGATTAATTTTTTGTTTTTTATAATATTTTATATTTAATTTTTTACATTTTATTGTTCGGATTTACCCCAAGATTTAGAAAATTTCTTTAAATTTGGAGTAAATCCTGACAGCTTAGTTTCTAAGAAAGGTTTAAAATAAAGTTATCTTAAGTATACTACTCTACTGAGGGATAGAACAACTTGAAAAAAATTCATACTAGATGTACAAAAGTTGAATCAGTTAAGTGTTGTAGTATCATAAAAGTTAATCAATTAACGATTCAAAAAGTAATAATCAAAAACATATATAGATTTAACAAATTTTAATGGATTTTAATAAAACTTGATAAAGAAAAGTTTTTGGGATCATTGAATACGAATAAAAAGTCAGATTTTGAAAATTCAAAATGCCGGATCCAATATGCCGGATTTTTTAAAGATTAATCGAATTACACTACTTACACCACTTTTTAAAATGTAATAGAAGCTCTGTCCAGATTTACCCTAAGTTTTCAAATTATCCTGTTGACAATTGTTGAGATAAAATCATGGAAGTAGTCAGAATCTCTTTTAAAGGATCTGAGCTTAAAATATTGACGTCGAACTGAATTTTTAATTTGTAAATTAAGATCCAACACCTTTTGTCCGTATTTGCCCTCTGTCCGGAATTACCCCAACTGACCCTAATACTTTTCTTTAATTTTAAATAATATAATATAACAATTTAAATAATATTTCTGACACAATAAGTCAGTTTTGTTTAAATATTACAATACATGTTAAGGCACATATTTTTGCCAATTTACGGAAATTATACCAGTTACTGTACAGAAAAAAAATTAACGAAAAAGTTATATATAATAAATATAAAAACGGCTCGACAAGTTATGGGCTATAAATTTTTTACACATTATTTAGAGTGCAAATAACCCAAATCAGCAAAAAAAATGATGTGCTATGACATTTCTTTCAAAGTTGATTCAAGACTACCGTGTAAGAAGAGTCCTCTGTTATCTATTAAATTTTTAGAAGATATGTGAACTTTTGAATAATTTTTTAAATTAAACGAAACGTCATTAACGCATTCACTCATGAAAAATTCTACGAATAATAGAGGATCTTGTGAATAAATTATTTCTTAAGAAATTAGCTACACGACGCCTTATTCGTCTTTGAATTGACAATTCGCGTCTCCAAATTTCTCTTTCATAAATAATTGCTATTCTTTCAAAATACATAGTTTCAAAAATCTGATCTAGAAATGGCGCTCCTAAAATACCGATGACTTCAGAATCGCAGTGATATGAATCAACTTCAAACCTCAAAGAAAAATCGCTAAATTCTATCAATGTACTCCCAATAGTGCGAATTGCGCCTTGTCTAGTTATGATTGAATTATTGCGTTCAATATAAACAAATGATGCTATAGCTGATTCTTGAATTAAATTTATTGATAAAGTATGATCTATTAAAAAGTTACCTCTATGTGAATTGAAATAACCTGAAATTAATTCAACGTAAGGATAATTGTGTTGATTATAATCAAGAATTGAAAAATAATTAGTCATTTAATTTTACAATTCTTTATCTTTATTTAATAATTGTTCCGTACTATTTAACAAATTGTCGAAAAATTTAGAAAATTCTTGTTGCGATGTTAAATTTTCTACTTTTAATAATTTATCAGTGATCTCTACTTGTTTTTCTTGGAAACGTTTTTGACTTCTTTTACCTCCTCGATTTCTTGGTTTCCCGTTATTATTTTGCATGATCTTGAGCTGCAAGAAAAGACATTTTGTCTTTAATTATAAAATTTTGTATTGAATTTAAAATAGTGTAATTGTTTTTGTGAATTGTATTAAAGAATAAGGCAATGATTTTCTTTAAGGTTAAAATTCGCCGATCAGCGTAAAAGTAACTCTAAAGTAAGCCTTAAATTTAATAAAATTTACGAAGTTCTTTATTTTAACAAATTCGCCGATCAGCGTAAGATGATAAAATCAAGGACTTGAGTGATTAATAAAGATAATTGTCCTAATAACAAAATCGCCGATCAGCGTAAAATGCCATTAGTAAAATCGAAATTCGCCGAGCAGCGTAAGAACGATTTTATACAACTTGTTCTTTATTAAGATAAGTGTATATTTGTTTATTAATAAAATGTAATAATTTTCTATGAAAAATGATTTTATATTAAAATGTTGTTAGAGTGTCAGTTAAGTTTTCTTTATTCTAAGTGTTGTAAGTGTTTAACTTGCACTCAGTGTAAGGAAAGAATAGTTTTTAGTACAACTCTAATCTGCGAGCAGACTATCAATTCTAAGTGTTAAAACTAACAACTTGCACAATAACCGAGTACAACGCGGACTGAATTGCCGGTTAGAGAAAGAATAATTTGAAAATTAACTGATTTATACTCCTAATAATCTGTAAGAGTCAATTAAATTAAAATTTTTTTTTTGAATGTAATACTTTATAATAGGAATTATTATGATTGTTTAACAAAAGTAACGAATCCCACCGCTGCCACCAAATCAGCTGTTACATCCCGAGCGGAAGGCGAGGTTAAAAGGTTAGGTTAATAACTTTTTGGAGGAATGGTAGGCTGATTATGGTCAAGTTGGTAAAGCTTGACCTTTATTTTTAAGTAGGATCGTTTGTACTTGTCAAAACTACGGGTTTTGCGTTAAAACAAAAGAATATTCCCTTTTAATACATTTATTTAATGATTCAATAATTATATTACAAATAGTTACATAAATGTTACTTACTTTTAGTTACAGATTAGTCGTAGATTTAAGGTTATAGCGCTGGTCGGTATTAGTTTGGTTTTCAAGTTGTTGTTTCAATTGAATGAAACTTGGAAAGTTTGTTTTGTTACACTTATGTAATGTTCACAACTTTGAGACTTTTGCGTTTGTTTCAAGAGTTAATACCGCTTCTAAGTGTTACTTTTCGTCACTTGCACCTATCACGGAAAGAAACTTGTTTCTAAGTGTGAGAAAAGCAACTTGCACAATAATCGAGTACAATTCTATCCGCAATTGCCGATTAAAGAAAGAATTAGTGAAAAACTACAATTAATGAGACTTAACACGCAAAGTACGACAGTTAATATATTGAAATTATAAATCCTAAATGTCAAATTGCCTTTCTTGCACCCCTTAGGGAAAGAAACTTGTTTCTAAGTGAAAAACAAAATAGACTTGCACGATAATCGAGTACAATTCTAAACCGCAATTGCCGATTAAAGAAAGAATATTACAAATTCGTATAAAACTGAAGGGTCGCTCTACAATGACTATTGGTCTATAAAACCGCACTGAAACATTTGACAATTTTTGTTGAAAAGACTTTGGCTTATATACTAATGAATTATTAAAAAGTGGGAGAGTTTGTAGACAATTATGGGGGTAAAATATGTCAATTCTTAAGAATAATACTTTTTCATTATAATTCTATTTTTAATTATACTTCGGAGAAAGAATGCGTCTCATCGGCAACTACTCAGAAGTTTTACCCCATATATGGAAAGAGTCAAGCTTGAATTACACGCAGCGATTCCTAGAACTCGGGCTGCGCTAGAACTCGGTTGCGTAAGTAGGTCACAGCTAGCGAGTTCGAGCTTGCAACGCATTCTTCTCTATTTGACCAATTTCTATCTCTTATTTTGTTTTTCTCTAATTTTAAAATTGAGACAATACAGCGAGTATAATGTTTCAATTTTACTTATATCTCAATTTCGGACTTTCAAGTCTTTTTAACACGCGTATTATATGTCAAAATAAGATAATTGAGCCTTCCAATTCTATAACTCGCCCGACGCTCGGAGACACGCGCTAATGCCAGTCGGGTAGCAGTGATAGGCCCAGAGGCGCTCACTGCTACCCGACTGGCATTAGCGCGTGTCTCCGAGCGTCGGGCGAGTTATAGAATTGGAAGGCTCAATTGCATTCCTTTAGCTTTTTTTTTTACATTGCAGATACAGAAAACATATTCCTTACAATCTTATCAAAAACAAAAATGTATCTGGGATGTAACAGGACATTTTTCCAATATGTAAAAGACCTGTAAAAAGGGGTAATTTTTTTTAAAGTGATTAGGTTTGCTTGAAAATGGTTACTCGGGACAATTTTTTAAGAAGTGATTTGATTTGCTTGAAAATGGTCATTCGGCGGTTTTGGGGTCGCTGATTTCAAATCTGATGTCACATCTTTAAAAATCAAAATGGCGGAAATGAAAAAGGACATTTTTCCAAAATGCAAAAGACCGGAAAAAAATTTGGAGTAATTTTTCTCAAAAGTTACTAGATTTGCTTGAAAAGGGTTACTCGGGGGTTATTGGAGTTACTGATTACGAATCTGATGTTACTTTTCCAAAATCCAAAATGGCACATCCAATATGGCGGACATTTTTTTTAAGAAGGTTATTATATTTACTTAAAAATTATTACTCATGGATTTTTGGGTCGCTGATTGCGAATCTGTATTCAGAAAAATATGAATATCAAACAAATTAGTCTTTGTGGAAATACTTAAATTCTTAATTAGTAAAAAACACAACAGATTAGTAAAGAACAGAAGATCATTATTCCCAAAAAGACTAACTTGTTTGATATTAGTAAAAAACAGAACTGTTTTTTACTAATCGAGAAGATCATTATTCCCACAAAGACTTGTCATTAATTATTTGCATAATATCGAGAGCAAACAGACAGAAATGGTTTCGTAGTAGTAAATAGATTGAAGTCTTTAAATTTAATTATAAATGTCTAAATTGTTGAAAATTGTATGTATATTAAGGTAAATGTTTGTTGGTGCAATTATGAATATTTTTTTTAATTTATTGTTATTTGATTCGTTATAGCTTTGATCTAGACAATTATTTAACCCTTCAATGTGCTCGCCAAGATCAAGAATAGAATCAAAAAATAAAGGCAATATTTCAATACACAAAAAAGTTGCAAGGCTTTAAAGTTGAAATCTGCTCCTAATAGCCAATAGCTTATTTACAATCGAAAAAGCATGAAAAAACCTTTTCAAAATGTACTTAAGGGTTCAAATCGTGGTGTCGCATTTCCGTAATAATGCTAATAATACTTTTTTTACCTAATTTACATTTATTATGACACATCAGAACACATTATAAACAATTTTGCCTTCTTATATAAGGGCCGTTTCACGTCAACCGGACCAGAGCTCCTTCCAAAATTCTAATTAACGAAAATCATCTTATAACAGCTCAAAATAATCATCAGCTCATACTTTCTTGAATAAAAAGTGGCGAATTCAAAAATTCAAAATGGCGTCCTTACTGTACCACTTTTTTTAAATTTTTGTATTAACCCAGCTAACAAATTTGTTAATTAGCTTCAGAAAATATGTCGAACATTTTTTTTGAAAAATTTCTTGGATTCGCTTGAAACTTGTCACTCGGGGGTTTTCAGGGTCACTGATGACGAATCCTATAACATTTTTTCAAAATTCAAAATGCAGATCCAATATGGCAGATAGTTTTCTAAAAAAAAATTTTTTTTTCCTTAAACCTTGACAATCGTGGGTTTTCAGAGTCACTGATGACGAATCCAAGGATAGTTTGTGTAAATTTAAAATGGCGGATCTAAAATGGAGGCCATATTTTTAAGAAAAACTTTTTTGTTCCCCTTAAAACTTTTTACTCTGAGCAAATTTAATATCGTCTGTTGGACACTATTTCAATGGCGTTTTCAACTGTTATCACATCGAGGTGATCAAAGCGAAGAGTCTTATTTTATTTATTTCTAATTTTCAGTTTTAAAAATTTTTCTTGTAATTTTTAATAGTTTAAATTCTTTATAATTGTCTTAAATTTTCGAAATTTAACTTGTCTAAACTTTATACATTAGTTCCTTTTCTTTTTCATTTTCGACTTTATAAAAAGTGTCAAAACAGAAGCTTTTTTTCTGGAAATTGTCCGCTGACAACGAGAAAATTCTGCAATATGAGTCAAAAATATTTTTGCAAAAAGTATTTTGACATCTTTCATAAAGTCAAAAAATAAGAAAGAAAATAAGCAAATTTATAACGTTCAGACAAGTAAAAATTTTTAAAATTTAAGAAAATTACAAAAAAATTTTAAATGTTAAAAATTAAAAAGAAATTAAAAATTGAAAAAAAAATTTCATAAAAAAATAAGACTTTTCGGCTTAGTCACCTCCACGTGGAAAGAGTTGGTAATTTCACTTCCACTTCCACTTTCACTTTCACTTCAATTTTCACTTTAATTAAATTTCATTATACTTCCACTTTCACTTAAATTTTCACTTTAATTAATTTTCATCCTATTTCCACTTCCGCTTTTACTTTTACTTAAATTTTCACTTTAATTAATTTTCATTCTACTTTCACTTTTACTTTCACTTAAATTTTATCTTAATTTTCAGTCTACTTCCACTATCGCTTTCACTTTAATTTTTCTTAAATTTTCACTTTTATTTATTTTCATTCTACTTTCACTTCCACTTTCACTTAAGTTTTCACCATATTTAATTTTCATTCTACTTCCACATTCACTTAAATTTTCACTTTTATTAATTTTGATTCTACTTCCACTTTCACTTATATATTCACCTTCATTAATTTTTATTCTACTTCCACTTCTACTTTCACTTATGTTTTCACCTTATTTAATTTTCATTCCACTTTCATCTTAATTTTTACCTTAATTAATTTTCATTTTACTTCCACTTCTACTTTCACTTTCACTTAAGTTTTTACCTTATTTAATTTTCATTCTACTTTCACTTTTACTTCAATTTTACCTTAATTTTCAGTCTACTTCCACTATCGCTTTCACTTTAATTTTTCTTAAATTTTCACCTTCATTTATTTTCATTCTACTTTCACTTCCACTTTCACTTAAGTTTTCACCATATTTAATTTTCATTCTACTTTCACTTCCACTTTCACTTAAATTTCACCTTATTTAATTTTCACTTCAATTCTTAAACTTTTTGGTCTCACCTGCGGATATAAAAACAGAGTAGTGAAGACCAAGCGTGATGACTAACTTTTTACTTTTTGTTGTTTTGCTCGGACATTTTTGTTTTAATTAATTGTTTATATTTTAAATCTTAGAAAAGTTACTCTAAAAGGTTGCTCTTTATATATAGCGCATTGCATTCACCATCACGCTTGAGAGGTACTTGACAAATATTTTGTAATTTTTTATAAATTTAGTAAGTGTAAATTGAAAACTAATTGGCCTTTAAAAACTGATGTTTCAAGCTTAAAAACTAATTTTGGTTTTCTATTTAAAACTATTTTTTTAAAAACACAAAGAAAAAATGAAAATTTTGAAGAGTTACTTTTGTATGTCAAAAATAGTTTTTCTACTATTTTTCTTACAATGCAATATTGAATGAATATTATTAATAAAACTTTGTACAAAGTTGCAGTATATCAAGTACAATAAGTTGTCTTTAAAGCAAAATTTTGTCGATTTATGATTTTTAAATACATTACAATTTGTCATTACGCCTTGGTCTTCCATATACTTAACTCATTTCATTTAAATTGAAATTTTATGTCTCTTGGTTTAGCTAGCATTTTTCATCGTTTGTTGTCCACGTAATAGAATTAATATTTATTAATTTAAACTAATTTTAAAGAATTTATAAGACAAAAAAAGTTATAGAAAATTATGTTTTTATAGAAGTCCTTTTGGAGATATGCTAAAAAGACTTTGGAGATAAAATTATTTTAGCCATTGCATAAACTATGTTTAATGAAATTATTTAGTTTCTTTTAATAATAATTAAGTTAAATTTTTACTATGAAAATGATTAATAATTAATAGAGGGTAGATTTTATAAAATTATCAATACATCAAAAATTTTTACATTCGAAAGAATCATTTATTTATAATAGTTATTTATGATACAAGCCCGTAAAGTAGGTGATTATATGATTGCGATGTTTGCAGCATGAGCCGAAGGCGAGTGATGCACATCGCACGAATATAATCACCTACTTTACGCACGTGGGTCATACAAAACTTTTTGTAACACTCACCTCTAAAGTTGGAAACACAAAATATATGAAAAGTAAAATAAATAAAAATTTAAATCATGATTTTAAGAAAATTATATATTTTATTTCTTTTATTAACAATAAAAGATATTATATTTAGATCATAGTTGTGGAATTGGTTAAATAATTGTTAATTATAAATGAATTGAAGTTTTCAATAATAGTATTAATTAATTTTTAAAAATATTAAAATAACATGAATTTAGCTTAGGTGTCACGCTTTGCACACTAAAGTTTATCGAAGATTTTTTTGTCACATTATTGACATTTGCACTTGAAATCGAAAATGTCTTGATTAGTTTTACGTACACTTGATGACGATAGTGTAATTGATAAAACTAATTAATTTTTGTAAATATTAATTGTGAAATTTGTGCATGAATTCAGATTATACTGCAAAATGAGCTGCCGTGCGTAAAGTAAATCAGCGTGCGTAAAGTAATTTACTTTACGCACGCTTATGAAAAGTGACACTTTACACATACTTTTCGATGTGTAAAGTTCAACTTTAGAGGTTAGTGTTACAAAAACAATATATTCTTTATATAGTTTATTTGTATTTTGCAAAATCAATTATAATATTATCGAATGTAAAAGTTGTTAAGCTCTTACCTGTTGTTTTCTTTATAATTATTTAAAATTTATTGTTTTTTTAATGAAAATTTTTTTATTAAAAATAACTTGATTTAAGAGCATTTTGCCAGAGGAATTTTCCTTTCAAAACAAGAACATTTTATTCAGTGATGTGCTATGACAATGCTTTGGTTAAAGGGATGTTTGGATTTGTAGTTACTAGTGCGTTCAATATAATGATGAGTTTTTTCCCCAATCAAGGATGAGCTTCTTATTCTCATTAATTATAATAAAGTCTAAAAAGTTATGCAATTATACTTTTAAATCTCGAAGATAAATATTCTTTTTCTTCTTTCGTCCACAATAACTATTAAAAATCCTTATAATTTTTACAATTTTGTCCATTGCTATTGCTAACTAAAACAATAGTTTATGCAATGGCTAAAATAATTTTATTTCCAAAGTCTTTTTAGCATATCTCTAAAAGGACTCCTATAAAAACATAATTTTTTATAACTTTTTTAGTCTTAGAAATTTTTTAAATTTAGTTTAAATTAATAAATATTAATTCTATTACGTGGACAACAAACGATGAAAAATTGCTAGCTAAACCAAGAGACATAAAATTTCAATTTAAATGAAATGAGTTAAGTATATGGAAGACCAAGGCGTAATGACAAATTGTAATGTATTTAAAAATCATAAATCGACAAAATTTTGCTTTAAAAACAACTTATTGTACTTGATATACTGCAACTTTGTACAAAGTTTTATTAATAATATTCATTCATTATTGCATTGTAGGAAAAATAGTAGAAAAATAGTAGTAGAAAATTTAAGTAAAAGTGAAAGTGGAAGTAGAATGAAAATTAATTAAAGTGAAAATTGAAGTGAAAGTGGAAGTGAAATTACATAATCGACCCCCTGCTATTTTAAATTTTGTATAGAGGATCTCATAAAATAAACAATGATCGTAAAGTTAAACAATAATATATTAAGTACAATAAAAATGAATAAGAGACAAGTATACAAAAATTGGCTTCCGCCGTGTATCTCGACAAAGACTATAATAAGAGAGTCGACCACAGTCTCATACGTGTAAGTCACGTGATTCAAAATATCCCCACTACATATTGTCCCAAATGAACACGCGGCTGATTTAAACGTTTAATGATTCTACACTTCCCCTCAAACGCGTGCACTAATTTGAAATTCCCAAAACACTTAATCCCATTTGATTAATATGTTTTAGATGTTTAGGACCTCCAAGTCCCTTGGTTAGAATATCTGCCATCATCTCGCCCGTTGGGATGTATCCAATTTTAATTATTCCTTTACTCAAGACCTCACGTACAAAATGATAGCGAATACTGATGTGTTTGGTGCGGCTATGAAATACCGCATTTTGCGCGAGCAATGGGCTCCTTGGTTGATTCCCAAATCCAAAAAAAATTACAAAGAAATGTCCGACATATTGGAGCTGCTATTTTGAATTTACAAAAACTGTTATTAAATTTGTCATTTGCGACCCCAAAAACTCCCGAGTGATAAGATTTAAGAAAGTCCAAGAAATTTTTTAAAAAAATGTTCCCATACTTTTTAAACATTGATGTAAAAAAAATTTTTTACTATACTGAATTCACTTTTTCTAAATTTCGATTTCACCGTCTTGAAATCAAAGTTTTTCTATTTTCTATTTTGAAAGTACAACAATTTTGCCCACCAATACCATACTTTAGAAAGGTTTTAAAAAATGTTTAGTTCTAAATAAAAATATTTTTAAAAAATACACTAATTTTTTTGGTGTTTTTCAAAAAAATCCGCTATATTGGATTTTGTGTTGATCAAATTGCTATTTTGACCCCAGAATCTTGAAGATCGACCCCCGAAACCCACTATACCTCATATATGTAGTTTAGAAATTTCACTCCTGAAAAATTATGGTTGATTTAAGACTTTAAATTATCCCCAATATAATTTGCCAAAACTTACCATGAACCACAAAAACTACCCCTTAAAAATTAAAATTGAAAAATTCTTACAATTTTTGTAACATAAATATTTAACAATTCTTTTGATGTTAGTAACACTGAATTTAGTATTAAAAAACCTACCTTATTTTAAAAAGCTACCTTGATATTCAAAAGTCACCTCCTTTCCCAGTGACGAAAAATGTATTTTTTATTTTCAAATCACTCTACAAGTCACATTTTTTTACCAAAACGATTTTCTTTTTTTCCAAATCTTCCTAATTAAATTCTCTATCGATATCTATAGTCTGATTTTTAAATCTTTGCTTTAAAATAACAATAATTTTAAATAACAATAAGTATTAAAAAATCATAAAATTGTAAACAACATTTTTTATTAGCTTCATTAATAAAGAAAATTAATAAAAAAACCTATTAAAATAATGTTTAAGTGTTTCTGATTTATAAAAAAAGTATAACAATTTATTAAATTGTATAAACAATTAATTGTTGTTATTTTTTTCATTAACTATACTTAGAGCTATTAATTTTTATTTTTTTCTCAATAGTGCAATTTGTCATAAGTAAAACGTCTACTAGTGATAACAAATAAAACAAGTTGTGAATTAAGATGTTCATATAATGAACATTTTGCTTCCTCTTTACGATAAGCAAAAAATTTGCTTTAAAGTGAATTTTTTCATTTTATTTAATTCTATTAATGCTAATAAAATATATTCTTTTTACACACCAATCGATTCGTCTTGATGAAATAAAGATTTTTATTTTGTTTTTAAGCCAAGAGTAACATTTTATTATAAGGCAACATGATTTTCCAGAAGGAAATAAATTTCTAATTAAAGTGCCAATTTTTTGTTTTATTTATGTTTAATTCTATAAATTCAAATACAATATATACTTTATATATACCAATCGATCCGTTTTAATGCAACGGATAAGATTATTGAAAAAATAAATAAAATTTTATTGTACTGAAATATAATTTTGATGAAAAACAAAACAAATTAATTTTGAATTAATTAATAAATTTATTAGCTGGGTTAGTACAAAAATTTGAAAAAAGTGTTGCAGTAAGGACGCCATTTTGAATTTTTGAATTTGTCACTTTTTATTCGAAAAAGTATGAGCTGACAATTATTTAGAGCGGTCATAGGTTGATTTATGCTGATTAGAAGTTTGGAAGGAGCTTTGGTCCGGTTGACGTGAAACGTCTCATAAATATTTTAATGATTTAGTTGTTTCAAAAAGTTTTGTTTTAAATTTCATACAAAACTGTTTGAAATTTCAAACAAAAGTATTTGAAATTTCATTCAACACTTTGTATTAATTTTCAAAAGAAAAATTTGAAACTTTAAAAGAAATGTGTTTTAAAATCTAATACAAAAATTTGTAATAAATTTAAAAATGTTTGTTGTAGTTTTTCAAAATTGGAAATGATAATTGCTTCAAACATTTTTGTATAAAATTTGGAACAAAAATTGTTAACAGTATATTTCATTTCTATGTACAAGAATTTTACAGTAATTAAACATTAAATATTTTTCAAAAATGTGGTTAATTGATAAAACAAGTAAAAAGAAACGACGAATTTGTAATTTCTATACACTTTGAAAAATTTAGAGCAAAAGAAGATGTTTTTATAGAATTTAAAGAAAATTTTGTTATAGATTGGAATGGAATTTGACTTCGTATTGTACAACTGCCAAATCTTAAAAAAAATTTCTCTTTAATTGGCTATACTTCACTAAAAGTCTATTTTAAATTAAAGTTCGAACTCGACGGTTTATTACTAGAGTCGGACAAGAACTAGATAGACTCTTGTATTATTTGTGTAAAAGATCGGTTTATTTTCAAACTTTTTAATGTTTTTTAATTTTATTTTTCTTTATATTTCTTTTTATTTTTCTATATTCATTTTTCTGTTTTTTCTAAATCAATTGGAAATTCTTTTTTTATATGGAATTTTCAAACCAATTATATTATATATATATATATATATATATATATATATATATATATATAAGATGAGACTTTTGTCTGTACATTGCTCAGAACTTAAAATTTTACACATAATTATTCGTTTTGAGCATCCAGGATTCAAAAAATGCCAATAAAAAATTTTGTGTATGTATGTATGTATGTATGTGTGTATGTATGCATGTATGTATGTATGTATGTATGTCCGTATGTCACAGAATCTTTGTTCGCGAATCACTTAAAAACGGCTGTACCGTTTAAAACCATATTTGGCAGAATGCTTGATCTTGGGCCAAGGAAGGTTTTTAAATTTACAGATTTGAAAAATATTAATTAGAACGGGAGATATTCAATTTTTTCAAAAAATTCAAAAATCAAAAATTTTCAAATTTTACCTTTTTTTAAAAAATGCTTTCAAACTTTGTATAATTGAGTATAACATGTTATTTAATCACAATCTAGAATAGATTTGCAAAAAAAATGTCCTATAAATAAGATGAAAGTATAAACATGATTTTTTAAAAATTCAAAAAATCGCAAATATCTAAATTTTATATTTTTTAATGAACTGCTTTTAAACTATCTATAATTAAGTATTACATGTTCTTTTGTCACATTTTAGCATAATTTTGCAAAAAATAGTGTCCAATAACTAAGATTTAACTATAAAAATGTTTTCAAAAAATTGCAAATTTTAAAGTTTACATTTTTTAATGAATTGCTTTTAAACTCTGCATAATTTAATAATACATGTTATTTAGTCACATTTTAGCATAATTGTACACAAAAAATAGTATCAATTACAATAAGATGTAAATATAAAAATATTTTCAATATAAAAATATCGAAAAAATTCTAATTGTTATTAATTACTATCAAGCTTAATTCAGTAGTCGTTTGTAAGATAATGAAAAAGGCCTATTTTACGGTTTTTAAAGATGACATTTATTATTTTAATCCCAACTAGTTTCAAGCCATATATGGCTCCTCATCAGGGGATGAATATTTCACAAATACATAATCCAAAAAAACAAAACAGCACACAAAAGATTTCAAAAAGGATTACATTTTTTAATTATCTGAAATAAAAATTAAAAATTAAAAAATTATTTTAGATTTAAAAATTGAAATATGTATTTTAAGGTTATATTTTAAATAGTGAAAAAAAGCAGAAAAAAACTTCGTACCCTTTAGAAAAAAATATAAGCATGTAATTAATTAATTAATTAATTAATTAAGTATAAAAAAATAATATGGATAATAATAACAAGAAATTTTTTGAAAAATTTTTTGTTACATGCTTATATTTTTTTCTAAAGGGTAAGAAGTTTTTTCTGCTTTCTTTTTCACTAATTAAAATATAACCTTAAAATACATATTTCAATTTTTAATTCTAAAATAATTTTTTAATTTTTAATTTTTATTTCAGATAATTTAAAAATTTAATCCATTTTGAAATCTTTTATGTGCTGTTTTGTTTTTTTGGATTATGTATTTGTGAAATATTCATCCCCTGATGAGGAGCCATATATGGCTTGAAACTAGTTGGGATGAAAATAATAAATGTCATCTTTAAAAACCGTAAAATAGGCCTTTTTCATTATCTTACAAATGAATATTTAATACGGTCAAACAAACAAAAACTACTTTTAATTTAGTAGTATTTTTGGGGTCTGTGATTAAGATTGTGATATTAAAATAATGCAATTCATAATTATTTATCCAGTTCATTCATAATATTCTTTAATTAAAAGAACTTCAGAAATTCTAAAAATGGAAATATTTTATGATTTTATTTTCATTATAAACAGGCTCTAGACCCTTTTGTACAATTTTGTACAGTTTTGTACTTAACAAGAAACACAATATTAATTAAAACCAAATTAACAATAGAAAACAAATCAAGGGCGTTGGACTTTAAATATTTTATTTTTCATTGTTATTTTCATCATTACTAACGTCAAAAATGTTCCTTCTCAAATTCGCCTTAAACAAATTTAAATATACTTGGTTTTTAGTTTTAGCCATAAATAAACCTGCAGATGGCTACAAAAATTGATTTATTTTATGAAAATATTCTTTTTTAAGAAAATATGTTATGAAAAACTATGTTATATACCAGTCTTTTACGGGTTTAAGTTTCCACTATAATACATTTAACAAAGTGTCTACGAATTGCCCGGGGAAACTGATGAATAGCCGCGGAAATTTAATTTGACCAGGAAAAATCGGTAATTTTCTTACCAAATTAAAAAAGTTTTATTATATTAATTTGTTTTTTAAAACTGTTTTATACTTTAATTTTTATTGATGTAATATTTATGACAACAGACCCCAGTCAAAATTTAAGCCCTACTTTTAGCTTTAACAAAAAATACTATTCCATATTTTAGATGTAAGTATAAAAATGTTTTCGAAAAATTAAAAAAAACGAAAAAATTATCTATTTATAAGACACAATTTTTTGAAAAATTATGCTAAAATTTGAACAAATAACATGTAATAATGAATTATAGATCATTTAAATGCAATTCATTAAAAAATATAAAATTTGAAAATTTTCGATTTTTTAAATTTTTTAAAAATTTTTTTATACTTACATCTTGGTTATAGGACATTATTTTTGGCAAAACAATTTTTACATTTTGATATATTGCAGTAAATTAATCAGTTATGACTATTGTGAGATATATATTTATAAACAATAAATTTACAATTTTTAAACATATTAATTAGAACGGGAAATATTCAATTCGAGGTTTAACTATTATGGATGTTTTGAGCATTGTATAGCATTGTAAACTGGAAAAAAGTGCAAAAATGCACCAATTTAATTTAATCGGGGAAAATTATGACTTCAGCTTGCAATATAATGTCTTAGTTTCGAGTTAAGCAATTATGCTACAATTAGTTCGAATTTGACTTTACTATAGAGCAATTCCAAGCCAAGTGATCATGAGGATTTTTGATGATTTTAGCAATTTTAAAAATATTTTGTGAATTTGTTCCCTTATATGCATGGAATAAGAATGTATAAAACTTTTTTCAAAATTTTCAAAATTTGTTGAGTTATGTCTTTTTCAAAATTTTGATCGTTTTTTTAAAAAAGGCACGTAACTTTTTTTCTTGTTGACCGATTAAGATAAACTTTTTTGGAAAATATTCATAATAAAAAGTACTTTAAAGAAAAAAATAAAAAAAAAACAATTTTTTTTTGCCCGAAAAAAAATTCAAAAAAATTTTTGAATTCAATTTTTAGAAAAAATGTACCTTTGATTTGAAATTTTTTGTGTGTAAATATTGTCAATAAAGTAAAGAATACTTCCTACAAATTTAATTATGGGACAACGATAACTTTACGAGAAAAAAAAATGTCCAGTGCGGCGCGTCGGGACGTGTGCAGTATTTGCTTATAGCCGCGCAAGTTTTGTTTTAAATCTTTTTAAAGGTCATACTTTCTTGCTAAAATGATTTCTTCTAAATTTTGTAATTAAAATTAAAATTAAAAATTGATTTTTCGAGAGTTATTTTTGAATTTTTGAATAAAATTTTTTAAATAACAATAAGTATTAAAATAATGATGACATATTTTTTTGGCTTTATTGATTAAGAAAATTCATCAAAAATCTTATTAAAATAGTTTTGGATTCACAATGAAATAGAAAATTATTTAGTTAAATATTATTTAAACAATTAAAAGTAATTATTATCATCATGAAGTGTACTTAGAGCTAGAAATTTATAGTTTTTTCTATATTTTGCATTGAATTGTATTAAGATAAACTAAGAATTTCTTGTTTTAACTGTAATAAATTAAAAAACTAAAATTAATTGTGTAAATAATGTTTAACTTATAAATTTTTATAATAACTAATACGAACGAGTGATAAAATCATATTACCTTATAAATTTTTAGTTTTTATTTCATAGTTCAATTTTCAAAATACAATTCAATGCAAAATATAGAAAAAACTATAAATTTCTAGCTCTAAGTACACTTCATGATGATAATAATTACTTTTAATTGTTTAAATAATATTTAACTAAATAATTTTCTATTTCTTTGTGAATCCAAAACTATTTTAATAAGATTTTTGATGAATTTTCTTAATCAATAAAGCCAAAAAAATATGTCATCATTATTTTAATACTTATTGTTATTTAAAAAATGTTTTATTCAAAAATTCAAAAAAAAGGCTCAAGAAATCAATTTTTAATTTTAATTTTAATTACAAAATTTAGAAGAAATCATTTTAGCAAGAAAGTATGACCTTTAAAAAGATTTAAAACAAAACTTGCGCGGCTATAAGCAAATACTGCACACGTCCCGACGCGCCGCACTGGACATTTTTTTTTCTCGTAAAGTTATCGTTGTCCCCTAATTAAATTTGTAGGAAGTATTCTTTACTTTATTGACAATATTTACACACAAAAAATTTCAAATCAAAGGTACATTTTTTCTAAAAATTGAATTCAAAAATTTTTTTGAAATTTTTTTCGGGCAAAAAAAATTTTTTTTTTTTTTATTTTTTTCTTTAAAGTACTTTTTATTATGAATATTTTCCAAAAAAGTTTATCTTAATCGGTCAACAAGAAAAAAGGTTACGTGCCTTTTTTAAAAAAACGATCAAAATTTTGAAAAAGACATAACTCAACAAATTTTGAAAATTTTGAAAAAATTTTTATACATTCTTATTCCATGCATATAAGGGAACAAATTCACAAAATATTTTTAAAATTGCTAAAATCATCAAAAATCCTCATGATCACTTGGCTTGGAATTGCTCTATAACTTCAAAAACTGGTGGAAATTTTGGATTAACTTATATTACTATAATTAAATTTCTACAAATAATTGACAAACATTGTTTTCTGCATCTTAATTAATAAAAAATAAATTATTTGATGATAAAAAGTCAATCACTGTTTTAAAATAGTAATATTTTTATAATGAAATAGTTAATAGTAGCTAATTATTATTTCTCCAGTCAAATACAATTTTAAAAAAAATTTAAAAATCAAAAATTTTCAAATTTTACATTTTTTTAAAAAATGCTTTCAAACTTTGTATATTTGAGTATAACATGTTATTTAGTCACATTCTAGAATAGATTTGCCAAAAAAATGTCCTATAACTAAGGTGTGAGTATAAATATTATTTTAAAATAATTTTAATATAATTTCGCAAAAAAAAATACCCTATAACTAAGATTTAAGATTAAAAATGTATTTAAAAAATTTTAAAAATGGCAAATTTTCAAAGTTTCCATTTTTAATGAATTGCTTTTTGGGTCGCTGAATCCGAATCCGAGGTCCATTTAACCCCATCAGATCAGGATTTTGACATAACCTCAAAAAACCAATACGGCGGAAACGTTTTTAAAAACTTCATCTGATTTGCATAAAATTTGTTACTGTGGGGTTTTTGGGGTCGCTGATTACGAATTTGAAGTCAGTTTTCAAAAATTCAAAATGGCGGATCCAAAATGTCGGCTTAATTTTTCAAAATTACTTAGATTTGCTTTAAATTTGTTAATCGCGAGTTTTTTAGGTCGCTGATTACAAATAAGAAGTCAGATTTTAAAAATTCAAAAATTTTAAATTTTTTTTTCAATTTTATAATTTACTTTTTTCAACTTCTTATTAAAAACTATTAATTTATATTATGCGCTTTTTTGAAGCAATTGTCACAGTAATATAACTTGCATGCTTTGCAGTATTTCCTTGTTCGGAAAAAGAAAGTACAAAATTTTTGGCTATGTACATCAGAAAAGATTATTTGAACAAAGTAAGAACGGGAAAGTAGTCAGTACATGAGACAGAAAAACAGCATTTACCTCGATACTGTTGCACCTCAAAATGCAAAATCCGAACAAGGAAATACTGCAAAACATGCAAGTTATTTTACTGTGACAATTGCTTCAAACAACCGCATAATACAAATTAATAGTTTTTGATAAAAAGTTGAAAGAAGTAAATTATAAAGATGAAAAAAATGAATATTTCTGAAAAAGTTATAATAAATATGTCACTTCACGATATATGTCGCATAAATTCACTTTAATTATTAAATTCACAAATCTAGCCTTCTTTTCGAAATTATATATAAACCTCCGACTTTTCGGGAAATACAAAATATAAACTCTACCTATTTTCGGTAGAAACATTATATTACGCAGCCCTACTGCGGGAGGAACAAGTTAAGACTCAAACGTTAAATCGATCGAAGTCATGGATCACACCCAGAAATTTCATTAAAATATTAATAGTGGGGAGACTGTTGCACACAGTTCATTAAACTTCTTTGTTACCTGGCAAGCTTTTCGCAAGCTTGTAAATTCCTAATGTTGGCTAACACGAGTTTAATGCTCTAAATCCACTATACTTTTAATGTGTATGTTTCTTTTCTTGATATACTAGTCACTTTTACTTGCGCGCTACGCGCGCCCTCTTTTTTCTGCTATTCAATATGAAAATATTTTAACATTAAAAAAGTTTCTAGCATTATTCTAAAGATAAACACATATTTATTAAAAGAATTTTATCTGAAACGATTAAATTTTGTATTCCTAAATTGCACCAATTTTTTAGCAATCTTGAAACATGCTTATATAATCTTAAGTATTAAATTGCCTTAAGCTTCAAATGTTTAAATTATTCAATTTTTTATCATTTTTATCTGTAAAAAATATTAAGAAATTTTTAATTAATTAAAAATTATGATTAACAAATAGAAAAAACTTACTTTATGCATAATTTTTATTTCTCAATAATAATATTGTTCATCAACTCATTCTTTTCTTTTAGGAAGTAATTTGCATAATTTGTACACTAAAAATAATTTAATTGAAACAAATAAAAATTTATTTACTCAATTAAATAGTTTAATTGTCGATTATGCAATAAATATTTATTTTAACCAAGTAAATATTTATTAGATCTAAGTATTTTATTTGACGGTATGAAATAAATATTTATTTGCATCAATAAAATAATTTTTTTAAGTAACTAAATCTTTATTTTTATCAAATATCCAATTATTTAGCACAATTAATTCATTTAATTCAGACTAATATTTCTTTAATTGAATATTTTTTGCTTAGGGAATTTAGGAAATCTGCATACAGATACCTTGGATTCCTCATTCCAAGGTTATGTGGGGTTGGTAAAATAAAAGAATATAAAATAAAGACAAATTATAAAATTGTTTAGCAAGCTAGCGACTTACTGACAGCCCCGACCCACTAAAAACCCGTAACCTTTCTTTTGAAGCCCTTCACCCACCCTCGGAACTGTCGCAAGACTACAGCCTTCGAGGTTGACGCTCCAACTCTGTCGCTGGTGCAATGTTAAAGAGTAATTGAGGAGCCGGGAAGAAGAACTCGCCGAGCGCGGGAACGTATACTCTATTGGGGAATCCACACTTCGATCTAAGAAGCAGTGAGCGCCTCTGGGCCTGTCTCTGCTAGCCGACTGGTATTAACGCATGCGTTGGAGTGCTCGGCGAGTTCTTCTTACTGACTCCTCAATTGTATTAACCCATTTAGTCCCAAATGTCCGTATTTCTTAGCACAAGTTCGAGCTTTCCGTTCTACGAGTTACAATTTTCAAACAAAATCAGGAGATAGGTTTTTTTAATGGTTTGAGTGTCCTCTTTCAGAATCTAAAAAGAAATTTCAATTTCAAATTTATAGTAAAATGTTATAATTCGCAGAAATTTTTTTTAAATTACATTACGCTCTCTTGTAATTAAAATGTTGCTAATGTTTCAAATTTTAATTTAAATTTATTTAACAGTATTTAAAAATATTATAAACAATTTTCATAGAAAAAGAAGTTTTGAGTGGAAAGAATTTTTTTCACATTTTGCTTGGTTTGACATTAGAATAAATTTTAGAGAGACAAACCTTTGTTTATAATTGTTTAACATTTTTTTAACAATATTATAAACAATTTTTACAAAAAACTATGTTCAGAGTGGAAAAAAATCTCCTTTTCTTCGACACTAACTTATTTTAACATTACAATTTCTAATAAAAATTCACTGTAGCTTTTTCTGGTTCTGAGATATGGAAGCAACGTTAGATATTACATTTATTGCGTTTCAAGTAAAATTTTTAATTTCAAATCAGTATAATTTCGATTACATTTTAACAGGTTAAAAATTTCAAATAGTAAATTTGAAATTGTTCAATTCTTTTAATGAAATATGAGAAAAAACCAAGAAATAAATTTATGTTTAATAATTTTTGACACTCTCACCTTCTTGTCCAAACTTTAAAACTTAGTAATTTAATAAATAAAATCATCGTAAACAAATTGGCTGCCTTTATTCCCGTGTTACTTACGATATTTTTTATTCCTAATGCACAAAAGTGTCGATTTCAGATAGCAGACGACAGGGAGTAAAAGTCATTCACTTGTTCGACTTATATGAAAATGGCGGCCGTTGTCTCTCTTGGGCAAAAATAACGCATGGGATTTTTATTACTTTAAGGAGATAGAAAACAGATGATAGAATTAATTAAAAAAGAGGACTATAATAAGAATGGTATTTAGTTACATTCAGATTTTTTAAACATTTGCATATAATCCATTTGGTTGTTGAATCTTATTAAAAGAAAAATAATTTTTAAAATTAAAACATATTTTTTTATATTACATATGTATACCGAAAAAAGTTTAGTTTTCATAAATTTTATGTTACAAAATTTTTTTCTTTCCTTTGAAAATAGATGAACTTACATTTTCACCGGTACTGTAAATATTTCACATTGAAAATTCCGATAAACATAATGATAGCAAATTAAACTTAATTAAAATTGAAGGGCCGGATGCATCAACTGCCGCTACGCGCTATTACACGAAATAATACCAGCCAGGTAGCAGTGAGAGGCCCAGAAGCGCTCACTGCTCCCTGACTGGTATGATCCTTTACGGCGGCGCGTAGCGGCAGGTGTTATATCCGGCTCCTTAATTATTCAAAAATTTCACTATAAACATAATTTTTTATATACATATTACTTCTAGTATCTCCTAAATATATTTTTACGGATTCAAATGAACGTACCCTCGATAATGCAACATACATCTGACCGTGATTAAATACATCTCTTCTTAAATCTATATATATTCTGTTAAATGTTTGTCCTTGAGAATTGTTAATGGTCATTGCAAAAGCTAATTTTATAGGAAATTGTCTTCTTTTAAAAGTAAACGGATATAAAGTTTCACAATATAAAGTTACTCTATGTAAAAAGACAATATTTCCACTCTTATCTCCCGTTAATATTTGACATTTAATAACATTATGTGATAAATCTAAAACAATTAACCTTGTTCCGTTACATAATCCTTCATTAATACTAAGATTTCTAATAAGCATTACAACGGAATTAATTCTTAAATGTGGAGAGAGAGTATTTAAATATTCTGGTAATAAAGTTTCAGAAAATTTTCCATTATCACAATTTTTAGTAGAATCAATACTTTTATATATTTTTTCACCTTTACTGTCTAAGAGACGCACCACTCTCTTATTAATATCATCAACGTCAACGTTTCTAGGTGCTAAAATTGCACACTCTGACAACTCCTGAAATTTATTCTGTTGTTAAACTGACATTACATTTCTTCTGCAATATCTACATTCAAAAGAAGAATCCTTTAGGGCATCAAGTACATAATTCAACTACAAGTTTTTGTTTTACATTTAATTTAGCATAATTCTGTTCTCCTATGTTAATATGTTCTGCAATACTTATATCATTAACTTGTTGAGTAAGAATTTCATCTTGTATATCTAACAATCCCTGAAAGTCAGTTAAATTATATCCTTCGTTAAATAACATTGTTTTAATATTTCTATAAGCCCTTTGTTCAGCATCAATGTCGTTAGTTTTTGAATAATCTTCTGACATTTGACCCTTAAATTGCTCCCAAAGTTTATCCGGTTGTACAGGATGACAATGAATTAAAATTCTTATAAATAATTGGCGAAGTGAATGAGGAATCATCCATAATGCAGCTTCTTCCATTGTTCTAATCCACTCACTATCATCTTCTACAAGTCCTAATGCCAAACAAGCAGATGTAAAAGATTCATGAACAACTCCATTAACTGTTCTCAAACTTTCAAAAGAAGTTGCTCCTTTTACTGTAAGCAATAATAGTCTAAGATTAAATAACTCTAATTGATTTGGATTAACTGAATACATTCTTCCCAAAACTTTTTCTTTACGAATTCTTTGTTTCCATTCAAGAGATTTTGTTACCCATGTATAATTCACATGGTAATTCTGAATAATAATACTTTTGAGTATTACTATCCCGTTGGTTAAGTTTAAAGTAATCCAGAAGTTTTGTATTTTTATTTAAATCGAAAGAAATACCGTTACTATCTTTTTTTCTCGAATAATAACATTCTGTTCATTTGGCAAATGTATGGGCAAGCGATTAACGCTATGACTCTTTTTTCCTAAAGGTTTACTTAGAATTCTCCAAACTGCCTCAACTGGACCAACATATCTATTTTCTTCATAATTATTTATTTCATTATGATTAATAGTTACATCACCATTCGCATTTGTGATAATAATAGATGCAGCGTCATGCCCTTTGAAAATATATTTATATAAATATTTAACAGACTTGATACTCGAAACTATTTCTACATTAATATGGCAATTAAATATTTTGAAAGTTTAGGACAATACGGAACAACATTAGAATTATCAACAATAAATCCATTTGAAATATAACGATCAACACTTTCAACTGTTAATATTTTAGAATTTTCTTTCAATATAACTAACAAATGAATGTGTGGCATTCCTCGCTTTTGAAATTCAATAACATAAACATAAGATTTGACCTCTCCAAATAATTTATTATCAACAATATATTTAAGTAAATGTTTTACTTTTAATGCGAATACTCTAGTTACAATATCAGGCCTATCAGCAGCAGTTTGATGGGGTAATAAATTTCCCTGTATCTCTTTCCAATTTGGATTACACGTCATTGTAATAAATAAATCTGGTCTACCATGACGAGCAACAATAGCCATCGAATCCTGATATTGTTGCATCATATTGCGAGGTGATCCAATAAAAGTGGAAGGCAATATAAGCGTTTTTCCCACGTGTACATCATTTTCCAACTCATTATTGTGTAAATAATCGATCAATCCTTTATATGTTTCACTTCTTAATTGAGCTTGATTATTTGCACAAAATCTTAATCTATCTTTTTCTATTTTTACATAATTGTCAACCACCCATTGTTGAAACAATCTACCCCCATATAAAAATGGATTAAATTCCTCATCTCTTATAGCAATTTTGTATTTAATATAGGCAGATCTAGAAATAGTATGATTTCTACTTCTATAATCACTATCACTACGAATCATATTAATATTATAACCCATATTTCCAAGTGGATAAAATATAGGATAAATCCATGGTTCAACATTGGGATCTAAATTGCTAACTAATTTTAATTCCTTTGTGGATTTGTTATAAACCGTTACATAAGATTCTGGTATTTCTCCCTCAGAGTTTGTATTAAAAATTACAGCAACTTCATTAAAACTTTGAAAATTATATCTATTTTTATCAAAACCTTTTTTCAAACTGAACAATAATTGTAATTCAGGAATTTCTTCATTTTTTTGTCTTGCTAATTTAGTTTCTATTCTAATTACCTCTGACATCATCATGTAAGATTTTGTGTATGCATTAGAATTTCTCATAATATTTTCTATAGATTTTAAAATGTCTTCATCCAAATTGTCGTTACTTTTCAATCTGTATCTGATTGATTCCTCAGGGTCATAAATAAATAATTGACCAAAACATGGATCTTCACCTTTATCCGGATATAAAGCACTATTAATTTGATAATAAATTTGACCTTGAATTTTGTAACAGAATGGTCCTCTTCTTCTTCCATTTAAATTAATTACATTAGCATTTAAAGATGCAAAAGAAAAAGAATTATTGTACAGCCTTATATTCTTTTTAAAATGACCAGATTTTTCATGAAGCCCTTCTAGCAAAAGCTTTAATTCATCTGGATATTGTATAGAAGTTAAAACAACACCTCCGTGACTACAACAGTCATTAAAACTAACTTTTCTACCAGCAACTTGTTCATCTTTAAAATCTTTAGCTTGACAATGTGTGCAATAATAATTCATTGGACCTAGATAATTTTCAACATTATTTGACTTAAATGTTTTATTATCATCTAAATCTATATTTAATATTTTCTTTGGAACAGAAATATTCAAATTTAAATTTATACTATTATTTACCAGTTTCAAGTCATTTTGAATTTGATGATTTAATACTGTTTCACAATAATTTCTTTGACATAGAGTATTTTTTGTTTTTGACAAAGTACTTCTATCACAGTTTATATTTTTTAATTTCAGGTTTTGAGCATATTCTATTTTAGATTCACCTTGAAGTTTTTTCTTAGTTGAAGTATGCACTTCACCTGAATAATTTACATTATCAATTTTACATTTTAGTTTTTGCCTATCACGATAATTTTTTTGAATTTCAGCCCTATTTTGTTTGAGTGTTGTTAACGCATTATTTTTTCATCTATTTTATTTAATACTCTCGTAAAGAAATAGAAGTGTGTGCTTCCTCTAAGTAATTTGCATTATCAATTTTATGTTTTAATTTTTGCCTATCACGATAATTTTTTTGAATTTGAGCCCTAATTTGTTTAAGTGTTGTTGATAATTCAATATTTCCTTTATTTATTTTATTTATTTCTCTCGGAAAAGAAAGGAAAGTGTTTTCTTCCTCTGAATAATTTGCATTATCAACTTTACGCTTCAATTTTTGCCTTTCACGATAATTTTTTTGAATTTCAGCCCTACTTTGTTTAAGTGTTGTTGATGATTCAACATTTCCTTCATTTATTTTAGTTATTACTCTCGGAAAAGGAAGCACAGTGTGTACTTCCTCTGAATAATTTGCATTATCAACTTTACACTTCAATTTTTGCCTTTCGCGATAATTTCTTTGAATTTCAGCCTTACTCTGTTTAGGTGTTGTTGATGATTCAACATTTCCTTCATTTATTTTATTTAATGCTCTTAGAAAAGAAAGGGAAGTGTGTGCTTTCTCTGAATAATTTGCATTTTCAACTTTACGCTTCAATTTTTGCCTTTCGCGATAATTTCTTTGAATTTCAGCCTTACTCTGTTTAGGTGTTGTTGATGATTCAACATTTCCTTCATTTATTTTATTTAATGCTCTTAGAAAAGAAAGGGAAGTGTGTGCTTTCTCTGAATAATTTGCATTTTCAACTTTACGCTTCAATTTTTGCCTATCACGATAATTTTTTTGAATTTCAGCCCTAATTTGTTTAAATGTTGTTGATAATTCAATATTTCCTTTATTTATTTTATTTATTTCTCTCGGAAAAGAAAGGAAAGTGTTTTCTTCCTCTGAATAATTTGCATTATCAACTTTACGCTTCAATTTTTGCCTATCACGATAATTTTTTTGAATTTCAGCCCTACTTTGTTTAAGTGTTGTTGATGATTCAATATTTCCTTCATTTATTTTAGTTATTACTCTCGGAAAAGGAAGCACAGTGTGTACTTCCTCTGAATAATTTGCATTATCAACATTACGCTTCAATTTTTGCCTTTCGCGATAATTTCTTTGAATTTCAGCCTTACTCTGTTTAGGTGTTGTTGATGATTCAACATTTCCTTCATTTATTTTATTTAATGCTCTTAGAAAAGAAAGGGAAGTGTGTGCTTTCTCTGAATAATTTGCATTTTCAACTTTACGCTTCAATTTTTGCCTATCACGATAATTTTTTTGAATTTCAGCCCTAATTTGTTTAAATGTTGTTGATAATTCAATATTTCCTTTATTTATTTTATTTATTTCTCTCGGAAAAGAAAGGAAAGTGTTTTCTTCCTCTGAATAATTTGCATTATCAACTTTACGCTTCAATTTTTGCCTATCACGATAATTTTTTTGAATTTCAGCCCTACTTTGTTTAAGTGTTGTTGATGATTCAATATTTCCTTCATTTATTTTAGTTATTACTCTCGGAAAAGGAAGCACAGTGTGTACTTCCTCTGAATAATTTGCATTATCAACATTACGCTTCAATTTTTGCCTTTCGCGATAATTTCTTTGAATTTCAGCCTTACTCTGTTTAGGTGTTGTTGATGATTCAACATTTCCTTCATTTATTTTAGTTATTACTCTCGGAAAAGGAAGCACAGTGTGTACTTCCTCTGAATAATTTGCATTATCAACTTTACACTTCAATTTTTGCCTTTCGCGATAATTTCTTTGAATTTCAGCCTTACTCTGTTTAGGTGTTGTTGATGATTCAACAGTTCCTTCATTTATTTTATTTAATGCTCTTAGAAAAGAAAGGGAAGTGTGTGCTTTCTCTGAATAATTTGCATTTTCAACTTTACGCTTCAATTTTTGCCTATCACGATAATTTTTTTGAATTTCAGCCCTAATTTGTTTAAATGTTCTTGATAATTCAATATTTCCTTTATTTATTTTATTTATTTCTCTCGGAAAAGAAAGGAAAGTGTTTTCTTCCTCTGAATAATTTGCATTATCAACTTTACGCTTCAATTTTTGCCTATCACGATAATTTTTTTGAATTTCAGCCCTACTTTGTTTAAGTGTTGTTGATGATTCAATATTTCCTTCATTTATTTTAGTTATTACTCTCGGAAAAGGAAGCACAGTGTGTACTTCCTCTGAATAATTTGCATTATCAACATTACGCTTCAATTTTTGCCTTTCGCGATAATTTCTTTGAATTTCAGCCTTACTCTGTTTAGGTGTTGTTGATGATTCAACATTTCCTTCATTTATTTTAGTTATTACTCTCGGAAAAGGAAGCACAGTGTGTACTTCCTCTGAATAATTTGCATTATCAACTTTACACTTCAATTTTTGCCTTTTGCGATAATTTCTTTGAATTTCAGCCTTACTCTGTTTAGGTGTTGTTGATGATTCAACATTTCCTTCATTTATTTTATTTAATGCTCTTAGAAAAGAAAGGGAAGTGTGTGCTTTCTCTGAATAATTTGCATTTTCAACTTTACGCTTTAATTTTTGCCTATCACGATAATTTTTTTGAATTTCAGCCCTAATTTGTTTAAATGTTCTTGATAATTCAATATTTCCTTTATTTATTTTATTTATTTCTCTCGGAAAAGAAAGGAAAGTGTTTTCTTCCTCTGAATAATTTGCATTATCAACTTTACGCTTCAATTTTTGCCTATCACGATAATTTTTTTGAATTTCAGCCCTACTTTGTTTAAGTGTTGTTGATGATTCAATATTTCCTTCATTTATTTTAGTTATTACTCTCGGAAAAGGAAGCACAGTGTGTACTTCCTCTGAATAATTTGCATTATCAACATTACGCTTCAATTTTTGCCTTTCGCGATAATTTCTTTGAATTTCAGCCTTACTCTGTTTAGGTGTTGTTGATGATTCAACATTTCCTTCATTTATTTTAGTTATTACTCTCGGAAAAGGAAGCACAGTGTGTACTTCCTCTGAATAATTTGCATTATCAACTTTACACTTCAATTTTTGCCTTTCGCGATAATTTCTTTGAATTTCAGCCTTACTCTGTTTAGGTGTTATTGATGATTCAACATTTCCTTCATTTATTTTATTTAATGCTCTTAGAAAAGAAAGGGAAGTGTGTGCTTTCTCTGAATAATTTGCATTTTCAACTTTACGCTTCAATTTTTGCCTTTCGCGATAATTTCTTTGAATTTCAGCCTTACTCTGTTTAGGTGTTGTTGATGATTCAACATTTCCTTCATTTATTTTATTTAATGCTCTTAGAAAAGAAAGGGAAGTGTGTGCTTTCTCTGAATAATTTGCATTTTCAACTTTACGCTTCAATTTTTGCCTATCACGATAATTTTTTTGAATTTCAGCCCTAATTTGTTTAAATGTTGTTGATAATTCAATATTTCCTTTATTTATTTTATTTATTTCTCTCGGAAAAGAAAGGAAAGTGTTTTCTTCCTCTGAATAATTTGCATTATCAACTTTACGCTTCAATTTTTGCCTATCACGATAATTTTTTTGAATTTCAGCCCTACTTTGTTTAAGTGTTGTTGATGATTCAATATTTCCTTCATTTATTTTATTTATTGCTCTCGGAAAAGAAAGGGAAGTGTTTGCTTCCTCTGAATAATTTGCATTATCAACTTCACGCTTCAATTCTTGCTTATCGCGATAATTTTTCTGAATTTCAGCCCTACTTTGTTTAACTGTTGTTAATGCAATACTCTCTTTATTTATTTTATTTATTATTCTCGGGAAAGAAATTTCTTTCTTCATAGAGTTTTTAGAAAAGTTTGATTCTCCATACTTAAGTTGAATATCTTTTTCATTTAAAAGGCAATTCCAGTCATTCACAACTATGCAAGATCTACTATTAGAAAGTTGTTCAGAGGGAAATTCACTTAAACTATTGCTTTTAAACATTAACATTAAATGATTTCTCATATTACAATAATAGTAATGAACAGAGTGGGGCATAATATTAAAAAATAACGATGTTGCGAATGCAATTGCATATACTCCACAAGAAAGACTGTATTCTGGTTGCTGATCAACAGTGGTGAAAACTACTGGTGGTTCAAAAGGATATAATCTAATTAAATAATTTCTTTGATCATGATTTAAACATTTTTTATTAAGACTATCAAAAATGTAAAGACATCTTCCATCATAATAAGTACAGATCCAATGACCAAATTTATAAGATCCACTAAAAAGTATTTGAATGTGCTGCTTACTTTTCTCGATTGGAACTATCAAATCAAGTGTTTGTAAACACAAAGTATTTTGCATATTATAAAAAAATTTGATTGTCTTCCCAATAGCTTTTGAAAGTCATACATATGATCATTATTTAGCATTGCTCCTTCAGTGCCAACTATACTTAAATCATGAGTAGTCAAATTAACAGTTTCTCCTTTGTTAGACATTGTTCTTTTTATTTAAGAAAAATATTTACATATATTTCGTTATCCAATATAATCAATTTCCAATTTTGCCTTTCATGCAATTTAACAAATTTCTAATTTTGTATCTTATCCAATTTAACCAATTTCCAGCTTTATTTACCCAACAAAACGAATTTCCAAGTTTGCCTTTTAACCAATTTCCAATTGTTTTTAATCCAATTTAACCAATTTATAAATTTTCCTTTTATCCAATGTAACCAATTTCCAAGTATGCCTTTTATCCAATATAATCACTTTCCAAATTTGCTTTTTATCTAATATAACCAATTTCCAAATTATCCTTTTATCCAATAAATCCAATTTTATTTAATATAACCAATTTCCAAATTATCCTTTTATCCAATAATAACCAAATTCCAAATATAACCAATTTCAAATTTTATCTCTTATCCCAAATTTAAAATTACACAAAAATTTTAACTTAATTAATTAACACTATATTTATATTCACAAATTTTTCACTAACACTTACTATTCACTAAATCACATTCAACTAATTTACTTAAATATAACCAAATTCCAAATTTTTCTTTTATGCAATATAACCAATTTCTAAGTTTTTCTTTTATCTAATATTCCTGTGGGCGATGTCCAAGTTAGTCCCGTGAGGGGAAGCAGCTTATCCCCACCATGCGGCACACCAAGTCGAAACTGAGTCCCGAGCGACCCTCGCAGCGGGGGCGCTCGGACCCTCAACCCGCATTAGGGAAAACTCTTAATGACTTTTTATATAAAAATATAAATTTTTTAAATATTAACATTTTTAATTTTTTATTAACATATTCAAATTCCTTATTTTCTCACGATTTCATACATATGTTATAATACAAAAAATGTTAAAATTTAACAAATTCATTATTTTTATCAATTTGATGCTATTTTTTAATATAGAATGGGAGTGAAATTTACTTTCTAGTTGGTACTAGAAGGTACCCAACCCATAACCAACCCCCCTACACTGCCCATTCCTGTTATACAAAATAACCAATTTCAAATTTTATCTCTTATCCCAAATTTCAAATTTCACAAAATTTTTATCTTAATTAATTAACACTATACTTATATTCACAAGTTTTTCACTAACACTTACTATTCACTAAATCACAATTCACTAATTTACTTATTACACTTTATATTCACTCATGTATAGTGAGTGAATT
Organism: Leptopilina myrica (nomen nudum); assembly: GCA_032872475.1. Taxonomy (NCBI): domain Eukaryota; kingdom Metazoa; phylum Arthropoda; class Insecta; order Hymenoptera; family Figitidae; genus Leptopilina; species Leptopilina myrica (nomen nudum). The sequence goes on along the minus strand of CM065460.1, from coordinate 23,488,579 downwards.
TACTAACAATGATAAATAAAAAAAATTTAATTGAATGTTATACGTAACGTATAAGAAACGTGTCACATACACTTAGAAAATATTCTACAATATTATCACTTTCGATAAACTGAAAATTTCGTCCTTATTTGGGGGTAAGCGCTAAGTGTGAGTGCGAGCGAGCGTCCCTTTAAATACGCATAAGAGTGTCTTCTTTGCACTCATAGATTGATATATATATATATATAGAGGCCTGTATTCGACCCTAAGAAGGATTACGAACCCTTAAACAATAGCCTTTGTAAGAGGGATTACCTCGGATAACCCAGGTAATATTTTCTATCGATAAAAGTTTATTATATGTATATATATAATATATATAGTAATAAAAACTCCATAGATAACGGTCTCGATAACGTCTGGGTAACGGCGCCGGTAACGGTCTTTCTGGTAACGGCTACCTTTCTTTCTTTCTCTAAAGGCAATGTCAATAAGAATGTCTCTCTTTACCTAATTTGCATATTTACTCGTTTCATTTTAAGGAGGATAAGGATAAAATAATACATTTAGAGTCTTCCACTGGAAAATAACTCTTTGAAATATAGGTGTTGTCCATACCTCTAAACGGTTCTTGAATTTTAATAAAATAAAATGTCATTTTATATTGTTGATACAAAGAAAATAAATCCAAATTACTATTTAGGTAAAATTAAGGATAACAACTAGTAAATTTGTTACTTTTCAATGATTGATAGTTTAAATTGTCTTTGTGTGAATGATTTTAATATTGTAGTGTACTTAAATCTAATTACAATATTCCTAATTTTTAATGAAGATATATTATATAAGAATTTTTAATTTATAAAAAAATTAAAAATAGGTACGAAGTCATACCTAACACCTAGGCTTTAACAACAAATCCCAGTCAAATTTGTTGGATCTTAAATATGTTAAAGTTGAAGCAATTTGAAACAATTTTTTCATTATGAAATTTAAAAAAATAAAAACTATTGCCTGTATAGTTAATAACAAAACGCTTGAAATGTACAAAATAACAATAAGAAGAAATTCATTATTATTCAATCAATCTAATAAACTTACTAACAGACATTAAATGACTGACTAACTAACATAGCAACTAAATAAACATCTTAATAACTAACGGATCTTTAATCTTCACTGTCTAATGGACTGACGAAATAACCAAATAATTGTATAGCTGAAGTGTATAGAATGTTTGGAACTCGTATGTTAGTGCGTCGTTGAGAGTTCCTTTGAGGAATAAAACAGTTAAAATACGTCAGACTAAAATATATAAAATGCCTAAACATAAGACATTCTGAAAACAAATATCAAAGAATCGATTTTTCGTATTACATTGTCATTTCAATTCACTATATGACCTAAAATCATTTCTAAAATACTTTCTTTTTACATAAAATTGCATTCAATACCTCATTTTAAAACATTGAAAATGATTAAATACGTATAAGATATATCACGTTTTGTTACGCTGAGAAAAATTCAAAACATATATCGTGTCTCAAAATAAAACGTTAAATATGGTTCTTTTCGGCATTCACTAATTCCCATTGGATTATTCAATATCAGTTCCAATAGACAATAGAATGTTAGTAAACACTATTACTGACTGGACTTTCGTTAAGTCGGTTATTACATCGGGTAAACGACGAAAACAACAACAGTCAGGTGCTTTAAACTAAAACCTTATAATTTACAATTTCTATTTTAATAACAAAAATTCTTGGTGTACTTAAATTTGTTTATTACATTCCTTACAAATTGAAGGATTATTTAAATGAAAACATAAATTTTTTCGAAATAAAAGTATTTTTGTATCCAAATTTAATTTTTGAAATACAGAAGGATGTATTAATCCTTTTTTCAAATTTATCCGGTTTAGAAAATTCCTCTTTAGGTAAAGGTGGTTGAAAGGGGCGGTCCTTTGGCATGGGTTTACTAATTTCCGGTTCTTTAGAGGATTCCGACTCTTTAGCCTAATTTTCTAATTTTAATTGCCTGAATTCCTCTAAAGGTAGCCACTTTTCTCCGCTTTAACTTTTTTCTTGTTGTCGTCTTTTCTTTAAGCTTTTCCGCTGTAGTTTGGACAGTAGTCGGGGTTTAGTAAAACATCCTGACACCACAAACAAACAAAAAATATACAAAAATGTATACACACAAAAAGAAAGAAGAGAATTTAATCAATTTCTATCATTTCGATATCATTAATAGGATTAATTGCAATGTTTCTGATTTGATTTTCTTCGAGAATCGCTCTATTTCTTTGAATTAAAGCTTCTTCTATACTTAGATCTATTTTAACAATATTAATACCTTGATTGATATTTATTGGAACAACAATTTCTTCTTGAATTCTAATTATTGGTTTTATAATTGCAATTGGTTTAATAGTAACAATTTGTTTTGTTAGATTATTAAAAATTAAAGAATTTGCAAAAATAGAATTGTACTTTTTATTACCTCTTTTTTTACGATTAGATGGGTTAGGAATAGGGTTATCCATTTCATAAAGATAATTTATTCATACTCTTCTAAAATGAACATAATTCACTCGAGAGACAGAATTTAACTCAAAATTAATTAATACTACAAAGAATATAAATTAATCTTTTAAATTATTTATTTTATAGAATGGATGGATGATTTTGGATAATTGGAATAAGAAAAATAATTCTTACTCTTCTAAAAAAGAGGTAATATTTTACCACTCGAGAGACCGAATTTTAGACAATTAATTATTATTAAAAATAAAAATTAATTTCTACATCTTTTAAATAAGAAAAAGCAAGATGTTAAAGGCTGCAGAAGCATTAAGAAATATTAAACTTATAATACTTCTGCGCGTATTAACTGTATAAATTTATTTAATAACTGAAAAAATTTTAAACAAATTTCACAGGTCTTGATATTTTAAAAAGTTTTGGTTAAAAGGAAATTTGATAAGGAATCGAGGTTTTTCTGCACCTTTTTCTTTTACTTATAATAAAATAGATGGTTTATAAAAAGATTTAGCATTGTTAATATTAGTGAAACTTTCCATATTAATTTTAATTTTCTTCATAATTACTAAGAATAACAAGTTGTTCATTTCATGACCATTTAGCTTCCTCAATATATATTATTATATATAATTTTAAAAGTTAAATAATTATAATAGTTTATTAAATATAATTAATAAACCGGGTAAACTACCCTGAATAAATATTAATTATTCAATTTTTTATTATAGAATAATTATTTTAAAGTGTTATGATAAAATGTCAAAAAATACAAAATTTTAATTTTTTGTGAAAAATTAAAATATTTATTAATTCTATAAATTTTGATAAAATATATACTTTATATACATGAATCGATTCGTTTTTATGTCAGGAATGCAATTTTGACAAGAATTATTAAAAATTTTAATATAGAAAAAAGTTATTTCAAAAAACCAAAAAATTAATTTTTTTAAAAATTAAAAAAATGTTAAAAAAAATTTTTTTTTATATATTTTTGAAAATCCTTCTGTCTGATTCTTGGTATTCATGACCGCAATACACCTACAAAATCTTATCAAAATCCATCAAGATGTGTAAGAGAAAATTTGTCCACAAGAATCGGTGACATACACACACACACACACACATACACCCACACACACACACATACACACACACATACATACACACATACATCCGGACATTTGTTGCTCTCGACGAATTATATATACTACACTTGAAAATTTGTAAAAATAATTGATTTTAAAAAATTCGGAAATCGACATCACTATAAGGCTTCCTTTATGAGGAAGCAATAACACTAATAATTTTGTTGAAATTTGAACTAATTTTAAAATTCTAAAGAAAAATCCATTTTTTTAATTGATTTATTATTATATATATATAAAAATGTAGAAATAATAGAAAATATGCAATATTCTTATTAATAGATAATTAATAATAAAAAGTTTAAATTATTATTTGATATAATCTATTTAATTATTTTTAATTATAGATTATTTTTATAAATAAAACATCAATCTTTTAATTAAGTAACGAAAAGAGAAAAAAATTAAAAAGACATCAACTCTTTTGGTTGGATAATAATTGTTTTATCTTGATTTATTAAAAACGTAAGGAACGAAGTAATCTTTATTACATTTGGTTAAATGGTATTCCAATTCCATTTCACGAACTTCATGCGTTTTATTTTCCGGGCATATGATCATTTTTTCTGAACCTGGATGATAATTCTGACGATATTTATAAAGATGTCTTGTCATACGCTCTTTTAAAATTCTATGCGAGGGGTCATAATGATAAGTATCTAAATCTTTTCTAACAGACACGTAACTCATTTTTAAATAAAGAATTTTCAATTAATAATATTTTATTAATAACAAAATTATTTCCCTAATACGAGCAGAACTAGAATGGAAATTTTTGGAAATAATAGAAAAATAGAATTTTAAATTGTCAATCGAGAGAAGGCAAAATCTATTTCATAAATAACTCTTTTTCTCTCGGGGACAGTTGAGCAAGAAACTAAACATCTGGCAATTGTATTTAAATTTCTATTTTCCTCAGCAAGTGCTTTCATTTGTTTTCTTAAATACATCAATTCGCTGTTAATAGTTTTAACAAGACGCAAAAATTCTACTTTTAAAGCTTGGTTATCCACTTTTTTTATTTAAAAAAATATTTTTATATTTCTATATTTATTAAAAAGGGTTAAAAAATTATAAAAATGTTATTAAAAACCGCGAGGAACTCCGCTTTCGCGAGATAACGCTCGGGAGTCGCGACTAGTACGCAGCTGTCGCGCGTGGACTCTAGTCGCTGCGTCACGTGTGAGACTCTATGCCCACTGTAAGTGTGAGAGAGAAAGAGGATATAGGATATAGGACATAGGAGCGTCACGAAAAGCGTCCCGTTTATATACATCTTAGATCGAAGTGTGGATTCCCCATTAGAACCGCGAGGGACTTCGCGTTCGCGAGATACCGCTCGGGAGTCGCGGGTACTAGGCCGCGTGTGCGCGGGGACTCTACCTGCTACGTCGCTTGTGAGGCGGCGCTCTGACAATGGGAATGAGAGAGAAAGGACTACAGGCCCATTAGAATGACGGAGAAGGAGTATATTTCCATTAGTTAGAGAGAGAAAACAGATGTTCCCATGCGTATGAGAGAGAGAGAGAGAAATTCAAAATTTTAATAAAAATTTTAAACATGGTCGTACAACTTCCATTCAAATTTTAAAAATGTTATTTCGAGGGGGGTGTCCTAAAATGGGTTTGCAAAGTCGTTTAAGCTAATCAGAAATCGCGAGGGACCAACGGTTCACGAGATAACGCTCGAGATTGGCGGGTCATGCGCAGTACTATTTAACGGGCCCAGTGCGTACAAGGGGAGATGCTACTATAGGAGTGAGAGAGAAAGCACTACTGATCAAAAGGGGGAGATGCTTACGCTTACCGCGTTGAATGACAGGCAGGCGCGTCAATTTATTAATAGAATATTATTAAAAATTGTTAATAATAATAAAACAATTTTTATTTTAATGCCAAAAATTTTAATTTCAAAAATGGAATAAAATTGACTCAAAATTTCTCACAAATTAAAAATTGAAAATTAATTGGATTTATAATAGAAAAAATAGAAGAAAATCAATTGATTAAAAAAAAGAAAATTTGAAAGTAATCCCTCCGGGGCCTCCAACAATTAAGTATGTTACGTCCCAAAAATATGAAAAGTAACAATACTTGTTTTAGATTTAATTAAATATTAAAATTTAATTAAATCAGAAATTGTTTTTAAGCCTGAACTTTTACGTCCAATAGCTTGGGAATACTTTCAGTAATTATTTCCTTTTATTTAATTCAATTGATATCGAAATGACACACAAAAATATTAGCAGAAATAACTCTATACATTCACATAAGACGTATGAAACATTTCCGGAACTAGGAATTTTTTAATTGACAAGAGAAAGAAAGACACAGCAAATTAAATTGGTACTCACTTTTTAATACACTTTGAGGATGAGATAAATCGTCAAAATTGGATCTGGATGCAGAGATTAAGTCGTTGAAAATTTTATTAGAACTTGGAATTTGACTTAGAACTTGAAATAGGACTTGAAATAGAACTTGGAATTTGATTAGAATTTGAATTAGAACTTCAATTTAAATTAGAATTTGAAATAGTAATGAACTTGAACTAGAACTTGAAGTGAACTCTAAGTTTTAGTTGACAATTGTTCGAGAACTGAATTTACCTTAAGGAACACATATATTTATATCACTGTTCCCACTTCCGATTTTTTTAAGGGAGGAAAATTTGAGGAAGAAAATGTCAAAGAAAGGGAAACGGAGGTTGGGTGTTTTAGGATTGGTTTAAGATATAGAAAATGGAAAGAAAATGCATTAGGAAATGCCAATTCCAATTTCTAGAATATACAAAAATAGTGTGATTCTTAAATTTTAATATTTTCTATAATTTCTACATGTTTTATAGTATAATAAAATATAGTTATTAATAACAATTTTTAGTAATAAATATTAATAATAATAGGACTATTAGTTAATTAACAATTAATACGAAAAATGCAAAAGAATTAGATTATTTAACTAATTTGTTAATTAATATTATTTCCAAATGTTATTAGTTAATAAATTGTTTAAAAATTTGTTATTGTTATAAATAATAACAATAAAGCCGAGAAAGTTAATATGTAATCAATAATTTGTTAATTATTAATTTTTATTATGAATATTATAATAATTTTGTAATTTATTAATTAACACATTGTTTAAAGTTTTTATTGATTATAAAATATTTTTAGTTTAGGAGAATTTAGATTAGTAACAATAAAATTAGTAAATTTAATGTTTCTACAATAATTCTTTAATTATTTAGGTTAAAATTGTTTAACAACAATTTTTTTATTGTTGTTAATTATTTATTGTTAATAACAATTAAGGTTATTGCTTGTTTAACAATTATTGTTTATTTAAGAAAAGTAAAATAATAAGAGATTTATTATTTTTATTAATTTGTTTAATTACAGTACCGTCCGAAATTGTCAGTCCACCCATTTTTAAAGGAATGAAAAAAAATTTTAACATTATTTTTATGAAAACTAAAATTTCATTCGGTTTACATTTTGAAAGGCGATAAAATTTTAAAAAGAATAAGACCATACAGAAGTCATTTGACAAATATTTTTTCAAGATATTCCTAAAAATCGTCATTTTCAATGTTTTTCAAAAATTTGAATAACTTCTAAAATAATGAACTCTTTTTAATAATCTTAGGCTTATTTTAAAGGTCATTTTCTATGGAATAAAAATTACTTATAGTCAGTAACCTGCAATTTTTTTCTTGGAATAAGCATGACGTCAAAGTTGGACAAAAAAAATTTGAAAAAAATCTACATCATATCATGTTTTATATATGTTTTAGAATAGTTTTTAGTACAAAAAATGGTTTCAAATTTTTCCAATTTTTTTGATCAATTTTGACGTCATGCTTATTCCAAGAAAAAAATTGCAGGTTAATGACTATAAGTAATTCTTATTCCGTAGAAAATGACCTTTAAAATAAGCCTAAGATTATTAAAAAGCGTTTATTATTTTAAAAGTTATTCAAATTTTTGTAAAACATTGAAAATGGTGATTTTTTAAGAATATCTTGAAAAAATATTTGTCAAATGACTTCTGTAAGGTCTTATTCTTATCAAAATTTTATCGTCTTTCAAAATATAAACCGAATGAAATTTTAGTCTTCATAAAATTATTGTTAAAATTTTTTTTTCATTTCTTTAAAAATGGGTGGACTGACAATTTTGGCCGGCACTGTATTTAATAAAATTTAATTATTATAGTAATTAATTGTTAATAACAATAATTCATTAAACAAACAATATTGTTAAATAATTATTGTAGCGAATATTCTGAAATATTTCAATTTTGTCTTATATATATGAGCGATTCCATCTCAAGTGATCAAGGTGAGGAAAATTTTTCTCCAATCGTAGCAAAACTTGGGGCTTTTGTAGTACTCATAGATAGTAATTTTTCGTGAAAATATTTTTTTACCTAGTCCAATATTTTCCGAGGGGGAGGGGGTTAAATTTTTGTGTTTTTCAGTACAATGGTTATTTCAATAATTTTTTACTCTTAAACAATTAAACATACAAATTTGACAAAGTACATTTTGGAAAGGTTTTTTCATCCTCTTTCGATTGAAAATAAGCATTTTGAAAAAAAAAATTTTTTTGACCAAAAAAAATCAAAATTAAAAATAAATTTCAATTTTTGAGGGAGATGGATACAATTTTTTTTTTTAAACGAAAGCTGAGGTTTTTTCCTAAAAGGACATATAAATGATAAAGTGGGACTAGAATGTTTAAACATTGAAAAAAAGAATTTTCTCCAAAACGGAGCTAAAAATCGGATTTAGAGCGCTCCGGCGAGTAGAAAACTCTTTTTTTCAATGTTTAAACGTTCTAGTCCCACTTTATCATTTATATGTCCTTTTAGGAAAAAACCTCAGCTTTCGTTTAAAAAAAAAAAAAAAAAAAATCGTATCCATCTCCCTCAAAAATTGAAATTTATTTTTAATTTTGATTTTTTTGGGTCAAAAAATTTTTTTTTTCAAAATGCTTATTTCCAATCGAAAGAGGATGAAAAAACCTTTCCAAAATGTACTTTGTCAAATTTGTATGTTTAATTGTTTAAGAGTAAAAAATTAAACATACAAATTTGACAAAGTACATTTTGGAAAGGTTTTTTCATCCTCTTTCGATTGAAAATAAGCATTTTTAAAAAAAAAATTTTTTGACCCAAAAAAATCAAAATTAAAAATAAATTTCAATTTTTGAGGGAGATGGATACGATTTTTTTTTTTAAACGAAAGCTGTGGTTTTTTCCTAAAAGGACATATAAATGATAAAGTGGGACTAGAACGTTTAAACATTGAAAAAAAGAGTTTTCTACTCGCCGGAGCGCTCTAAATCCGATTTTTAGCTCCGTTTTGGAGAAAATTCTTTTTTTCAATGTTTAAACATTCTAGTCCCACTTTATCATTTATATGTCCTTTTAGGAAAAAACCTCAGCTTTCGTTTAAAAAAAAAAAAAAAAAAATTGTATCCATCTCCCTCAAAAATTGAAATTTATTTTTAATTTTGATTTTTTTTGGTCAAAAAAATTTTTTTTTTCAAAATGCTTATTTTCAATCGAAAGAGGATGAAAAAACCTTTCCAAAATGTACTTTGTCAAATTTGTATGTTTAATTGTTTAAGAGTAAAAAATTAAACATACAAATTTGACAAAGTATATTTTGGAAAGGTTTTTTCATCCTCTTTCGATTGAAAATAAGCATTTTTAAAAAAAAAATTTTTTGACCCAAAAAAATCAAATTTAAAAATAAATTTCAATTTTTGAGGGAGATGGATACGATTTTTTTTTTTTAAACGAAAGCTGTGGTTTTTTCCTAAAAGGACATATAAATGATAAAGTGGGACTAGAACGTTTAAACATTGAAAAAAAGAGTTTTCTACTCGCCGGAGCGCTCTAAATCCGATTTTTAGCTCCGTTTTGGAGAAAATTCTTTTTTTCAATGTTTAAACATTCTAGTCCCACTTTATCATTTATATGTCCTTTTAGGAAAAAACCTCAGCTTTCGTTTAAAAAAAAAAAAAAAAAAAATTGTATCCATCTCCCTCAAAAATTGAAATTTATTTTTAATTTTGATTTTTTTTGGTCAAAAAAATTTTTTTTTTCAAAATGCTTATTTTCAATCGAAAGAGGATGAAAAAACCTTTCCAAAATGTACTTTGTCAAATTTGTATGTTTAATTGTTTAAGAGTAAAAAATTATTGAAATAACCATTGTACTGAAAAACACAAAAATTTAACCCCCTCCCCCTCGGAAAATATTGGACTAGGTAAAAAAATATTTTCACGAAAAATTACTATCTATGAGTACTACAAAAGCCCCAAGTTTTGCTACGATTGGAGAAAAATTTTTCTCCACCTTGATCACTTGAGATGGAATCGCTCATATATATATAGTACTAGGGGGGCCCCATCCCCTGCGCGCGCCAACCCCCTAACTACTTCTTATATTTATTTTAATTTTTATTTTCAAATCATGTTCTCTTAATATGAATGCATGGTAATAAGTTAGAGTAAATTATATCAGGCGATACTAAAAGAAAGCACTTAAAAAGAATTTTACTTTACGGACATGATTATGATCTTATAGATACTTCTTTATACCTAAAGGTAAAAAATTGGTTAAATTTGGCATAGATTTTGCAGTATATATATATATATATATATATATATATATATATATATATATATATATATATATATATATATATATATATATATATATATATATATATATATATATATATATATATATAGTGCGTAAATAGCCATTAAGGTACCTTTGAATGTTTCGACAATCGGGGCCGCTTCCCTTTTAAGTAGTCCTATTGTTTGCGCTACTTATCGTTTTCCGAGCAGATGGTGTTGATTTTTGGATGGGATAAATTTATGATGTTATAAAGTTTTTTAATTATTATATTTTAACAAGATTTCGGAAACTGAAAATATTGATTTTTGGGATTAAGATTTTCAGTGAAAAATGTATAACCTCTCATAAAGTTATCTCATCCGAAGAATTTCACAAGATATGAAATAAAATAAAATAAAGAAGAATTGATAAAAAAGAAGAGAGAGAAAAAAAGATAAAATAACGTTCAAGGTTCGCGGGACGTTACACAATTAATTTGTTGTCATTGATATTAATACATTCTTGTTACTACTTAATAATTTTTAATTTTTTTCGGATGTATGTATATGTGTGTATGTGTGAGTGTGTGTGGATCCCGTTTTTTGTGAACACGATAACTCGAAGAGCTTTCAATGAATTCGGCCAAAAATTGCTATGCATATTTATCATAAAAATACCTCAAAATGGATTAATAGACATTAAAAAATCTATAAAAAAAATTTTTTTTCAAATTTTTTTAAAAAATTGAATATTGAAATTAATACATCATAAAATCTTATTCTTTGCATCAAGACGAATCAATTGGTATATATAAAGTAGAAATTGTATGAGAGTTTATAGAGTTAATGAAAATTAAAGCAGAAAAATTTCCTTTTTTATCAAAAATTTAGTTCTTTCATCAAAATTATATTCCAGTACAATAAAATTTTACTCATTTTTTCAATAACTTTATCCGTTGCATTAAAACGGATCGATTGGTATACATAAAGTATATATTGTATTTGAATTTATAGAATTAAACATAATTAAAATCAAAAATTCGCACTTTTATTAGAAATTTATTTCCTTTTTAAAAATCATGTTGCCTTATAATAAAATGTTACTCTTGACTTAAAAACAAACTAAAAATCTTTATTTTATCAAAACGAATCGATTAACGTATAAAAACAATATATATTTTATTAGCATTAATAGAATTAAATAAAATGAAAAAATTCACTTTAAAGCAAATTTTTTGCTTATCGTAAAGAGGAAGCAAAATTTTCATGAAATGAACATCTTAATTCACAACTTGTTTATTATTATTATAATAATTTTTATAATTTTTTCATTATTTTTTTATAATTCAAATATTTTATTAAGTAAATGTAATAAAATGTAATAATTATTATTAGCATAATAATTGCATAATATTAGATCAGTCATTTTAATTTTTAGATAACTAAAATCCTTTTCATAATCAGCGACCCCAAAAAATCCCTGAGTAAGGATTTTCAAAAAAATCCGAAAGAATTTTGAAAATTATGTCCACCATATTACATTCGCTATTTTTGTATTTTTTGAAAATAATGTTAGATTCGTAATCAGCGACCCTAAAAACCCCTGAGTACGGATTTGTAAGAGAATTCAACCAATTTTTGAAATTTTCATCCGCCATATTAGATCCGCCATGATGAATTTTGGAAAACTAATATCAGATTTGTAATCTGCGACCCCAAAAAGCCCCGAATAAACATTTTCAAGCCAAAGTTTAAAAAAATGTTTATGGAGCATAAATTCTTAAATGTTCAAAAATTTTTTAGTTTTTAGGCGCCATTTTGAAAAATCAAATGTTTAAATTCAAAAAGTCAATATATTTTTTGAAAGTATAACAATCGAGTGCACGATTTATGGTAATATAAGCTGAAAAAAAATGTTTGAATATAAAATTAAAGAATTTGTAATAAAAAACTTTAAAAAAATTGTGCAAGTTTTTAATTATATGCAAAAAAATATTGTTAAACAATTTTTTATCAATTTTCTAATATCATATTCGAATAGAGGACACTTTAATGCAAAAAAATTATTTGTCGAAGAGAAAATAATAAGTTTATTAGCAAATATTTAAGTTTGAAGTCAGACTAAAAATACAGTGCATTTAGGCGTTAATGGGTTAAGAACCGGTCGGACGCTCGGACGACACGCGCTAGTACCAATCGGGTAGCAGTGAGTGGCCCAGGAGCGGGACTCTGAGTTAGCGCCACTATAATAGCGCGCACTATAATAGCGCTCACTATAATAGTGCCATAGTGCTCACTATAATAGCACGCACTATAATAGCGCCTCTATAATAGTGCCATAGTGCTCACTATAATAGCGCCACTATAATAGTGCCATAGTGCTCAATATAATAGCGCCACTATAATAGCGCTCACTATAATAGTGCCATAGTGCTCACTATAATAGCGCCACTATAATAGCACGCACTATAATAACGCCACTATAATAGCGCTCACTATAATAGTGCCATAGTGCTCACTATAATAGCGCCACTATAATAGCACGCACTATAATAGCGCTCACTATAATAGTGCCATAGTGCTCAATATAATAGCGCTTACTATAATAGTGCCATAGTGCTCACTATAATAGCGCCACTATAATAGCACGCACTATAATAACGCCACTATAATAGCGCTCACTATAATAGTGCCATAGCGCCACTACTTAAATATAGGTATATAATTTTATTATTATAATAATTTAATTTTCATTATTAATTTTATAAAATATTTTATTTATATTTTCTAGAAAAACATTTTTTTCTTTAAATTACTATTAAGATAAAAATTATTTCTTCAAAAACTATCATAAAATTATAACCATGAATTATTTGATGACTAATTTAATAAGCATTCAACTATTTTAAAAAAAATGAACACATTTTTTATTTCAACATTCAATTATTATTTTCATAAATAACAATCTTGAAGAATTTCAATTATTTTTAATTGATTAATAAAATTTCAATCAAATTCATCGAGAAATGTCATTATTCTTGAAATCTTTATTAAAATTTGTTTTGTTGATAAAATTATTTATAATAATAAAATTTTAAAGATGCTATTATAGTGAGCGCTATTATAGTGAGCACTATTATAGTAGCGCTATGGCACTATTATAGTGAGCGCTATTATAGTAAGCACTATTATAGTGGCGCTATGGCACTATTATAATAAGCACTATTATAGTGGCGCTGTGGCACTATTATAGTGAGCGCTATTATAGTGGCGCTATTATAGTGCGTGCTATTGTAGTGCGTCTTATTATAGTGGCGCTATTATAGTGAGCACCATAGCACTATTATAGTGGCGCTATGGCACTATTATAGTGAGCGCTATTATAGTGGCGCTTACTCAGAGTCCCGCTCCTGAGGAGCTCACTGCTCACTGACTGGCAGTTGCGCGTGTCGTCCGAGCGTCTGACCGGTTCTTGAATTTATGTTATTAAAAATAATAAATGTTATTAATTAAATGTTAAAATTTAATTAAATATTAAAATTAAATGTTAAATTAAAATGTTATTAATAAAATTATTAAATGTTATTAAAAGCATAGTAATATTTAAAAATGTCTCGTGCAATTAATATTTTAAGCGAAGCAACTTTTATTATATATCAGAGCAATTATTACTACTTTGTAAGTATAGATTTCTACTTTTTACTCGAAAAAGCAAACGCTATGAAACAAAATTTCAGTTACGCACATATATCCCTTTCCCATAAATAAACGTAACATTACAATAATATTATAGTCATATTAAATATCTGTCTGATGGGTAATATTATCCATTAATATTACTGTAACATGACAGTAACATTACTTTAATATTACACGCTTATGGAAAAATTGCAAAACAGTTCCCAAGCAGCACGTAAGGTTATAGTGACATCACTGTAATATTACCTCACAATGTTAAAGTAATAATACACTGTAATATTGACGTAATGTTAATCTAATATACAGATAAAATTAGAATAATTTTATAATTTAGAAAAAAAACATTTCACCAAGTCTAAACTCGAACCCTAAAACGTGTGTTCAGTAAGTTCAAGTAAGATTGGCCCACTCTTGCTTACTGCACTCAAGGTTTAGGGTTCGAGTCCAGCTTGATGAAATGTTATTTTCTAAATTATAAAATTATTTTAATTTTATCTTAATATTACTCTGCAATATTACCTTAATAGAAAACGTAATACTACCTCCAGGCAGACATTTCGATATTCCAGTTAGATCACTGTAATATTGCAGTGGAGATTACGAATCTCCAGTGTAATATTACAGTGATGTTACTATAAGCTTACGTTCTGCTTGGTAATTTTGTTTCTAATGATCAAATATAAATAGAATTGCTGTTCATTCATTAAATATACACTTTTAAGTTATTTTTATTTACTTTACATGCTCGAGTATTATAACTGGAATGTTAAATTAATTTTGCTTTGAAAAATAATAATAATAATAACAAGTTGTTCATTTCATGACCATTTAGCTTCCTCAATATATATTATTATATATAATTTTAAAAGTTAAATAATTATAATAGTTTATTAAATATATGTTATATGTTATGACTAATTATTCTTAGAATGATAAGACTTTATTATATTTGAAATAATTTTAATGAATTTTTTTACATAAAACGTATTTTACACTTCAACTTTCTTTAAGTGTAATACTTTGTGTCCCTCCCAATCTTTGGAATTGGAGATAGTAGTCTTTTTGTAAAATAAAATTTACTGCAAATCAAAACAGCCGGATGAAACTGGCAGTTGTATTCAGCACCAATTTTTATGCGTCAATCACTAATTAATGAAATCAATAAATAGAATCTTACTATATTTGCTATTTACTGGATATTCATTCTCAAACAACAGTACTCGATGGTTTTTTAAATTATTAAGTATTACTAAATTTGAAGGAGATGCATATTGATAGATGACGCCTAAACATTGATGCTGAGTACGACTGCCAGCTTCATCCGAGTAACCAAAACACATGGAAACACATAAAATTCTATTTTTTGGTGCACATTTAAAATTAAATTATACAGAAAACAACAACATAGCACATTAGTATTCACATAAAACAGAAACAACAACGAATACTAAAAATCACAAAGAAAATGTACCATACGCTGACTGATCTAACGACACTGATTTGGGACTTGATAGACCGTCTAGAATAAGACGGACTTGATGATTGCTAATCGGGAAATCATTTGACTCTAGACTGCTACAATATTTTTCCACACGGGAGTGTACCGCTCTATGAGTACAAGTAGAGCGCGTGCGCACATTAAAAAGTTGTGCTATATGAAACTTTTTGACTGATTTATAACTTTTTCGATTTGACTCTTATAGTTGACAGTTCAAGCTTTAATTTAAACCGACTTAGAGACTTCTAGCACGTGGGCATCATTTTCTACACTTGGTAAAAAAAACCAAAAACAGAGTTTTTTGAAACTTTGCTTCCATTTTTTCAAAATCTCGACGTGATGGGCTCTTTTGAATGTCATATTCGTGTTCAACGATGAAAATCCTATGAGAAAATCATTGTCGGATAATTGAATCATTTTTCGTGTCAGCCAGTGTAATTAATGTTTAATGTATAATTTTTGTGGTGCAAAACTTAAAAAATAAATACATTGTTTTATTTTATTTACTGCCGTTCTAAATTATTTATTTTAACGAACTTTTAATTATGCAGTTAATATTTTGAATAAAAATTTAATTTTTGCAATCCTAACCGATAAATTTTATTTTTATTTGTTATGAATATGTGACCTTAGCTGCAATAGACAAATTGTACAGAAAAGACATTTAAAGTAGAACCACTCTGATTGGTTAAGATATTCCATTGACATCCATTTCCACTATTCACTAAACATTGATAGTTGTTCGTGTTACATGAAGCGCACGAATTGTACGTGCGTGACCAGTGTAGTATAGTATTGGAAAGTAGAGGGGCTAATTTTCTGAATAACCATGTGTAAACACTCAACAAACTCATTTTTAAACGTTGATAACAAAAAAACCTGTGAGTAAAATTTAATTTTTACTTTTGTATATGAAAGAACAACTTAAAAACTATAGAACGATATACATAACTCAAAATTAATTTTTCTGCGGTGAATTTCCCTTTCATCGTAGAACGTCACATATTCTATGATAATAATTCTTACGCTTTTAATTTGAAATTTTTATTCATTTTTGATAAACAGTTTTGTGACGTTTTGAACTTATTTTTACGTGAATACCATTCAGCAATATATGGATACAGAATAGAGGTAAGGAAAATTCGAACTAATATAAAATTCAATTAAAACTTATTAATTCAAAAACTAAAGTTTCTACTTTCTAATCTCAAAACTCGATTCGGTCTCCTTTCAATTCGAATCGACCAAAGCAAAATTCGAATTATGAATTTTACAACTCGACTTCATTTGAAAATCAAGTCCACTAATTCAAAAGTCGTAACTTCAAATTTAAAATTGGTGGATTCGAATTGAATGTAAACTGAGTCGACTTGTACAATTTTATATTTGAAACGCCAATTTTATAATTGATTCCAATTGTATTGAATATTTTATTGGAATTTGAACAATATTTATGTATTGAATCTGATTTTTGTCGACTCGATTGAAACGCGTTATTTGGAAGATTCCTTAGTTGATTATGAAACTAATATAATACTTTTCAAAAATTTTAAATGGCTGATCTAATATGGTAATAAATTTTTAAAACAAACAATTCGCTTTAATTGTATTACATATTAACGATGAATTCGTAAGCAGTGATTACAAAAACTTCCGAGTAACCACTTTTAGGCGAATTTTATTATTTTCTAATAAAAGTCCTCCATATTGGATCAGCTATTTTAAATGTCAACTTTCCTAGTATTATTTTTAGCCTGAGTAGGATTCAAACCATTGGAAACTACAATATTTATACAATTCATAAGAAAAGACCATATTTCTTCTCAATTGTATTTGATAATTCGACATCATTCTGATTAGTTCTCCGTTATGGTCTTCTAATGAGAAGGCTGAGTAAGCCTAAAGAGGTTCCCACATTCTGACGTGAGATGTGATATGCTTCAACTGACGAATGTTGTAAGAGCACTTGTTAGGACCGTATAGTTTTTCTACATCGATTACAAAAATGTGCAAAAGTGTATCTGCTAAATTCAGTTCAGTAGCGGTCTCCTGAGACTAATTCAATTTGAGGATAATTAAAGTTTTTAATTATATCAAAATATCTATTCATTTAGATTCCGATTATATATATATTTTTTTGTTGTTGTTGTTAAATAGTTGATTTATTGATCAGCTTATTGTTTATTTGATAAGTTTTATTTAATTTTTCCTTTTTGGATTTGTATACCAAATTATTGCAATTAATAGTAAGTATACTATTATCATACAACAATAAACAAAACACATTAATTTTAATGAGAGTTAATTTTGTTATTTATTAAATTTTAATTACACTTATTATTTTTTTTAAATTTGTTCAGTTTTATTCAATAAATTTTCAAAAAATTTAGAAAATTCTCCTTATGTTTTTAATTCTTTGAAGGTGTTTTTTGCTTGGAAATTTTCTACAAATTTTTCTGATTCTAATAATGATTCAATATTAAATCTTCTTTGTGTCTTGATTCCTTCTCGATTTCTATTTTTCTTTGTTGTCGGAATTTTAACGCACATAATTCTTAACTGCAAATTAATGACATTTTTGATGTATTTAATATCTTTAATAGTTTTGCTTATTACTTCTTCAAAATATTTAAAAAGCAGTTCACAATTATTTTAAAGAGTCAATGAAACAGGTGGAGAATGTAAAAGGAGTAAATAATAAATTAACAGATTCGCCGGACGGCGTAAGTGTCGTTTGATCAATTAAAATTCGCCGAACGGCCCAAAAATAATCTTACAAAATATAAGTAGATGTATTTTTATTTTTAATTAAAAGAAAGGCTTGACACTTGTCTTAAAAACATAGTTTGTAGATTTATCTTACTCTTTCATTCATATGAGTAGTAACATGTGTTAATGACTAATATGAATGAATTATTAAAATATTTAGTGATAAGTTCTATTTTATACATTTCAAGTTTAAGTTTTATAATGAGAATTAGCTCCGTTTATCAAAAGTTTATATACTGTGCCAGTAATCCAAATCACTTTCAACTTGCTGTTAATTATTTGAAATCATGGCTTCTAACGATGATTTGATGAAACTCCTGTTGGACATCAAAGTAGATGTTAAAAATAGCAAAGAATTGTTAGCCACAGATATTGCAAGTCTGGAATCAGCAAATGAAAAGTTGTTCGCGAGATTGGAAGATTGCATAGAGAAATATAAAGTACTAAGGAAGGAAAATCATGAATTGAAGAAGAGGCTGGACCGTGTTGATGCTGCAATCCAATACGTCCAAAGAAAGGTTAGAGAAAAAAACCTCATCATGTTTGGCGTCGAGGAATCCGAAAACGAGGACTTATTAAACAAGGTACTCAGTGTTTTTACCTCAACGGAAATTAACATCAAAAAGGAGGATATTAACTCTATTAAAAGATTTGGTATTAATTAAAATACAAGACCTATTATGATAATCTTCATTGATGTGCAGTCTAAAATCCTTATCTTCAAGAACGCAATTAAATTTAGAGAGCTGAAAATATACGTCACCAACGATATGACAAAAGAGCAGAGAATTCAAAACAAGGAGACTCGATGAAAATTATTTGATTATAAACAAAAGCTCGAAACAATAGGAAGAAACGCTCAGGTGCAAAATACTAAATTACTCTGTGAAAATAAAATTTACGATGTTCATTCAGCGCTGGAATATATTTGATCATTGAACTTGGACGATACTGCGGAGAGGGAGAGTGTTTACGAATCTGACAATTTTGAAACTGTCAAAACGCACGTGATCACACCCAGCCGAAAAAGAGGTCGAACTGAAGGATCCAAAAATAACCCTCTGAAAAAAGACAAAAAAACACACTGATGTGTGTTAACCTTCACTTAACCTGAAGAATTTTTTTCGCAAAAAGGGACCTGTCAACGAGGAAATAAAAAACAGCGATAAGGATTGACAACCCATTCATGACCAGGATTTTCTTTTGGAATTCAAGGGGCACTAAGCTACGAAGTGGGGATTATTTTCTTACCGGCAACGAAGGCAGAGGGAAGAGGAAGACCCAAGGGGGACTCCTGATTCTATTTAATGCGAGACTATACAAGGTAGAAACTTTATTTAGAAATGATTCATTTATTTATATTTCTGTCTCCGTTAAAAAATGTCTTGTTAAATTTATTGTAGGCCTTGTGTACTTTAATCCTACTTCTTCTATAATGAAGATCTGGAAAGGGCTTAGGGGGTTAAGTATGCAAAAAATGCCCCCGCTTCTATTTTTCTCAAATTTGGCCCATATGTTACTATCCATATGACTATAACTTTCTGCAATTTTGAACTCAAAATTCGCTTTTTTGGGGGAGTTATAGAGGGGGAAAGCAAAATCAAAAAACTTATTTTTCTCGAAAACTACTGAACCGATTTTAATGAAATTTTAAGAGGTTGTAAATATAGATAAGACGATTTTAGAAAAAAAATCCAAATTTTGTTTTCAAAAAAAATTTTCAAAAAAAATTTTTGAAATTTTCAAAATTTTTTTTAGGGTTATTTTTTTAAGTGGCCACTTTCTCTTTTGTTGTAAAAAGTACCTTATAATGTCCCCTTTAACATATATTTTTTTCAAATTTTTTAAAAATATAGTTTTTGAGTAAAATGTCAAAAACCATGGTCATGCTATTTGTCACGTACGGTAAGGCACATATATACATATGGGGCGTTATTTCTCAAACGTCCCATCCCAAAATAATAAGTATTGGGATTGGCTTCATATTTTGGGAAATTGTTGTCTTATATGAAAGTAATAAATTTGTAAAATATTAGCCCTTTAAAAAAAATATTGTAGAAAGTAGTGGGGGTTGAAGTTTTGACATTTTCATTAACACTGACATTTTCAAAACCATGTAACTTTTATAATTCTTTACCGATTTTAATTTTTCTTTAATGCATTTAAAGCATTTTTAATGTACTTTATAAACATTTTACAACAAAATTTTTAAAAAAACTTTTAACCTTCTTTTTTAAAAAAAAAGTTTATTTTTTAATTTTGACCCAATTGGGTATTTTAAAATTTTTTTTAAAATTTTTATTGGAAAGCTGACATTTTTTCCAAAAAAAACATATAAGTTTTATAGTGGGCTGACAATAAGTTTAGAAGATAATTAAAAACGAACTATGCGGCGCGCACGCGCCACTGACGCTTCAAGCCAAGTCGTGTGGTTATGCATTCTTTTAGTATTATGACTTTTACATCAACTTTATTTTATTGATTAAATTTACTTTTAATAAAAAAAATTTTTGTCATAAATTTATTGAATCATAATTTTAATACAAAAATTCTGTAAATGTCTTCTTTGATTAAATTATATATTAAGTAGAATTATTGATTCTTTCTTTTTAATTCTTTTGCCGTTTTTAAATCTTCCCGCGGTTCTTACTTTCCCGATTTTATACTAGATGGCGTATTGCCTTTTGATTTCTCGAAACTAAGATTGACTTTTACTTTTATAAATAGGGAGACACTGGTCACTCAATTTTTCTTTGCAATAAATATATATTGTGAATATTTTACATCAAGGTAAGTTTTCTTTGAGTTATAACCTGTCGCCACGCCGCTTTAATTATTAATAAATATTACGACTCAAGATTGGGGAAAAACAATTCTGGTGGCGAAAAATTATAAAGGCGATCTTTGATATTTATTTTAATTTTGAGCGCCTGGCTGCTCTTCTAGTAGTTTAAGAAAATACAGCCATATTTAGAAATAGATTAGAACGTTTAGAATTTGTAAATTAAATTAATGATTAATTAATTTGCCGACTAGGTGTGGGAACGAGTGGTGACTATAATAAATAAATAAACAAATATTTACACACACAAAATCACATTTATTCTAAAATAGCGAATTTAACAATTTGAGGTTAAAACAGACTTGCTAAGAGTCTGAGAGCAAAACAAGCAAAAGAGATAATTGATTCTAAAATTGAATTTACTAAGGCGAATAAACATTCCAACTCACCATTATTTCAACTTTATCTCCAATTTGGACTTTATATTAATTCCTGTTTTATCCCCTTATCTTTTATTGTGCAATCTTTGTCCTTTTACTATTTTTCTTATATGACAATTTACAACGAACATCCACCGTGATGTCTCAAACGTGAAGAACGAGCGCTTCGCAGCAGCTCGTTCGTTACAACTCGTTGGATACAATATTTGAGTGGATGCAACCCTGTCGATAAAATATAATTCTAATCAACCTATGTGTAACACGGGTTGCAGCCACCTCAGGCGTCGATCTAATAATTTTCACGAAACAACAACTAATCTTGGACTGGCCTTTCTTTGAGCTTCGGAGTAATGCAAAATAAATAAAATAAATAACAAATATAATTATTTGTTGCAAGGAATATTGTTCCTTGTTTTATGTTGCTCATCTGACTTAAACGCCCTCAAGCTGTGTTCCGAGTCCTTTTCACTCCGAGACTAAGGACTTATTAGTGATTGGTTAGACTCGCGCTATTGAAAGCTGCGTCCAACGAGCTTAAACAAAAACAATAGTACAAGGCAGAAATTATTCTTAATCAATATTGTTGCTAGGATACGCTCTCGAACTCTTTGACAGTCAAATTATAGTATTTTGACATTAAGTGTGTATTCTTTATTTACATTATTTATAATTGCCCCTTTCATAGTTTAACAATATTATTAGTAATAAAAGGGGGCTTCACGTCCACATCACGGTCGAGGAATTTGAGAGATGTAATATCTACAGCGTTACAGAGTGAATTTCGTATACAATTATCATATCGATTCTTATTGTATATTATTTTTATAATTTCAATACTGTGTTTCAAGGTAAGTCATCTCGTTTAATGTAATTTGAATTTTTTTAATATATTATAGTTAAAAGTTTTATTCCTGCCAAAATGGCGGAAGAAAAAAATGATTCTAATTTTGTTTGGCGCAATAAATGCATAAATCCTTTTAAAAAAATGGATCACAAATCGAATGATTTACGTTGCGTGTCTAATAAAATCAGAGAGCAATTTCCAACAATACCCAAGTATTCAAAAATTTGTTCTCCATGTAGAAAAGAAATTTACAAATTAAAAAAGATGGGAAAAAATTCAGATGTAGATTTACAGACTCCTCCTGAAATGAACACTTTAGATTATATTGTTGCTTCTGATAATGACTCTTTGGAAACTGAAGAAGTTGATAATGACAAAGATGTCGATTTTATTCCAAATAAATCGTTTTCTTCACAGAATGAATGCAATGACTCATATCATAAAGCGGGTGTTGAAGTTTTGGAAGCGATTATTTCAAAATTTAAAGAATCGGAAAATAGAAACGAAAAAATCCAGCTTCTTACGCTTGCTCCAAGCTGTTGGGGAAGAGAAAAAATCATGCAAACGTTTGGTGCATCTGAACGAAATGTAAGAATGGCGAAAACGTTAGTTTCGAAACAGGGAATTTTAGCACTTCCTGCTAAAAAAGAAGGAAAACCTTTAAGCTTGGAGATTGAAAACCAGGTAAAAGAATTTTATCAACAATATGATAATAGTCGCCTATTGCCAGGAATCAAAGATTACGTATCAGTTCGAAAAAATTATGGGAGTCGCGAGCATATTCAAAAAAGATTAATACTATGCAATCTCAAAGAGTTGTATTCTCTTTTCAAATCTGAAAATAAAGATATTGATTTAAGTTTTTCGAAATTCGCCCAATTGAGACCAGCACATTGCGTTCTAGCAGGCAGTAGTGGAACTCATACCGTATGCGTCTGCGTGTACCATGAAAATGTGAGGTTAATGCTGGATAGTATCGATATAAAACCGTTGGAAAATGATTCCGAGTTAATTATAAAAAATGATTACGATTGCATTCATCTTTTAATCTGTCCAGATGCAACAAGCGCTTGCTACTTAGGAGGTTGTAAAAATTGTCCAGGCGAGTTAAAAATAAAAAAATAATTTGTTTAAATATTTTGATGAAAACGAAATTGATGAAATTAAATTCGAATCTTGGACACAAACGGATAGATGTGCTTTAAATACAATTTTAATGAGTACCGACGATTTTGTAAACGAACTTTGCCAAAAATTAATGAAACTAAAATCACATCATTTTATTGCAAAAGAGCAATCATCGTTCTTAAAAAGTCTGAAAAATTCTCTTCAAGACAACGAATTTATAATATGTTGTGATTTTGCAGAAAATTATGCGTTTGTTTTACAAAATTCTGCTCAGTCCTTCCATTGGAATAATGACCAAGCAACTATATTTACTGTAATGGTTTATTATAAACAATGGGAGGAACTGAAGCATAAGAGTATTGCTATAATATCAGATAGTTTGACTCATGATACTGTAGCCGTGTTTGTATATCAGAATATCATAATTGATTATTTAAAAAGCAATTTTACTCCACAGAAAGTATACTACTTTACAGACGGCGCAGGACAGCATTTTGAAAATAAAAATAATTTCACAAATCTTTTGAATCACAAAACAGATTTTGGTATACCTGCTGAATGGCATTTTCATGCTACAGCTCATGGCAAAGGAGCCTGCGACGGTATTGGAGCTAATATAAAAAGAAATGCTGCACGGTATAGTCTTCAATGTTCTCCAGAAAATCGAATTTTGACTGCGAAAGCCCTTTTTAACTGGACGCAAAAATATTGTAAAGAAACCTAGACATTTTACAGTGACAAAGACGTCTACGTTGAGACAGTAAAAAAATTAAAGAACAGATTTGACAATGCTCAAACTATACAAGGGACACTTCAATACCATGCTTTTCTTCTGACCGAAAATAATACGCTCGAATTAAAAAAAACATTCATCTGCATTGGAATTTGATAATTTTCCCAAAAAAAGTAAGAAAGTTACTTCTCGACATTCTCGACAAAGCAAATCGAGTAAAAAATGCAAGAAATGATTAAATATCTCGTCAATTAAGTTTAAAACAACTCTTTTACATTCAAACCCAAGTGAATAATAAAAAGTAACGCAGGCTTTTCAAAATTAAAAAATAAACTTTTTTTTAAAAGAAGATTAAAAGTTTTTTTTTTAATTTTGTTGCAAAATTTTTATTAAGTACATTAAAAATGCTTTAAATGCATTAAAGAAAAATTAAAATCGGTAAAGAATTATAAAAGTTACATGATTTTGAAAATGTCAGTGTTAATGAAAATGACAAAACTTCAACCCCCACTACTTTCTACAATTTTTTTTAAAGGGCTAATATTTTACAAATTTATTACTTTCATATAAGACAACAATTTCCCAAAATATGAAGCCATTCCCAATACTTATTATTTTGGGCTGGGACGTTTAAGAAATAACGCCCCATATGGGCCATATTAATGTGATAGGGTATAGCTAAATAAGTATGGAAAAAGTGACCCGAATATATTTTTCCCATTCATTCCTACCCACTTAAAAATAACTTTTTCAAATTTTTAACTCAAAATTTTGAGTTTTTTGGAACTTATGGAGGGGAAAACATCGAAAAACGCATTTTCCTCAAAAACTACTGTATGTATTTCAATCAGCTTTGGATATGTTAAAAAGACAATTAAAGAGATTACAAAAAAAAATTTCAAACTTTTTTTTTTAAAATTTCCAAAAATCTTTTTTTTCAAAAAATTTCAAAATGAAAGTTTTTCGAAATTTTCAAAAATAAATTTTATAGTTCTCTTAAAGTGACATTTTTAAGTATTTTCTCATTTCATTCTCTTATGTGATCTACTAAATAAAAAATTTTGCCCGATATGATTTCAAGATGTGTCACGGCAAATAACTCAAAAACCCTACCCGGAACATATTTATGTTGTATGCGAATGGTTAACTAATTAATTATTTATTTAATTGCAAAATAATACTTAGGGGTTTTCTGAATACAAGCCTGAAATCGATGTCAAGAAAATTATTTCCAAAGAAAATCCAAAAATTTTTATTTTTACATTAAAAATGTTTTTCTTTTTGGATCGTTGAAGCGGTACATCACACTTTTTTTAATTAACTTCTTTAACAGTCTTATTTTTTAAAAAATAATGGCCTAGATGATTTTAGAGTGCGACACGGTAAAAAAATCCTAAAATTTGATTTTAAAATTTTCGAAACTTTTTTGTTTGTCTAAAAATATTTGTTTATATCAACTTCAGATTTGTATTTATCAACCTTAATAAGCCACTAGTAATAAGTTACAAAATTTTTTTACAGTTTTTTTAAAATTAAACATTTGCATTCAACATAAAAATGTTCCGGGTAGGGTTTTCGAGTTATTTACCGTGACACATCTTGAAATCATGTCGGGCAAAATTTTTTATTTAGTAGATCACATAAGAGAATGAAATGAGAAAATACTTTAAAATGTCACTTTAATAGAACTAAAAAATTTATTTTTGAAAATTTCGAAAAACTTTCATTTTGAAATTTTTTGAAAAAAAAGATTTTTGGAATTTTTTGAAAAAAAATATGAAATTTTTTTTTGGAATCTCTTTAATTGTCTTTTCAACATATCCAAAGCTGATTGAAATACATACAGTAGTTTTTAAGGAAAATGCATTTTTCAATTTTTTCCCCTCCATAAGTTTCAAAAAACTCAAAATTTTGAGTTAACAATTTGAAAAAGTTATTTTTAAGTGGGTAGGAATGAATGGGAAAAATATATTCGGGTCACTTTTTCCATACTTATTTAGCTATACCCTATCACATTAATATGGCCCATATGTATATATGTGCCTTACCGTACGTGACAAATAGCATGACCATGGTTTTTGACATTTTACACAAAAACTATAATTTTAAAAAATTTGAAAAAAATATATGTTAAAGGGGACATTATAAGGTACTTTTTACAACAAAAGAGAAAGTGGTCACCTAAAAAAATAACCCTAAAAAAAAATTTTGAAAATTTCAAAAAAATTTTGTGAAAATTTTTTTTGAAAAAAAAATTTGGATTTTTTTTTCAAAAATCGTCGTATCTATATTTACAACCTCTTAAAATTTCATTAAAATCGGTTTAGTAGTTTTCGAGAAAAATAAGTTTTTTGATTTTGCTTTCCCCCTCCATAACTCCCCCAAAAAAGCGAATTTTGAGTTTCAAATTGCAGAAAGTTATAGTCATATGGATAGTAACATATGGGCCAAATTTGAGAAAAATAGAAGCGGGGGCATTTTTTGCATACTTAACCCCCTAAGCCCTTTTAAATAATATATTTGGGACATTCCACGTCAACCGGATCAAGACTCTGTCCAAAAATCTATTGCACCGATTTTAATGGTTGAGGGCTTAAAATCTTCGTCTTCATGCCCTCTATCAAATACAATGTGGTACTTTTGAAAATTCAACATGGCGCTTTCAAAATGGCGCATTATGTGAATGAAAAACACAACTTCCAAATTTAAATGTTTATTTAAAGTTAAAAAACAAAGCTCAAATAGCTTCTAAGGGGGTACTATTAATGACTGCATGCCTCTAAATGAAGAAAAATCAAAAAAAGGAAAAAAGAAACAAAAATTCAAAATGGCGGATCCAATATGGCGGACGAATTTAAAAAAATTTTTTAAATTCATCGAAATCGCTTGAAAATCGTTACTCGGGGGTTTTTGAGGTCGCTGATTACGAATCCGGTGTCAGTTTTTCAAAATTCAAAATGGCGGATCCAATATGGCGGACGAATTTTTAAAAATTCATCGAAATCGCTTAAAAATCGTTCCTCGGGGGTTTTTGAGGTCGCTGATTACGAATCCGGTGTCAGTTTTTCAAAATTTAAAATGGCGGATCCAATATGTCGGACGAAGTTTTAAAAATTCTCAGCAATCGCTTGAAAATCGTTAATCGGAAGTTTTCGGGGTCGCTGATTATGAATACGATATTTTAAAAGCTGTTTGCGTTAACAGGGTTATGATTTACCATTAGTTGCAAAAAATGTTATGTCAATTTTTTTTTAATTACTAGCATCTATTGTCGGGAGAAGTTTTCGTGAATTTCATAACATGCAGACGCTAGGGTCTCACTTGTACCAGAAATTACACACCATTTCGGCCACATTTCATCAAATTTACTCAAGTCTATCAAAATTTCAGAATTCTCTTTTAGAAATTATGTATATAGTTTTTTTATACGTGAGTCGGGGTTCCCATAATCCTTTCATTTTTTTTATTTTAGGTTTCGGTACCATTCTTAGAGAAGTACTAAATTCTTTACTTATTTTGCGAATCGACCAACTATCGCGAACTATTGTTGAAAGGGACAAACAAAGACTATCATTTTGATGCAAACTGTTAAACTTTTCCTTTGGTCTATTCAAAAGTTCCTCTAATTTATCTTCTCTTGACATAATTTTTATTTTTTTGGACTTGGCTCAATTTCTGCGCCTGAATCTTCAGATTCTTGTGATAATATTGTGTCCAAGGAATTACTATATTAATCAATCGTCGAAAGATAAAGACAACGACTAAAACAAATGATAAAAGACATAAAAAACTACAAATAGCAAAAGACAGACAACAAAATAACAAAAAACTCAGATTACTTAAGACAATTTACAATAAAAAATAGACAAACGAAAAAAGTTACACAAAATCCTTCTTAAATTTAATAACGGTACAAAAACAAAAGACAATCGTTTTGGCGATTGTCTTTTGTTTTAGTACAGCACTGTATTAAAACAAAAGACATTCGCTAAAACGACTGTCTTTTGTTTTTGTACCGTCACCAAATTTAAGAAGGATATTGTGATACTATTTTTCATGCGTCTATTTTTTATTGTGGATTGTCTTAAGTGGTCTGTTTCACTTGTTATTTTGTTGTATATCTTTCGCTATTTGTAGTTTGTCTTACGTCTTTTATCGCTTGTTTTAGTCGTTCTGTTTACCTTTCGTCGATTAATTAATATTATTAATATTACATTAATGTTATTGATTGATTAATATTGCATTTGTTTCTGTTCCTTGATAATAAGGAAAATTATGTCACAAAAATCAACCGTCACAAAAAATTGTGACGATTCGAAAGAGTTAGTGCGCACTGACAGATGTGTAAATCCATTAGGTCTTGATAATCATATTGGCAAAGCTTTAAGAAAAATATCAAAACGGTTAATAGAAAAGTTCCCATATTTATCTGTTAATAGTAGAGTCTGTAAAAAATGTGTTAATATGTGCAATAAAGGTGATGATAGCAATTCCATGGACACAACATTATCACAAGCGTCTGAAGAATCAGACACAGAAAATGAACCAAGTCCAAAAAAAGTAAAAATTATGTCAAGAGAAGATGAATTAGAAGAACTGTTGAATGGACTGAAGGAAAAGTTTAACAGTTTACCTCAAAGTGATCCTCTTCGTTTGTCCATTTTAACAATAGTTCCCGATAGTTGGTCGATTCGAAAAATAAGTCAAGAATTTAGTACTTCTCAAAGAATGGCACGAAAATCCAAAATTTAAAAAAAAACTGAAGGGATTTTAGGAATTCCGACTCAAAAAAAGGAAAAAATCTACCTGAGAATACTATTAAATTAGTATCAGAATTTTATGACAGCGACACGAATAGTCGTATAATGCCAAATAAAAAAGATAATGTTAGCGTAAAAATAAATGGCGAAAGAAAATCTATGCAAAAGCGACTGTTGCTTTCAGATATAAAAATACTGCATAAACAATTTCTAAAAGAGAACCCTGGAATTTCGATAGGCTTGAGTAAATTTGCTGAAATGAGGCCGAAATGGTGTATAATTGCTGGTGCGAGTGGGACCCATAGCGTCTGCATTTGCGTAATACACGAAAACTTCTCCTTGATGATTGATGATAGTAATTTAATTAATTTAACAAAAAACATTCCGCATCCAATGAAAGATTATAACGATTGTTTTAATTTAATTGTATGCAGGAATCCAAAACCTGATTGTTATTTAAGTGAGTGCGAATCTTGCCCTGGAATAAATAAATTTTCTGACTACATGCTTAATCTGCTAGAAGAGAACAACATATCTCAGGTGATTTTTAACATATGGCAGTCGACCGATAGAAGCACATTAAAAAAAGAATGTCTACCTGTGGAAGAATTTGTGGACAAAATGTGTGAGCATTTGGAAAAATTGTTGCCACATCATTTTATTAGTAAGAAGCAGTCAGAATATTTATCGAGACGGAGGGACAATTTGACTGAGGAAGAAGTACTACTTCAATCTGACTTTTCCGAAAACTATGCATATGTTGTGCAAAATGCTATTCAAGCATTTCATTATAATAATGATCAATGCACAGTTCTCCCTGTTGTAATTTATTTCAAAAATGGAGATAAAATTGATCATCGTAGTTTCATACTGTTATCAGAATGTACAATTCACGATACTGCAGCAGTATATATTATGCAACAAATAATTCTGCCAGAAATTAAAAAAATCTGCCCAAAAGCTAAAAAGATTATTTATTCTACCGATGGAGCTAAACAGCATTTTAAGAATCGCTACCAAATGAAAAATTTAATGCTTCATGAAGAGGATTTTGGGCTTAAAGCAGAATGGCATTTTCATGCAACTGCGCATGGTAAAAGTGCATGCGATGGAATTGGTGCAACATTAAAATCAGAAGCCACGCGAGCTAGTCTGCAAGCTCAAGCATCTAATGCCATCTTGAATTCAGATGATCTGTTTAATTGGGCTAAAAATAAATTTGAAAATATTACAATTTTTCAATACAGCAAACAACGCCACAGCAGCACGCAAAAAAGACTTTCAAGAAGATTCTCTCAAGCTCCTGCTGTAACCAAAATTCAAAGTGGACATTCCTTCGTTCCAATTGATGGAAAGAAATTAGAGGTTAGGCGTTATTAAGAAGCAACCAAAATTTTAACTACTATGCAGTATTAAATAGGAAAAATAAAACGTAGAAACAATTTTCTTTAAAATTAAACAAAAAAATGTAAAAAATAAAAAAAAATAAAAAAAATCTAAAAAAAAAAAGTAATGCGGGCTTCACAATTGAAATTTGAAGACAGTCTCAACCCTGTTAACGCAGAGAGCTTTTTAAATATCGTATTCGTAATTAGCGACCTCAAAAACCCCCGAGTAACGATTTTCAAGCGATTTCAGAGAATTTTTAAAACTTCGTCCGCCATATTGGATCCGCCATTTTGAATTTTGAAAAACTGACACTAGATTCGTAATCAGCGACCTCATAAACCTCCGAGTAACGATTTTCAAGCGATTTCGATGAATTTTTAAAAATTCGTCCGCCATATTGGATCCGTCATTTTGAATTTTGAAAAACTGACACCGGATTCGTAATCAGCGACCTCAAAAACCCCCGAGTAACGATTTTCAAGCGATTTCGATGAATTTAAAAAATTTTTTTAAATTCGTCCGCCATATTGGATCCGCCATTTTGAATTTTTGTTTCTTTTTTCCTTTTTTTGATTTTTCTTCATTTAGAGGCATGCAGTCATTAATAGTACCCCCTTAGAAGCTATTTGAGCTTTGTTTTTTAACTTTAAATAAACATTTAAATTTGGAAGTTATGTTTTTCATTCACATAATGCGCCATTTTGAAAGCGCCATGTTGAATTTTCAAAAGTACCACATTGTATTTGATAGAGGGCATGAAGACAAAGATTTTAAGCCCTCAACCATTAAAATCGGTGCAATAGATTTTTGGACAGAGTCTTGATCCGGTTGACGTGGAATGTCCCATTTATAAGTTTAAATCAAAATTTTATAGACTTCCCCGTTTTTGTAGGAGGAGACATGAATTGTAGGGTAGGCAATTTTAATCAATTAGACAAAGATATAAATTTATATAATAATAACTTAACAAATTTGAGAACGAGTCTTGATAATGAAATAAATAATAGAGGTAACAAATTAGTAAAGAGTTTTGAATGTATGGGAATGTTTTTATTGAATGGGAGAACCACGGGAGATATCCCGGCATCATTTACATTCATGAATACATTGGGTGGTAAATCTTTAATTAATTTAGTTTGGACAAATTTGTTCAGCACCCACCTAATTAACAATTTAAAGGTTTTTAATATTGTCTCTAATTCAGATCATTTCCCGGTGGCTTTCTCATTAAATATTGATAAAAAACTAATATTTTAAAGCCGAAATACAAATGGAAGGACCAACTTGAAACTGATTATGAGAACGGTGTGTCTTTGTCTCTAAAATCTGTACTAATCGAGGACGATCTTAACTCTTCTTCCATATATTTTGTTGATATAATCAAAGATGTCGCCAGAAAATTGGGCATGGTTTCTAATCAAAATAATAAAATAGGTCTATCTAAGCCTTGGTTTGATTCAGAGTGTTTGGGGAGTAAAAAGTTATTGAAAAAATTGTTGAAAGATTGTAGATCGCAAAATTTGCCCCTTAGAATTAATTAATTAATACAATAGTCTAAAAAACATGTTATCTTATTAGAAAAAAACATATTATGAGTACCGTATTGAAATTTAAACCTCAGCAAAAGATCCTACATCCTTCTGGAAAATTATCAATAATACCCGACGTAAACCTAATTCTTTGAACGCAATTGATTTGAAATCCTGGGGTAAATTCCTTGAAGAAACTTACCCCCCGAGATGTCCCGCTAACTATCTGTTAAACGACTCGGAGTATATTAATGAAATTATGGATTCCCCAATTACTAAAGAAGAAATTTTCAAAAGTCTTAAAAAATGTTAACTCAATAAGGCCTTAGGGCCGGATGGAGTCTCGTACGAGTTCCTGAAGAATCTGCCTGAAAGTGGAATAAATTATATCTTAGAATTATTTAACAAAATAATGAACAACGAATGCATACCTCAGTCTTGGTCAGTTATGGATATAATCATGATTCACAAAAAAGGAGATAAACTAGATCTCACAAACTATAGACCTATTACCTTGCTGAATTGCATTCTCAAACTCTTCACGCAGGTTCTTTCGGGAAGACTCAATAAATGGACTCAAATGAAGAACTTAATCTCTGAATCGCAGTCAGGTTTCAGAGAAAAAAGAAGTTGCATAGACAACTTATTTACTCTGGACGCAATGATTCAAAATCGAATAAACTTAAAAAATGGGAGATTGTTTGTGCTTTTCATAGACTTTAAGGGCACGTTTCCGTCCTTGAATCATCTTCTAATAAAGAAGAAATTATATAAATTAGGGGTGGGATCTAAATTTATAAAAATATTGATGAGTCTCTACTCGACTGCAAGAGTCTCCATCAAAGGGAGGGAGGGAAATTCGGATCAAGTTGAAGCTACTGAAGGGGTCATGCAGGGGGAAACGTTGAGTCCCTTTATTTTTAATTTATATATAGCTGACTTGGAAAATTATTTAATTGATAGGGGGGCTAGAGGTGTCTCAATTAACTATACGAAAGAAATTTTAACACAAGCTTACGCGGATGACATATCAATAATGGCAGACAATATCGTAGAAATGAGAAAAATAATCAAAACTCTTCATGACTACTGTCGGAAAAATAAACTGATAATTAATGTTAAAAAAACAAAGGTGACGGTTTTCCAGAGGGGTGGCCATGGACACACAAAGAAATATACTCCCCTATTATACGGTAATGAAGAAATTGAAATAGTAAGTTCATATACATATCTGGGGATTATTTTTGCTAAATCTTCTCTCTTTGCAAAAGCGTCAGAACAGGCAATAGACAAACAAAAATAGCTATAGGAACTACAATTCCAATAATAAATAATCTCAGATTGGACTCTTGGTATCCAGTCGAGAAATTGTACAACAGTTTTATTGCGAGCACTTTATTGTACGCGGCTCTGATATGGTGCCTCAGGTATCTGGATGACATTGAAAAAACCCATTTGGATTACTATAAAAAAGTGTTAAACCTTCCTCGTAATACGCCGAATTATGCCGTCCGGATAGAAACGGGTAGTATGCATGTCTCACTGAGAGTTTTTAAGATGATCTTGAATTGGCTTATTAAGATTTACGATATGGATAGAGAGAGATACCCGAGAATTTACTTTGAACGCCTTAAATATCTAGCTGATAATAATAAAAGTAAGGAGAAATTTAACTGGGCTTCTCAAGTCAAAAAAATGTTTTTTGACAGTATAGGAGAGGAGGAGATTTGGAACAATTTAACACTAGAAACACTGAGATCCTCTAGAGGAAAACTGTTGAAAAAATACGAAAGTTTTTTATTGGATGTAAATGTGAAGAACAAAAGGCGATATTTGACGAATACCATCTTTTTGTCGACTGTAGTGCCCTATCTGAGATCAGAGGAAATATATTGCAAGCACTAACGTCAAAACAGCAAGAGATTTATGGCTAAATCTCTTAAATGATAGAAATTCTCCTTCAATTAAAAGAATTGTCAATCTTATTGTTGAAATTTTAAGCAGCTTAACACTAGACTAAGTATGATTGTATAAATAATGTATATAATTCGTCTTATTCAAACTCTTTTGTATGGGTTATAAACCCTCTAACAAACAAATTAAATAGAATTCAATTTTTATTATTTTCAAAAAAAATAATACATCTAAGTTTTTTTATTTAACTGATTATTTTAAAGAGATTATTTAATTTATGAAAACGTATAAATTAAAATGTGTCGGGATGTAACAGTCATTCTTTGAGAAATTAACTATAGAATCCAATAAAAAGGAATCAAATTATTATATTTCTCGACATGAGGAAATTACATAACAATTTCCCAATGAAATCATTAATAAAACGAAATTATGTACAGTAGTTGTACAAAACCATACACCGAACCCTGCAAAGAAGCAATAAGACCTCATACTTTAAAAGAAAAAATTACGCAGGCAAATAATGTTTTCCAAGACGCAACAAACTTGTTAACCGTTCTAAGGGACAATCCAGTAAACATAGAAAACCGTCCTAACAGTATGAGAAAACGAAGATCCCCGCTAGATTTTATTGGGCAAGGATTAAAACCTATTATTGGCATTTTAACCACCGAAGATGGAGAAACCTACGACAACGCAATTGACGAACTTTACGAACTAAATAAAAATCTAACATACCTTGTCGGACAACAAACACACATAATTCGCTCAGACCTTCCAAAATTATACGAACAAGCTGATAGACACTCTGAAATTTTAACCCATCTATGGTCTAATTTAAGAGATTTGAATGCCTTGACGGAATCATGAAATAAAAAACAATACCATAATTACTTATCTCAATAAACCCAAAATATAGAATCCAAACTAGACCATTTTATTCATGCTATGAACGAAATAATAAAAATCATTCTATCCAGAAAAGAAGGAAAATTACACCCAACATTTATCCTAGAAATAAATTAAAATTACGATTTCCCAATTTAAGGATCTAGAATCCTTGCAGAAGAACTTTCATCAATCACGAAAACAGAAATTGGATACTACAAAGATAAATTTTTAATAATTATAGACATTCCACTATTAAAGAAAAATGTCTATAAACTTCTTTAGTAACAAACATGGGAATAATTGGCTCCTCCTCCGAAGTAGGAAGTTTTCGAAATTTTGATTGGGCTTCTGAAACAAGCGATTTACGTCTTTAATTACAACGGGACATATTATTGTTCGTAAGACTTTAAATTATGGCACTAATTTCAATTCAATATATATTTATGTAAGTATGTATGCACACCTAAGACATAGAAATTTCACTTTACAACTCACCAGAATCATCCTTGATACGTATGTCAGCCATTCCACGTATTTAAAGAAAATATGTGTAATAATGTGTCATAAATGTCACATATTTATAAAATCAAAACAATACAAAAAATTTCCTAACCTCCTCTTTGCATCCTTCCTACTGAAATCCCATGCCGCTTTAACACAGCATGAGACTGCAGGACATAATCTCTCCCATTTTTTGAAGTACATCTAATCATTACTCCTTTTCTTGGTTCAAGCAAATGATCAATGATTCCTGTCCCATCAGTGGAGTTAATTCTCAACAAATCATTAAAGATGTTTCCCACTTCCAACGGCAGATTGATCATAGACAGGCCCCACAAAGTAACAATGAAAACACAGTGGCTATCCTTAAAAAAGGACACTCTATTGGTCAATTGGCTCAATAAGAAGGAAAACTCCGTTATGGTGTCATCATGTATTGGAGGACTACTCTGTGGTACAGACATTGATCTATTTCCTCTCTCAGATGGAGAAATTCTGCGTCTCCGTTTTATTGGAATTGCACCTGGAAGATTATTCTTCTCTCTAAAAGGACTCGTACAAACAAACTCTACAGTACCTTGTCCTCGACGACCATCCGCTGCAACACCTGGTCTTGTCCTCGAGCAGTTTTCCAGAGTTTCAATTCTTGATCGAGACGCACCACGAATTGGATCATTATTTATATCAACCACAGGTAATACTTCTAATTGTAAAACATCTAATGGAAATTCTATGCTATCGCTATCCGCACTCGAAAGGATTTCACGATTCTGACCTGCACCGGACATCTTGTAGATTTGCAGAAAGACACTTAAATATCACCAATAAGCAGACTACTTATAGATATTGCAACAACAGATCCAGAAGAAATAAAAAACAAAAAGTCCATTAAAGGACAAATACTTGTAACTCCAAGAGGAAAACACAATGTATATTCTATAGTAGTAAAAGACAATTATTATGATCCATTACTAAAACGAGACATCACTTTAGGAATGCGTAATCTAAAAATTCTTTTATACAAGGTAAATGCAAAAGAAATTAGAATTTCTCGACATACAATTAAAAAAAGGAGAACTTTATAACAGCAATATTAAAGTAACTATCTGTCATGGACAAGTATCAGTTCCGAAAGAAGAAAATAGAGAAGATATAATCAGTGAATTTCACAAAAGTAAAATAGCAGGACATAAAGGAATAGTAAAAACTTACAGAAGAATCCGCGAAAAATTTTACTGGCCTAGAATTAAGGAAGAGGTCACCGAATTTGTAAGGAAATGCCCCACATGTCAAACTTAAAAATTAGTTAGAGCAAAAACTAGAGAGCCTATGATTATTACAGACACTCCTTTATACCTTTTTGACAAAGTTTCCTTAGATACTGTAGGAAAACTCCCTACAACCCCAGACGGAAATTGTCACTTTTTGACCATGCAAGTTCATTTATCTAAATATTGTATAGCAGTAGCAGTACCCGCCATTTCAGCAACTGCAATTGCTCATGCGGTTACCAAAGAATTATTTTCAATTTATGGAGCCCCTAAAGTAATTTTAACCGATAAAGGCACTTCATTTATTGGTAAATTAATGTAAAAATCATAAAAAATATTTAAAGTCCAACAAGTAACAACTTCTGTTTATAGTCCTCAAACTAATGGAGCTTTAGAACGCAGATATGCTGTATTAGCAGATTATATAAAACAATACGTCACAGACTGTGACGATTGGGATAGATTATTGCCTTTTGCAATGTTCGCTTACAATACCTCTGTACATGAAGCCACTAATTTCACTCCTTATGAGTTAGTTTTTGGTAAAACTGCTCGCACCCCTAGTTCATTTCCTCATGAGGAAAAATTAAAAACCTATGGTTCTTATTTAACAGAACTAATAAATAGAATAACAGAAGTAATAATTATAGCGGCCAAAAATTTAATAGATTCAAAAATAAAATCTAAAGAAAGATACGATAAATTAACCAAATAATAGAAAACGGTATATATCTGTCCTTTTCTAATAACCCGTTAATACATTATTTAATAAAATTACACCTTAATAATAATTAAACTGAAAAAACAAGATAATTATTAATACTTCCATTAAATATGAGTAAATTTTGTTAAAACAGATTAAATTTAAACAATAACAATAATTTCAAGTGGATTTATCGCATATCGATATATCGAACATAAAACAATGACCATCACATTCGTTTAAAAACCTAGTAACCAACAAGTTAAAAACAACTAAAAACAAAATTCCCTACATAAAATAAAAATTAAAAAAAAACCAACCTCAAATTTAAATCGTAAATATAGATATGCACATCTAAGAATTGAAATTATTATGTAGCCCATAATTATGGGCTCAGCTACTAAAGCCCATAATTATGAGCTTCCTTATACAGGACCATAATTACGAGCTTCCTTATACAAGCCAGTAAATATGGACCCTCATCAAAACTACACTTAAATAAAACACAAAATTAACTATGAAAATACAAATTTATTTATTCTATAAAATCTTAAAATTAAAAATACATCTATAAAAATGTTGTTAAAAAAGTAAAAATCAAAAACTTAACAACTAATTCGGTACGAATCCTTGGACACATCTTAAATCCTTTATTTCCCTGGATATCCTGTGCAATTCGGTGACGCTAAAAATAATTTGAGCCAATAGCGCTATTTTAAAGGGCCGACGAGTAAAGGCACTATTGAAAGAATCTATAAACAACCAAACAAACAGAAAAGAAGTGAAATAGAATAAAAACTAACATTATTCAAGCAATATCAACACTAAAACACTAAAACACCTTGTCTTCGAGAATATATATATATATATAATCCATGTCCTCATCCAAAATATTAAACACTTCTTCACTCATGTTAATAAATAAATAAAAAAGAACTATAATAATACAGGAGTAATAAAAAACTAAAATCATTCACTCAAATCAAGATCGGAATCTGTGGTGAGAACCATATCACTCACCCCGAGGAAGATCTTTAATAATTAACAAAGGAACTGCAAGCTTATTTTCTATGCAAAAGTCTTCAAAACAATTTAAGGAGGTAGGACTGCTAAAACCAAACAAATTTAATATTTTTACGTATTTTTCATAAATTTAATAATTTCTTTAAATAATCCATTAAATAAAAACATAGATGTACTATTTAACCATGTCTAAAAACATAGTTTAAAATAATACATTATCTTTATAAATCTCAAACTAGAAAAGCATAAAATAGAACTTATAACTAAATATTTTAATATTTCATTCATAATCGGATCAAGTGGGTTTGCATTCTCTGTAGAACCATGTCCTCCAGCAGGCATATAGGACTGCACGATGAAACTTTGTCCAGAGGTTTATCACGTTTCCTTAGGAGGACTAGCCTCTGTTGCTTCCAGTCGCGAAAGAACTCTCCTCTCTCCAGACAAAGGTTGGGGCATCCAAGCACAATCTGGGGTGAAGTTTCGATTACCAGTTTTAGGATCTCGTTACTTATCCCATCGATTCCAGGCGCCTTGCCTGTTTTTAACCTTTTACCTGCATTTCGTAAGTCAGTAAGAGTGAAGAGTTCATCCTCACGACTTCATAGCCATTCCAGTCTATCCTAAGCCGTGACTCCGCAGGAGAAAAGACAGCTTGTATTATCTCTTTGACCCAATCAGGGGTCTTTTGCCTCGTTCCTAATTTCTTACTAACGATTTTAAAAGCCAGACCCCATAGGTCAGTTCAGGTTTGCACAACAGCACGGGTGCCCTACCTGACTTATCCTGTTACCAGGGAGCTAAACCGTTTCTTCTGAGTTGCTCACTGCAGAACAGAATGTCGATATTCTTCTCCCTGACTGTCTGCATCAGCAAAAACTTTAAAGGTTTGTCCTTTTAAGTCTTCCCAACTCCTCTCTGTAAACCGGGCAAGATCTGTTAGTAGCGACATGATAAATATCCGTCTTTCCCAAGTCGGAGCATGATAAACACGAGAGTCTTTACATTGGCGGCGCAGTTGTTTCTTCAAAGGATGGAGTATGTCATGATGTAGCTATTAATACTACTGAAGAGGATATTAACCTTGGACTTACACATCAGGAATTAGTTTCATTTTACTTTTGTAAGTTTCCTGCAGAAGAGTTTACAGACTCAGAATTAGAAGATTTCCAAAATACAAATAGTAACAGTTATCCTGAACGAGTCGTAAAAGTAAAAAATGCCCTCTATGTTTCACATTTAACACCAGAAGAAAGAAAGATAGTATTCGAATGGGTGGAAGACTATGCTGACATTTTTTCTTTAAATGGAGAAACTCTATCGAGTACATATTTGATTCAGCATAGAATTCCAACTATTGACAACAAAATTATTCATAAGAAACAGTATAGATGCCCCCATAAAGTTTGAGAACAAATGGATACTGTACTTCTCAAACAATTAAACAGCGGTATTTATAGGTCCATCAAATTCCCAAAAACAATTCCCCTGTTTTAATTATACCAAAAAAATTAGATGCATCCGGGGAAAAGAATTGGAGGGTTGTGGTTGATTATGGAAAACTTAACGAGCAGGTAATAGGTGATTCTTTTTCATTACCCTATGTTAACTTCCTGCTGGAAAGGCTTGGAACTGCACAATATTTTACAGTGTTTTACCTTGTCATGGGAAGTCGAAACTCATCCTGATGATAGACATAAAACTGCATTTTCTACTGGAAATAACCATTACGAGTATAATCGTATGCCTATGGGTATACAGAATGCCCCGTCTACATTTCAACGATTATTAAATAATGTGTTAAATTCAACGCTTGATACAGAAGCAATTGTCTATCTAGATGACATTATTATTCACTCCAACACTCTAGAAGAACATGATAGGCGCGCTAAAAGACTTTTTAACCTTTTACGGGAAGCGAACCTGAGGATTCCTAAGAGGATTTTTAGGGTTAACGGGATATTATAGGCGATTTATAAAATATTACGCAAAAACAGCTAATTCCCTAACAAATCTTTTGCGAAAGGAAACTGTATGGAATTGGACTGATGATCAAGAAAAAAGTTTTTGTAAACCTAAGAACTATCTTTGTAAAGAACATATTCTTCAATATCCAGATTTTACAAAAAATTTCAAATTAACCACATATGCATTCGCGAATGCGATAGGAGCTATTTTAACATAAGAATGAAAAGGAATAGATTTACCTATTGCATACTTTTCAAAGGTATTGAATAAAAACGAGCAAATACCCTAAGCAGAAAAATAGTGTCTTCCTATTCTTTATGCTGTTGAGAGCTTGTGATTTCGAACCCATAAATTGGATGAATTATATCAAAAACCCAGGTGCTAGATTACATAGGTGGAGGCTTCGTCTTCAAGATTATGTATACAATTTTGAAAATAAACCAGGTAAGATCAACATAATTGTTGAGGCTTTATCAGACAACCCTGTAAGTAAAATCAACCAATAGAATGACGTGACTTCCACAACAGAGACTGATGCAGAATTGGAGAATTTTAATCCTCCCACTCGTAGTACCAATAAATTAAATCCAAAATTAAAACCAGTGAAAGTGCTAGAAAAATAAACAGTGTGTAAAATATTGGGCCTTAGCCCTTACGCGATCTGCAGCTAATAAAAAAGATAATGATAAAGAGTGCGCGGAAGGTAAATCTTCAGTTAGCAAGAAACCTTTTACTTCACGTCAGCAGCCCCTACAAGCTAAGAAAAATCCAAGTTTAATATTAATTAATCCTAAACTTAAAAGAACTTTAAGTGACCCAAAAGAAATTCCAAAACAGGAAAGAAAATTTTTTAAAGTTTCTAAACAAACTTTAAAACCTAAACAACTTTCTAGTAAAAGTAAGAAACTAATAACCAAACCTAAAAGTTGTACAAGAAGGAATAACAAAGATGATCAGAACTTTTCTCTACCACGAGCATCGACCGCTGCAAAAATCCTAATTGATCCTGATGAAAGCTGTATTGCAAAAAGACTTACTCGAAGAAGATTCGTGGCAACGTCTGAATCTCCTACTTCTCTCAAGGAATCATCTTCTTCAGAAGAGGAATTAAGTGAAGATTCACCACCCCCCAGTATTTAGAAAGGGACATAGTGTTTTACCCAGTGCAGTGCCTACCCTAACCAAAAAACAAGTGAGTCCTAAACTTACAAGTGCTAGTATAATGGTTGAATAAGAAAATCCCTATTGTTCCTTTTTAAAGGATAATTACACAACTGTCTATGTAGATGGTGCATGCAGTTCGAATGGAAGTGAACAATCACGGGCAGGAATGGGAGTTTGGTTTGGCTGGAATTTAAAACCTTAAAATCATAAGTGATTCTCAATTCATGATTCAAAGTATGACGGAATAGATGCCAAGATGGAAAGCTAATGAATGGAAAACACAAGAAAACAAACCTGTTAAAAACAAACAAGCGTTTGAAAAATTGTCAAAAGCAATAAAACCTCTTAATGTAATTTGGGAACATGTGCCCAGTCATAAAGGTATAACCGGAAATGAAATGGCTGACGAATTAGCTAGAAATGGAATTGATAAGAAACAATTGGCTGTTCCTCCAGAATCTGCAATAGAGAGTGAAGACAATACCTACTTACGAAAGGAATAATTATGCTCACTTTATATCTGAGGATTGTGAACCAATAAACGCCATTTCAAAACTTTTAGTGTCAACCGAAAAAATGTATCTACAAGATATTCGAGAAAGAAGAACAAAAATAGGTTAAATCCTCGTCACTCCGTATGGACGATATAGAACTTATTCAATTGTTGTGCAACAACGACACTAAGATGAAATAGAGTGGATATACATGAATAAAGGTTTAAAAAATCTACAGACAGCCCTCCAACGAGATAATCAAAAAACTTGTCGACTGGCAAAATCAGGAGACTTATTAGGTACCCTTCCACAAGGAAAAATGAAAGAACTTTTAACAGAAATATTCCGTGGTGGCAACATTACAAAAAGGTTGTGCCACGAAAAAATTGAAGACCCTTCCCTCGAATTAAGACCAAATATTATTGCAGAATTTCATCAAAGTCTTATTGGTGGTCACAAGGGTATAACAAAAACGTATAGACGAATTCGAGAACGAAGTTTTTGGCCCAGGATGCGAAACGAAATAACAGAATTCATTAGAAGTTGTAAATGTTGTTTACAAAATAAATTATTTAGGGCTCGTACTAGAGAGCCATTAATTATAACAGATACACCTGCAGTCCCTTTTGTTTACAATATTAGATATACAATACTTTAATTTTTTTAAATTATTTTATTTTATCAAATGATTATTTTTCCTAAAATATTCAGGTTAAAACACACCAGTATGCCAAATTTTAGCCCTCCATGTTGAATAGTTTAGAAGTTAAGGGGGGAATTGTCACTTTTTGTGCATTTTTGGCCAAAAATCTTGTTATTTCCTTGACAACGCTATGATCATCAGCTCCAATCACATTCTCTATATTTTTCCTATAATCTATGAGTGAAAATACGTATCTGTACCAAATTTGAGCTCTCTAAGTCTAATAGTTTAGCCGCTAAGGGGGGACACGATTTGGCTACGGACACAAGAGTCTCACCAATAGTTTTGACATAAACGTCAAAATTTGGCAAACAATTCCCGCTATCCTCAGAATTTAGGCCAATTTTAAGGGCATTTTTGACATAGACGTAAAATATGACAATTTCCGCTACACTCAAAATTTAGGTCAATTTTGAGGGCAGTTTTGACCTAATCGTCAAAATTTGACAATTCCCGCTACCCTTAAAATTTAGGTCAATTTTGAAGGCATTTTTGACCTAGACGTCAAAATTTGATCATCAATTCCCGCAAACTTCAAAATTTAGGTCAATTTTAGGGCAGTTGTGTCCTGTGGGTTAAAAGATTCCCACAAACGTCTGTTACATTACGTCGAAATCTACATGTAATTTTACATTCTTCTTTTACCTACATGTCATAAACGACCAAATAATGGCACTTAACCCATTAAGTCGCATGAAGAAACCAGCAATTTTATTAAAAAACTAACAATTAGATTCATAGGCAAATGCATAAACAAATGGATTTTAAGTGAAACTAACAATTGGATTCATAGGCAAATGTAAAACAAAGATATACCTGTTTTTTGTTTTTAATTTCCAATTGTTTAACAACAATTGTTAACCCTGCTTAATTTGTTTATAACAATTTTATAAACAAAATACGACTTGGAAAGAAAAATGACCTATACAAAATATTCTTATTTTTTTACGTAGAATCGATTGGCGTTAACAGATTTCAAAAAAATTTAATTTTTGTTAATTTGTTTACACAATTGTTGTCAAACATTCAAAAATTAAAACAAAAAAACAGGTATATCTTTTTTACCATTTGCATATGAATCCAATTGTTAGTTTTTTAATACAATTGCTGGTTTCTTCATTGGTCTTAATGGGTTAATTTATGTCAAAATTTGTGTCAGATTTGATTTATTGTTAAAGCTCCAAGTAAAAAGGGTCGTTAAAATGCTTTCGGAGGGGGCGGAGACCGCCTAGTATATATAT
The DNA here is from genome assembly GCA_032872475.1 of Leptopilina myrica (nomen nudum). Lineage (NCBI taxonomy): Eukaryota > Metazoa > Arthropoda > Insecta > Hymenoptera > Figitidae > Leptopilina > Leptopilina myrica (nomen nudum). The sequence continues at coordinate 23,444,828 of CM065460.1, read as the reverse complement.
ATATCCCTATATTACAAAAAATATCGCTGTCGCCGCTGTTTCAAGATTTTCTGACCTTCAAGCCAAGAGTTGACCTGTCGTTTCTCCCCTCAAAATTTAGGTCAATTTTGAGGGCAGTTTTGACCTAAACGACAAAAATTGACAAACGATTCCCGCTACCCTCAAAATTTATGTCAATTTTGAGGGCAGTTTTGATCTACGGGTTAATTTACTCTAATTTACTCTAACGTATTACTATGCATTGGCATTAAGAGAATATGATTTGAAAATTAAAATTAAAATAAATATAAGACACAGTTAGGGTGTCGGCGCGCAAATCCCGCAGGGGTGCGAAGCCCTCTATTATTTGTTTATATATGGGACATTCCACGTCAACTGGGACAAGACTCTGTCCAAAAATCTATTGCACCGATTTTATTGGTTGAGGGCTTAAAATCTTCGTCTTTATGCCCTTCATCAAATACAATGTGGTACTTTTGAAAATTCAACATGGCGCTTTCAAAATGGCGCATTATGTGAATGAAAAACACAACTTCCAAACTTAAATGTTTATTTAAAGTAAAAAAAGCACAAATAGCTTCTAAGGGGGTACTTTTAATGAATGCATGCCTCTAAATGAAGAAAAACCAAAAAAAGTAAAAAAGAAACGAAAATTCAAAATGGCGAATCCAATATGTCGGGCGAATTTAAAAAAATTTTAAAAATTCATCGAAATCTCTTGAAAATCGTTACTCGGGGGTTTTTGACGTCGCTGATTACGAATCCGGTGTCAGTTTTTCAAAATTCAAAATGGCGGATCCAATATGGCGGATGAATTTTTTAAAAATTCATCGAAATCGCTTGAAAATCGTTACTCGGGGGTTTTTAAGGTCGCTGATTACGAATCCGGTGTCAGTTTTCAAAATTCAAAATGGCGGATCCAATATGGCGGATGAATTTTTTAAAAATTCATCGAAATCGCTTGAAAATCGTTACTCGGGGGTTTTTGAGGTCGCTGATTACGAATCCGGTGTCGGTGCGACCCCAAAAACCCCCGAGTCTTTTTTACTTTTTTTGGTTTTTCTTCATTTAGAGGCATGGAGTCATTAAAAGTACCCCCTTAGAAGCTATTTGTGCTTTTTTTTACCTTAAATAAACATTTAAGTTTGGAAGTTGTGTTTTTCATTCACATAAAGCGCCATTTTGAAAGCGCCATGTTGAATTTTTAAAAGTACCACATTGTATTTGATAAAGGGCATAAAGACGAAGATTCTAGTGAATTCGAAAATTAATTCCCTAAAAGATTCTAGTGAATTTGAAATTTATAATTCCCTAGGAGATTCTAGTAAAATCCTAATTCTTGGAGACTTAATAAAAAAAATTATACTAATAAATAAAATTAATTTCAGATGGAGATTCCCTTCTTGGAACATATTTCTGACGCTCCAAAATATATATTCATAGCTTTCAAATTATTGTTACTAATAATAGCTCTAATTGTTATAAAAAATATTTACATTTGTTATAAAATTATAACAACGCGAAGACAACGATCAAATGGTTTTAATGTATAATATTATGCTCTACCTTTATTCCACCTATATACATATAGAGCGTCATCGCCTGAAGTAGTAACAAAATCGCTATAGTAAGACACACGGGCTTTTAACCCTCCTGCGCATAAAGACGACTATAGTCGTCCAAACAAAGTTGTTTCCGTATGCACAAGGACGACTATAGTCGTTCAAACATTTTGGTTAATAACTTTTAAACAAATTATTCTAAATACATCTACTAAGTTGCAACTTAAAGCTTAAGACTCATAGATTGTCATACAATTCTTCAGACGTTCATATTTATAAAATATTTGTTAATAAATAATGAACAAAGATAGTGCAAAAATTAGAAAAAAATAAGCTTAAATCATTAATTCTAAGAGCGGACAAATTAAAAAAACGATTGGATTTTTACATAAATAAGTATATAATGGTGTTTCGGATCAGTGGTTACTTAAATAAAGTTTGAATTATAAAATTCAAAATGGCGGATCCAATATGGCGGACTAATTTTCAAAAAATTATTGAATTTTCTTGCAATTCGGTATATGGGGGTTTTCAGGGTCGCTGATTACGAATCTAAAGTCCGTTTTTTAAAATACAAAATGACAGGTCTAATAAAGCTGTCAAATTTTGAAAAAATTGTTTAATTTTTCTTTAAATTGGAATCTGCAGTTGCTAAATTCCCACTGTATTGCCAGTAAAATTTTACTGATTAAAATTTAGAAAATGCATTTGGAGTTCTATCTAAAACTGCATGATTTAAATTCTATTGATTTTCGAGAACTAACTTTTCAGAATTTCATTCCGTGAAAGTTTACTTTAATTCTGTAAAAGTTATTCAAATATGGGTCATTTCAATAATATATTTAGATAAACTAGTTCGAAAAAAACGATTAAAATTCATCAAAGTTTTTCCATATAATTATCTGTTAATAAAATTATTATATTTTAATAATGTTATTATGCATATTAAATTTGTTTAAACAATTTAATATTTCAAAATCATATAATTTTCAAATAAACAGAGAGATTATTGCAAATATTTGACAACTTTTCATGGTTTCTTAGCTTTGTTTAGTATTAAATCAATAAATTAAAGAAAATATTTACTGAAACCAGTAATAAGTATTATTAAAAAATTGTAATATTTTAATCACATAAGGATTAGAAAATTGCAAAATACAAAAAAAATTGCAACTTTCAAGGTGCATTCTGTAAAAAGTTGGTTAATAACAACAATAATTTATTTAAAAATTGTTTAAATAATAATTCAATTTTTATTCTTTGTTTAAAATTATATAGATTTTAGTAAATTGCAAAATTAGGAAAAAATTGCAACTTTCAATGTGCATTCTGTAAAAAGTTGGTTAATAACAACAATAATTTGTTTAAAAATTGTTTAAATGGTAATTCAATTTTTATTCTTTGTCTGAAATTATATAGATTTTAGTAAATTGCAAAATTAGGAAAAAATTGCAACTTTTAAGGTGCATTCTGTAAAAAGTTGGTTAATAACAACAATAATTTATTTAAAAATTGTTTAAATAATAATTCAATTTTTATTCTTTATCTGAAATTATATAGATTTTAGTAAATTGCAAAATTATGAAAAAATTGCAACTTTCAATGTGCATTCTGTAAAAAGTTTGTTAATAACAACAATAATTTATCCAAAAATTGTTTAAATAATAATTCAATTTTTATTCTTTGTTTAAAATTATATAGATTTTAGTAAATTGCAAAATTAGGAAAAATTTGCAACTTTCAAGGCGCATTCTGTAAAAAGTAGGTTAATAACAACAATAATTTGTTTAAAAATTGGTTAAATGGTAATTCAATTTTTATTCTTTGTCTGAAATTATATAGATTTTAGTAAATTGCAAAATTAGGAAAAAATTGCAACTTTCAAGGTGCATTCTGTAAAAAGTTGGTTAATAACAACAATAATTTGTTTAAAAATTGTTTAAATAATAATTCAATTTTTTTTCTTTGTCTGAAATTATATAGATTTTAGTAAAGTGCAAAATTAGGAAAAAATTGCAACTTTCAAGGTGCATTCTGTAAAAAGTTGGTTAATAACAACAATAATTTATTTAAAAATTGTTTAAATAAAAATTCAATTTTTATTCTTTATCTGAAATTATAAAGATTTTAGTAAATTGCAAAATCAGGAAAAAATTTTAACTTTTAATGTGCATTCTGTAAAAAGTTGGTTAATAACAACAATAATTTATTTAAAATATGTTTAAATAATAATTCAATTTTTATTCTTTATCTGAAATTATATAGATTTTAGTAAATTGCAAAATTAGGAAAAAATTGCAACTTTCAAGGTGCATTCTGTAAAAAGTTGGTTAATAACAACAATAATTTGTTTAAAAATTAATTAAATAATAATTTAATTTTTTTTCTTTGTCTGAAATTATATAGATTTTAGTAAATTGCAAAATTAGGAAAAATTTGCAACTTTCAAGGCGCATTCTGTAAAAAGTAGGTTAATAACAACAATAATTTATCTAAAAATTGTTTAAATAATAATTCAATTTTTATTCTTTGTTTAAAATTATATAGATTTTAGTAAATTGCAAAATTAGGAAAAAATTGCAACTTTCAAGGCGCATTCTGTAAAAAGTTGGTTAATAACAACAATAATTTATTTAAAATATGTTTAAATAATAATTCAATTTTTATTCTTTATCTGAAATTATATAGATTTTGGTAAATTGCAAAATTAGGAAAAAATTGCAACTTTCAAGGTGCATTCTGTAAAAAGTTGGTTAAGAACAACAATAATTTATTTAAAAATTGTTTAAATAATAATTCAATTTTTATTCTTTATCTGAAATTATATAGATTTTAGTAAATTGCAAAATTAGGAAAAAATTGCAACTTTCAATGTGCATTCTGTAAAAAGTTAGTAAATAACAACAATAATTTGTTTAAAAATTGTTTAAATAATAATTCAATTTTTATTCTTTATCTGAAATTATATAGATTTTAGTAAATTGCAAAATTAGGAAAAAATTGCAACTTTCAAGGTGCATTCTGTAAAAAGTTGGTTAATAACAACAATAATTTATTTAAAATATGTTTAAATAATAATTCAATTTTTATTCTTTATCTGAAATTATATAGATTTTAGTAAATTGCAAAATTAGGAAAAAATTGCAACTTTTAATGTGCATTCTGTAAAAAGTTAGTAAATAACAACAATAATTTGTTTAAAAATTGTTTAAATAATAATTCAATTTTTATTCTTTATCTGAAATTATATAGATTTTAGTAAATTGCAAAATCAGGAAAAAATTTTAACTTTTAATGTGCATTCTGTAAAAAGTTTGTTAATAACAACAATAATTTATCTAAAAATTGTTTAAATAATAATTCAATTTTTATTCTTTGTTTAAAATTATATAGATTTTAGTAAATTGCAAAATTAGGAAAAAATTGCAACTTTCAAGGCGCATTCTGTAAAAAGTTTGTTAATAACAACAATAATTTATCTAAAAATTGTTTAAAAAATAATTCAATTTTTATTCTTTGTTTAAAATTATATAGATTTTAGTAAATTGCAAAATTAGGAAAAAATTGCAACTTTCAAGGCGCATTCTGTAAAAAGTTGGTTAATAACAACAATAATTTATTTAAAATATGTTTAAATAATAATTCAATTTTTATTCTTTATCTGAAATTATATAGATTTTAGTAAATTGCAAAATTAGGAGAAAATTGCAACTTTCAAGGTGCATTCTGTAAAAAGTTGGTTAATAACAACAATAATTTGTTTAAAAATTAATTAAATAATAATTTAATTTTTTTTCTTTGTCTGAAATTATATAGATTTTAGTAAATTGCAAAATTAGGAAAAAATTCCACTTTTCAATGTGCATTCTGTAAAAAGTTAGTAAATAACAACAATAATTTGTTTAAAAATTGTTTAAATAATAATTCAATTTTTATTCTTTATCTGAAATTATATGGATTTTAGTAAATTACAAAATTAAGAAAAAATTGCAACTTTCAAGGTGCATTCTGTAAAAAGTTGGTTAATAACAACAATAATTTGTTTAAAAATTGTTTAAATGATAATTCAATTTTTATTCTTTGTCTGAAATTATATAGATTTTAGTAAATTGCAAAATTAGGAAAAAATTCCAATTTTCAATGTGCATTCTGTAAAAAGTTAGTAAATAACAACAATAATTTGTTTAAAAATTCTTTAAATAATAATTCAATTTTTATTCTTTATCTGAAATTATATAGATTTTAGAAAATTGCAAAATTAGGAAAAAAGTGCAACTTTCAATGTGCATTCTGTAAAAAGTTAGTAAATAACAACAATAATTTGTTTAAAAATTGTTTAAATAATAATTCAATTTTTATTCTTTATCTGAAATTATATAGATTTTAGTAAATTGCAAAATTAGGAAAAAATTGCAACTTTCAAGGTGCATTCTGTAAAAAGTTGGTTAAGAACAACAATAATTTATTTAAAAATTGTTTAAATAATAATTCAATTTTTATTCTTTATCTGAAATTATATAGATTTTAGTAAATTGCAAAATTAGGAAAAAATTGCAACTTTCAATGTGCATTCTGTAAAAAGTTAGTAAATAACAACAATAATTTGTTTAAAAATTGTTTAAATAATAATTCAATTTTTATTCTTTATCTGAAATTATATAGATTTTAGTAAATTGCAAAATTAGGAAAAAATTGCAACTTTCAAGGTGCATTCTGTAAAAAGTTGGTTAATAACAACAATAATTTATTTAAAATATGTTTAAATAATAATTCAATTTTTATTCTTTATCTGAAATTATATAGATTTTAGTAAATTGCAAAATCAGGAAAAAATTTTAACTTTTAATGTGCATTCTGTAAAAAGTTTGTTAATAACAACAATAATTTATCTAAAAATTGTTTAAATAATAATTCAATTTTTATTCTTTGTTTAAAATTATATAGATTTTAGTAAATTGCAAAATTAGGAAAAAATTGCAACTTTCAAGGCGCATTCTGTAAAAAGTTTGTTAATAACAACAATAATTTATCTAAAAATTGTTTAAATAATAATTCAATTTTTATTCTTTGTTTAAAATTATATAGATTTTAGTAAATTGCAAAATTAGGAAAAAATTGCAACTTTCAAGGCGCATTCTGTAAAAAGTTGGTTAATAACAACAATAATTTATTTAAAATATGTTTAAATAATAATTCAATTTTTATTCTTTATCTGAAATTATATAGATTTTAGTAAATTGCAAAATTAGGAAAAAATTGCAACTTTCAAGGTGCATTCTGTAAAAAGTTGGTTAATAACAACAATAATTTGTTTAAAAATTAATTAAATAATAATTTAATTTTTTTTCTTTGTCTGAAATTATATAGATTTTAGTAAATTGCAAAATTAGGAAAAATTTGCAACTTTCAAGGCGCATTCTGTAAAAAGTAGGTTAATAACAACAATAATTTATCTAAAAATTGTTTAAATAATAATTCAATTTTTATTCTTTGTTTAAAATTATATAGATTTTAGTAAATTGCAAAATTAGGAAAAAATTGCAACTTTCAAGGCGCATTCTGTAAAAAGTTGGTTAATAACAACAATAATTTATTTAAAATATGTTTAAATAATAATTCAATTTTTATTCTTTATCTGAAATTATATAGATTTTGGTAAATTGCAAAATTAGGAAAAAATTGCAACTTTCAAGGTGCATTCTGTAAAAAGTTGGTTAAGAACAACAATAATTTATTTAAAAATTGTTTAAATAATAATTCAATTTTTATTCTTTATCTGAAATTATATAGATTTTAGTAAATTGCAAAATTAGGAAAAAATTGCAACTTTCAATGTGCATTCTGTAAAAAGTTAGTAAATAACAACAATAATTTGTTTAAAAATTGTTTAAATAATAATTCAATTTTTATTCTTTATCTGAAATTATATAGATTTTAGTAAATTGCAAAATTAGGAAAAAATTGCAACTTTCAAGGTGCATTCTGTAAAAAGTTGGTTAATAACAACAATAATTTATTTAAAATATGTTTAAATAATAATTCAATTTTTATTCTTTATCTGAAATTATATAGATTTTAGTAAATTGCAAAATTAGGAAAAAATTGCAACTTTTAATGTGCATTCTGTAAAAAGTTAGTAAATAACAACAATAATTTGTTTAAAAATTGTTTAAATAATAATTCAATTTTTATTCTTTATCTGAAATTATATAGATTTTAGTAAATTGCAAAATCAGGAAAAAATTTTAACTTTTAATGTGCATTCTGTAAAAAGTTTGTTAATAACAACAATAATTTATCTAAAAATTGTTTAAATAATAATTCAATTTTTATTCTTTGTTTAAAATTATATAGATTTTAGTAAATTGCAAAATTAGGAAAAAATTGCAACTTTCAAGGCGCATTCTGTAAAAAGTTTGTTAATAACAACAATAATTTATCTAAAAATTGTTTAAATAATAATTCAATTTTTATTCTTTGTTTAAAATTATATAGATTTTAGTAAATTGCAAAATTAGGAGAAAATTGCAACTTTCAAGGTGCATTCTGTAAAAAGTTGGTTAATAACAACAATAATTTGTTTAAAAATTAATTAAATAATAATTTAATTTTTTTTCTTTGTCTGAAATTATATAGATTTTAGTAAATTGCAAAATTAGGAAAAATTTGCAACTTTCAAGGCGCATTCTGTAAAAAGTAGGTTAATAACAACAATAATTTATCTAAAAATTGTTTAAATAATAATTCAATTTTTATTCTTTGTTTAAAATTATATAGATTTTAGTAAATTGCAAAATTAGGAAAAAATTGCAACTTTCAAGGCGCATTCTGTAAAAAGTTGGTTAATAACAACAATAATTTATTTAAAATATGTTTAAATAATAATTCAATTTTTATTCTTTATCTGAAATTATATAGATTTTAGTAAATTGCAAAATTAGGAAAAAATTGCAACTTTCAAGGTACATACTGTAAAAAGTTGGTTAATAACAACAATAATTTATTTAAAAATTGTTTGAATAATAATTCAATTTTTATTCTTTATCTGAAATTATATAGATTTTAGTAAATTGCAAAATCAGGAAAAAATTTTAACTTTCAATGTGCATTCTGTAAAAAGTTTGTTAATAACAACAATAATTTATTTAAAAATTGTTTAAATAATAATTCAATTTTTATTCTTTATCTGAAATTATATAGATTTTAGTAAATTGCAAAATTAGGAAAAAATTGCAACTTTCAAGGTGCATTCTGTAAAAAGTTGGTTAATAACAACAATAATTTATTTAAAAATTGTTACAATAATTATTCAATTTCTATTCTTTATCTGAAATTATATAGATTTTAGTAAATTGCAAAATTATGAAAAAATTGCAACTTTCAAGGTGCATTCTGTAAAAAGTTGGTTAATAACAACAATAATTTGTTTAAAAATTGTTTAAATAATAATTCAATTTTTATTCTTTGTCTGAAATTATATAGATTTTAGTAAATTGCAAAATCAGGAAAAAATTTTAACTTTCAATGTGCATTCTGTAAAAAGTTTGTTAATAACAACAATAATTTATTTAAAAATTGTTTAAATAATAATTCAATTTTTATTCTTTATCTGAAATTATATAGATTTTAGTAAATTGCAAAATTAGGAAAAAACTGCAACTTTCAAGGTGCATTCTGTAAAAAGTTGGTTAATAACAACAATAATTTGTTTAAAAATTGTTTAAATAATAATTCAATTTTTATTCTTTGTCTGAAATTATATAGATTTTAGTAAATTGCAAAATCAGGAAAAAATTTTAACTTTCAATGTGCATTCTGTAAAAAGTTTGTTAATAACAACAATAATTTATTTAAAAATTGTTTAAATAATAATTCAATTTTTATTCTTTATCTGAAATTATATAGATTTTAGTAAATTGCAAAATTAGGAAAAAATTGCAACTTTCAAGGCGCATTCTGTAAAAAGTTGGTTAATAACAACAATAATTTGTTTAAAAATTTTTTAAATGATAATTCAATTTTTATTCTTTGTCTGAAATTATATAGATTTTAGGAAAGTGCAAAATTAGGAAAAAATTCCAACTTTCAAGGCGCATTCTGTAAAAAGTTGGTTAATAACAACAATAATTTGTTTAATAATTGTTTAAATAATAATTTTTAAAAATTAGTTTCTCTATTTTATTTAATGACTTAAAATTATCATAATGTAATTTTTATTGACTTTATAATTTTACCTCGCCTTACCTATAAATTTCTTTATATTTCCGTTTTTATATACGAATGCGAAAATTGATCCAGGTTTGTACCATTATTGTTTCTTTATATTTAGCATTTTTCAGTTTTAGCTTTTTATTTTTTCAGGTTATTTTTTCGAGTATTGTAGGTTTTTTTATTTTAAGTTAATAAATATCAATGTCAAGTAATTTTTTGATACGGATGAGTTTTCCGATTATTCAGGAAACTTATCCTCTGCTGAATCTGAGGATTCTATTGATAATGCTGCAAATGATTTTGATTTTGTATCTGAAGATGATGAAGAGGAACCTTTATTGCAAGAATGGAAGCAAGTGTTACCAAATGCGCCCATAACTGCTTCAAGGTTTCCTTTCATGGGTACTCCTGGTATCACTGTTCCCGTGGATGATTCTTGGAAAGAATTAGACTTTTTGGAATTGTTTCTAGATGATACTGTCATAAACATAATTATAACCGAAACAAATCGATACGCAGATCAGATATTAAAAAATAAAAAAGTCAATAAATGGAAACCAGTTTCTACTGATGAAATGTTAATTTTTTTGCAATCCTAATTTATCAAGGGATCATCAAAAAACCCAAACAAAGATGGTACTGGTCAAAAAACAAATTGTTAGAGACTCCATTTGTAAACAATCTAATGAGTTTAAATCATTTTGAAGAAATTTTAACATTCTTACACTTCTCAAATAATGAAGCGTATGATCCTGTGAATCATCCTAATCCAAAGCTCAAAAAAATTTGGGAAGTGTACGAACTTTTAAATAAAAATTTCGAAAAAATTTACATTCCTGAACGCGACATAAGCATTGACGAAAGCTTAATGGCATTTAAAGGAAATTTGAGTTGGAAACAATTTATCCCTTCAAAACGTGCTAGATTCGGACTAAAATTTTTTATGATGTGCGAGAGTCAGTCTGGCTATATTATAAAGACAATTCTTTATACGGGCTATTGCATAGTAATGGATAATTGTTACAACTCTCCAGAGTTGTATGAAATATTACTATCTAAGAAAACAGATGCCTATGGAACACTCAGATGTAACAGAAAAGGGTTACCTGAAGGGCTGAGAAAAGCAAAGCTAAAAAAGGATGAAGCAGTTTGCTGGATTAAAGAAGGAATGGTCGTCATGAAGTGGTATGATAAGAAACAGATATGTTTGATTAGTACATGCCATGATGTGTCTTTTCAGGAAACAACACCGAAATTTGGACCAAAAAAGTTAAAACCAAACATTGTTGTTGATTATAATCAAACAATGGGAGGGGTCGACAAAGCTGACCAACAAATGACGAGTTATTTGATTATGCGTTCGCAGCAAAAAAAATATTACAAAAAGCTATTTCGTCATTTGTTTGATCAGTGTTTGCTGAATGCTTTTGTATTATACAAAAAGTACAAAAACGAATCACAAGAGCACGTAACTTTTATGATGCAAGTTGTACTTCAGATAATACAAAGGCATTCATCTGATCAGCCTAGCAAACAAAAAGCTGGTCGGCCTAGGATCGAAAGAAGTTTGATTGGCGATAGTACCCCTGCTCGATTGTTGGAAAGACATTTTCCCAAATTAATTCCGTCAAACGACGTAAAATCAAACCCTAACAGACGGTGTGTTATTTGCTGTCACAAAAAAAATAACGGCAAAAAATTGAGAAAAGAGACACGTTATTTTTGTAAGGAATGTGATGTAGGGCTATGTGTAGTTCCATGCTTCGAAATATATCACACTAAGGAAGATTTTTGAAAATTTTAAAACTACTACAGTTCTTTTAATTTTCATGTTCATTTCATTTCATGTTCATTTCTTTTAAAATTATTTTAAAATAAAAAAAACAATAAAATAAAAAAACAAAAAAATAATAAAATAAAAAAACAAAAAAATATAAAAAACAATAAAATAAAATAAAATAATGGGATGTAAATCGAACTTAGGAGCCTCCTCGTGGCACATCCTGTGTGTACTTTATTTTTTAATAATGTACAGCAAATCCTAGTTGTTTTAGCTTTTAGTTTTTAAAAACGGACTTCACATTCGTCATCAGCGACCCCGAAAACCCCCATACACCAAATTGCAAGAAAATTCAATAACTTTTTGAAAATTTATCCGCCATATTGGATCCGCCAATTTGAATTTTTGAAAATAGACTTCAAATTCGTAATCAGCCACCCTGAAAACCCCCATATACCAAATTGCAAGAAATTACAATAACTTTTTGAAAATTTGGCCTCCACATTGGATCCGCCATTTTGAATTTTTGAAAATAGACTACAGATTCGTAATCAGCGACTTCGAAAACCCCCATATACCAAATTGCAAGAAATTTCAATAACTTTTTGAAAATTTGGCCGCCATATTGGATCCGCCATTTTGAATTTTTAAAAATGGACTTCAGATTCGTAATCAGCGACCCAAAAGACCTCCGTATACCAAATTGCAGGAAAATCTATTGTTGTGAAAAATGTATGCATTTGGTAACTACTGTTCGGGTAAAAACTCATGCTCAGGAGGGTTAATAATAAGGGTTTTTGAGGTCGCATCGACACTGGATTCGTAATCAGCGACCTCAAAAACCCCCAAGTAACGATTTTCAAGCGTTTTCTATGAATTTTTAAAATTTTTTTTTAATTCGTACGACATATTGGATCCGCCAATATGTTTCATTCACATAATGCGCCATTTTGAAAGCGCCATGTTGAATTTTCTAAAGTACCACATTGTATTTGATAGAGGGCATAAAGACGATGATTTTGAGCCCTTAACCATTAAAATCGGTGCAATAGATTTTTGGACAGAGTCTTGTGGCATTTCATGTCAAGTTATTAAGGGGTCTTCTGGTGTAATGTTTACTTCAATAATTTTTTACTCTTAAACAATTAAACATACAAATTTGACAAAGTACATTTTGGAAAGGTTTTTTCATGCTCTTTCGATTGGAAATAAGCATTTTAAAAAAAAATTTTGTTGACAAAAAAAAATTAAATAAAAATTTCAATTTTTGGGGGAGAAAGACCCGATTTTTTTTAACGAAAGCTGAGGTTTTTTCCTAAAAGGACATATAAATGATAAAGTTGGGACTAGAATGTTTAAACATGGCCAAAATTGAGAGCTTCAAAAAAAATTGCTTATACCCAAAAATTATTCATATATATAAGTACTTTCGAAAAATATGTGGCCTTTTCAAAAATCCATAATAGCGGCCAAAATATAATCTATAAATGTGTCTAAATTCAAAAACAGAGACCTAAAAGTGCTAATAAAGAGGAATTAAATAAGGAAATCACCTATGTATTGGCGGTAAAATTAGCATTAGAATATATACTTTATATTCCATAAGCAATAACGGTAATTTGATATCGGTTTTCAGAAAATAAATATGGCTGATCCAATATAGTCTCCCGTGGGGGTCCCGGGCGCAGAATAGGCCCCCTGCGATCGGCTGCATGTCGTAAAAGGCGACTAAAAGAGATTCGGAGTGGTGCCATGCTTGCGGGTAGTACTCGGTTCGTCCCAGGCTACCTTATAAAGTATTGGCTTACGATGATGATTTTCAATCAAATCCGATAATTTTCTTTTAAATTTCGAAACTTATGAATAAAAACTTTGAATGCGTTTTTCTCAAAATGTACTTTTTTGAACTGGTAAAAGTGATAGCTCGAGTTCTACTAAACGAATTTTAAAAAACCAAACTGCGTTTGATTCATTATCATCATGGCTAGGGGTGGAACCTCAAAAACTGAAAAATTTGCGGTTCATTTTTTTCTATACGAGAAATTATGAATAAAAACATGTGTTTTTTTCATGTTTTGGGGAAAAAGTGCCCTAAAAAAAGAAGGGGAGGAAAATTTTACTTTTTTGAGGTTTAACCCCTGGAGAAATATCTAACGAAGAGAATGTCACTTCGTTTTTTGTTTTATCTGTTTTAGAACTCTTGGAATCGTTTTCACCAGGGGAAATAGACATTTTTGAAAATGTCATGTATAGCCGCCATTTTACGGCTAGTTAAAGGTAACTAAATTCTACTGGGATAAACCTATAATATAATATAATTGTTAACTATAGGGATTTTTTTACAAGAGATTAAACATAAAAAAATAATTCAAAAACGTATTTTTAAAAAAAAAGTGTCCACCATTTTGTCATTTCTTTAACTTTTTAACTATTTTATAGGTATAACCTATTCTTCAGGATGTCATCTTTATAAAAATTGTTGAATTTCTGTTTTAGACATACAATTGCGCAGTGTAGAATGCCCACCGTTTTCCCTATTTACAAAAACGCTATTTTTAGATGCGCCATGTTGACGTCTATTCTGCTTTTTCTTAATGAAATATATGTTTCAAAAGTTCAATGATGTATCTTAATTTAAAAAAATACTACATTGCTAAGTAATAGTTGTTCCCTTAAACCTTCCCTTAAATAAAAAATAACTGTGTTCATTTAAGAAATTGATCTTATTAACTTTAAGTAATTATTTAGTTTTATCAATGTTGTTTAACAGAAAAAATTGTTTAAACGGCATTTAACATGCAAAGAAATTTTCACCCAAGTATTAATGTAAATGTTGGATTAGTACCTATATAAGAACACTAACTTATTTTCTCGATATTAATTGTATCATTTGTGTATGCGTTACGTGGATTAAAGTGTGCTTTTCTATATCTATATGAATTGGTAAGGTATATGGCTGCAACAATGCACCTATACTGCAACAATATCGTTGTTTGAGGAAAGCAAGTCTAGTACTGACTGGAAGAAAATAAAATTACTTTTAAAAAATTAATTCTATTGTAGGTATTATTATTACTATTTTTAATAAAAATCCTTTCTTTATTATTCTTTTTTTTAAAGTAAATATTATTTTTATTATTAGAAAAAGTAAAAATATAAAATTTTAGATTAGGAACAAAAGGAAAACACATTATTACTATACTTTAAACAAATAAATAATCTTTTACTATACTTTAAAAAAATTTTGTTTTGACACCTTTATGTTTTTAACAAAGAAGTTAGCAATATTTATATTGTTCATAATAATAATATAACATGATAATATAAAAAAATAATTAATAACAAATTATTAATCAAAATTTATTAAGTTTTTCTTATCAAATGATTGATAAATAAAAATAATATTAAAATAGATTAACAATATTAATAAAGAAAATAAAAAAAAATTGATAATCATCTAAATTTTAAGATTACTATAAATTTTGTAAATAATTATTCAATAACTGTAATTTTAGTGCCTGTTTTAACAATTTCATGAATCCTGATTTAGACGTAATAAAATGCCAAGAAATTAATATTTGTTTGTATCTGGCATGTGTAGCATAGTGGGTAGAGCGTCCTTCTATCGAGATCATTAACCCATTAAGTCGCATGAAGAAACCAGTAATTGTATTAAAAAACTAACAATTAAATTCATAGTCAAATGGAAAAAAAGATATACCGGTTTTTTTGTTTTTAATTTCTAATTGTTTGACAACAATAGTTTAAACAAATTAACAAAAATTAAATTTTTTTAAAAAAACTGTTAACGCAAATCGATTCTACGTGAAAAAATAAGAATATTTTGTATAGGTCATTTTTTTCTCCAAGTCGTATTTTGTTTATAAAATTGTCATAAACAAATTAAACAGGGTAAACAATTGTTGTTAAACAATTGGAAATTAAAAACAAAAAAACAGGTATATCTTTTTTTCCATTTGACTATGAATCTAATTGTTAGTTTTTTAATACAATTACTGGTTTCTTCATGCGACTTAATGGGTTAATGATCTCGATAGAAGGACGCTCTACCCACTATGCTACACATGCCAGATACAAACAAATATTAATTTTTGGCATTTTATTACGTCTAAATCAGGATTCATGAAAATGTTAAAACCGGCACTAAAATTACAGTTATTGAATAATTATTTACAAAATTTATAGTAATCTTAAAATTTAGATGATTATCAATTTTTTATTTTCTTTATTATTATTGTTAATATATTTTAATATTATTTTTATTTATCAATCATTTGCTAAGAAAAACTTTAATATATTTTTATTAATAATTTGTTGTTATTAATTATTTTTTACCTTTTTTTATATTAATTATCATGTTATATTATTATTATGAACAATATAAATATTGCTAACTTCTTTGTTAAAAACATAAAGGTGTCAAAACAAAATTTTTTTAAAGTATAGTAAAAGATTATTTATTTGTTTAAAGTATAGTAATAATGTGTTTTCCTTTTGTTCCTAATCTAAAATTTTATATTTTTACTTTTTCTAATATTAAAAATAATATTTACTTTAAAAAAAAGAATAATAAAGAAAGGATTTTTATTAAAAATAGTAATAATAATACCTACAATAGAATTAATTTTTTTAAAGTAATTTTATTTTCTTCCAGTCAGTACTAGACTTGCTTTCCTAAAACAACGATATTGTTGCAGTATAGGTGCATTGTTGCAGCCATATACCTTACCAATTCAGGCACACCAGTGTTGAAATTATAGGGCTAGGGCGGTACTAATTGTAAGCCATTTGTCAGCAATGGTACTAATACAGAAATTTTTTTTTGGATATCAATTGATAACTTAATTTTAACACAACCTAATCTAATCACCTAAAATATAGATATAGAAAAGCACACTTTAATCCACGTAACGCATACACAAATGATACAATTAATATCGAGAAAATAAGTTAGTGTTCTTATATAGGTACTAATCCAACATTTACATTACTACTTGGGTGAAAATTTCTTTGAATGTTAAATGCCGTTTAAACAATTTTTTCTGTTAAACAACATTGATAAAATTAAATAATCCATTTGTTCATGCTTGGGATGAAACACCCTTAACGCAGCTTAATTTGTTTATGACAATTTTATAAACAAAATACGACTTGGAGAGAAAAATGACCTATACAAAATATTCTTATTTTTCCACGTAGAATCGATTGGCGTTAACAGATTTCAAAGAATTAAAAATTTTTGTTAATTTGTTTAAACAATTATTGTTAAGCAATTGGAAAATAAAAACAAAAAAACAGGTATATCTTTTTTTACATTTGCCTATGAATCCAATTGTTAGTTTTTTAATACAATTGCTGGTTCCTTCATGGGACCTAATGGGTTAAAATTATGTAAGCGACATGCCATTGGTGATGATTATAATCCTTAAAATCTATGAACTTAATGGCGAAGTCACGGAACTTAATGTAAAAATTGTGTAAAGAAAAATAAATACTGTACTGATAAACAAAGATAAATATGGATTATTGTTGTTATAAATTATCACATGCAAAGAACTGCATTGTATTAATGAACAATTATTTTCTTATCTACGAGAAAGATATATTAATGTAAAGAGCATTTACGTAATTGTTCAAATTGGTATTATTTATGAATACTTCAATTTTTGTCTTGACTTTCTCTTTTATACACTTCTCTCGCTTTTCTTCTGTTTTTTATAACAGCGACTAATATCAAAATGTAAGTACCGCAAATTACGATAATATAATTGAAATCAAGGCCATTGTCTCTTTATAACAAAATTAAGGTAAACACAACGAAGGTAAACGAAATTACTGCTGTCTGTTCGACAAAAATAGAATTTTCTATCCATTACCAGACTGAGAAATCATGTGTAATACGTTCCTTTTATATTTATTAATTACGTTTTGTATGTATTGTATTGTTTTTGTTAATAAATAGATGAAAAAGTGGGTAACGCGTTAGTGTATAAGTCCATAGGTCTCAGGTTTGATTTCTCCCATTGGTTAGGATTTTATTTATATTCTAGATTTACGTTTTCGAAATATTAAATTCATATATTATAAATTTGAATTTAAAGGAACTAAATAGTTGGGTATTGTTATGTTCTTATTTATGTAAATTATTTTTATTCATTAGCTGATTAGCAGATCGCCAATCAGTATACTTGGCATCACTATTTAATTCTCAAAAATAATGTTTAAACAAAAAAATGCTTTTTATTACACATGCACATAAATGGCGCTTTTAGATAGCTGACGGCAGGAACTAAAAGCCATTTATTTATTCACTTGAATAAAAATGTCGACCTTTTTTCTCATAGGCAAAAAAACAGCTGCTCTCATGCGTTTTTTCCCATGCAAAAAGCACTGAAAAAATTTTAGGCCATTGGCTGTACTGGTTCTCTTAAAACGCTGGAACAAGTGTTTTCCTTCTGACCAGCATGTCAGACGTCCTTTTTCTAGACAGTAGACTTACTTTTTCTGTTAGTCGAAAAGAAAACTGGTTGTTCTGGAACCAGTACAGCCAACCGCCTAAAATTTTTTCAGTAAAGAGGTCACCAATTTCACACAACTCGAACAAGTGAATGAATCATTACGGTCTCGGGGCGCCTACGCTGCCCTCGACATTCACTCGTGACACAAAAATCACCTTAAATAAATGACTACCTTTATGTACCTTGTTGCTTAATATAGTATTTTTTCTTTTCTTTTTTTTATATTTTTTTATTGTTTATACTCCTGCCCTATTGGCCTTACGCACCTGACAAGAGTCCCCGAGAAATACTTTTTTAAATTAAGCATAACCATTCTACAAATTAAATTTCTATATATTATACCTAATTTGCGTCAACAGCCGGCTTTATTAGGAGTACTCGCATTCGCCTGGACCACCTGTTAATTAGGTTTTTTCGCCAGCGGAGAGGGAAACTGTAGAAAACCTCTCTTGAGTACAACCGGTTTTATCGACAGTCAAGTTCTAATGGTGTTGAAACATACGTGCATTGGTTAACAGACCGAGGGAAGTATATATCTGAGGGATTCCGCGTCAAGTGATCAAGGGGTCTTTTGGTGTAATGTTTATTTCAATAATTTTTTACTCTTAAACAATTAAACATACAAATTTGACAAAGTACATTTTGGAAAGGTTTTTTTATGCTCTTTCGATTGGAAATAAGCATTTTGAAAAAAAAAATTTTTTGACCCAAAAAAATCAAAATTAAAAATAAATTTCAATTTTTGGGGGAGAAAGACCCAATTTTTTTTTTTTTTTTTTTTAAACGAAAGCTGAGGTTTTTTCCTAAAAGGACATATAAATGCTAAAGTGGGACTAGAATGTTTAAACATTAAAAAAAAAGAGTTTTCTACTCGCCGGAGCGCTCAAAACCCGGTTTTTAGCTCCGTTTAGGAGAAAATTCTTTTTTTCAATGTTTAAACATTCTAGTCCCACTTTACCATTTATATGTCCTTTTAGGAAAAAACCTCAGCTTTCGTTTAAAAAAAAATAAATAAAAAAAAATTGGGTCTTTCTCCCCCAAAAATTGAAATTTATTTTTAATTTTGATTTTTTTGGGTCAAAAATTTTTTTTTTCAAAATGCTTATTTCCAATCGAAAGAGCATGAAAAAACCTTTCCAAAATGTACTTTGTCAAATTTGTATGTTTAATTGTTTAAGAGTAAAAAATTATTGATATAAACATTATACTGAAAAACACAAAAATTTAACCCCTTCCCCCTCGGAAAATATTGGACTTGGTAAAAAAATATTTTTACGAAAAATTACTATCTATGAGTACTACAAAAGCCCCAAGTTTTGCTACGATTAGTGAAAAATTTTTCTCCACCTTGATCACTTGACATGAAATGCCCCATCTATATATTTTTTATTTATTTTGATTTAAAAGCCCACTGTACGGTAAACTTCTGAAAAACAATGTACAATTGTTGGTTTGTGTGACGTTTTATAAGTTTTTGGTATAATATACCTTTCATTCTTATTTATTTTATTAACAAATTTGTTTGTCTGTGTAGCAACATTTTTTGTTTTAATTAGATGGTTTTCTTTTATTAGCTTATAATCTAATCTATCCAATGCGACTTTTGGTACTTCTTTATGATGAAAAGTGTTTTCAGCATATCATTTTATAATTTTGTCAACCGCAGTTGAACCCCTGTTACATTTCACTATTTCCATTTAAACAAAAAAAATTTTTTTAATTATTATTTATTTTGTACTTAGAAAAAAACTACTGACTAAATCTAGTGAAGACATTATTTTCACTCCCGTAGAACGTTGAAATAACAATTCTGTTGTTTCTGCGCGTTCATAACAATCAGTCAATACTTCATACACTTTTCTCGCATCCAAACAAAATCTTATAGTGCCATCTTTTTTAATTGTAACACAAATTGGATTCACATACAAAGTATTCTTTTTTTTAATAATATTTAATTTAATTAATTTATTTAATTCTTTAATAGCTCTTTCTCTGAGTTTCATTGGAATCGGATACGTTTTCTTAAAAAATGGTTTTGTATCATCAATTTCTAGCTTGTATTCGTATACAGAAATTTTACCTGGTTTTTTCGAAAATACATTTTTATAACGCGAAATAAGCTTGAAAAATCGTTCTTTTTTATTTTGATTTAATAACGTGCATTCATGAATTTTATCTTTTATTTCCTCTTCAGATAAATCAAATTCAAATTGTGTGTCATCGTAGGTTTTTGTATTCATAATTTCATTAATTACCCCAGGACTATCTTCAAGAAATTCTATTCCACTTAATTGATTAACTATTACTTTATTATTGATATCATTTTTTTATTATTATTTCCAATTGTAATTTCTTTTTCGAAATTTTCTTCAATTGCTAAATTAGTTTCGAATTTAGTTTTAAATTCATTATTATTTTCTTTTATTATTTTAATGTCATTAATGCTTTCATTGAGCATTTTCATAGTTAAAATTTCTGCACCCCTCATTACTTGAATGATATCTTTTTTAAAATCAATTTTTGTTTTTAAAACTTTTAACATATCAGCCCCAATTATGCAATTACAATTTAATTTTGGTACAATTATAAATACATATTGACCTTCATAGCCACACATTTTGAATTCTGCTAAAATTTGTAATTTTATTTTAATTGGACGTGCTCCGGTTGCACCTACAATACTCATACTTACAATTGGAAGTTTTTCACATTTTTCAAAATTCTCTATATTTTCTTCATAAAACTTGTCAGAAATGCAGTTTATTTGACTTCCTGTATCAATTAATGCTTTTATTTTTTTATTTGATATTTTAAATTCGATTACAGGACATTTTCCTAAATGATCATGAACATCAATTATATGTTCTTCTAATAATTCTTCTCGCAAATCAGATAGAATAATTTCTTTATTTTTACTAATTAATGTCATTAACCTCGGATTTGTATTAAGCGAACTTGTATTTACAAACTCGAGGTTTACTAGTTTTCCGAAGTCGTAGATGGTTCACAATAATCTTCGTTATTACTAGATTTTACTATTTTACATTTTTTTGTTGGATTTATTCTAGCTTGTTAAGAACTTTCATTATTTAAGTATTTTACATTTGATGGTTCTCTATACTCTTTCTTTACATCATATGAAACATATCTTGAATTCTCAACATAACCATTATTATAATATTGACGTTGATAAGAGTTGTTCTGAGAATTATATTGTCGCAGATTATTACTAATAAAATAATAAAAATAAAAAATCTAATAAATAATTAATTTTTTAAAATCATCTAATTATAACAAACCCACAATCTAATTTTTTGTAATAAAATATGCTAATTTTTATCTATTTATCCATATAAGTTTTGCTACTACTTTATTTATTTCAACTAGTTTTAATAATTAACAATATAAATTTAATTGTTAAAATTTATACTATTTATATAAAACAGAATATGCAATTCTAAGTGAAAAATTACTATTATATTAAATTTTATACAAATTGTGTATAAAATTTATTTTTATTTGAAACAATTTTTAAATTCCATTCAGTGTGTACCGGACAATAATCGACAGTGCACATCATTATACCTTGACGTCAAACCTCGCGCTTGATAAATCACGAAAGTAGTGAAAAAAACACCGGGCTATAGCGGGCACCAAGGCGGTCACTTATCCAAGTACTAACCGCACTGAATGTTGCTTAACCTCGGTGATCGCAAGCCACAGAGTCTCACCACTGTGATTTACCATTGGTCTTAATAAAGTATTTAATAATATACATATATATTTATTTCTGCTTTATTAAATAGTTATAATTTTTTATTTTAGAATAAAAATGTGATTAGACCTTTAAGTGAATTATTTTGCTTTAAACGGTTTGAGATATAGGATACTTACTTTCTGGAGTCGTGTAAATTATTTTTAGGCACTGCTTTAATTTAAGGCTAAAATGAAAATCAGTTCAATTACATTTTCAGTAAAACGTTTCACTTTGTACTATAAATTTTAAAACTCTTAACGATCAATAACACTACATGGTGTGCCAAATCCGAGTATGACAAGTCTTTAGCATCTGATTTATCCAATAGAAATTTTCAAAAAGAATAAAAATTCGTTCCATCCGAAAATTTGTTTCTTTAAATTAAATTTTTATTTTTACTTTCCAATTTTTTCTTGTTTTGATTTTTTTTAATATTTACTATTTTATCAACTGATAGTTACCTTAATTTATATACTCCCAAGTGCGAAATACCAGGACTGTCAATACGATCCAAGATTGGTCCAGTGATATCTGCCGAAATATTGTAGACATTACTGGACCATCACTGGTATTTAAATCGTCCCATTATTGTGCCAGCATTGTCAGCGATCCTTAATTTTTCTAATTTGCCGACATTGAACTATATATCGGTCCAATATTGGCACCAAGAAGACTAGAGAAAGGATGGCTAACTCGGCTGTTTTCTCACTCACAGCAGTGAGTCAGAATTATTGGGATCACGAAGGCGTGGTTAGATTGCGACAAATATCTTGTTTCGGTTCTGCACATCTCGCACATTTTTACGTTATACATTTAAATTCGTGACACGCGTATGTGAGGGGAAGTGCAGAATCAAAACACGATATTTGGCGCAATCTAACCACGCCTTCGTAATCCCCCTATATTTGTTCTACCCCCACTACTGCAGTAGGCCCTCCTGTCTATAGTCTTCTTGATTGGCACTGATGATCAGAATTTCTAATTCACCGAAACTACCACAAATTTTGGGCCAATAATAACGCATCAATAGCCCAAGTAACGAACCAGTAATGGCAAATTCTTATTGCCAATGATGTGACGAGAGTCGTCTGATTACGGGACCAATATTAGCACCGATCCTTAATTGTTCGAGAATACTGGGCCAATGATGGCACATTAATGAATAAATTTTTGTATCATTGATATTATTGTTAAATAAATGATCATGGAAAGGTGGAATATTAAATAAAAAATCCAATGTGTATCGTCAATATAACGACGTTTCGTTGGCTAATGTTTGCCAACCTCAACAGGCTAAGTCATTAAAACATGAAGACATTTATTGCTTTTTACTTCTTCACAAATTAAAACGTGTCTTCATGTTTTAATGACTTAGCCTGATGAGGTTGGCAAACCTTAGCCAACGAAATGTCACTATATTGACGATACACATTGGATTTTTTATTCAATATTCCACCTTCCCATGATCATTTATTTAAAAATAATATCAACATAACTATGGAAGGATTTAACTGTACACATTCATTGAATTTTTGTATCTTTGTTAGAAAATTATAATTGCTAGTGATAACTCGTAGCTCGTCAATAATGACATATTAATGGCTAGAGTTTTTTCTAAACTAACATTATATTCGTAATCAGTGACCCCGAAAAACCCCCAAGTATCGAGTTTCAAGTAAAAGCAAGGAATTTAAAAAAATTTTGTCCGCTATATTGGATCCGCCATTTTGAATTTTGAAAATCTGATGTCAGATTCGTTACCAGCGACCCCAAAAACCCCTGAGTAAAAAGTTTCAAGGAAATCTGAACAATTTTTTTTAAATCCACCATTTTTGATCCGCCATTTTTAATTTTTTTTATATTCAATTCTTATGTTTAATAGCACATTCCTGGCATATCAATGACTAAAATATTGCATCTAAGATAGCAAATTATAATTGCTAATATTAAGAAGTAGCTTGGCTTAGTATGGCACATTAATGGCTAAAATGTTGTATCTAAGATGGCAAATAAAAAACACTTCAGTTCGTAAATTATTTAGTTATTAAATAAGTTAGTTAGTAAGATAGCGAATTAGTTAGTAAGTTAGGAAATTAGTTAGCTCGAACAATTAGTAAATTAGTTAGCTATAAATATTCGGCCTGACTAAAATTAAAACTTAATTAGAATTTTTTTCTTGAATTTAAAACTGTAGTATTGTTTACTTCCTCATTTATTTTCTTTTTAATTGCAAAATAGTAGTAAAAATATTTATTTATTTAGTTTTAAAAATATATAGTTTTTTTATTAATAAACACTTTTTTGACAGTTTATATTTTCAATAAATGAAATGAATGAATAAAATAAATAAAGATAGAATAAATACATTTAATAAATTAAATAATTTAAACTTAATTAATGTTTACCTGATCAGTCAAATTTTCCACTTAAAAATTCTGCTTTAACTGATAAATCAGTATTTATTATTTAATTAACCCTATTTCGTTTGATAGAAAAATATTAAAAATATTTCTGGTTAATCAAATTAAAATAAAAAGAATGATTTTTTATCAAACTACTTAGACATTCATATTTAATGATCAATTAAGAGTGTCATTCGGTACATTTGCATTGACGTACCTGAAGCCAATTTCAAATATTAATTAATATTTACATCAGATTTTCGATCTTAATTAGAGACTATTAAATTTTCGATACATTATTTTTAACATACATATCTATATATATAACAAAAATATTAAATCACACACAGTTACATAATAATTGGAAAACAGTTTTATTGAATTACTCGTCGTTTCTTTCTTTCACATTGATATATACGCAAAGATACATGTTGTGCAAACTCAAACAGATTTAAATTCATTTGAAATATATATTGCATTTTTTTATCTTCCTTTTTTAAATTTTTAAATAAACTTTGCATTCAGCAGTTCTTGTCGGTTAAACCCATTAACGCCCACCATGACGCAAAATGTACCATGATTAGAATTGTTTATACTCCTGCCCTATTGGCCTTACGCACTTCGACAAGAGACCCAGAGAAATATTTTTTTTTGATTAAGCATAAGTAATATACATCTAAAATTTGTTTATAATTATGTCCAAAAAATTTATAACAATTTTATTGCAAAAAAACATACTTTCTACGAAAAACATTTTTTTCAATTGGTATTTTGACATGGAAAATTAAAGCATCTGGTCTCAAAAGGACAAAATATTGCGTCCTCGAACCCTTAGCTACAATTAGTGATAAATAACAAGACAAGAATTTCTCACTTTTGTCATTTTTTTTCTCGATTTTGTTACTGTTTTCAAGGCAAGAATTTTTATTTTCACTTGTTAAATGTCAGAATTGACTTTCTTGAATTTTCAATCCTTATAAGACAAGTCTCCCTCGAGTCTTGAATTGTCATTCTTAACCATTAGTTCACTGTACCTATTAATATTAGAAAAAAGGTTAATAAATGTAAAATATACACGCGATTATAAAATGGAAATGACTTATACGGTATTAAAAGACATGTGCAGAATTGCCATGGTGAATTGCACAAAGAAATTTACGGAGTAGACAGTACATTAAAACCAATGGTATCACTACTTTTATTGATAAATATATAATTTACTGATTATTTATATTTTTATTTATTATTTTGTTCTAATTATTTATTTGTTCTATTTGTTTTACTTTATTATATTATTTTTATTTATTTTATATATTTACATTATATATTATTATACTATATTTCTTCATTATTGCGAGCAGAAATAAGAACAATTGTTTATACTTAACTAAAGCTGTCAATGTTATTAACTTTTTCTATTTTCATTCAAATTTTAAAAAAATCGAATTCTAGATATATTAAACTTGTCTCTTATTTATCTTGAATTACATATTTCTTTTTTAGTTTTTATAGGCTGTATTTGATCAAAAAGAATTTAACTCGATGATAGCAGACTGAATTGTAAGGAAGGATTTGCCATTCAGTTTTTTTGAAAACGAAGAAACACAAAATGTTTTTCATTATTTATGTCAGCACGCTGAAATACCAAAGCGAATGCAAATAAAAAGTTTAATTATTATTAACCGTTTTGAAGAAACTCAAATTGCAGTATTACAAATCCTGAAAGATAATAAATCAAAATTATCATTTACTCTCGATGGATGGATTTCAAATAACGGAAAATCATATTTTGGAATTACGGGTTATTTTCTAAGTGAAGATTGGAAACTACATTCCTTCGTGATTCATTTCGTACCATCCAGAGGAGAACACACTGGAGTGTGTCGTATTTTGTTTATAAAATTGTTATACACAAATAAAGCTGCGTTAAGGGTGTTTCATCCCAAGCATAAACAAATGGATTTTAAGTAAGACTAACAATTGTTGTTAAACAATTGGAAATTAAAAACAAAAAACAGGTGTATCTTTTTTTTCCATTTGCTTATGAATCCAATTGTTAGTTTCACTTAAAATCCATTTGTTTATGCTTAGGATGAAACACGCTTAACGCAGCTTTATTTGTTTATAACAATTTTATAAACAAAATACGACTTAAAGTGAAAAATAACCTATACAAAATATTCTTATTTTTTAAGTAGAATCGATTGGCGTTAACAGATTTCAAAAAAATTTTAATTTTTGTTAATTTGTTTAAACAATTGTTGTTAAACAATTGGAAATTAAAACCAAAAAACAGGTATATATTTTTTTCTATTTGCCTATGAATCCAATTGTTAGTTTTTTAACACATCTTGAGAATGCCTTTAACTAAGAAATGCTTAAGGAAATAGTTAGAAGGACAAAAGAAATTAATCTTACGCATCAAGCTAGATGCGCAAACGACAAATTGACAATAGTTAAACATTTTGTTGTAAACATTTTTGTTACAACAAAATGCCGGAGGAGATTAGGTTGTGTGTGTATATGTGCATACGCATTACTCAATATATAACTACATATACAAACAAACTATAAAAAGTAGGAACAATATAATTACAATAAATTAATTATATGCACTATAATAACTAAGATAAATAATAATTTTATTAATTAAACAATATAATTATAATTTAAATTCTAAGTTATTTCAAAAACAATGTCTGGAAAAGTATCATATTAACAGACTATTTCCGTTCTCATAGACGGAAATAGTCTATGATCCAAAACGTCAGCAAAAATGCATAGACCAATGGGCCCACGATTTTCTCCTACTCCTTACTCCTACTACCTAAAATTTGCCGTTTTCCCCACTTTTTTTTAAAAAGTGCATTTAATCCGCCAATTTAAATTTTAAAAAAATAACATCAGATTCGTAATCAGCGACATCAAAAACACCCGAGTAACCATTTTCAAGTAAATCTAATTACTTTTAAAAAATTGTCCGAAATTTTTTTTCGGCCTTTTGCATTTTGGGAAAGTGGGCATTTTCATTTCCGCCATCTTGAATTAAAAATAAGTAATTATGGTTTCTTGTAGCTGAGGGTTTGTCAACGCGATATTTTGTCCTTTAACATCATATTCCGAAAGAGCGGTAAATTTTTCGTCGGAAATGGTGTTTCCCAACTTTTTTAACTAATTATTTCATACAAAATGAAAGTCGTGAAATTATGGTACATTTTGTGTCCTGGTGGGCGTTAATGGGTTTAAAAAATCTCTGGGAAGCTTAGATGAAACATTATTTGTAAAAAAATTCGATTTATTTCTGCCTAAAAATGTTCTTACAGAACAATTGTTTATAAAAATTGTTTAAACTATTAAGAAAAAACAAACAACAAAAAGAAAATTTATGTACTATAATCTAAAGCAAATTTCTAAAAATTATTTTTAAACATAACTTCCTATAATGTGTAATTGTTTATAACAATTTTTTTACTACTTACTACATACTTAAGGTCTCTTAAGTATGACCCATAACTTTCAAGTCCCCTGTCTGTGAGCACACATGAAGGTGCTCCAAATGTGTCAAAAAGGTTTGTCGATACTGATTAAGCGATGTTGGTGGTTTTTATGCCTGGGATGGGAACATCGATGCAATATTTACTAAAGTTATCTTGCATCGTAAGAATATATCTATTCCCATTAGGGGTGGTTCTAAGTTTTCCTACAGTATCTAAGAACACCTTACCGAAATACATAGACCGTGTATTTTTTTTATCATAGGCTCTCTCGTACGAGCCCTAGTTGGTTTAATCTCGAAACAACTTTTACATTGTCGAATAAACTCTATGACTTCGTCTCGTAGTCTTGGCCAATAGAATCGCTCGCGTATCCTACGGTACGTTTCTGTCACGCCTTTATTATCTTCTATAAGACTACTGTGAAATTGACTCTCTAAATTTAAATCAGCAAAAAGTAGCTAATTCACCAGCCCAGAGTATGCAGCTGAGTCAATCAGCGAATATACACTGGTGAAACAGCATATATGCACTGATTTTCCAGCGTATATACGCTGTTTGATCAGCTGCATACTCTGGGCTGGTGAATCAGCGACTTTTCGCGGATTCAAATTTTGAAAGGAGGGTTCACGTGCAATTTAGCGGTGGCCTTGAGAAGGGCCGTTTGGGTTTGTAAGTGTGACAATAGGAAAGGAATGCCAGTAATCGACAAGCTTGACATCGGGCTCCTCGATTCTCTTGAAGGGCGAAGGTGTTAGACACAGGCGTAGAAATAGATGTGGGGACACAAATCCTCGGAGATAAGCACCAGATCGAAAGGCCTTGTTACTAAAGTTTCTTCCTCCTCGCGTTAGTTAAACTCTAGAGAGGTCCGCATGTATCGATATTCTACGTTAAGGCCAGGTTCCTCCAAACAATTTTCAAAAATTCGAAATTTTTTTTTGACGTAAATTGCTAGCAAATACTCTTAGAAATAATATAGAATTAGTCCCAAAGGTCCGCAGGGCCCAGAAGTAGGTAAACAAAAGGGGAGAGCGGAGCGCCCTAAGCAGCAAATCCGGCCGCTCGAGCACACGAACAAAAACTTTAAACGCGTTTTTCTCGAAACCACCTTTTTTCAACTGGGTGTCACTCTCATTTCAGAACCATTGAACTTATCAACATGATCCAAACGGCATTTTACTCTTCAAATGTTCCTCTATGGTGTGAACTAGAACTAAAAATATTCATTGTTATTTAAAAAAGTTATAAACAATTAAAGGTGAAAAAAACAGGGTAAAAAATTAAAAAGTCCGTCATTTTGTTTTTTTCTTATGAAAATGTTTCATTCTAGTTCACACCATAGCCAATGTAATACAAAATAAGAAACCGTTTTGATTTTTGATTTCAGTTGATTCGTTCCTAAGAAATCGTGACACCCATCAACAAAAATGACTTCGTTCAACAGCCATTTCCGGAGCCGACATTTTGAAAAAAAATGTTTTTCGAATAGTCCTTTAATGTATCTTATTTTATAAAAAAATTTAAATAGAAACAATTTTTTTAATGTAAATAAGAAATGTTTGAAAAAACACGTTTTTTGGAGGAACCTGGCCTTAAATTTAGTTCTGAAAAGGATTGATGGTTATTATTCAACCTTGCATCCGCGGTTTTCCTTTCCCACTAAGCGGGAGTCAATCAGCAGGCGAGTCATCCCCACCCGGCCACGCATGCGCGGTTCGGTAGGGACATCGAGAGAAAGAATTAGTAGAGCGGTAGCAACGGAATGTGTCAACCGTGCCAAGGACTCTCTCCACAGTAAAAATGCCACATCGTAGGAACAACCACAGTCCGTTTACTCAGAAGTATTTTTATTCCACATTTTGTGTATGTATGTATGTATGAATGAATGTATGTATGTATGTCCGTATGTCACAAAATCTTTGTTCGCGAATCACTTAAAAACGGCTTAACCGTTTGAAACCAAACTTTGCAGAATGTTTAACCTTAGACCAAGGAAAGTTTTTAAATTTACAGATTTGAAAAATATTAATTAGAACGGGAGATATTCAATTTTTTCAAAAAATTTAAAAATAAAAAATTCTCAAATTTTACCTTTTTTTAAAAACTGCTTTCAAAGTTTGGGTAATTATGCAGAAGAAGGACTTTTCCCAATTTTAAAGATTCTTGGTTAATTTGTTTGGAATGTCTTTCATTTGGCTAGTAATTAAAGAATCCGGTGGGGGAGGATGAAAAAATTACTTAAAGAACGCCAGGGCTGGAAAACAATTTTTTTGGTTTTTGACGTTTTACTCGGTTAATATTAATAAATTTGAAAAATGTTCTACATAAAAGTTGTAGATCTTGTTAAGATACACATTTTATGTTACTTGCAATTTTTTCATAAATTGAGTATTTTTCGAGAAAAACACAAAAAACGGAAAATAACCATAGAAACGTTTTAATGCAGAAGGGAGTCAAATTAACTCCCTAGATGGTACTAGAAGGTATCCAACTTAGACCAGACCCCCCTCCAACGTTTAGAAGAAGACGTTGTGAAGGTGCATCCACAACACATCACTCAAAGGCGGGAGAAGCCCGCCGCTCCTGATTTCCTTTAAAGTTTAATGCAGAAGGGAGTCAATTTAACTTCCTAGATGGTACTAGAAGATGTCTAAATTAGTCCAGACCCCTCTCTAACGGATTTGACTCCCTTTCTGCATTAAAACGTTAAAGGAAATAAGGTGCGGCGGGCTTCGCCCGCCTTTGAGCGATGTGTTGTGGATGCACCTTCAAGATGCCTTTTTTTAAACGTTAGAGGGGGGTCTGGTCTAAGTTGGATACCTTCTAGTACCATCTAGGAAGTTAATTTGACTCCCTTCTGCATTAAACGTTAAAGGAAATCAGGAGCGGCGGGCTTCTCCCGCCTTTGAGTGATGTGTTGTGGATGCACCTTCACAACGCCTTTTTTAAACGTTGGAGGGGGGTCTGGTCTAAGTTGGATACCTTCTAGTACCATCTAGGAAGTTAATTTGACTCCCTTCTGCATTAAAACGTTTCTATGGTTATTTTCCGTTTTTTGTGTTTTTCTCGAAAAATACTCAATTTATGAAAAAATTGCAAGTAACATAAAATGTGTATCTTAACAAGATCTACAACTTTTATGTAGAACATTTTTCAAATTTATTAATATTAACCGAGTAAAACGTCAAAAACCAAAAAAATTGTTTTCCAGCCCTGGCGTTCTTTAAGTAATTTTTTCATCCTCCCCCACCGGATTCTTTAATTACTAGCCAAATGAAAGACATTCCAAACAAATTAACCAAGAATCTTTAAAATTGGGAAAAGTCCTTCTTCTGCATAATTACCTAAACTTTGTATAATTGAGTATATAATGTTATTTAATCACATTCTAGAATAGATTTGCCAACCAAAGTGTCCTATAACTAAGATGAAAGTATAAACATGATTTTTAAAAAAATTCAAAAAATCGCAAATATTAAAATTTTATACTTTTTAATTAACTGCTTTTAAACTATCTATAATTTTAGCATAATTTTGCAAAAAATAGTGTCCTATAACTAAGATTTAAGTATAAAAATGTTTTCAAAAAATTTTGAAAATTGTAAATTTTAAAGTTTACATTTTTTAATGAATTTCTTTTAAACTCTGTATATTTGAATAATACATGTTATTTAGTCACATTTTAGCATAATTTTACACAAAAATAGCATGTCTAAGATGTAAGTATATACATATTTTCAATATTAAAAAATCGAAAAAATTGTAATTGTCATTAATTACTATCAAGCTCATTTTAGTAGTATTTTTGAGGTCTTTAATTAAGAGGATTGTGACTTCAAAATAATGCAATTCATAATTATTTATCCAATTTATTCAATATTCTTTAATTGAAAGAACTTCAGAAACTTTAAAAATGGAGATGTTTTAAGATCTTATTTTATTTTCATCATAAACGCCCTCTAGACCGTTTCGTACAGTTTTGTACTTAACAAAAAACATAATAATAAATAATACTATATTAACAATAGAAAACAAATTAAGGGCGTTAGTCTTTAAATATTTTAATTTTCATTGTTATTTTCTTCATCACTAACGTCAAAAATGTGCCTTTTCAAATTCGCCTTAAACAAATTTAAATATACTTGGTTCTTAGTTTTAGCCATTAATAAACCTGCAGATGGCTACAAAAATGAATTTATTTTATGAAAATACTCTTTTTTAAGAAAATATGTTATGAAAAACTATGTTATATACCAGTCTTTGACGGGTTTTAGTTTCTACTATAATACATTTAACAAAGTCTCTACGAATTGCGCGGGGAAACTGATAAATAGCCGCGGAAATTTAATTTGACTAGGAAAAATCAGTAATTTTCTTACTAAATTAAAAAAGTTTTATTATAGTAATTTGTTTTTAAAAACTGATTTATACTTTAATTTTTATTGATGTAATATTTATAGCAACAGACCCGAGTAAAAATTTAAGCCCTACTTTTAGATTAAACAAAAAATAATATACCATATTTCAGATGTAAGTATAAAAATGTTTTCGAAAAATTAAAAAAAACGAAAAAATTATCTATTTATAAGAGACAATATTTGGAAAAATTATGCTAAAATTTGAACAAATAACATATAATAATGAATTATAGATCATTTAAATGCAATTCATTAAAAAATATAAAATTTGAAAAATTTCGTTTTTTTTAATTTTTTGAAAACATTTTTATACTTACATCTTGGATATAGGACATTATTTTTTTGCAAAACAATTTTTACATTTTGATATATTGCAGTAAATTAATCAGTTATGACTTTCGTGAGATATATAATTATAAACAATAAATTTACAGTTTTTAAACATATTAATTAGAACGGGAGGTATTCAATTTTTTCAAAAAATTTAAAAAATGCAAAATTTCTTATTTTTTAATTTATATCTTTTAAACTTTTGACGTCAAAATAATGGAATTTAGAATAATTTGTTTATCCAATTAATCAAAAAAATTTTAATTGTAAAACTTCGAAAATATTAATAACGGTAAATGATAGTAAAAAGTTTTGTTATTTTAATTCTAAGTTTAACTATTATGGATGTTTTGAGCATTGTAAAGGCAAAAGTTAAACAGGGTGTTTATTATTGTTTTCCTTAAAAAACTATTCGGTTTTTTACAGCTTTATTAAAATTTTTCCAGGTGTATCTTTTCTTATCAAATATAAATTTTCTTGATAAGTATTAACGATAAATAAAACTGCAAATGGCTACAAAAATTCATTTATTTTATGAAAATACTCTTCGACGGGTTTTTGTTTTTACAAATACTTTTAACAGGGGTCGGTCATCGGGATGCGTCCACACTAGCAAGTGGGTTCCACCTAGTGGAACCGCTTGATGGGTCTAACACAGTAAAATACCTAGCTTTTCCCAAGCGATCGATATTCGGCAATGGAAAAGCGTTTACAATTACCTTCTCATTTAGGGCGCTATAGTTGATTACAACCCTCCACTTCTTTCTTCTGAAGTTTCAAGTTTTTTCGGCACGATTAGGAGTGGAAAGTTATAATCAGAATTAGAATGGGCTATTATCCCGCTATTGAATTGCTTCATAAGCTGTAAATGTAATTGCTCCAGAGCCTCATTTGGAAACCTACACTGTTTCTTTCGGATTACTTGGTCATCGATGGTCGGAATCCTGTGTTGCACCAAATGCATACAAGAAAGCATTTCTCTATTGAGGTAGAAAATGTTAGAAAAATGTTCTGCCCATCGATTTACCATTTCTTTTCCTTCTGGTGTTAACTGGGATATGTATAGAGATTCTTTGACTTTACGAACCTTATCAGATGATCCCATGCCTATGATCTTTTGCAAATTTTCAGGCTCAGACTAGGAAAATTCTTCTCCAGATAAATTTAAAAATCAAACAGAATGAGTTTCTGGGGTTCTATTCGGAAATCAATGTCATCCTCTGTTACATCCCGATCGGAAGGTGTTGTTATAGGTAAGGTTACAGAATTTTAGAGGAATGTTAGGCTGATTGTGGTCAAGTTGGTAAAGCTTGACCTTCATTTTTAAGTAAGATCGTTTGTACTTGTCAAAACTACGGGTTTTGCGTTAACAACAAACAATAATATTCCCTTTTAACAAATTTTATTTAATATTCAAATGTAAAGTTCACAAATAGTTTCATAAATATAACTTACTTTCAGTTAAAGATTATTTGTACATTTTGGAAACAGCGCTGGTTGTTATAAAATTTGTTTTCAGAATACCGTTTCAATTGAATAAAACAAAAGTTTGTAATGTTACACTGGTTGTTGTAATGTAACTTTAACAACTTTAAGATTTTTGCAATTGTTTCAAGAGTTAATACTTCTTCTAAGTGTTTATTTTTGTCACTTGCATCTATTAAAGAAAGAAACTTGTTTCTAAGTGTGAAAAAAGCAACTTGCACGATAATTGAGTACAATTTGAACAGAATTGCGGATTAAACAAAGAATTAAAGAAAAACTACATCCTTTTTTATTTTTAAGTTCTTTAAATTTACTAAAAGTTGAAATTTTATGTAAAATTTTTAATTTAACCCTTTTTTATTTATTTATTTATAAAAATACTAAGCTTCAATCTTATAAAATTAATTAAAATTTAAATATATAAATAAATCAATAATTAATCCAAAAACGGCATGATAGTTTTTCAAAATTGAAGCTATTTACAAATAAATTATGATCCAAAAATTAAAATTCGTCGGTTTCGTATTAGAATTCTTAAAAGGGTTAACTTTGAGTAACAAAAAAATATATGAACAATTAAACTATTTCAGTCTCTATCGATTTCTTTTTTTTTTAATGAAAGGTGAAATTATAAGGAATATTTTATTAATTGAAGAGAAAACTCAAAAATAGGTCCTACTCGGGACCTTTATCGTAAATAATTAATAAAATTATTTATTCTTTTTAGTTTTCCGTACCTGGTAGGAACCTTATTAAAACAGTTACAGAAAATGACCATGTACCCTCTACCAGCGTATTGCTTACAGTTTTTCATCTAGAGAGCTAAAATCGGTAAATGTATGTATTTTTACCCGTAGATTACAGGATTTTTCTGCAAAAAACAACAATTTTTGCCGTTTCTTACCTACACTGAAAAAAGTTCTTGTTAGGGTATATTTAACACGATATTCAAGTTAAAACAACCAGAATTCTGGTTATGTTAACTAGAATTCTGGTTAACCTAACAAGAAATAATCTGGTTAGAGTATATTTCTGGTAATTCCAACCAGAACTTTTTTTCAGTGTAAAAAGATGAAAATTCATGTGACGTTTCACGGTGAAAGGGACCTTAGCTGCTTAAAGTTTTAGGTTATGTTTAGAGTAGTTTTAGCTTGATTAAAAATGTATTATTGATTATTTAACATCAAAAGCATATTTTCTGAAAATATTGCATATAATAATGAATTAAATATTACCTAATAGTTTGTAAAGAAAATTAGACATTTTTATTTATTCAGGGACCGTCTCGAAAGTTTAGTTTCGTTTTAGTGTTTGAGTTGACACGAAACTAAATTAACGAAGTGACTTTAGTTTTAAGTTGACAAGAAACTAAATTAACAAACTGAGTTTAGTTTCGTGTCGACCCTAAACTAAATTAACAAATTAGATTTAGTTTCGTGTCGACTCAAAACAAAATATTGAAAAACATAATTATTTAGTGTCAATCACAGAAAAATTGTTTCCTCTGACTTACGTAACTATAGTAACTTACATAATTAAAGGAAGTTACGTATGTTACATAACCAGAGCAAATAAGTTCATTTGATTGCGTAAGTTATTCTAGTTGTGTAGCTTACGTAAGTTTGACCATTTACGTAAGTTACGCTACTTACACAATTAATCAACCGCACGCTATTAAACGAACTTACGTAAGTTACGTAACTAGAATAACACACAATTAAATGAATTCACGTAAGTTACGAAAATTACGTAAATGTGATTATTTACGTAATATAAGTAAATTTGACCATTTATGTAAGTTACTTTACGTACGTAACTTACGTAAGTTCATTCAATTGCGTAAGTTATTCTGGTTACGTAACTTACGGAAGTTTGGTCATTTACGTGAGTTCATTTAATAGCGTGCGGTTGATTAATTACGTAAGTTACGTAACTTACGAAAGTTCATTTGATTAGATAAGTTATTCTAGTTAAGTGACTGTGATTACGTAATTTACTCTGGTAACGTAACTTATATAAATTACTTACGTTGCTCTAGTTACGTACGTCAGGGGAAGCAATTTGTCTGTGATTGACACTAAATAATTTTGTTTTTCAATCTTTTGTTTCGTGTCGACACGAAACTAAATCTAATTTGTTAATTTAGTTTCGTGTCGACTTGAAACTAAAATCACATTATCAATTTAGTTTCGTGTCAATTTAAACACTAAAACGAAAGTAATTTTCTATTAAGTTTCGTTTTAGTAGCGGTCCCTGTATTTATTTATACTTTCAATTTTAGTTTTGTCAAAAAAAGCAAAGGTCCTTTTCACCCTTGAACGTCACATATGCATATGTATTTTTAAAAATGGATTACAGGAAAAATATAGCAAAAATATTTGGTATTCATCTTTATAGTGTTTTCAGCTTGAACTCACAGTTCTTTACCTATGAAGAGCTGAAAATAGGTACACTTATGTATTGTAATGATCTTATTTTTTAAAGCCAATGGATTTGCTCGCCGGATGGAGTCCGGGTTAAAATATAAATTATTTTTTATCAAATAAATTAATTCAATGGCGTAAAGCGTCATTACAAAATTTAAGCAAGCTAGTTAGTCAATTTAGTGATATCGATAGGTAGGGTAAAGTCAGTAACAAAGCAAAGTTTTAAACCTTCGTAAGAAAATGTATTCAAAACAAATAAAGAAATATTACAAAAATAATTATTAACGAAGATGAATTGAAAATGAATCAAAAGAAATTTAACAATAAATAAGAATATAAATGACTCGATATAATGCAAAAGTAATACCAAAACGAAATTAAATAAAATCTAAACTAGCTAATAACAATTCAAAAATAACTAAACTAACTAAAATAGAATAGAAAGAAAATAAGTTAATTCCCAAAAATGACAAATTCCTACCCGAGACCGACGCTCATTACGCGCGAGGGTAGGCTCTAGAAACTACCCCCTTATCGATATTAAAAAAAGTTTAACAGAACACGAGTTAACAAATTAATGAATAGGGAAAGAAATATTTAATACAACAGGAAAGTGATCAGATTAGGTAAACAGGTGAAGAACGTTAAGACCTAAAATAAGTGGAAGAGCAGAGGACGAGCACCAAATCAGATCAATTGCACTAGCACCCCTTGAATTAAAAAACGTAAACTGAGCCCGAATATCCTCGAGACAACGACCGGTTAATAATACCGGATCCTTAGATTTAAGTTAGTTAACAGTCAATTTACCTTTAGAATTTAAAACTTAATCCTCTAAAAATCTTGTATGAAATATATTGTTAAAATTATAAAAAATTAATTGATCCAACTGGTTCAAGTCCTCTACCCTACAATTGAAATCGCCTTCTATAACTATCGGGATATCGGGGCAAGACAAAAACGAGTCGTTCTAGGTTTCACTCAGGCACACTATATCCTGAGAATTAAACTGATCCTGGATTTCCGCGACATTGCTAAAGCCTGACTGTTCAATTTCTGTTTGATTTTTGACTGCTGCCTTGATTAAGTTGTGGTTTTCCGTCGGGCATGTGTATCATGGAGTGATGTTTGCCAGAGCACTCCCGACACCTCTTTTGAGTTTTGACCGAGTTTGAGTAAGAGGGCCTCTGAATAGTCTCTAACGCACGAGTTCTACCAGTGAGAAATTCCTTAAATTAAGCGTAGGTAGGAGGATCAGTGCGTGAGCCGAGTTCCACTTCCCATCCTTCCCTAGTGTGAGAGTCCAATCTTTTTGAGATGTGATGCATTAAGACCTGATCCCATTGTTGGATAGGAGATCCAAGTGCCTCTAAAGCGTTGAGAGCTTCCGTTGTTGAGGTGAGTAGAAAAGTTGGTCGAGATATGATGAAATGAGAAGCCTTTTGTTCACGTACCTTGAGGTGAGAATGTCCCATGCTGATGAGAAGGAATCTCTGGAGACCGGCAGATTGGCAATGAGCTGTAGTGCTTCACTTGAGAGACAGGTCCTTAAATAGTGCATCTTCTCAACACTTGAGATTTCCTGGTTACTTCCAACCATTGAGATGAATAAGTCCTTGAAGGGGGTCCAGGCTGAGTAGTTCCCTAAGAAAATAGGCAATGAGATTTCCGGAAGTTGACGCCGAAGATGAGAAGATTCCTTAGGTGGTTGAGCTGTGACTTCCTTCCTTTGATTCCTTTTGAGTTTGTACGTGATTGCACCCTTTATTTGTAGATACGCCTTAAAACACTTTTCTGGAATTTCATTCTGGATGTAGGAATGAGTCATGAGCTTCGATGAGTATGCATCTATTAGTTCCTCATGAAGCGAGTAAAAGGTGGCATACACCTCCTGAACCATTTCGAGTTGATACTCCAATGCTGCTAGATCACCGTTTTCCACTTTTTGTGAGAGCTCATTTATGTACTCAAACCTTGACCTTTGTGTGTTAATTTTGAGACAGACCTTGGCTGGAAGTTTAGATGAGTCGACCTTTGATGACCACTTGGTTGAGTCAGACCTTTTTTCGAGAGCGGTTTTGTGTATAGTACCTTCCTTCAATGAACCATTTTCCGAACCAGCTGGAGTTGGGACCTTAATCGAGATATCAGCCCAGTTCAGTAAATGTTGAGATGGGGCTCCGGGAGCGAGTTCGAAAGTCTCTTCCTTTGAGGCGTCCTTGTTCCCTTTCCCGTCGTCTGACATGTCGTAGCCGTCAATTGAAGAAAGAGAGAAATAGTCAAAAATGGTGGAGACTGAGGATCAGCAAACGCGTCGAGCACCGCACAATGGTAGAAAAGTCCGTGAGAGTTTGTAGAGCGGAAAGTAAATAGCCCAGGCGAGCATTCGTGAGAAGTCCCGAGCGCGACCGTACTACGAGCAGGAACAGCGCGCGTCGTGTGGTGAGCAAGAAGACTGAGAAAAAGCAAAGATGGCGGACACTGAACACCGGTGAGAACCACGCCGTGAGAAATCAGATGCACATTTCCCTTTTCAGTTTCAACGAGTGGGGAGATCACTTACTAGCCACTACACCATTCACTGTTCACTCACGTGCACTTTACCTGGCTTATCCGGCTCGAAGGACCAAAAAATCTTATGAGAAGGAGCCTTGTGAGAATGAGGAAGCCAGGGATTTTTTAAGAAACATAATAACAAGCACTGAGTAAAATTTGAGAGATCGATTTATTAAAATAACACAGAAAGTGTAGTTTGTGCTACAGTGAGTGAATCCTTGTATACAATGTTTGAGAATTGCCGTGAGAGAATGTTCCGCGTGGGCCGTGCGTAGGCCACGTGTTGAGCAAAACCGAAAAATTGATAATTTTCCGTGATTTTGAGCACTTTGTTTATAACAAAAAGAAACCACTTGAGATATATCCGAGATTTTTAACTGGCGTGATTTGAGATAACTTGAGAACATCCGTGAATTTAATGAGCAAAATTTGCCTTGAAAACTAATTATGCGTATCCTCGCGATGGCTAGAGACGGAATGGTTGATTTTACACAGATTGACGACGCGCAGCTGTCAAACAAGGATAATTACCGGGAGCTGCTGCCGCCTCGCATCAGAAATATGAGTTACAATTTGAATTTGTCATGAGTGTTGAAAAGAAGTATGAATTGAGTTGTCAATTTAATTCATATTCCTTCCCCGATGAGCTCTGCGCTGAACACAGTTAAACATATTTAAGTTTAATTCAAACATATTTTTTTTGGTTCAGTTTAAAAGATTATATATTTAAATCAAACATAAATTGTGATTGATTTTAAATTATCTGTAGTTAACTGTTAAGTTTGATTCAAACATAAAATTTGTTAACATAATTTTTGTTTAAACCGTAACAGAAAATATGTTTGAATTAAATATAATTATTCAAACAAATAATACTTTTGAATCAATGCAGTAGATATTTTCTATATATTCAGATTAAACTTACAAACTAATTTCAATTAAACAAAATCGTTTAACATTATTTTTGTGTTTCATTTAAGTATAATGTTTTCTCAGTGGACAGTATTTTGTTTATTTCGTAGATGCAAACAATGTTTTAATTCAGAAAAACACCAAACTCGCATCACCGTTGCAATATAATTTTGATTGTAACTTTTTAAAAATTGTTCCTCAAATAAATATTTTTTTAACGAATTTTGATTTCTTATAGTTTTAATTTTATGTTGGAATTTAAAAAAAAAATTTAAAAGACGCAGAACATTAAAAAAAATTTTTTTATGAAATTAAATAATTATTCAAAAATAAACTCTTTAAGAAGTCTCTCATTCTAAATGAAAGTATAATTATTTTATCCCATTTATTATATGCCCGCTTGATTCATTTAAATCGGTTCATTCATTTAGGAGAAATAAAATTTTGTTTAAAAACAACATTTTTTTGTTTGACTTTACTTTGTTTTTAAAGTCAAATTCATTATTTACAGTTTTTTTTACTGTCGATGTAATCAGATTAATCCCAATGAAAATATTCCGTAATAGTACAATTGCTGACAAATGGTTTAGTACCTCACTAGCCCTGTAATTCCAACACTGGCGTGCCTGAATTCGCGTGGTAATGGTTGCAATAATCCACCATTACTGCACCAATATAGTTGTTTCAGTAATGGAAGTTCAGTACTGACCCAATGTTGGCGCAGTGCTGACTGGAAGAAATTAAAAATATTTTATGAAAAAATTTATTTTATTTTACTATTATTATATTTAAGGAGAGGGCTAACGTGTAAAAAAATGTCTTTTTGTGCATGTCATGGAAAGAACGGTAATAGTTTACTTGTTTATTTCTTTTTATTTCTTTTTTTTTCCTCAAGGTGCATCTCTCTCCTCTTTGCTCTTTAACTTATTTGTTGCAGATTTGGGTGCTGGATTAAAGTTCTGTAAATATCACAAGTATGCCGATGATTTTAAATTTTATTTATCTGGTCCATTGTCGTCATTGTTGGACATGCTTAAAATGGTACAATCTGATATTGATTATGTTGAACAATGGTCAGTTAATAATGGGCTAACTCTCAATTTTGGTAAAACTCAGGCTATGGTGATCTCATCTTCTGGAGGACCTTCTATTAGTTTTTTAGAGACTCTTCCTTCTCTTTTACTTGGAGGTACTCCCATATTGTATAAGGAAACAGTGAAAGATCTCGGTTTGATAGTTGATCGTTCCCTGTCATGGAGAGAGCACGTGTATGGGATTTCACGTAAAGTTTTCATGATATTACACCAACTAAATCGTAATAGAAATTCTCTTCCAACTTCTACAAGATTATTACTGGTTAAATCACTTATTTTTCCTATTTTTGATTATTGCTGCATTGTTTATGATGATATCAGCAGTGACTTGAATGATAAATTGGAAAGATCTCTGAATGCGTGTATTCGGTTTGTTTACGATTTACCTAAATTTGAGCATATTTCTCAATACAGAATCAAATCTGGTTTGCTGAATGTAGCAGCTAGAAGACAATTTTTTATGGGTAATCTACTTTATTCTATTTTTAATACTAAAGTTCCACTTTATTTATATGATCTTTTTGAATTTAGGGATCCTAATGAATCATCCCTTGTCAAGCTCAGAAATAGAAAGGCTATTATAAAAATTCCGCCGCATAGAACTTGTAGAGTACAAAAATCTTTTATTATCAGAGGTGCTAGATTATGGAATAAGTTATCATTAAATATTAGAAATGCACCTACTCTACCTTCTTTTAAGAGGTTATTTTTTGAATTTCTTTTTAAAAATAATAATTGTGTTTTTGAGATAACTTATTGGTAATTTTTTTTTCCTTTGGTTTATATTCTTTACATATTTCTTATAAATATCTCACTTGTGTCAATTGAGGTTAATGAGGAGTTAATTTCATATTATTTGTTAAGTATAAATTTTTATGTTTTATTATTAAATTATATATTTTATATTGTTATTTTTTGAATCTAATTATATTCTTATGTAAGTATTGAGTAAATGTGCATATGTTAGTATGTATTCTCAATATTGTATTGAGTGAATGTGCATATGTTAGTATGTATTCTCAATATTGCAGTAAGTAAAAAATCGTGTAACTGTTTCTTGTGGGCTTTCATATAGCCCTAGGAACTTTGATTATTATAAATAAATAAATAAATAGATATGCAAATGTCGCAGTTCAGAACTGCGACATTATTACTGCAATGTCGCGCCACTACTGGTATGCAGTATTATGTCGGTAACCAACATTTTTCAATCCCTGGATTTGCGCTATGCCTATGAACATGATGAATTTAATGCCGTTTGGATTTTCTATTTTCGACCTTCCATGACAAAAATGTCATCATAGGCTCACATTTTCTAATATTATTTTTAAATTAAAAAAATTAAGCAGGTTTTTTATTGCACTTCAAGAGTGTATTCATTTATGTGTAAAACCTCACATTATTTGTCAATATTTACAATTTAAAGCTAAATAAAATTTACAAAAGTAGCATTGTTTAGCGCATCTAAAGTGCGTAGACCCCTTAGGTGCTTATATCTTCTACATTTTCAGTTCAATTTTAATCTGCAATGGCTTATTTTCTTTCTAACCAATTGAACTTTGACGTCAGTAAAAGAAAACCCGCAGTAAACACGTTTTTTATGACGTAATTAAACAAAAAAGTCAATTGTTTCCAAAAATTTTGTTATGTATAATGAAAAATTTCAAACAAATGCATAAATTGCTCCTAAATGGTCAGTCCAATTAAAAATCTTGTAAATATTTTTTATGGAAAATTTAATAACATTTAATTTGCTTTTAAGAAAACTGAAATCGATTTACTACATTCAGAAAAAATGGTAAGTTAGTGAATCCACTTTTTGTCGATACTCAAAAAAATGAAATTTAGCTATGTCTCGAAAACTGTTCTACTTTCTTAATATCTTAATTCATATTCGGATTCAGGAGCAAATTTTACATAAGAAATGATATTGAAATGTCGCAGATTAAAATCTTTGTAAAGTAGTGTAATTATTGTAGTATTCATTATCAAAAATTGCATTAAGAATTTTAATTTTTACATCGTCATTGTAATTTTTATTAAATTTTGTATTACTTTTTACATTCAGTATGTTGTAAATATTACTTGTAGAAATTCTAAAGTTTTACTTTTTAACTTTTTGCTCGAAAAAGTAGTAATCCGTATCGCTACCACGCACACCTGAGTGTGTGATCACGTCATTAATGTCATGCGCAGCGATCGTAATATATTAAGGTTATATATTGTTATAATAATCATTTATACTAATACTCCAAAAGTTCTATATTTCAAAATGTGCAATTTTAGTTTTACATTAAATTATTTATAACATTTATTGAAATAATTTTTTTTATTTTGTACAAAATAAGAAATGTAAGATTAATAATCTAATAATTAAAATAAATAATTTTAAATTAAATATACTGTCCCTTATTATTATTATTATTATTATTATTACAGTAATATTATTGTAATATTTTAGTATAAAATTACTGTCATGTTACAGTAATATAAATGGATAATATTACCCATCAGACAGTAAAAAAAAATATTAAAATTTTTTTTTAATGTAAATACAGTAGTGTAATTTAATATGACTATAATATTACTGTAATGTTACGTTTATATATGGGAAACTGCGTGGAACTGATATTTTGTTTCATAGCGTTTGCTTTTTCGAGTAAAAACTAAAAAACTATACAAAGTAGTAATAATTGCTCTGATGTATAATAAAAGTTGCTTCGCTCAAAATATTAATTGCTTGAGACATTTTAAATATTACTCGGCTTTTAATAACATTTATTAATTTTATTAATATCATTTTAATTTAACATTTAATTTAATTTTAACATTTAATTAATAACATTTATTATTTTTA
Organism: Leptopilina myrica (nomen nudum); assembly: GCA_032872475.1. Classification (NCBI taxonomy): domain Eukaryota; kingdom Metazoa; phylum Arthropoda; class Insecta; order Hymenoptera; family Figitidae; genus Leptopilina; species Leptopilina myrica (nomen nudum). The sequence goes on along the minus strand of CM065460.1, from coordinate 23,401,002 downwards.
ATAACATAAATTCATGAACCGGTTGGACGCTCGGACGACACGCGCAACTGCCAGTCAGTGAGCAGTGAGCTCCTCTGGGTTACTCACTGCTACCCGACTGGTACTAGCGCTTGTCGTCCGAGCGTCCGACCGGTTTTTAAATTGGAAACCTTAATTGTAGACCTATATTCAGTAGCTTATAAGTCCGAAAATATTGAGTTTAGGAAAAAGTTGTCAAAGAATGAAAGTTTTAGATTTATTTCTACTTTTAAGAAATGTAAAAAAATTAAAAAAAAACAGTTAGCCTAATGTCCACCGACATTTGGACAGGTACGCAATCACCAATAGACAATAGGGGAAACATTTCTTGTGAAAATGTGACCTTTTGCCTCTTATTGCAATCATCTTATACTATAAGTAATTGACGAAAACAAAAACAATACACACATTGTTTGAATTAAATGACTGCTTACAATCACGTTTAACTTTTCGATAATATAAACTTATAATTAAATAATTCTAGAAAGATTACAAATTAATTTACAATTTAATTTAATTTTATAATAAAATATATATTTTATCTCTTCATAATTTTCTATGAAAATGGTTGTTACAAGACAGTTCTGTTAAATATCGAGTCGGTCAAATGACAATTCTGTTACATGGCGGGTCAGTCAAATGACAGTTCTGTTACATGACGGGTTGGTCAAATGACAATTCTGTTAAATGACAGGTCGGTTAAATGACAATTCTGTTACATGACGGGTCGGTCAAATGACAGGTCGGGTAAATGATGTTATATTTTAATAATTTATATTCTAAATTTTTCATATTTTATATTTTGCGTGTATTTTAGCGAGGATTTTACATTTTTTACATTTCATTTTTCGCATGTACTTTTGCGAGGATTTTTCATTTTTCATATTTTATTTTACGCATGTATTTTTGCGAGGATTTTACTTTCTTATTTTATTTTTCGCGTGTATTTTTGCAAGGATTTAAAATTTTTTATATTTTATTTTTTGCGTGTATTTTTGCGAAGATTTAAAATTATATTTTTTTATTTTAGTTTTTGAGTGTATTTTTGCGAGGATTTGAAATTATATTTTTTCTATTTTAGTTTTCGCGTGTATTTTTGCGAGGTGTTAAAGTAGAAATTAATGAATATTAATTATTTTATAAAAAGATGTTAGTTTGACTCTAACTAAACGTGTCCTTCGGACGAAAAACGTATAAGGTAGTGGATCCCCCTCTACTTAACTATTGTTCAATTAAGAGGTTGAGATCCTTATTCTTAAAAAAAGGAGAAGATAAAGGGATTAACTAGGTTGTTTAAATTAAAAATGCAGAATTAAGATAATAAAAATTAAATGTATATATTTTGCCCAAAGTCCCTATTACAGATAAGTCTAATTTTATGTGTAAGACGAGTAAGTGTATCTGTGTGAATGGAGTATGAGTGTGTGTTGTGACACGTAAGTTCTTTACTCACTACTCGGTGATTCTTCCTTGGTAATGCGAATCCAATGAATGTGTCTTGTCTTTATCCCCACTTCACAATGTTTTTACAAAAAGTTCGGGAAATACCAAATCTAGGTTCACTAGATTGATATTTCGATGTGAACTTTAATGTTCTTTTCAAGTTGCACAAAGTTTAAGATCTGAACCTTGCAAATAAAGGTTGTCTTTAAAAAAATATATCTAAATTGATATTCTTTTAATCAAATTACTTTTATTTTTTTTGCTGATACTAGATTTTTTTTAATATTCTCTTTTATTTCACTTCTCTTTCACAAATTCTTTTTAACTATTTTTATCAACTTTGTTCTCAATTTTACCTTTTTAATTCTTTAAATATTTTTTATCTCTCTTACAAATTCTCTATGTTTATTTTTATTCACTGTACTTTCAATATTCTTTTTAAATTTTTAAATTATTTTTTACTTGTCACTTTTATTACTTTTATTTTTCAATATATTTTTTAAATTCAACCCTTTTTTACTTTTTTAATTATTTATATTTTTCTCAATTAAATTCACCCTTTTTTACAAACTTCTTATTAATTTCTTTAAACTTCTGAGATTCTTTTTATACAACACGGCCAATTGCCGGACTTAGGTTTGCCTGGCCCAAAAATGCCGGTTACAACTGCAGACTACAAAGGCCTGGACTAAACTGCCCAGATTTCCTTGTGTCAATCAATTTTATTGAAAGACGATTTAATGGGGAAATCGTATATTAAGTTTATTGCACTTGACTGTTGCCAAGCCAATTCTGCAAGCCTGCAGATTTAGGCAGTGGCGTGATCCGAGTTCAGTGACTTGGATGCACCACTCCTTATATTGAGCAATTTACTTTACTTTAATATTTTCTAACTATTTCTCAAAAAGGTTAATAAACTGTTGTCAAAGAAAAGGAATTTTTTAAGAAATATGGTATTATTTGCAAAACGCGAAGGTATGTTAATTTCAATTGAATCTCTTATTTAAAAATAGAGTTGGATTTTAATCTAATTGAAATGCATTGGATTAAAATTATCATAGCGAAGAATGTCCCTTTTGTGAAATTAACAAAGGGTTGTTTTGTGTAAATGTTTTAAAGTATGTTAACAAAATCTTATGTTGTGTAATTTGTTTATAATTTTGATTTTCAGATATTGTAAATAATTAATTATGATATAAAAAGTTACGGAATTCGGCCGTAACACGAGGATTTTACATTTTTCATATTTTATTTTTCGTATGTATTTTTGCGAGGATTTTACTTTCTTATTTTATTTTTCGCGTGTATATTTTCAAGGATTTTAAATTTTTTATATTTTATTTTTTGCGTGTATTTTTGCGAGGATTTAAAATTATATTTTTTTATTTTAGTTTTTGAGTGTATTTTTGCGAGGATTTGAAATTATGTTTTTCTTATTTTAGTGTTTGAGTGTATTTTTGCGAGGATTTGAAATTATATTTTTTTATTTTAGTTTTTGCGAGAATTTTACCTTTTTGCTTCCTCGTGAAGAAGCTTTGTAGTCGTTTAATTTATAAAATTTTTAAAAATTCTTCAAATAAATTGTTTTCTATATAGGACTATGTTATTTAAGCCCCTGAACAATTGTCCGGATGTATGTGTGTGTGTGGATCCCGTTTTTTGTGAACACGATAACTCGAAGAGGCTTCAAAGAATTGGGCTGAAAATTGCGAGGCATATTTATCATAAAAATATCTCGAAATGGATTGATGGACATTAAGAAATCTATTAAAAATTTTTTTTTTTACTTTTTTCAAAAAAAAAATTTTTTATAATTGAATATTGAAGTTAATATACAATAAAATCTTCTTCTCTGCATCAAGACGAATCGATTGGTATATATAAAATATAAATTGTATGAGAGTTTATAGAGGTAATGACAATCAAAGCAAAAAATTACCTTTTTTTATCAAAAATTTAGTTCTTTCATCAAAATTATATTTCAGTACAATAAGATTTAACTCATTTTTTTCAATAATCTTATCCGTTGCATTAAAACGGATCGATTGGTATATATAAAGTATATATTTTATTTGAATTTATAGAATTAAACATAATTAAAACCAAAAATTCGCACTTTTATTAGAAATTTATTTCCTTCTAAAAATTATGTTGCTTTATAATAAAATGTTAATCTAGACTTAAAAACAAACTAAAAATTTTTTGCTTATCGTAAAGAGGAAGCAAAATGTTTATGTAATGAACATCTTAATTCACAGCTTGTTTATATTTTTTGCGTGTATTTTAGAGAGGATTTTACATTTTTTATATTTCATTTTTCGCATGTACTTTTGCGTGGATTTTACATTTTTCATTATTTATTTTTCGCATGTATTTTGCGAGGATTTTACATTCTTATTTTATTTTTCGCGTGTGTTTTTACAAGGATTTTAAATTTTTTATATTTTATTTTTTGCGTGTATTTTTGCGAGGATTTAAAACAAGTTGTTCATTTCATGACCATTTCGCTTCCTCAAAATATCATAATCCAATTGCTTAATTTAATTTTAATATGTTAAGGTAATATTTCAAAAAACGCGAAATTTGAATTTTTTGTGAAAAAGAAAAATATTGATTAATTTTATAAATTTTGATGAAATGTGCACTTTGTATATATCAATCGATTCGTTTTCTTGTAAGGAATGTAATTTTGAGAATAATTTATGAAAATATTAAGAAATAAAAAAGTTATTTAAAAAAATACAAAAATTTTTTTTTTAATTTTGAAAAAATTGTATAAAAAAAATTTTTGTGGATAAATTTGAAAATCCTTGTGTCAGATTTTAGGTATTAATGAGTGCAATAAACCTGCAAAATTTCAGGGCAATCCATTAAAATTTGTTAGAGATAATTTGTACACAATTTTTTTGTGACATACACACACACACATACATACACACACACATACACACACACACATACATCTGGACATTTGCTCAGAATTTAATATACATATATCCTAGATGAAAATGAGTCCATATAACCATGTTTTGAAAAATTGAAAATCGTCACGAATGCAAAGCTTCCTTATGATTTAAAATTATATATTTTTTTTTAGTTTTGAGTGTATTTTTGCGAGGATTTGAAATTATATTTTTTTTATTTTAGTTTTTGCGAGAATTTTACCTTTTTTATATTTTTTGCCTGTATTTTTACGAGGATTTTAAATTAGAATTATCTATTTATTTATTTATAAAAATACACGGGCAGTTAATTCCCATTAGTACAGATGTACCATTAGTAATTATAAAAAAATGAACAAATGCCTACTTCAATGCGAAGTTAATTCAAATTATTGTTATTGCTATCACAGACGAGAGCACGCAAATTTTTTACATATATCGCAAGTGACGTGCCAAAGAACTCAATAGCGCCATTATATTGATTTGCCTCTCTGCTAAATCTACTAATTCAAGAGTTCATGAGATAATTAGTTTTAGCTTTAGGTATTTTGAATAGCTTAAGATGACTACTAGTGCGTCGCGGTACATTGAAACTAAATAAAAATAAAAGTTCTGGACAATTAAGATAGCCATTAATAATCTTGAACAGAAAGAGCAAATCGGCAAACAGGTATCTCTGCGATAATAAAGGTTTGCCCAAAGATGATCTGAGATTATCATAATTATGACTGTAATAATTTACTGGAACTCCTGTCTGCCTAGCGACAAATTTATTATTTTATTTTTCACGTGTATTTTTTTGAGGATTTTAAAATAGAATTTTTGGATTATATTTTTCACGTATTGTATTGCAAGGATTTTAAATTGTAATTTATTTTATTTTACCCGTGTATTTTGGCAAGGATTTGAAATTAGAATTTTTTATATTTTATTTTCACGTGTATTTTTGTGAGGATTTTACATTGGAATTTTTTTTATATTTTATTCTTCGCGTGTATTTTTGCGAGGATTTTACATTTTTTTTATTTTTTGCTGAACACGAATATCATAATAAATTTTTTATATTCTATTGTTCAAAAATTTTACAACTGTTTTTTCAAAAAATGTGCGGTTGAAGCTAAACTATTCGCCCACTAATAACAGCAAAAACTACGAAACAGTGTAATTTTTGTGTGCTTGTATTTAGGTTAGAATGGTAAGAAATTGAAAGAGAAAACCCAGAAACAAGCCTCCAATAAACAAATTTTTTAAAATATTTTTTTAGTATTTTATCATTAATAGCTGCATGAATAGTTACGCTCCTCGTTTTTCGACATCAAACAAAAATCGTAAAATCGCTGTAGTTCGGAACAGAATTGAGTCACAGCAAAATAATACCTGGCAAAATTGTAGCTTAGAAGTCAAGTTTTCAAACGGTCCTACTCATTTTTATATTTTTTTCCAAGACATTTTCTAGACTCAAAATCCAAATAAGAATAGTAATGCCCCATCCTACCCTACTTAACATACATACATATATATATATATATATATTGTTTAATAGATCGCAACTATTAATATAAACTTGTGTCTTTATTTTTAACAGGTTTTTGAAAACTACAACTACAATACAATTCATATTGTTAAAAATATTACTTTATATTTTTTTTATCTGGACTTGAAGATAACAACTCGAATAGATATAATTATTAATAATTATACGACTTTAACTACATACACTTTTCTCTAACTTCACAATAATTTAAAATACTATGAATTTTATTAAATAAACAAACTTTTTGCGTAGGACGGTAGAACCAAGATACAAATATAATAGAGGTGTGAAAAAGCTCAAAGCTCTATCGAGTATTTTTCGAGCTTTTCATTTTTCTAGCTTTATAAAGGTTTATAAATGTTTTTGTAAAATTAATAGCCATGGTTAAAATAAAAGTTACTCGTTGAATTAAAGGTTGGATATTAAATTGTTGAATCACAGATTTAATAAAGTGAAATAATAAAACGTAAAACTGATCGGTTAGACTGTTTTTCTCTAGTAACAATATAGGTAAGGAAAATATAAAATGGAATGTATAGAAGATTAAATAAGTTGCTTCTAAAATTTTTGATGTTATTTTGGATACTATGATGTTTTCGAAGCTAATGTGGAGAATTCATCTTCTTGTCTAGACTGAATCTTTCTTATTGTGTTACAAAATGCGATAGAGGATGCAATAAAACCATTGCAACACACATATACTTTAATCCTTGAAGGTCACATATAATTTTTATTAAATTTCTGAAATAGAAAAAACCATATTAAAGAAAAATCGGAGACGGCTAGAACAGAACTCATGTAACTGAGGATAGAAGTTCGGCGTGTTACATTTGAGCTAAACAGACGCGTTAAAAACCTGAGCACAAAATAAATCTAAAAGGCACACAAATCTTACTAGCTGAGAGATTGGTTGGGACTGGTGCGCACAATTTCTTTCAAACATTCATTGATTACTATTAAATTTCTAGACTAATTTAGAGTTGTTACGACGTATACAAAAGTTAAGAAATATTTTGCGGAATATCTGGAAACTTTTTTTCGTGTGTTATACTAGATGTTGACGAAAGTACTTCTTATTTTTCTTATATGTATAAGTATATATATGGGACGTTTCACGTTAAGCAGGTCACCCCGATGGCCAAAATTGAGAGCTTCCAAAAAAATTGCTTGTACCCAAAAATTATTCATATATATAAGTACTTTCGAAAAATATGTGGCCTTTTCAAAAATCCAAAATGGCGGCCAAAATATAACCTATAAATGTGTCTAAATTCAAAAACAGAGGCCTAAAAGTGATAATAAGGAGGAATTAAATAAGGAAATCACCTATGTATTGGCGGTAAAATTAGCATTAAGACACATACTTTATATTCCATAAGCAATAACGATAATTTGATATCGGTTTTCAGAAAATAAATATGGCGAATCCAATATGGTGGACAAATTTTTTTTTAATTTATCAGATTTCCTTAAAAGTTGTTACTCGAGGGTATAAAAATGTATAACATGTAAAAAATATTGAAATTGACTCAGGCTAAAACACAGTCTAATGATATTCTTTAAACCAAATATTAGGCAAAATAAATAAATAAATTGAATTAATCTTTTAATATTAATTACTATCTGTCGTACCCGTCTTCGACGGGTTTTAGTTTCTGCTAATATATTTGATGGGGTGTCTACCCACCGGGAATTAAATTTTACTGGGAAAACTAATAATTAGTAACCATTAACTATTTCGTTAGAAAAATATTATAATTTTTCTAACAAATTTGTTATTCAGGAGCAGTATTTGTCAATTTGTAGTACTTTATGTGTTTGTAGTACTCCAATTAATGTATTAAAATTTAATCCTAAATTTACACCAGCATTTGAAGTCAAAGTTGAATTTAGTTATAAATAGTTGTGTCGCAATTAGACCCTACGTTACGATTTCTAAAACCCAAATAAAATCTATATGTTAAAGCTAAAAGTGGAACCCAAATTTTGACTCGTGTCTGTTGTCATAAATATTACATCAATAAAAAGTAAAGTATAAAGCAGTTTTTAAAAACAAATTACTATAATATTACTTTTTTAATTTGGTAAGAAAATTACTGATTTTTCCTAGTCAAATTAAATTTCCGGCTATTAATCGGTTTAACCCGTCAAAGACTGGTACTAGTATATAACATATTTTTTTAAAAAAGAAAATTTTCATAAAATAAATCAATTTTTGTAGCCATATGGAGATTTATTTATGGCTACTACTAAAAATCAAATATATTTGAATTTGTTAAAAAAAGTATACCCGGTAAAATTTGGGTACAACCGGGAATTTTGTTAAACGAACATAGACACCCTGCTTCAGATTTGTCTTTACATTGCTCAAAACATCTTTAGAAGTTTAATCAAAAAGTAATATAACTTAACTTTTTACCATGTAAGATTTACCTAGTAGCATAATGATAGTATCGTATCATAGGTGACTTACAATTCTAGACATCCTGCAATATCATTTTTTTCATGAAATATTTATCATCATCTAATATATTTATAAATTTAAGGCGAATTTGAGAAAGCACATTTTTGACGTTAGTGATGATGAAAATAACAATGAAAATTAAAATATTTAATTTTCTATATTGTTTTCTATTGTTAATATACTTTTAATTACTATTATGTTTTTTGTTAAGTACAAAACTGTAGAAAACGCCCCCACAACACCGAAATTTTCCTAAATATTTATTAAATATTTACTTGCAATATTCGGCATATTTAACTGAAAAGTTTAGTGAAAATTGTGTAAAGATTTATATGTCCCGATTAAATAAGTGTTTAGCGCGAAACTTTCCTGAACATTTCAATGAAATCTTCGCCTAATTATAATTATAATTATAATTAGGCGAAAATCTTCAGGAAATGTTCACACTAAACACTTATTTAATCGGGACATATAAATCTTTACACAATTTTCACTAAACATTGCAATTAGATATTCCGAATATTGCAAGTAAATATTTAATACATTTTTAGGAAAGTTTCGGTTCTGTGGGGGCGGTCTAGAGCGCGTTTATGATGAAAATAAAATAAAATCTTAAAACATCTCCATTTTTAAAGTTTCTGAAGTTCTTTCAATTAAAGAATATTTAAATGAATTGGATATATACTTATGAATTGCATTATTTTGAAGTCACAATCCTCTTAATTAAAGACCCCAAAATACTACTGAATTAAGCTTGATAGTAATTAATAACAATTATCATTTTTTAGATTTTTGGATATTGAAAATATGTTTATACTTACATCTTAGACATACTATTTTTGTGTAAAATTATGCTAAAATGTGACTAAATAACATGTATTATTCAAATATACAGAGTATAAAAGCAATTCATTAAAAAATGTAAACTTTGAAAGTTTGCACTTTTTTAACTTTTTTGAAAACATTTTTATACTCAAATCTTAGTAATAGGACACTATTTTTTTAAAATTAGGGTAAAATGTGACTAAAGAACATGTAATACTTAATTATAGATAGTTTAAAAGCAGTTAATTAAAATGTATAAAATTTGAATATTTGCGACTTTGAATTTTTTTAAAATCATGTTTATACTTTCATCTTAGTTATAGGACATTTTTTTGGCAAATCTATTCTAGAATGTGATAAAATAACATGTTATACTCAATTATACAAAGTTTGAAAGCATTTTAAAAAAAGGTAAAATTTGAAAATTTTTGTTTTTTGAATTTTTTGAAAAAATTAAATATCTCCCGTTCTAATTAATATTTTTTAAATCTGTAAATTTAAAAACCTTCCTTGGCCTAAGGTCAAACATTCTGCTAAATTTGGTTTCAAACGGTTGAGCCGTTCTTAAGTGATTCGCGAACAAAGATTCTGTGACATACGGACATACATACATACATACACGAAATTTTTTATTAGCATTTTTGGAATCCTGGATGCTCAAAACGAATAATTATGTGTAAAATTTTAAGTTCTAAGCAATGTACAGACAAAAATCTCATCTTATATATATCTATATAAAATAATAATAATATACTTTTCAGAAAGGAAAACTGTCATCCAGCATGGACGATGAAACATCCGAAATGGAAAAGCTAATAAATAATTTGTAATCTTTAAAAATCTTGGATTTTAACTAATTTCAAATTTAGAGATGTTTAAAAAGTTTGTTAACTATATTTTTATTAACAAAATAACACAAAGCGAATTAATCGCAAGAAATATTTATTGTTCAGCGAATTAATCGTAAAATTTTTGATTAACATTAAATATATAATATATTAGAAGGAAAAAAATATTATTTAAAAAATATATTTTTTTGTATAAATAAATTATATTTTTTACTTAAAAAAATAATATTTTTAGGCGAATTAATCGCTTTAATAATATATTAATATTAATAAACATGTCATCATTGTTGTTGAACAATTTAATAAATAAATGAGACATTTAAAATGTTTTTTTCTTTAGGTCTGCTTTTTGGTGTAATGCACAGACAAAAATTATTATCTAATTGTTCGGAATATTAAAAATTAAAACTAATTTTAATTTAATAGGTATAAAATTGAAGTAAATCTCAAAATAAAATTAAAAATGATAAATACTACCGTTTGAATAGAAACTTTCTTAAAATATTCTATTTACAATTCTTTAAAAGATAAAATGCATCTCTGGAAACAAAAGGTTCCATACAGCCATTTTGAATTCAAAGCAGCAAAAAAATAATAAATGAAGTGTGGAAAAAATTGAACATTTTTACGAGGCTTGAAAGAGAAAGTTGAAATAAATCAAGAAGAAACTTTTTCTGAACAAACCACACACATTCATAAACTCAGACACTTTTTTTACAAAATCAATAATTCATGAAACACATTGAAAAGTTTCGATTTTCTTAAAAGATATTTTAACTTGTAAAGGAAAAAACAAATACCGAATTTTTAAAAAAATAATTTCAAAAAATCTTCTTTACTTAATATACTCGTTCTGTAGTTTTTCATGATAAAATATCTTAAATAAGAGAGTAAAAGTGTGTGAATGTGTGTATCTTGAGAGAAAAGCGGAAGTGTATATTCTGAGGTAAAAAGCTTGAATATGAAGGAGGGGTTGATAGTCGATGAATTATTTCTGAAAGCTACTTAAGTGTTTCACACCGTGCCTTTTTCTCTATATCATGGTTCAAAAGTGGGAAAATTTTTGCGTCGCACTTGGAAAACTTCCTCTCTCTCTCACTTACTCTTTCTGCTTCACTCTTTTAGTTTAGACCAAGTGAAAGTTCCATTAACAAACTTTCAGCTCAAGAAACCGCATGAGCGAGCAAGAAGCAATTTTCGAGTTAAGATTTTTCAACACCAGACACAAAGAATGAAACTCCCCGCAGGGAAATTTTCACATCCCACTCTCATCTTAACTTAGCTTTTCCGAAACTTTTTCATCCTACAGAATCCATAAAGAATTATATTCTTCTCCTTTCTGCTGCGTATCAAAGAAGCTTCCAAACAATTTAGACTGATATTTGTTTTATTTTGGAAAATAACAAAGTTTACTTTATTATATAGCCATCAATATTCACTGTCACACACAATATTTCACAAAATCTAATTTAACAAATAAGTGGATTGACTTTTATTCATCAGGGTAAAAATTGCCTTTGAGTTAAAATAAGTTTTCTTAATGTTTAGTTATATTATGTATCAAAATTGACAAAATTTTATTAGTGTAAAGTGCAAATAGATACCCCGAACGGATAGATGGCCCTTTCTTAGTTTTCTAATAAGAAAGAAAACAAGAAAGTTATGAATTTTTTTGTCAAAAAGGTGCAAAAAAAATTGAGATTTATTGTGAGTGAAGCATTAGCCGAAATATGAAGAAACATTAAAAATATATTAAAATTTTCTGTTTTTTTTAGATGACAAATTTAGGTAAATATAAGAAATTATGAACAATAAAGAACTCAAAATATCCAAAAATTTTGCTCTTTTTTAATTTTTTCCGTGAAATTTGTTTCTTACATTCTCATCAAAAATGAGAGAGTCTTTGATTTGTGCGATTTTAAGAAATTTATAATTTTTATAAATCTTTAGGTTTCATAACCCCCTGATTCCAAAAAAATGGTTTTTAGAGAAGTGTCTGTCTGTCTGTAGAAATTTTTATCTCGACGATAACTCGAGTAAATTTTTATAAATCGACTTGCAGTTTGGGGGGTTTTTATTCCATTAAATTGATGCTCGAGTTTGTTGGGCAGCCCATTTAGTCAAAAAACAACAAATATACAAAATTTTTTAATTTTTCAAAATTTGTTTTTTTTACGAATTTCAAAAATAGTATATTACATTATAAGGGCAGAAAGTTCGAAATTCCTGCACTGCGCGAAATGATGCCCGAGGCGAAGAAATTTCTGCCCGTGTAATGTATACTATTTTTCTTTATATACGGTCGAAAGTACGCTCGTTAATTTATTTTTTAAGAAAATTGCATTCGTGTTTCATTTGACAGCCGGCCATCTTTATTTACTTTTGCTCCTCGCTTTAACGCCTCTGGCGGACACTCGTGAAGCTCTGGTTTATTCTCTCTCTATTGCAAACAACATTCGCCTGCCCCGACATTTGATGCACGAGCAAAGCGAGTGCTTCTGGTCGGGGGCAGGCACGAAAAAAAATATGAAAGATAAATTAATATTTTATTTTTAAAAGAATTTTTCTGTTGATACAAAATTAATTTTATGTTTCTGAAATTCTAAACGTTTTAATGAACAAAATTTCATTATTTCTTCAAATTATTAAAATTTTATTATAACATTTTGGCACGTATTAAAAAACAAATTACAAAATTTTTAATTATTATATTTTAGTTTCTAATGTTTATTAAAATAATTTTTCAAAATAATTATATCAGCAAAAGATTTCGTTCATTTCAATTTACCGACAGTGATATTTTTACCGACAGAGAATTCTTTTACTCCCGCTGTAATAGAGGTTGGGTATGAAAATCAACCAAAGCACAAATGTTTGACTTTCTGCTGCGAAGTAGCAGCGGGAAGTACGTACTTTCGACCGAGGTATGAAGAAAAAAAATTTTAATTTTTTTTCTAAAATTTGGCACAAAAACAAATATTTTTTCCTTTAGTCACTTTTTTGTACAACAAAAAACAAAGAAGTTATGAGTTTTTGAAAAATTTTCACTTTTTCAAAATTTTAGTTTTTTGACAATTTTGAAAAAAAAATTTCAATTTTTTTTCTTAAATTTTGTACAAAAACAAACAACTTTTCCTTTAGTCACTTTTTTGTACAACTAAAAACAAGAAAGTTATGAATTTTTTTGTCAAAAAAAACGCCGAGGTTGAGGTACGACTTTCCTAAGGAATGAGATCTTCCTTTTTTACCTGGTGCAAGCCGGCGGTATCTTAGGTACAACTGGGACTGCTTGCTTGTACTTCCTAGAAGGAGTTGTACTCAAGACTCAGGTACAACTGGGCAGTGGTAACACCCTTCGCCTCTCCGTTTCTCTCTCTCTTTTCACCTGTCATTGATCTTGGTCTAAGCAGGGGTACAGCCGTGTGAGACCAAGGCAATGAATTTTCCTGCATGAGAATTTGAACCAACCCTGTGAAGAAGCGGTACAACTCGACCTTCACAGAGTTGATGCACCAGGTAGATTCTTCGACTCAAGGTACAAGTTAGGGGTAGATGAAGCTTGAATTTCTACCCTTATTTCTCTCTCTCCCTCTTATACGCAACTATTTATCGTGTCGGGCATGATTACCGTGAGAATCGCGGTATCTTGTCTCTTTCGATTTTGCTAAATCGACCTAGCGTGCACGACCCCTTGTTATCGTCCGTACCGATATTTAGGGGAGGGTTAACCCTCCTGCGCATAAAGACGACTATAGTCGTCCAAACAAAGTTGTTTCCGTATGCACAAGGACGACTATAGTCGTTCAAACATTTTGGTTAATAACTTTTAAACAAATTATTCTAAATACATCTACTAAGTTGCAACTTAAAGCTTAAGACTCATAGATTGTCATACAATTCTTCAGACGTTCATATTTATAAAATATTTGTTAATAAATAATGAACAAAGATAGTGTAAAAATAAGAAAAAAATAAGCTTAAATCATTAATTCTAAGAGCGGACAAATTAAAATAAACGATTGGATTTTTACATAAATAAGTATATAATGGTGTTTCGGATCAGTGGTTACTTATATAAAGTTTGAATTATAAAATTCAAAATGGCGGATCCAATATGGCGGACTAATTTTCAAAAAATTATTGAATTTTCTTGCATTTCGGTATATGGGTCTTTGTCTGAAATTATATAGATTTTAGTAAATTGCAAAATTAGGAAAAAATTGCAACTTTCAATGTGCATTCTGTAAAAAGTTGGTTAATAACAACAATAATTTATTTCAAAATTGTTTAAATAATAATTCAGTTTTTATTCTTTATCTGAAATTATATAGATTTTAGTAAATTGCAAAATTAGGAAAAAATTGCAACTTTCAATGTGCATTCTGTAAAAAGTTGGTTAATAACAACAATAATTTATTTAAAAATTGATTAAATAATAATTCAATTTTTATTCTTTATCTGAAATTATATAGATTTTAGTAAATTGCAAAATTAGGAAAAAATTTCAACTTTCAAGGCGCATTCTGTAAAAAGTTGGTTAATAACAACAATAATTAGTTTTGAAAATTTTTTAAATGATAATTCAATTTTCATTCTTTGTCTGAAATTATATAGATTTTAGTAATGTGCAAAATTAGAAAAAAATTCCAACTTTCAAGGTGCATTCTGTAAAAAGTTGGTTAATAACAACAATAATTTATTTCAAAATTGTTTAAATAATAATTCAGTTTTTATTCTTTATCTGAAATTATATAGATTTTAGTAAATTGCAAAATTAGGAAAAAATTTCAACTTTCAAGGTGCATTCTGTAAAAAGTTAGTAAATAACAACAATAATTTATTTAAAAATTGTTAAAATGATAATTCAATTTTTATTCTTTATCTGAAATTATATAGATTTTAGTAAATTGCAAAATTAGGAAAAAATTGCAACGTTCAAGGCGCATTCTGTAAAAAGTTGGTTAATAACAACAATAATTTGTTTAAAAATTTTTTAAATGATAATTCAATTTTCATTCTTTTTCTGAAATTATATAGATTTTAGTAATGTGCAAAATTAGAAAAAAATTCCAACTTTCAAGGTGCATTCTGTAAAAAGTTGGTTAATAACAACAATAATTTATTTAAAAATTGATTAAATAATAATTCAATTTTTATTCTTTGTCTGAAATTATATAGATTTTAGTAAATTGCAAAATTAGGAAAAAATTTCAACTTTCAAGGTGCATTCTGTAAAAAGTTAGTAAATAACAAGAATAATTTGTTTAATAATTGTTTATATGATAATTCAATTTTTATTCTTTGTCTGAAATTATATAGATTTTAGTAAATTGCAAAATTAGGAAAAAATTGCAACTTTCAATGTGCATTCTGTAAAAAGTTAGTAAATAACAACAATAATTTGTTTAATAATTGTTTAAATAATAGTTTTTAAAAATTAGTTTCTCTATTTTATTTAATGACTTAAAATTATCATAATGTAATTTTTATTGACTTTATAATTTTGCTTTGTGAGTGTAGTTTCTTGAAATTGATTTAAAATTACCGCTAAATTTTGAAGTTCGTAAGCTACCGGTAGGTGGATGCCTTCTCACAAGTGACATCATAACGAAAATATATATAAGAAACCTAACCGACAGATTAGCTCGGTCGGATAAATGCCTGGCTCGGCGGAAGCTTAGGACCAAGGGAGTACTTGGTTCGCGCCCATTAGCCTAGGATTTTTCCGGCCAGTGAGATAATCTGAGCGGGAGGTTTGACGTCGAAGTATAATGATTTGCACCGTCGATTATTGTCCTGTACACACCATTAGAATTGGACTGTCGATAAACCGGTTGTACTCGGAGAGGTTTTCTACAGTTTCCCTCTCCACTGGCGAGAAAACCCATTAGACGGGTGGTCCAGGCAAATGCGAGTATTCCTAATTTTCAAAGACGTTCTGTAGGCGCAAACTTAGTATTAAGAATTGTATATAAGAAAAACTTTGTATAGCAAGAAATTGTAAGGAACACTTGTACAGCCAAGTATGTAAGGCTGAAGACAGGTGTATAAACCAATAAAATAAAAATTATATAAGAAACCTCGCCTTACCTATAAATTTCTTTATATTTCCGTTTTTATATACGAATGCGAAAATTGAACCAGGTTTGTACCATTATTGTTTCTTTATATTTAGCATTTTTCAGTTTTAGCTTTTTATTTTTTCAGGTTATTTTTTCAAGTATTGTAGGTTTTTTTATTTTAAGTTAATAAATATCAATGTCAAGTAATTCTTCTGTTACGGATGAGTTTTCCGATGATTCAGGAAACTTATCCTCTGCTGAATCTGAGGATTCTATTGATAATGCAGCAAATGATTTTGATTTTGTATCTGAAGATGATGAAGAGGAACCTTTATTGCAAGAATGGAAGCAAGTGTTACCAAATGCGCCCATAACTGCTTCAAGGTTTCCTTTCATGGGTACTCCTGGTATCACTGTTCCCGTGGATAATTCTTGGAAAGAATTAGACTTTTTGAAATTGTTTCTAGATGATACTGTCACAAACATAATTATAACCGAAACAAATCGATACGCAGATCAGATATTAAAAAATAAAAAAGTCAATAAATGGAAACCAGTTTCTACTGATGAAATGTGGATTTTTTTTGCAATCCTAATTTATCAAGGGATCATCAAAAAACCCAAACAAAGATGGTACTGGTCAAAAAACAAATTGTTAGAGACTCCATTTGTAAACAATCTAATGAGTTTAAATCGTTTTGAAGAAATTTTAACATTCTTACACTTCTCAAATAATGAAGCGTATGATCCTGTGAATCATCCTAATCCAAAGCTCAAAAAAATTTGGGAAGTGTACGAACTTTTAATAAAAATTTCGAAAAAATTTACATTCCTGAACGCGACATAAGCATTGACGAAAGCTTAATGGCATTTAAAGGAAATTTGAGTTGGAAACAATTTATCCCTTCAAAACGTGCTAGATTCGGACTGAAATTTTTTATGATGTGCGAGAGTCAGTCTGGCTATATTATAAAGACAATTCTTTATACGGGCAAAACGACTGAAAAAGAAAATGCGGAAAACTGCACAGTAACAACATCAATTGTATTGAAACTATGCGAAAATTTGCTTCTTAAAGGCTATTGCATAGTAATGGATAATTGTTACAACTCTCCAGAGTTGTATGGAATATTACTATCTAAGAAAACAGATGCCTATGGAACACTCAGATGTAACAGAAAAGGGTTACCTGAAGGGCTGAGAAAAGCAAAGCTAAAAAAGGATGAAGCAGTTTGCTGGATTAAAGAAGGAATGGTCGTCATGAAGTGGTATGATAAGAAACAGATATGTCTAATTAGTACATGCCATAATGTGTCTTTTCAGGAAACAACACCGAAATTTGGACCAAAAAAGTTAAAACCAAACATTGTTGTTGATTATAATCAAACAATGGGAGGGGTCGACAAAGCTGACCAACAAATGACGAGTTATTTGATTATGCGTTCGCAGCAAAAAAAATATTACAAAAAGCTATTTCGTCATTTGTTTGATCAGTGTTTGCTGAATGCTTTTGTATTATACAAAAAGTACAAAAACGAATCACAAGAGCACGTAACTTTTATGATGCAAGTTGTACTTCAGATAATACTAAGGAAGATTTTTGAAAATTTTAAAACTACTACAGTTCTTTTAATTTTCATGTTCATTTCATTTCATGTTCATTTCTTTAAAAATTATTTTAAAATAAAAAAAACAATAAAATTTAAAAACCCCCAAAAAACCATATAATTTGAAAAACAAAAAAAAACAATAAAATAAAAAAAATAATGGGATGTAAATAGAACTTAGGAGCCTCCTCGTGGCACATCCTGGGTGTACTTTATTTTTTAATAATGTACAGCAAATCCTAGTCGTTTTAGCTTTTAGTTTTTAAAAACGGACTTCACATTCGTCATCAGCGACCCCGAAAACCCCCATACACCAAATTGCAAGAAAATTCAATAACTTTTTGAAAATTTATCTGCCATATTGGATCCGCCAATTTGAATTTTTGAAAATAGACTTCAAATTCGTAATCAGCGACCCTGAAAACCCCCATATACCAAATTGCAAGAAATTTCATTAACTTTTTGAAAATTTGGCAGCCATATTGGATCCGCCATTTTGAATTTTTGAAAATAGACTTCAGATTCGTAATCAGCGACTTCGAAAACCCCCATATACCAAATTGCAACTTTTTGAAAATTTGGCCGCCATATTGGATCCGCCATTTTGAATTTTTAAAATTGGACTTCAGATTCGTAATCAGCGACCCAAAAGACCTCCGTATACCAAATTGCAGGAAAATCTATTGTTGTGAAAAATGTATGCATTTGGTAACTACTGTTCGGGTAAAAACTAATGCTCAGGAGGGTTAACTTATATTCTTTCTATTCTATTTTAGTTAGTTTTGATATTTTTTATATGTTATTAGCAAGTTTAGATTTTATTTCATTTCATTTTGGTATTACATTTGCATTATATCGAGTCATTTATTTTCTTATTTATTGTTAAATTTCCTTTGGTTCATTTTAAATTCACCTTCGTTAATTATTATTCTTGTAATATTTCTTTATTTGTTTTGAATATATTTTCTTACGAAGGTTTAAAACTTTGCTTTGTTACTGACTGTACCCCACCTATCGATATAACTAAATGGACTTACTAGCTTTCTTCAATTTTGTAATGACGCTTTACGCCATTTTATTAATTTATTTGATAAAAGATACTTTACATTTTAAGCCGGACTCTATCCGGCGAGCAAATCCTTTGGCTATAAAAATTAAGATCATTACAGAGTTTATATGTGTTGTATTAATACCGCTTAATGTTCCTGTGTAGTATTTAATTGTGTAGTATTCAAAAAAGAATTAATTCATTCAATTTTACAGCAGTGTAGGGTTACAAATGTAGAATTTATCTGTGCAAAAATATTTGAAAATATTACTTTTATTTCTTATGAATGTGAAGAGTTTACTTGTGTGCAGCTTACGGTGGGAGTTTTTCAGATTTCTGTGTAGGGTTTTAGAATGTTGTATTTACTTATGTAGTATTCAAAACAGAATTCAATAATACAATTTAAAGCTGTTTAGTGTCTACTACTGTAGGATTTATCTGAGTGAAATTATTTGAAAATGTTATTTTCATTTTTTATGAATGTGTAGAGTTTACTCGTGTGCAATTTACGGTGTGACTTTTTCAGTTTTCAAATTTCTGTGTAGGGTTTCAAGATGTATTTACTTGTGTAGCATTTTTTTAAACTCTGTGAAGCGTTTTCTCGTGTACAGTTATGGGTGTAGAATGTTCTTTTATAGACTTTATATGTGTAGAATAAATACTGCCGAATTTTCCTGTGTAGTATTTAATTGTGTAGTATTCAAAAAAGTATTCATTAATTCAATTTTACAGCTGTGTAGGGTTTACTAATTTAGGATATTTATGAATGTGTATAGTATACACGTGTGCAGTTTACGGTGAGAGTTTTTCAGTTCTCAGAAATCTGTGTAGGGTTTTAGAAAGTTGTATTTACTTGTGTAGCATTATTTTTTTTAAATCTCTGTTGAAAGTTTTCTCTTGTACAGTTATCGGTGTAGAATTTTCTTTTTTAGATTTTATATGTGTAGGATTAATACCGTCCAATTTTTCTGTGTAATATTTAATTGTGTAGTATTCTAAAAAGAATTCATTAATTCAATTTTACAGCTGTGTAGGGTTTATTAATGTAGGATTTATGTGTTTAAAATTATTTGAAAATGTTAATTTCATTTTTTATGAATGTGTAGAGTATACACGTGTGCAGTTGACTTTTACAGTTTTTCAGTTTTCTGTGTAGGGTTTTAGGATGTTGTATTTACTTGTGTAGCATAATTTTTTTTAAGTCTCTGTTGAAAGTTTTCTCTTGTACAGTTAGCGGTGTAAAATTTTTTTTTATAGAGTTTATATGTGTAGGACTAATACGGTTTAATTTTACTGTGTAGTATTTAATTGTGTACTATTTTAAAAAGAATTCATTAATTCAATTTTACAGCTGTGTAGGGTTTACTAATGTAGGATTTATCTGTGTGAATATATTATAATTATTTTATTTTTAATGAATGTGTAGAGTTTATTCGTGTGCAATTTACGATGAGAGTTTTTTATATTTCTGTGTAGGGTTTTAGGATGTTGTATTTATTGTGTAGCATAATTTTTTATAACACTTTGTTGGGAGTTTTCTCGTGTACAGTTAACGGTAAAGAATTTTTTTACAGATTTTATATGTGTAGGATTAATACCGCCCAATTTTTCAGTGTAGTATTAAATTATGTAGTATTGTTAAAAGAATTAATTAATTCAATTTTACAGCTGTGTAGAGTTTACTAATGTAGGATTTATCTGTGTAAAATTATTTAAAAATGTTATTGTCATTTTTTCATGAATGTAAACAGTGTACTTGTGTGCAGTTTACGGTGAGAGTTTTTCAGTTTATAGTTTTCTGTGTAGGGTTTTAGGAAGTTTTCATTTACTTGTGTAGCATAATTTTTTTGTAAAACTTTGTTAAGAATTTTCTCGTGTACCGTTAGCGGTGTAGAATTTTCTTTTAAAAAGAATTCATTAATTCAATTTTATAGCTGTGTAGAGTTTACTTATGTAAGAATTATCTGTGTAAAATTTTTTGAAAATGTTATTTTAATTTTTTTATGATTGTGTAGAGTTTACTTGTGTGCAGTTTGCGGTGAGAGTTTTTCAGTTTACGGTGTAGGGATTTGAGATGTTATATTTAATTGTGTAGCATTATTATTTTTAAAACTTTGTTGAGAATTTTCTCGTGTACAGTTAGCGGTGTAGAATTTTCTTTTAAAGATTTTATATGTGTAGGATTAATACCGCCCAATTTTCCTGTGTAGTATTTAAACCTTTTAACGAGGAGATGTGCTGCTTTTTAATATAAATTTTAAACGCCTACAATTAGTAGAAAGTAGCTATAAAATTTTTCAAAAGTTAATATCCTACTAATTTTGAAGTCGCTTTTTCGAATGGCGTGGTCAAAATTTTCAAAAAATGATTCGATTAATTTAAAAGTATTTATATTTATAATTTAGCAATAATGATACATATGAACAATTGAAAAACGTTTTTTGACATTTTAGAATCGGTTAAACATTTTTTTTTCGTTTCTTATAGAAAAATATTATTTACGTATATTTTTATTTTTTCCATAATTGCCAAAATTTTCGCGACATAGATTTTCGAAATTTTTGATTTTTAATTGCAGACTTATTTTCAATAGCTCATAACTTTGAAAGTATTGAGTTTCGAAAAAAGTTGTCAAAGAAAGAAAGTTTTGGTTTTTCTTCAACTTTTAAAAGATTTAAAAAATATATTTTGTAAAAAATTAAAAAAAAATTATTTTTTTATAAACAAATTAATTTATTTTTAATTTGTGCGCTATTAATTTTTATTTGTTCCTTATTTATTTATACTTGACAATATACAGAATATTTTTTTTAAAGATCCAAGATGGGCCGAATCATAGTTTTCGTTCTATAAATTTTTTAACTTATTTGTTTATAAAAAGATAATTTTTTTTCTATAAATTTTTAAAAATATTTTTTTTTAATTTTTTAAAAGTTGAAGAAAAACCATAACATTCTTTCTTTGACAACTTTTTTTAAAACTTAAAATTTTAAAAATTATAAGCTATTAGGTTTACTAATTCATAGTTTTCGTTCTAAAAAAAATTTATAGAACGAAAATTATAAGTCGGCCCATCTCGGATCTTTAAAAAAAATCTTCTGTATATTGTCAGGTATAAATAAATAAGGAACAAATAAAAATTAATAGCGCACAAATTAAAAATAAATTAATTTGTTTATAAAAAATAATTTTTGTTTTAAATTTAAAAAATATTTTTTTTTAAATCTTTTAAAAGTTGAAGAAAAACCAAAACTTTCTTTTTTTGACAACTTTTTTCGAAACTCAATACTTTCAAAGTTATAAGCTATTGAAAATAAGTATGCTTTTAAAAATAAAAAATTTCGAAATTCTATATCGCGAAAATTTTGTCAACTATGGAAAAAATAAAAATATTCGTAATTAATATTCTTCTATAAGAAACGAAAAAAAAATGTTTAACCGATTCTAAAATGTCAGAAAAATTTCACGTGGAATTGCCTATATACAAAATAGTAATAAAAATAATTGTTACTTAATTTATTACGTTATTCAATTGTTCATATGTATCATTATTGCTAAATTATAAATATAAATACATTTAAATTAATCGAATCATTTTTTGAAAATTTTGACCATGCCATTCGAAAAAGCGACCTCAAAATTAGTAGGATATGGACTTTTGAAAAATGTTATGGCATCTTTCTACTAATTGTAGGCGTTTAAAATTTATGTTAAAAAGCAGCACATATAAAATCTTTAAAAGAAAATTCTACACCGCTAACTGTACACGAGAAAATTCTCAACAAATTTTTTAAAATAATAATGCTACACAATTAAATATAACATCCTAAAACCCTACACCGAAAACTGAAAAACTCTTACCGTAAATTGCACACGAATAGCATTCATTAAAAATAAAAATAAAATCTTCAAGCTTAACTCAGCTGTAAACCGGTCCCAAGCCCGGGACTTAATCCTCTATGCTCATCCGCGCCCATTTGTATATTATGTTATGCGAATGTGCGTATATGGGCGAAGTGGTTTGAAGGAGGAGGAGGGTAGTTTGGGGAGCATTTGAGGTGGAGTCCAGTTAGAGATCTGTATGGTAGAAAACTCTGGTGTAAATGAAGGGTAAAGATATTGCTATAAACGCAATATCCCTCTGAATGGACAGGAAGAATCTGAACCGGTAGGTTCAGCATGGAATTATTGTTTTGTTTTTATGATTGTGGAAGAAATAGTCTATAAACGGCATCTTCCATGAATGGGCAGGTCCTGTTATCCACGCTGGTCATCCCCGCCGGCACGTCTAATCATGTTAAGTCATGCGCTCGGTACGCAGATTGGGGGGATTCAACTTGCGGGATAGCAGGAACTGGTGTATGAATCTGAAAGGTTTATGTCTACAAACGACGCCTTTCATGCCCGTGAAATGAAAGGGGAACCCTCCGGAGAGGCTTCTTCTTGAGTACGTGTGTGGGATGCGCTATAAACGCGTTATTCCCTTGGTTGTAGTGTGTGAAAGGGGATCTCTGGCTTGTCTTGGCCTTGGTGGCTTTTCAGACAACATTAACACAAATACATTTATTTTACACTGATTTGGATACACCCACTTACATAACAGAACACATATACAATTACACAAATAATTATCACACCCATATCCCTTCATTCAAACTTTAAAAAAATGGAAATGCGCAATGAGATCAACAGTATCCCCCAAGCAGGTACCTCAGTAGAGGATAATCCTGCCGCTGATTCCGATCGAGTGAAAGCCCCGGTGGTCAGCGCAAGGCCCACGGATTTTTGGGGGGGGGCCAACATTCCGCATGTTCTTTGTTTGATAAAGAACAAACTAGAATTGAAACGGAGACGATAGAAATCTCCGACACCAATAGGACAGAAACTGCGTTCCCGTTGGTCAAAGAATGGAACGGTATGTTTCGACTTATGAAACGACAGTTCGAAATGTCTCAGGAGCTAAATAAGGCTCTGAGAGTAGTGAAAGAAGGGATTTTGAAAAAACAACCCAAAACCGGTGAAAGATAGCGCTGTGGAGGCATTCCATTATGGAGAAAGCCTCTTTGGAATTGTTAAAGATATGGTAGAGGAAGAATTTCAAAAAAAGTTGGAATCCTACCAACCCCTTCTTCACGAAAGAAGACTGAGCAAAGGGAAACTTCCCTAAATACTCCTTTTCCAGGCAGAAAGAAGAGGGAGGCTTCGTCGACACCTCCGGATAGAATGTCGAAAAAAGGGAAGGGATCCGAGTCTCCTCAGCAGATAACTGAGTACGGACCTGTTTAGAAGACACGGACATTTTCCGAAGTGGTCAGGGAACCTTGGGTTAAGGTGAAAAAAACGAAGAAAGTAACGGAAAAGGAAAAAAGTTTAGAGAACACAGCGGGAGGTCTAAAAAACCCTCGCAAACGAAAAAAAGGAAAACCGACGCAATCAAAATAAGCGCTAGGGAAGGACAGGACTATTCGAAAATCATGGAAAACATGTTCTCAGCGGTCAGTCCTGCTGAAAGGAATGTCGAGGTCCTGTCGGTCTTACAGGCTTCAGCAGTGAGCTGACAAATGTTCTTCAAGGCCAGGCTAAAGTCACAACCGTGGTCTCGACGAGGTCAATATAAAGTTTAGACCTCGATGAGACCGTAGTTGTTTCAGGAGTGTTAAAAGCAGTAAAAAGCTGTTTGGGCAAGCCCGAGTTAGACATACCTTGCCAGCTAATGTCTCTGTACGCAAATACGCAGATGGCGATACTACGCCTGCCTGATGTAGATGCGGAGTCGCTACTTAAGGCGGATCGAGTTAAAATTAACTGGGTCAATTGCAGGGTCCGGGTCAGGGTGGAGGCAGACAAGTGCTTTAGATGCCTGTACTACGGCCACTTGGCACGGGGCTGCTGTGGCCCAGATAGAAGAAACGCTTGTTGGAAGTGTGGTAGTTTGGACCTCAAAAGCAAGTCATGTAAGTGTTCTGCTCGCTGCATGACTTGCTCCGACAAGGGGTCAAAGAAGATAAACCACCTTCCGGGAAGCAGGGCTTGCCCAGTCTATTAGGGTATCCTCTCAGGTCTAAAAGATAAAATACGGGGTTCTTCAGGTTAACCTCGGAAGAGAAAGAGCCGCGCTGGACCTCCTGATGCAGACTGCGAGACAGAGAAAGGCTGATATACTGATCTTCAGTGAGCAGTGTAAAAAGCCAGAATTCTCTGTTTGCTTCCAGGACGCATCGGGAAGGTCCGGGATACAAGTGTGTAACCCGAACATCGCTGTCAGTGATTGCTTGGAGACCGATAGGGGTTTTGTTTGGGTAGAGGTGGCGGGTGTTCGTATATACAGCTGCTACTTCTCCCTAAATGATCCCCTTAAAAAGTTCAATGCCGAAATCAGCTCTCTTGAAGAAAGCATAAATGCTTTCGACGGGGATGTCCTCATTGCGGGAGACTTCAATAGTAAGTTGCCGGAATGGGGAGAGACCCGTCAGGACAGGAGGGGGGTCTTGGTCACGGACATGGTCTCGACGAATCACCTGGTTGTGATGAACCGGGGAAAAGAGTTCACTTTTAGACGGGGAGCGTCAGGATCAATTATTGATCTGACATTAGCAATTCCCCGCCTGGCCCGCAGAGTAAGTGACTGGAAGGTGCTGGACCAGGTGACCATGAGCGACCACCAGTACATTGAGTTTTCAGTCTCCGAGGAAAAGGCGGGAGGGAACATTCGCCCACAAAAGGGTAAGAATAAACCCTCCTGGAACCTTAGGAGATTGGACAGGGAGAAGTTGGCAAAATCTCTGGTTGAGGCTCGCCTTATTAAGAGACTCAACTGGCAGAAGCAGCCAACTTCTTTAAAGGGCATAGTGCGAGAGGCGAGGCAAATTATAGTGGATGCTTGTAGCCACTCCATGCCTCGCCGGCACCAAACAAAAGCAAGATGAGGTGCCTAGGCCTTGGCCCCGGCCTTGGCAATCCGCTATGGGTCCAAAAGATCAGAAAAGCGCTATTTCCCTATGTGAAACCGAGCCCCAAGGACAATTATACTTGCGTAGTACAGATGGAGGAGCTCTTCAAGCTGGAAGAACTTATAAAGGCGGCAAGGACGTTGAAGAACGGCAAAGCGCCAGGCAATGATGGAATACCGAGCGAGATTCTAACAGAGGTGATCGCAGTGTACCCGGAGTTGCTTCTCAACGTCTTTAATGCATGTTTAAAAGCTGGAGAGTTTTTCAGCGACTGGAAAGTGCAAAAGTTGGTCCTCCTTCGTGGGTCCATTCATATGGAACGTCATGTACGACGGACTCCTGAGAATGGAACTACCCGAAGACACTACCCTGAAAGCCTTCGCAGATGACGTACTTCTGCTGTGTAGAGCACGAGAAACCAAATTTCTTCAGATAAAGCTCAATGAAAGTCTGCGGCGAGTAGAGCGTTGGTTATATCGTCATGGGCTGCAAATGGCCCTAGAGAAGACAGAGGCTTTGCTCGTTACAGTCCGGAGAGCTTTTGAAGCCCCTAAGGTGAAAATAGGTGGAACTGAAGTCTCATGGGGAAAAAAGCTTCAGTACCTGGGAGCGAGAGAGTCTAAAGATGACTATCCGCAAAGCGGCAAGAATCAGACTCGTCGATAGTTGGCAGGCAAGATGGGATGGGTAATCCAAAGGAAGGTGGACTTACCGCCTGATTCCCCACCTCGCCACATGGTTAGAAAGAAAGCACGGAGAGGTTGGCTACTACCTTACGCAAGCAATGACTGGTCACGGCTGCTTTGGACAGTACCTTCACAGATTCAAAATCAGAGAAGAGGCAAAATGTGTGTATTGCGACGCTGAAATTGACGACGCGGAACACACTCTCTTCTCCTGCGGCCAATGGAGTGAGCTGAGACGGGATGGGGAGGAGGAAATAGTTTTAGTTCCTCCTCCCACTCTCGCGACTCCCCCCTGGTGGTTAATGGAAAAAAATTGTTTAACTCAACGGACAGGGAGGACTCAGAGAGAGGACGTCCACTCGCGAAGTAAAACCAATAGGTAGTTCCGCAAGTGGAATAAATGTCCTAGAATAAGACGGGAGTGGTTTTTAGTTAGTCGACCAGAACAAGAGCGGTCATCCCCACATAACCTGGGAATTCATTACTCAGGTATCTGAATTCGCAGATTTTCCACTTCCGACTACAAAAAAAATCTTCAAGCTTAAATATACTACTTCTGATCGATGTTCTGTTGTGTACTGTATCGTACCATACCGTAATATACTGTACCGTACTGCACTGTACTCTACGGTATATTCTAATAAATGTTATATATTTGTAATGACACTTGTTATAATTTGCATGCTTCGCAACGCGTCCTAATGCTGTTTCTTAGTCAATTATACGTATATACGAAATGAGTACAAAATTTAATAGTCTTGAAACTCACATAACTCTATCAATTTTTATCAGATTACATTCAAAGATAGCTCATTCAACGCGGAAGCAAATTTACTTTAACAATAATGCACTGACAATATTGTAAAAATGTCTTCAAAGTTGAAAAAATGGAGAAAAAATCAAAAAATTCCAAATATTTTCATCTACAGTTTCGTCAGATCTTATTTCAGCAAAATTTTCAACACACTGTCGGAAAGCTTTGTTTTTCCCCTTTCCAACCAAAAAAAAAGTTGGAAATTGGATGAAAATTAGCGAAATTGTGAGTAACTGCTCACATCAACCTACAGAAAAACGGAGTTTTTTGACATAAAATGAGATTTTGGAGGTGTATTGGAAATTTCTCCTATACCATTTTTCTTAGTTTTACTAGACCTACAAGTTATACTAGGTCCGCAAAAAAGTATATTTTCACTGTCGCACAGTGTAGTGCCTTAGTGGACCGCTCCATGAGTACAAGTAGAGCGCGCGAGGATATGAAAAAGTTGTGCTACAAGAAAATGTTTGACTGATTCACAAGTTTTTCGATTTGATTCTTGTAGTTGACAGTTCAAGATTTAATTTAAGCCTAATTAGATATTTCTAGCACGACGGCATCATTCTCTACACGTGATAAAAAAAGGCCAAAAACAGGGTTTTTTGAAACTTTGAGTTCATTTTTCTCAAAATCTCGACGTGATGGACAATTTCGGAGGTCATATTCGGGTTCAGCGATGAAAATTCTATAAGAATAACATTGTACGATCTTTGAATCAGAGAAAATGTAACTTTCTGTCAACCAGTGTAACCTCTCGAAATTCCTGAGCGGCCGACCTATTTTGAAGGGTTCGCTCCCTCAATCGCCACGAGAGACATCGAAAAGTAGTTTCCTGATGGGAAAAAAGACCCTCATGCCCTTCCACCAACGACAAGGTCTTGAAACCCTTAGGGAGAGATTTATGACCGAATTAGGTTCAAAAATAGGTCAATCGAAGTATTTTGTAATTCTCTACAAGTAAGAAACGATATCAATTTTTTTTAAATTCTCTACTTTCGATAAATTTTAATTATTTCTTTCTATTGTACTAAAAGGAATGTGACTGTAGAGGTTACGAACATTGATTTAATACTGAGTTTTGAATTATAAATCCTTAGTCTCTGAGTTAAACAATTCAAAAAATTGAAATTACTGTTCGTAGGGTTTCGTGGCCAATGGCTACGTCTTCTTTCTTGCGACTTAAGGGTGCAGCCCTATGTTCAAGGCTATTTTGAAGGCTTATTTCAATAATTTTTTTATACAAAATAAATTAAAATCAAGAGAACTTTTTTTACACTTTTTCAATTATATTTTCAACTATATAAAAAAAATTTTAACACTTTTTCAATTTAATTTGTTTATAATATTATAAATTAAAGATGGCAGCTTCAAAGTAAGGTAGGTGGTTGGTGGGGGTTCTAGCTCCCCTGAACGTCCTCTAAAAGAAAAAAATCCAGTAGATTATTGTTTTGTAAGCTTGTGGTTATGGTCCCTACTAGAATAAAACATTTTTATTAATAAATAACAAAATGACTGACTTGTAAACAAAAACGTTGAAAAATCATGTTTTTTAATGAACAAAAAGTTAAATAAAAAAATTATTATTAAAATTGAATAATTCTAGTAGGGACCAGAGCCATGTTTGTACAGAATAACATATGAAAAAATTAAAGCAATCGGATCGATAGTTTTTTTTCAATCACTCCCACCGTTTTGAAAAATGTTATTTTGAGAAAAACGCGTTTAAAGTTGTTTGTTTGTTAATTTTAGTTGCTTAGAATGTTGGGAAGAGCTCTGGGCTGGTTGACGTGAAACGTCCCATATTTATTTTAAATAATCTTCTGCAAAAATATTGAAATTTTTTTTTATAAATTAATTATTAAATCTGATTTTGTTTCATATTTTAAAAAACAGTAACTTCAAGTTATTAAAGAAGTTTTCACGGAGGGTACGGAACCCTCGGTTTTAGTACGAATTCTACTCGCACTTGACCGATTTTTTTGTTCTTATTTGAATAAGTTTTTTATAATTTTTTTTCTTGAAAATAAGTCAATCGACAAATATAACTATGCTTTTGCAGTCAGCGTATAAACTTTTATAAGTAGACACAAATTTTTAAAAAATTATTTGAAAAAAATCCGAGTTGAGCCGTTTTTGAAATTAACTACCCAATTATTTACTAAAATTCTATGATCTTTTTATGTTTGGACGCAATTTGAGCCAATAAAAAATGCAAAAAAAAGAATTCCAACCAAATATAACCCCTTAATTAAAATTTAAAAAATAATATAATACTTTTATTATGGTAAATTAGTAAATGTACAATTAACTTATGCAAACATTTTTAAAAAGTGTGCGATTTCAATGTGTTGCGACATCTGTACGCATTACTTGTGACTTTAATATTACAATGTCTCTTTAAAAATAATGTTTTTTCTACTTAAAAATATTATTATCTGTAACTAAAAGGATTTTCTCTTCAAAAATATTATTTTATCTGAAGGAAAAACTATTGTTTAAAAAATAATAACGCGTTTGACCAAAAAACTGTTTCTACTTAAAAATACTATTTTTTTATCTTAAAAGTTTTTTCTATCATAAAATGTTGAATTTCTTTGAAAATTTTTTTCTTTTCAATAATATTAGTCTGTCATAAAAAAATATTTTTGCTTAAAAATATTATTCTGTCTGACTAAATGAAATGTTGCTGCTAAAAATATTACTTTGTCTCGCTCAGGTAGTTTTCTTACTCGAAAATATTGAATTTCTTCTTTAAAAAAATTTTCTTCTTGACATTATAATTCTATCTGACTAGAAAAAATTGTTTCTACTTAGAAATAATATTTTATCTGACTACAAATGATTTTGTATTTTAAAGTATTATTCTGTCTAGTTAAATAATTTTTACTTTTAATTACGACTGCTGAACTAAAAAAATATTTTTAAGAAAATATTACAATATAGTAGAAAAGTTAGGAAACTTCGGGACCACTTACATAGAGTCGTTAAGATAGATTTCTTAATAGTTCACTTTCAAGTGGTTTAGATGGGGTGTTCTACATTACCGATCGACTTTTAGTACGGGCTGCCACCGCTAGGTGGCGCCATCATCAAATTCAAACCCCCTTGGCATAGTATCACCTTAGATAAATATACTAGATGCGGCGAGGGTCGGTGGTGGGGACTACCGATATATGGGGCGTTCCACGCCAAATCGGACAGTGTTTGACTTTTGCATCTCAGATTTTTTTCAAATAATTTTTTTCTTTTAGTGCTCATTGAAATAAGCTACTATGATTTTTTTCAAATTTTTTCATC
Organism: Leptopilina myrica (nomen nudum); assembly: GCA_032872475.1. Classification (NCBI taxonomy): domain Eukaryota; kingdom Metazoa; phylum Arthropoda; class Insecta; order Hymenoptera; family Figitidae; genus Leptopilina; species Leptopilina myrica (nomen nudum). Next base: position 23,370,464 of record CM065460.1, on the reverse strand, counting down.
AAGCTATTTCAGAGATACAGGTTTTTGAAAAATCACGTTTTTTACGAAAAAGTTTTTTTTGAAATGGGTATAACTCGGTCAAAAATTGACCAAATTTGACGTTCCATATATGAAAATTTTTGTTTTTACACGTAGTTTTTGATAAAAATATAAAAAAGCTTTTTTTTTAATTTACGAAAAAAAATTTTAATTTACGAAAAAAAATTTTTAATTTTAAAATAAATTTTTATTTTTAAGAATGTATGTATCGATCGATAAAAAATATAATATATATAAATATAATATATAAATCTTCTTAAAACTTATGTTGCTTTATAATAAAATGTTAATCTAGACTTAAAAACAAACTAAAAGTCTTTATTTCATCAAGACGAATCGATTGATGTATAAAAAGAATATATTTTATTAGCATTAATAGAATTAAATAAAATGAAAAAATTCACTTTAAAGCAAATTTTTTGCTTATCGTAAAGAGGAAGCAAAATGTTCATGTAATGAACATCTTAATTCACAACTTGTTTATATAAGAATTTCAAAAACGACATAAAAATATGTGTGGATAAGTATTTGCACCTGTCAATGTCTCAAACACATAGTGTCCTTATTTTTATAGCATATGCTATAGGCAGTCCGCTATAGCACCACTCATTGAAACGAAAGCATATGCTTTCATTTTCAAAAGCGCGATTCTTTGGAGCAAACAACTTTTCATTTGATTCAAATTTACACGCATTTTCTTCAAATTTATCTATTAGATGCTTCAAATAAATAATGTCAAAGAAGCAATAAATTATTCTGTTGCTATATATAGATGAATTATAGAAACAATTTGTGGAATATCATTAATTTAACAATACCGTACTTTCAATTTAAACAGTTTCATTTTTTTGTTTTAAGCAATATGCTATTCGATTAATAAATGTGTTATTGAATCAATAACGGGAAATTCAATAGCATGGAGTTATTTGATTCAACAGCACTTTTTTTCAGTGTAGAATTTGTTCTTGGTATTTAATATTTTATAGTTAATATTCAAATCTCTACGAAAATTATACATATTAACAGTCTTAATTATAAAAAATTGACCATAAAAATTTAATTAGCTTAAAAAGCGTCCCATTTATGGTTAATAATCCAATTGCATTATTCACAATAGGCAAAACTGTCCCTACTCTTAGTTGAGAAAGGCTAACCAAGCATTCAAAGATTTTCTACACGAAGTGCATAGATAATCAGAATTGCTTAAATTATAAAAATTTTGATGATTAATTGAAGCACGTCGCAATCCATTTTTAACTTTGTGCTTTTCTAATTTTAACGGATTGCAGCACAAATTGTAAAAACCAAAACTTGCGATGGCATAAAACTATGACACTACTAACAACATATGAAATAATTTACAGATATGATGTTCTTTAAATCATGATAATTACCTTCTACTTTACCGACCGTGAATATTAGATAAACTGCTGTCGGTAAAGCTTTGGCAAGAGAAGATTACCGACAGTACCCGTTTTCACTGCGTTTATAAAAATTAAAAAATTCGAAATAAATAGATCCCATCGTTTACCCACAATCAGACAACGCCTAAAAGTTGTTAATTTAGTCCTAGTTTCTTACAAAAAATTTTGAAACAAAATCGATCGATACATACATTCTTAAAAATAAAATTTTATTTTAAAAATTAAATTTTTTTTTCGTAAATTGAAAAAAAAGTTTTTTTATATTTTTATCAAAAACTACGTGTAAAAACAAAAATTTTCATATATGGAACGTCAAATTTGGTCAATTTTTGACTGAGTTATACCCATTTCAAAAAAACTTTTTCGTAAAAAACGTGATTTTTCAAAAACCTGTATCTCTGAAATAGCTTGATGAAAAAATTTGAAAAAAATCATAGTAGCTTATTTTAATGAGCACTAAAAGAAAAAAATTATTTGTAAAAAATCTGAGATGCAAAAGTCAAACACTGTCCGATTTGGCGTGGAACGCCCCATATACAGCATACTAAATTTTCAGTGTATGTTAGTGCCGCCCTCTTCAACTTTTCGCCGTTTCCAAGGTTACCGCTTGGAAATCGTATGATTTCAGTCAAAAAGGCTAGAATTTCATTTCTCGCCAATATCACTACTTTTCTTTTTATTTCGAAAACAGCGTGTTTTTGTGATAACAATAGAAACTAATAAAACAATTTTTTAATATAAAGTTTAAAAAAAAATCTAATTATTATTTTTAGTTTATTTCTTTTATAATAACAATTTATTAATTTTTTTAAAATTAAAACAAAATTTTTTAATTAGTAATTAAAAAATTTTTTTTAAATTAAAATAAAATATTTTTATTATAAAATTTGATTAATTATAAATTTTAATTAAAAAATTGTGTTTAACAGAATGGGAATGTGGTTTGAGTAATATTTATTTTGTTTTTATTTGTACAAAGTTAATGTTAAATCAACCTTCATCCGAAACAAGTTATGTCACACATAAAACAATAAAACTGCAGGGTTTCTACAAATTTCTCCTTATAAAATTCCATGATTTTTTCATTATTTCCAGGTGATAAATTATAAACCCATGACACATTAAAACAAAATTGTTGTCAGTTAAATCAGGTAAATATCATAAAAAAAATTTGTTGCCAGGGAAATTAAGAAAATTGAGACGTTTCCGACTTATTTCCAAATATTGCAACAAAATACAACAATTTTTAGTAAAAAAAAGTGCAACTTATTTTGATCTTTTTAATGCAAAAATGAACTATAAACAAATCTTTAAAAAATTGTTTTTTAATAGTTAAAATTTTGTAAAATTTAATTAAAAATAATTAGTTTATTTCAAGCATTTTTTTACAATTTTTTAAAAACAACTATTGAAAAATTTTAATTGCAAATTTTGAAAATAATTGAATTACAGTAGAGACTCCATTATCGGGACCCCTGTTATTCGGATATTCGATTATCCGGACAAATTTAAAATTAAAAAATTTTTTTTTAATATAACGTTTATAAGGTCTCAAGCCGTTATAACTTCTATTTAAATTCAAAAACGTGAATTTTTACACGAAATGTTGCGTTTTAAAGTGTTTTAATTATTTAAAGACAATGTTTATGTAAATATTTTGAAATATTTCTAACTGAATTTGTATTAATGTTGACTTTAAAAGTATTAGTTTGTTTCAATCTTATGTTAATACATATGCAAATAAATACATAAAATTATAAATCAAAAATTTGTTTAATTCGTTCTTTACTCGATTATCCGGACAAGTGCCTGCATCCATTAGTCCGGATAATAGAGTCTCTACTGTATGAAAACTTTTAAATTAAAAGTCTATAAAGGTTAATTTAAAAATAAAAATCAGCTTCTAATTTTTTTAAATTCAATATTTTAAATATTTTTAATTACATATTTCCAAAAATAATATTTTACAATTATTTTTAACATTTTGGAGAAAAAAATAATGTTACAAGTTTTTAATTAAAATTCATCAGAAAATTTATTAGTTTCTTAAATTATACAAAAATTCTTTAAAAAATATAATTATTTTCGAGAAATAATTACACTAATACAATATACAACTTTCCAAAAAAGTCAATTATTTTTAAAAGATTTTACCAAATTTTAATTGTTTAGAAATTTTTAAAAATTGAAAAACTATTATCATTCAAAAATTGTTTTAAAATATTTAAAACAAATTAATGGTAAGAACTTATTTATGATAATTTTTTGAAAATATTATACCTTAATAACTTAAGAAAAAAATATGGAGAGTTACAAGTATTATAAAAAATTGAGCTTATATATTTAAATAATTGAATTCTAGAAGAACTTTTGCAAAACAATTTAAATTAATTGTTGTAGACGAGAAAAAATTGCACTATGACTTTAGAAATTTTAGGGTATAGTAGTGGGGCGGACAATACTTTTACGAGTGTTCGAGCGAAGAGTCGGTTCTTCGATCCAGCTCCTCAATTGTAATTTTTAGAAATTTTTGAAATTCATAAATTATTTTAATAGTTTAAAATAATTATTCTAAAATAAAAAATTACAATTTTTTTATATATTATATTGAGAAAGCTCAATGATCATGAAATAAACAACTTATTTTTAAATATTTTAGTAATCTTTATATGGGCGATTCTCCCTTATATACTAATTGCGTTATTTTTTATTGTAAAATACTTATTTTGAACCGTTAAGATATATTTAGAAAAAATTAAAAATTTGAATTTTCTGTTTAAAATACAAATACTGATTAATTTTATAAATATGGGGCATTTCATGTCAAGTGATCAAGGTGGAGAAAAAATTTTCTCCAATCGTAGCAAAACTTAGGGCTTTTGTAGTACTAATAGATAGTAATTTTTCGTGAAAATATTTTTTTACTCAGTCCAATATTTTCCGAGGGGGAGGGGGTTAAATTTTTGTGTTTTTCAGTACAACGCTTATTTCAATAATTTTTTACTCTTAAACAATTAAACATACAAATTTGACAAAGTACATTTTAGAAAGGTTTTTTCATCCTCTTTCGATTGGAAATAAGCATTTAAAAAAAAAAATTTTACCCAAAAAAATCAAAATTAAAAATAAATTTCAATTTTTGAGGGAGAAAGACCCGATTTTTTTAACGAAAGCTGATGTTTTTTCCTAAAAGGACATATAAATGATAAAGTGGGACTAGAATGTTTGATAAAAATTTCAATAAATAAATAAATTATTTCAAAAAATACAAAAATGTTTTTTTTTAAATTAAAAAACTGCTAAAACAAATTTTTTGTAGATATTTTTTATATCTAAAATTTTTTATATCTGATTACGAATCCGAATTCAGATTTTGAAATTTCAAAATGGCGGATCCAATATGGCGGACGACATTTTCAAAAATCCATCGAATTTACTTGAAACTCGTTACTCGGGGGTTTTTGAGGTCGCTGATTACGAATCCGAACTCATATTTTGAAAAATCAAAATGGCGTATTTAAAATGGCAGACGACATTTTCAAAAATTCATTGATTTCACTTGCAATTCGATACTCGGGGCAGATACTCGAATATGGCAGATGACATTTTCAAAATTTTCGAAATTCATCGGGTTCACTTGAAACAAATTTCAACAAATTTATCATCTTCACTGAAAATTTGTGACTTGGAGTTTACTGATGTCTTAAATTAAAAATGTAATGTTGGTTTTGAAAATGGCGGATCCAATATAATAACCAGTAATTTTGAAAGCTAACTGAATTTATTTAAATTCTGTTAGTCAAAAATTATTTAAGTCTTACGTCGAAATCCCTGTAACTGTCATTTTTGTTGAACGCGACAGTCAGTTGTTTTGTTAATTGCTCTGTATGTGTCTAATACTCTAATGTGTTATTTTTCTTCTTCGTTTAGCTTAAAATCTGTCTTTTTTTAAAAGTTTGCAGTTGTATTTGGTCGTCTTTATTCCAGTTTGTCCCGTTATTGTGAAAATGTTGTTCGCCATATTGGATCTGCCATCTTGAATTTTCGAAATCTGAGTTCAGATTCGTAATCAGCGAACCCGAAAACCCCCGAGTAACGAGTTTCAAGAGAATTCGATGAATTTGTGAAAAATTCGTCCGCCATATTGGATCCGCCCTTTTGAATTATCAAAATCTAAGTTCGGATTCGTAACCAGCGACCCCGAAAACCCCCGAGTATCAATTTGTGGACAAATCTGTGTGTTTTTGTAGCCAAAAATCTACTTGCGTCTATACACGTCATCGACAGTTTGAGCCCACTTGCACCATGACGTGTATACACGTCATCGACTGTCAAGAGGTTAAATGGTATTTGAATTAATAATTTTAGTATTTGAAGCAAATACCATTTAATTAACTCTAATAATTATTATTTGGTTTAATTAAATATTTAATTAATAATAGTCAATTAATTGGTTATTTGAATTAAATAAATTAGCGAAATCCTTCAAAACGTGTAAGAGAAAATTTGTCCAAAAGAATCAAAATAATCAATCAATAATTATAAAATAAAGAAGTCAAAATAAATAAATCTGCAAAGTGCGGAAATCAAACTCACAATAAGTCTTTCTTAAAAAGGAATCAATAATTATTATTAATATTATTATTGATAAAATTTATTAATAAATTAATTAATTTATTATTATTATTATTATTATTTATTACTTATTTACTATTTATTTTTTATTTAGTTTTTATTTCTTAAGTGATTAATTAATTTATTATTATTAATTATTAATATTAATATTATTATTTCAGTTTGTTGAAGATATAAATACAATTTGCCTTTTTAAAATTAAATTCAAAATTAATAAAATGTTGCCATATTCGGAAATATACGAATTTTCGGATATCCACAGGACGTCTGTAGAATATTCAGAATATCTAGTATTTTGTAATCCAAAACTGAGAAAAAAGTTTTTCTCATCGTCTTCCTGTAAATTTTTCTTTTGAAAATTGTTCATCAAGAAATGTTTAAAAACATTTGTCTGAAATAAGATTCTCAACTTTTTTTAAAAATAAAATCACACATTCAAATATACAACGAAATAAAAGAATTCAATTTATTTTATATATATATATATATATATATATATATATATATATATATATAATTAAGAAAAACAACAATTATTTTATAAAATTATTATATGATATTATCACTCGGTTGTTTTAAATATTAAACATTGAATTCAACGATCAATTCCGAGTCAGGAATAAAAACAAAACAATAGCTGTTTTACGTTTCGACAGCGCCGCTGCCCTCTTCAGAAACTAAAATTTATTTCACAAAAGAAAAAAATATATAATAAAAATTAAAATACATTTAAAAAATACAATATTAATTATAAACTAATTTTTTAAAAAATTCATTACCGAAAATTAAACAAAATTTAAAATCGTCACAAAAGAACGTCTTATTCGTTGCGATTACATTTGGACACTGGCGAATAAAATATATATAGTTTTCGAAATATAGGTAACTGACATGAGGTGAATGACCGTGTCAGTAAACAAAGTTCAGGAAATGTCAAGGTAACTCAGAACAGATTAAGAATATTTCATTTTATTTATAAAGTGATTATAGCAATTACTAAGATTTTGTACATCTTCCTTTTTATTAACCGGATTTTTTTGTAAATTAATGTGTATCATTTCTGATATTTAACGTTTATTGTAGTTTGCTTCTTTGTCTAATATAAGAAAATTGTTCCAATCAAATTTGTGTCTAAAAAAATCATTGTGAGTAGCAATTACATTAGAAGTTGAATTTTTATGTTCCTTAATACGAACACCCACCATTCTTTTTGATTGACCCACATAACATGCAGTGCAATTTTCACAGTTAATTTTATAAACAGTATTAGTGTTTTCAGATTTTACATTATTATCCTTGCCTTTTTTAACAAAATTATGATTCATGTTCTTATTTTTGCAAGGAATTGATAAAATAGCATAATTATTCAGAATTGAGGCAGTTTTTTCAAAAAGGTTCGGAACATAGGGTAGGAGAACTTTCGGTGACCTCGTGTAAAATATGACGTTTTTGTCAATACGATGTTGAGAATTAGATTCTATAAAAGAAATACGTTTCATTATATGCTTATTTATAAATTCTAATGGATAATTATTTTTTAATAAAATTTCTTTTACATACTCTATATTTTTTAAGTGAAACTGCTTGTCAGAGAGTTTTATAGCTCTATCAATTAAGTTAAAAATAATAGCAATTTTTTGAGTTTTTTTACACGAGGTCACCGAAAGTTCTCCTACCCTATGTTCCGAACCTTTTTGAAAAAACTGCCTCAATTCTGAATAATTATGCTATTTTATCAATTCCTTGCAAAAATAAGAACATGAATCATAATTTTGTTAAAAAAGGCAAGGATAATAATGTAAAATCTGAAAACACTAATACTGTTTATAAAATTAACTGTGAAAATTGCACTGCATGTTATGTGGGTCAATCAAAAAGAATGGTGGGTGTTCGTATTAAGGAACATAAAAATTCAACTTCTAATGTAATTGCTACTCACAATGATTTTTTTAGACACAAATTTGATTGGAACAATTTTCTTATATTAGACAAAGAAGCAAATTACAATAAACGTTAAATATCAGAAATGATACACATTAATTTACAAAAAAATCCGGTTAATAAAAAGGAAGATGTACAAAATCTTAGTAATTGCTATAATCACTTTATAAATAAAATGAAATATTCTTAATCTGTTCTGAGTTACCTTGACATTTCCTGAACTTTGTTTACTGACACGGTCATTCACCTCATGTCAGTTACCTATATTTCGAAAACTATATATATTTTATTCGCCAGTGTCCAAATGTAATCGCAACGAATAAGACGTTCTTTTGTGACGATTTTAAATTTTGTTTAATTTTCGGTAATGAATTTTAAAAAAAATTAGTTTATAATTAATATTGTATTTTTTAAATGTATTTTAATTTTTATTATATATTTTTTTCTTTTGTGAAATAAATTTTAGTTTCTGAAGAGGGCAGCGGCGCTGTCGAAACGTAAAACAGCTATTGTTTTGTTTTTATTCCTGACTCGGAATTGATCGTTGAATTCAATGTTTAATAATTATTTTATAAATTGGGAACAATTATAATCTTAAATTTGAATAAGAAATTATCGCTTTCATAATATTTTCAAATATTTTCGCCATTTATAAGAGGCACAAGAAAGGCACATGTAGAACACTAACGCCGCCCTGGATCAATGTGCCTAAACTAACGCTTTGCCGCATCTAGTATATTTACCTAAGGTATCACCCCCCATTAACTCTAATGTTTCTAGCCACGGCATTGTGAGAGTCGTGAGGTTCTGTTCTTGTCTACGGATGGCGCCACTTCTGTTCACCAACACATGGAAAGTGTCATGTCCCAATATACAGTGCTCTATTAGTATGCGTTTTTGTTTATTTTGCTGAATGTGTTTGCAGGTATTTATATTTTTTTCTGTATTTCTATTTATTTAATAATTTTAATGACTTTATGACTAATTTAAAGTGAATTTAATAAAGCATCGTCGAAGTTTGCACACTGCAATTTATGCATTTTTTCGCAACTTCACTTTATTTTGATTAACATAACCTTAAATGTCAACATTATTTATATTCTATTTTTTGATGCTTTGCATGTTATTCTTACTTAAAAATGTGTGATCTTAAAATAAGGTTTTTGTAGTATTCATTGTTAAATCTGTTTTACGTAAATTTATATGTTTCAGAAATGAGAAAAAAGTGTGAAACACTTTCCTCCTAGATTATGTGTATTGTGTAAATGTACTTATTTTTTACTATTAAACATAAACAAATTATATATTGTTAGGAAATTATATAAATGAAAAATAACTTAATTTTGTTTGACTGTTAATAAAAATGTATTTTTGTTTAACTTCTTTTGGTAATTTAAACCTAACATTTTCATACAAATTGATTATTTAAAAAAATATTGCGCGTAAATGTAGTTATAAACTTTGTAAACGATGTTTACTGATTTTTATCAATTTTATGATTTAATAATACAAATTTTCACCATTATTATTACAAATCTTTTTAATTAGCACGGATAAATCAATGTCGATGGATTTTGTTTTGTAACTACTATTATTTGTCAAAAGATTTGTTGTACCTTGGACACTAATATTATTATTGCGAATACAACTAATATCACAAGATATTATATTGCTCATTGGTACAATTGCTTTTGTAAAATTCTTTGCTACGTTTAAGACAATAGTTTTTAGTAATATCTTATTATTATCACATTTGGTTGTTTTAGTAAACATATTTTTATTAATGATTTTTTGATTGAAAATAGAAATTCCTTGTTTTACGTTATTTTCCAATATATTAGTGGAAGATAAATTCTTAATAAGTATGTCAGTCTTACTAGTATTCTTTTGAGTTGTTTTTGACAAGAGTATTAACCAGTACGCATTTATAATAAGAAGCGAAGTCTGTTGTAGTGGGCTTATTGTTTCTGACTCCATGTTGCTTCATTTGACAGAAAAAATTCTCTACTGGATCTTGATTGAAGACTACCATAGAAATGTGAAAAACCATAACTCTTCATTTTTTTTCTTAATATTTTAAAGGATTATAAAGTGAGGATAAAATTATTCAAAACATTAAGCCTTTCTCGATCGTTAGAATTTCTTTTGATGTATCTCCCGAGTTAATTTTACATATGCAAACATAATTTGTATAATAAACAGTTTAAAAATGTATTATAAAAAAGCAATAAACATTAAATTAAGAAAAAAATTAATATTAAGTATTAAAAAATTATTTTTTACTTGAAAATCACAATAAATATGTTTTCAATATTTTATTATATTTTGAATCTATAGGTTCAAATTTAAATGTTTTCAGTAGATTATACATAGATTAGATTATGTTTATAATATTATTTAATATTAATTCAATAATGTTAATATTATTATGTTTATTATGATATAATAAATGTGTCACGCTCCAAAGAAAGGTACCTAAGAAGCAACAAATTTGAGGTTATGTTTTTAATTTTTCAAGTAAAAATACACAAAGAAAATCAATTTTTAATTAAAAATTATTGATCTTTAAGTCTTAATTATATCCAAAATATTAAATAAATAGTATATTAAGCAACAAGGTATGTAAAGGTAGCCATTTATTTACGGTGATTTTTGTGACACGAGCGGAGGTCGAGGGCGCCGTAGGCGCCGTAGGCGCCCTGAGACCGTAACGAGTGGCACAAAAATCATCGTAAATAAATTGGCAGCCTTTAAGTCCCGTGTTACTTACGATATTTTTTATTCCAAAGGCCCAAAAGTGGCGATTTCAGATAGCAGACGACAAGGAGTAAAAGTCATTCACTTGTTCGACTTGCATGAAAATAGCGGCCTTTTTTTCCCATGAGCAAAATAACGCATGGGACCATAGCAGTTTTTTTGCCCATGGGAAAAAAAAGTCGCCATTTTCATTCAAGTTGACAAATGAATAGCTTTTAGTTCCTGTCGGCTGCTATCTAAAAGCGCCTATTTTGTGCCTAAGGTATGAAAAATTAGTTTCAAATTCAAATAATTACAAATAAACTTTTAATCAAGAGAAATCTAACACAACCTTAACCTATAATTCATTTGCTTCTTAGGTACCTTTCTTCGGAGCGCGTCACAAATATTATATTATATGAATAATGTCAATATTATTATGTTTATTATAATATAATAAATATTATATTAATAATATTAAATGTTCAGTAAAAAAATATATTTTTAGAAAAATTATTTTATGTACAGTAAAATATTTTCATTCCTAAGCAAAAACCATAGAAATATTTTCTCGTTCTGAAAGGTTCGCACATCTGGTTTGACTTATGACGACCAGCCATAAAGGTTTTTCGTATATTTTATGCGTTTTTCAGTACACGTTTTTTCACATACAATTTATTAAGAAAGAAATTTCCAAACATTTCTATGGTAAATATTTAGAAATTTCTTGCATTTTCGAGGAAATTTACAAAGAAATGCTTTTGAAGCGTCAGTTGCTTTCTAGCATTTGTGAGACGTACTTAAACCGCGCTCGGTAAAACATTTATATTTAAAGTTTTATTAAATAAACAACCGCTCATCTTCTTTTTCATTTTAAATATTCTTTGTGTTTATTGTAGTGTTAAAAAATAGTGTTTTTGTTTTATACAAAAAGAAAAAATTATTCTTTTTATGTTGTGCTCTTTAAGTGAAATGTTGCAAAGTGCGGTTTAAATATACCTATATTAAAAAAAACTCAATATATAGTAAAAACTTTAAGTTTAATTAGTAGTCCAGTGTTAACAATTACATATATATAGAATAAAATAAATTTATTTTTATTCCAAGTGTAATGATATGATTTCATAATAAAATAAAATTTATTCATTTAATTTCGTGTTTATTGTTGTAAATTATTTCTAAGATAGGAATCCATGTAGATTTTTATGTCGATACACAAATTCAAATTACCACATGAATTCCTACTCCAAATCGTGTCCCAAATATACATGTGCTTTAACATGGGATCCCATGTGGATTCTTATGTGGGATCTGGGATTTTATACAGGTTTTTGTATAAGAACCCACGTAAGATCCCATGTAGTATCCCATGTGGGTATTTTCAATAGGGATGTGATTTTAAAATATTATATAATTTAAAAATGTATTAAAATTAATACAACATTTTTTTTAATACATTATGGCCAAAAACATATTTTAAATAATATTTAAGAGACTCCATTCTTTTGATATACCCTGTATAAATTTAATATTACTATACAATACTACTAAAAACAAGACTCTAGTAAACTGTAAATAGGATTTATTTAGGTACTGCGTATGTACTAAACTTGTACTAAATCAAAATAAATTAAAGATCCGAGAAGATTTTGTTCAGGTCTTACCTATACAGAGAGTATGTTTGGCATAAGCTCTGTCAAGTACTATGAAAGTAGTACATAGTAAACTGTATTTAGTCTTTTAATTTCGACTCGGGCTCATACTATTAAACATCTTGGTCGCGATCAGATAAACGAGCGATTTTACTGACATTAAATACTGTTTAAAGAGATCCTAGAAATTTTTTTTTAAATTTAATATTATTATAACGTTTATGAAAAACTAACAGTAAAAAACATACGTCTCTTCTTTTTAGGGTTTGACGTTTTCCATTTATTAATTGATTTTTTACGCCGAGATGAAGTATTTAAAGCTTTAAAATATTTTGGCGTAGGGGAGGGTAGGCTACATTGAACCGGGTATTTTCTAAAGTCCAAGAACTAATTAAATTTCACAAATTTTGATCAGGTTTTTGTATCAACATTAAGCTGAAGTACTCCTTTAGTTAATATACACGTTACAAACACAAATTATTATGATTAAATAATTAAATTTAATTTTTTTCTAACAAGTTACACTTTTCTTATTTTGAAGAATCTGTGTCTACATTGAACCACCTTTAATAAAACACTACAATTTACTTCAAAAATAATATTTCCACTTACACATTGTAAAAAATATTATTTTTCACTCAAAAAAATAGAAAATTGTTGTTAAAGAGTTATTATTTGTTAATATAGGAGATTAATATATTTTGATGTCAGGTTAGGTAGGTAAAGTGACAGTTTAAGTTTATCTCGTTCACAATTGTGATGATAGCATGTCTTCTAGTATTTTTCTTACTAATTAGTAGAGCAGACAACTTTACCACTCTTAAAATTGAAAATTCATTGCTTTTTCGGGTGGTTCAATGATGCCGCACTCACTGCATTCACATGACATTCACAACAAAAATTGTTTATAATAAATTTATGTAATGCTTAAAATTCTTTATCACATCGGAATATTGAAGTTGACACCCTAAGCGACATAAATCACAAGTTTACTAATTTTTAAAACTTCCTATTTGAATAAAAAAAATTCATTATATTTCCACAAAATTTTTTGTTTTGTACGTGAAAAACAGTTTTTTTCGTTTTTCTTTGTAAATAATAAATCTACGTGCTCGAAATTTTTGGACGTAGTCGCTTTCGGTAATACTAATTTATATATTAAATAAGAAAAAATTCCACTCAGGCATTTCTTAGAAAATTAAAGTGGTTCACTGTTGACGCTGGTTCAATGTAGCCTACTCTCCCCTACTTTCATTACTATTTACATGTTTTGTTTCCTGTGAAAAATTATTTTTTTGAAATTCAATTGAATTCAACTCTTCAGAAAAATCCTTTCCATCTATTAAATTTGATTTATAGTTAAACTCAATTTCACGATTTTTATTGTTCAAAGGTTCTCGTGCAGAAAATATAGAGGCGCTTCGGTTTGACAATTTTCGTTATTTAAGTGTTCTTGTGCATAATAAATATTAGACGATTTGATTGAATACTGATAATCTAGAAGTGTATTATCTTTGTCAATTGTGGTTTCATTTAAATCAATTGAACAATTTTTTCGCTGTAGACTTTTACCAAATTAATGTCTACAAATAAACAAAGTAAAAATACAAAACAATATAAAAAGAAAAATAAGAAATAAAAATTTATTATTAAAATAATACATATGAAACATATTTTTCATTCTTCATTAAAATACAAAAATAGATATAAAAAAGTACCTAATGCCATTGGCATATGTAACGTTGGTATTGCCGTTTTTGTCAATTTTTTTGTATCATCGAATCGAGAGAAAAGTGTCTTTTACAAACAAAATGATTTTTTAATTTTTCTCTGGGTAATTTAGATAATAAAACATTTCCTGCAGCAATAATCCATTTTATGCAACGTTTTGAATCTTTAGAAAAGTTTGGAAAGGCAAAAAAAGGTCCATCCAATGATTCGCAATCAGCGACTGCACACTTTTTTCCATTTCTGAAACATATAAATTTGCGTAAAACAGATTAAACAATGAATACTACAAAAACCTTATTTTAAGATCACACATTTTTAAGTAAGAATAACATGCAAAGCGTCAAAAAATAGAATATAAATAATGTTGACATTTAATATAAATACCTGCAAACACATTCATCAAAATAAACAAAAACGTATACTAATAGAGCACTGTATATTGGGTTAACGGGGGGTGCATAGTATTTGAATATTTCTTACTTTTAAGTGCGTTAAAAGGGGTGCTATACCTTACCGACTGAGTTTTAGTACAGTCTGTCACCGCTAGATGGCGACACCGTCGAATTTAAACCCTCTTGGCGGGGTATTTGAATTTTTACTTTAAAAATTTCAAGTGGCTTGGTTGGGGTGTTTTTTTTAATTCGCACTTAAAATTGCCGACCGATTTTAGTTCAAGCTGCCACCGAGGGATGGCACGCATCGCTGAATTCAAACACCTTGGTGGGGTATTTGAATTTTTATTTTTAAAATTTCAAGTGCGTTAGAAGGGGTGTAATTTTAAATTTTGGGCATAAATTACCGTAAAACAGTTTAGGCGACCACCTATAGATGGCAAATTGACCTACTTTCAATTTAATAATTTAATAAAGAAAATAATATTTTGAATAAATAATATTTCAATATATTATTTATTCAATGTATTATATATTATAACAATAATCATACGTCTATTAATATTTTTGTTATAGTTGTAGAGACTTGGGTAAACCCGCTTACTTTTTTTAGAACGGTAAAAACCTAGGAAATTATTCTCTAAATTCAAATTAAATTAAATAATTTGAAAGCTTATGATTTCTACTAACAAATTAAAAAAGAATTTTTAATTTATCTTTCTTACTTTTACTTAGGAAAAATTTTTAATACACATATACCAAATTTCAAAATTACAATTTTCCAGGGTAAATCCGCTCACGCCTCGGGGTAATCCGATCACTTGATTTTTTCAAGAATCTAAGGTAATCCCAACAGTTTTATTTGTATATGGGGGATTCCGCGTCAAGTGATCAAGGGGTCTTTTGGTGCAATGTTTATTTCAATAATTTTTTACTCTTAAACAATTAAACATACAAATTTGACAAAGTACATTTTGGAAAGGTTTTTTCATGCTCTTTCGATTGGAAATAAGCATTTTGAAAAAAAATCAAAATTAAAAATAAATTTCAATTTTTGGGGGAGAAAGACCCAATTTTTTTTTTTTTTAACGAAAGCTGAGGTTTTTTCCTAAAAGGATATATAAATGGTAAAGTGGGACTAGAATGTTTAAACATTGAAAAAAAGAGTTTTCTACTCGCCGGAGCGCTCAAATCCCGGTTTTAAGCTCCGTTTAGGAGAAAATTCTTTTTTTCAATGTTTAAACATTCTAGTCCCACTTTACCATTTATATGTCCTTTTAGGAAAAAACCTCAGCTTTCGTTTAAAAAAAAAATCGGGTCTTTCTCCCTCAAAAATTAAAATTTATTTTTAATTTTGATTTTTTTGGGTAAAAAATTTTTTTTTTTAAATGCTTATTTCCAATCGAAAGAGCATGAAAAAACCTTTCCAAAATGTACTTTGCCAAATTCGTATGTTTAATTGTTTAAGAGTAAAAAATTATTGAAATAAGCATTGTACTGAAAAACACAAAAATTTAACCCCCTCCCCCTCGGAAAATATTGGACTAGGTAAAAAAATATTTTCACGAAAAATTACTATCTATGAGTACTACAAAAGCCCCAAGTTTTGCTACGATTGGAGAAAAATTTTTCTCCACTTTGATCACTTGACATGAAATGCCCCATATATTAAATTTCTCTTTACTTACGTCTTCAGTATGATTTATTGATGATAAATTATGAGTTCTATAAACAATAAATATTGGTTTATTAAATAATAATAAGTATAGATTTCATGATTTCCAACTGTGAATTTTAATAATATTTTATTAGGAGAAAATTAAAATGTAGATACAATTTTGGATGTAACAAGTTATAGATTTTATTATTGATAAAAAATAACAAATGTAATTAAAAATTTTTAATTTTAAAATAAACAATGATTAAACGTGAACTGAACAAAGACAACAAACTTGATTTTTGTCCTTTTTTAGCCGAAAAAGACAGCGACAAATTCGGCTTCTTAAACAAATTTAATAAGTGAGCGGCTTTACCCCGACTTCATGTAAGCGACTTTACCTCGAATGTATTTCTCACATTTCAGAAAAAATGTAAATAAATTTTTAGATATCAAACAATACTACATCAGAAAGAAACTGAGAGTACGCACGTAATGCAAAGCGCACTTTCCTTTGAAAGTCTGCCCCTCGCGGCCAAAAGTCCTAAGCTTAGGTGGTTAGCTATATATATTGCCTAAATAGGTGAGGTTGCACACATATGTAAAATGTAATGGCTAAGCCGAATTATAATCGGAATCGCTCGTGATCACTCGTAAAATGCAAGGAACACGTGGAATAGAACTGAACGAACTCAACTAATCTGATAATAGGCCGAAAAATGATTTTGAGTTCCAAAAGTAAATCTATCATAAAGTTAAAGGCCTAAGCACAACTGCTTCGCGAATGTCGTTCGCGAACGCAAAGCATGGGTTAGAAAAGGACAGCAATAAATTTGTGTCTTTTTCTATCTCATGCGTCTCGTTCGCGAACGATCTTCGCGAATCTATTCTGCGTTGGCCTTAACGGTGTTGCAGGTCGAGAACTGGTTAGTGTTGCCAACCCACTTCCCCTACTTTCCTGTATTTTTCCACTTTGATTTTCTACGATTGCAATTGACAGATGTAGGTGACTTGATCTGGGGATAAAATGGCCGCACAACAGAAAAGTGGAGTAAAGCGGGTTGCCTACGTAAAGGCATAACAGTATGACAAAACAGGGCAATAACTTTTATTTTGTTGAGAATAATTAAAACAATATTTGTCAATAATAAAAATTAATACAAAGGGCATAAATAAAGGGATTTTTGTTTATAAAAATGTACATAATATAAAATATAATAAATTAAAACGAAAAATATGAAAAAAAAATTTTTTAATTTAAAAATAAAAAATTTAGTTTTATTAAAACAATATTTGGTAATAATAAAAATTAATACAAAAAACATAAATAAAGGGATTTTTGTTTATAAAAATGTACATAATATAAAATATGCTAAATTAAAACGAAAAATATTAAAAACATTTTTTTTAATTTAAAAATAAAAAATTTTGTTTTATTAAAACAATATTTGGTAATAATAAAAATTAATACAAAAAACATAAATAAAGGGATTTTTGTTTATAAAAATGTACATAATATAAAATATGTTAAATTAAAACGAAAAATATTAAAAACATTTTTTTTTATTTTGTTATTCATTAAAAAATTTTTTTAAAAAGATTAAAAATTAAATTGTTAATTAATACCTCTAAAGGTACAATTCATTAAATTGTAATTAATAAAAATATGGAAAATTAAAAAGTATGCAGAATTTTTCGTCCACGAGAAAACGTGGCTTAGCTCCCAAGCGTGAATTTCACAGGGCAAGTGATTGAAGTAGAAGCAGAACGAAAAAATGCATACAAAATAATGTTTTTAAAACGTTAATTGTCGTAAGTAATTGACTTTTACAAAATCGGTCTTTTGCATTCATTCAACAGTATATTAATTAATCAGCTTGTTACAAACCGGTAAATTAATTTTGAATCGGGCTTTTGAGATGGCCCTTAATTAGTCGATTTGGGGAGGCTCCAAGCTGCCAGAGTTGAACTCTGTTTATTACTGCGGGATCGTTATCCTACTGTTTTAAAAGTTACCGTTTTGCTTTGTTTATTCGCGAGATTGCACTTGTGGTTGAACGGTCGCGGGCAATATCCATGCAACCGGCCGTTCCTCCTTTGTGTAAACTCACTTGTGAATCTATTCCTAGGAAAACTGGTGCGGGCAATATCTATGCAACCGACAGTTTTATAAGAAATTCGATCACACTTGTAGATCTCTTCTCTATCAATCTGATGCGGACAATATCAATGCAACCAATAGATAGATAGGGAATTTGATCTCACTTGTGGGCCACTGAAGTTTGAACGGACGCGGGCAATATCTATGCAACCGGCCGGTTATAAACAACAAGATTTCAGAATTATGATTTATATTAATAATTCTGGAATCTCTCCAAAATCAGTCCGCACTGGACTCCACCGGCTCAGAGAATTTGAAAATCTTAACGTCTGCCCTGAATCATGCAATTCGGGTTCCGGGTCGCGGACGGGCTTTTTGTTCGCGAAATTTCTCTGTCCCAAAACACTTGCCAGGTTAGACCCAGGAGAGGTGTCTTCGAGAAGAAGCGAGAATTCGTACTGCAATGATTGATATTTCGCGACAAGCCTCTAACCCTTACCTTTAGTGCAAAAAGTGGGGAAGACGGAAAATTTGGGTAGTAGGAGTAAGGAGTAGGAGAAAATCGTGGGCCCATTGGTCTATGCATTTTTGCTGACGTTTTTGGATCTCACGGTAGGTCCGTGAGAACGGAAATAGTCTGTTAATATGATACTTTTCGAGACATTATTTTTGAAATAACTTAGAATTTAAATAATAATTATATTGTTTAATTAATGAATTATTATTTATCTTAGTTATTACAGTTCGTATAATTTATTTATTGTAATTATATTGTTCCTACTTTTTATAGTTTGTTTGTATATGTAGTTACATATTGAGCAATGCGTATGCACATATACACACAACCTAATGTCCTCCGTCATTTTGTTGTAACTAAAATGTTTACAACAAAATGTTTAACTATTGTCAATTTGTTGTTTGCGCATCTAGCTTGATGCGTAAGATTAAACAGCATAGGTTTAAATAGCACAAGTCATGCAAGCCTTGTGACATTGAGTCAGCTGTAACGCACGTGTGTTTGTTTTGATACTGTATTCCACAGCTCATGGGCCCCGAGGAGAAAGGAAAGTTCTACGCACAAGGTAGCAATTAGAGGCAAGCATAGCGCGCTTGTGTTAGTGCCCGTAGCATGGAGCCAGTGAGTGTGTTGGTTCCTATAACCAGCGGTTGCGCAGCTGTGTGTGTTGCCGCCGACCACTCCCGCACACGCACAACCTCTCAATGTAATTCTTTCAATCACTAACAAAAATTTTGAATTTAACAGATTTGATCCATTACATATTTTGGCTGCAAATGCGCCTTCTTTATGTTTTATAGAATTGAAATTTGGATAACAATTTTACATTTGATATTTGAAATTGTTTAGGTAATATTGCCGCAAGGTTCGATGTGGGCAGCATTGATTGCGCCGATACAATTATTAATAACTGTTTACTATATTTATTATTTAGTGGAAGGAGAAGAGAAATAATAATTTCTTTTGTCCTTCTAATTATTTCTATAAGCATTTCTTAGTTAAAGGCATTCTCATGATGAGGTATTCGGCCTTATCAGGGTGTCAAATATCCTTAGGCATAGCGTCGCCGCGTTGCGACGTTCCTATATGCTGGATATAATTTAAAATTAATATTTACTCTACATGGTTGCCAAATAACTCTTTTCAAAGTACTAGTATTCTAACATTGAAGGTTTTGGAATAATAAAGATACATTATACAAATTACTGTCCTCATTTGAAAAAAAAATAATATTGTAGTAAATAGTATAAAAAATTATAGATATAAACAAATCAAAATCATGTAATATCTTTTCATTTCATTCTATGCTAAGCCAAAAGTTTTTTATTAAAAGATTTTATTTAACAAATGCCAAAATGCGAGATTTTCTTATTTGTGTAAAAAAAATTGGAAAATTATTAAACAAAATTTTACGTATATTATTTTGTTAAAGAGTTTGTAATTATTTTCAAAAATAATAATATTTATCACAAGAATGTAATTATTAAAAAATTTTTAAATTACCTAAACTCTTGTCAGAAATTCAATTATTTTCAAAAAATCTAAAAAAATTATGGTCTATATTTCCAATAACCTTTATAAATAAATAACAATAATCTTGAACAAAGTTTAATTATTTTGAGGAATTTAAATAAGCTAGGTCGGATTTTTTTTTTGGAAAATTTTTGTGAAAACAAATGAACAACTTTTTCCTCTATAATTTAACCGGAAGCAATGGTCATCGAAAAACTACGTTTCTCGAACTTTGACGATTGTTTACACTGTTTTTTGCAACCGGAAATCGAGAGCAAACCATGGGGCTCTTACATGGGGCCCCCAAACTACAAGAAACTATTGAGACTTTTCAGGTTACACTTTTGTGCACTTTTTGCACTCACCGACTGGCCTAAAATAGGGACAGCGAAAAAGTTCGCTGTGAGATCAAACCAGTTCGCTATGACAGCAAACTCGCATAAATTTTTACTAATGTTGCTGCCACAACTAACATGTTCGCTGCCACTGCAAACTTCTTAGTTGTGGTAGCTAATTTTCAGAAATTTCACAGCAAACATATGTTTACTGCTGGAGCTAATTTCTTTTTTTTCGTGTTCCTTAAATGGTAAAAAAAACTAAAAAAAATCCCAAAATAATACTGAAAATCGAATTTTTTAAAGGAATAAAAGTTAATCAATTGATTTTAACCTATTTGCACTCTAATATACTTAAAAAACAAATTTATACACAAAAAAGTCGTAATTTCCAGAAAAATCACTCTATATATATATATATTTTGTGCGCTTTTTTGACAAAAAATCAATATTCCGACTCCATTATTACATTTTTGCATATGCAATTTTGTCACCAGAGACTTTTTTTCGCCGCTTTGCATCAGCTACAACTTTGCTATTGACAACTTTTTGCCCATTCCAAAACTTTTCAAGTTATTTGTAGTAATTTTTTTTTTAAGTTTTTGGACCCGACCAATCTTAAAACTTTTAATAAAATCTGTATTTTATAGTAATAGCTAAGAACAATTTTAACTATTTATTTTAAATTTTTGTTATTTTTTGCATTATAACAGAATATTACAATATTTTTAAAAATAATTAATAAGTCGAAATGCGTTCACTTTGTTTACTATTTTATTTGGTTTGTTAACAAAGGGTTTTTCAAAAAAAAAAATTTCCAGAAGAGGAGAATTATTTTCACTAAAATTCGAATTTTTAGGTTTTTAAAAACTGGATTATTGATCGAAAAAATATAAATTTTGCTGCAAGATTTCAAGCTAATCACTTTAGCGGTTTTGAGGGAAACATGCACACCGTAACAGTATTTTTGTAACATACAATTCAGTGATAATAGCGGTAATAATTTCATGTTCAGTTCTGACCTTTTGATGAGTACCGCGATCAAAATATTAATAACTTTAGTTTTAATGCACAGAATTTAATGAAAATATGGAAAACATTCTCGGTAATATATACTTTTAAAATAAACAATAAATTTTTTTTCAATTTTTTGAGTCCCAAAAAGATATGTAACCCCTTAAGTATAATTTCACAATTTTACTCAACAACACCAAAAACATACATTTAAGTCTATACTTAATTTCGCAATCTTTATCAAAAGCATGTAATGAGAATGTAATCTTTAAAGTCGTAGTAACTTTAAAAAAAATAGTTTTATAAAACATATCATTCGAAACAGGAAGCAAAACGCCTTCACTAAAACTGAATCAGTGAAATTTCACTGTGAATCAGTGACTCAATTCTCACGAAATCAGTGAGGAGTCAAACTTTTATCCCACTTAAATGGAAATCCGATATTTTTTATATAAATGTATAATAATGGAGATTAAAAAAGGGTACGTTTTTTGTCATAAACAAATGCAATAACTCAGCCGTCCAAGAGTTGAAAAAACTATATATGTATTGTTATACTTGATATAAATGAAAAATAAAAGCATAAAATAAAACAATCAATTTTTTTCCATAAAATACATGTATTAAACTGTAGGTGGTGCAAATTTCATTTAAAAATATTAATAATTAACTAGTGAGGAAATTTTTGAATTTAAAAAACTAATTCCTCCACCCTTGAAGCTAGTAGGTCGGATTTTTTTTTTTTTTTTGAAAAGATTTGTGAAAACACATGAAATTTAATGCCGTTTATACCAAATTGATAAAGTGAAAATTGTCAAAAAACGTACCCTTTTCTAATCTCCATTATTATACATTTATATAAAAAATATCAGATTTCCATTTAAGTGGGATGAAAGTTTGACTCCTCTAGTGTACTTTAAAAAAAAGAAAAATTACATGTTTTTAGTTAACAAATGGAATTATGCATAAACTATTTACCTGATCGAGTTGAATTTTTTTTGGGATTTATTCAGCTTCGCAAGGAGAATATTTCTGCTGAATTATTAACAATGTTATTAAACAATTAAAAAAGTGCTATTTTTAATAGTTTAAATTCATTTGCAACTAAACTAATTAATATTTTTTAACGTACGACCATTCATTTAAAAGCTATTTCCAAGCTCTACAACTTTCAATCACATTTTTTTCCTCTAAAATGTAACCCGTAGCGTCGGTCATCGAAAAACCACGTTTTCCAAACTTTGACGATTGTTTACACTATTTTTTGCAACTGATAATCGACAGCAAACTCTGGGGCTCATATGTGGAGCCCCCAAACTACAATAAACCACGGAGACTTTTTAGGTTGCATTCTTGTGCACTTTTTCGACCCAACGACTGGCCTATGATTCCCAAAGATGATATTTAAAAATAATAATAAAAAATGAATTCGATAATTTTCGTTTTTTTGCGTTTTAAACCTTAAGTACCCCGTCTTGTCCCACTCTTCCCTATATATTAACCCTTAGATGAATACATTTATTTATTCATTTAAATTGACCAAACTCGGTAGTGGGGGGTTTTACGGGTCTCTGATTACAAATCTGAGGTTTGTTTTAGAAAAATCAAAATGGTGGATCCAATTTCGGGTGCTTTGAAATGTAATTTAATGCATTCTGAACTAAATTTTTTTAATAAAAAAAATATTTTTTTGGAACTTGGATAAATTTTTGAGATGGGTATCCGTAAGGGCTATGAGCGAAGCCCCTGCTGGTTCCCTCAGTAACGTAAAAAAAAATTTGTTTAAAAAAATTGAAAGTTTTCGTAGAATTGGGAAATTTTCTAAACTTACAATTAGTCGAATATTGAAAATCATCGAAATAAGAATTTTTTTGAAAATAATTGAAATTTTGACATGATTTTGCTTCCTCGTGAGGAAGCTTTGTAGTCGTTAAATTTACAAAATTTTCAAATTTGCACCAAGATGAATCGATTGGTCAATATAAGGTAAAAATTTTATAAGATTTTATAGAGTTAATGACAATAAAAGTTGAAAAATTCCCATTTTTTTCAAAAAATCAGTTCTTTCATCAACATTATATTGTTGTACAATAAAATTTTACTAATTTTTTCAAAAATCTTATTCTTTGCATTAAAACGGATCGATTGATATATATAAAGTATATATTGTATTTGAATTTACGAAATTAATCACAATTAAAGACGAAAAATTCACACTTTTATTAGAAATTTATTTTCTTCTTATCGTAAAGACCCAGCGGGTACACTTTCCTTTTTGATAACTTCTAGTTATCGATTTGAGAAGATGTTAACATTTTTATGCCTTTTAGTTATCGTGTACCACCTGGGGAGGAAGCAAAATGTTTATGTAAAGAACATTTGGATATACAATTTGATTATTAAAATTTTTGAAAATATTTGAATTCTTGTGATGAATTTTATTTAAATTCCTCAAAATAATTAAACTTTGTCCAAGATTACTGTTATTTATTTATAAAGGTTATTGGAAATATAGACCATAATTTTTTTAGATTTTTTGAAAATAATTGAATTTCTGACAAGAGTTTAGGTAATTTAAAAAATTTTTAATAATTACATTCTTGTGATAAATATTATTATTTTTGAAAATAATTACAAACTCTTTAACAAAATAATATACGTAAAATTTTGTTTAATAATTTTCCAATTTTTTTTACACAAATAAGAAAATCTCGCATTTTGGCATTTGTTAAATAAAATCTTTTAATAAAAAACTTTTGGCTTAGCATAGAATGAAATGAAAAAATATTACATGATTTTGATTTGTTTATATCTATAATTTTTTATACTATTTACTACAATATTATTTTTTTTTCAAATGAGGACAGTAATTTGTATAATGTATCTTTATTATTCCAAAACCTTCAAATTAATTAATATACTGTTGAATGAATGCAAAAGACCGATTTTGTAAAAGTCAATTACTTACGACAATTAACGTTTTAAAAACATTATTTTGTATGCATTTTTTCGTTCTGCTTCTACTTCAATCACTTGCCCTGTGAAATTCACGCTTGGGAGCTAAGCCACGTTTTCTCGTGGACGAAAAATTCTGCATACTTTTTAATTTTCCATATTTTTATTAATTACAATTTAATGAATTGTACCTTTAGAGGTATTAATTAACAATTTAATTTTTAATCTTTTTAAAAAAATTTTTTAATGAATAACAAAATAAAAAAAAATGTTTTTAATATTTTTCGTTTTAATTTAACATATTTTATATTATGTACATTTTTATAAACAAAAATCCCTTTATTTATGTTTTTTGTATTAATTTTTATTATTACCAAATATTGTTTTAATAAAACAAAATTTTTTATTTTTAAATTAAAAAATTTTTTTTTCATATTTTTCGTTTTAATTTAACATATTTTATATTATGTACATTTTTATAAACAAAAATCCCTTTATTTATGCCCTTTGTATTAATTTTTATTATTGACAAATATTGTTTTAATTATTCTCAACAAAATAAAAGTTATTGCCCTGTTTTGTCATACTGTTATGCCTTTACGTAGGCAACCCGCTTTACTCCACTTTTCTGTTGTGCGGCCATTTTATCCCCAGATCAAGTCACCTACATCTGTCAATTGCAATCGTAGAAACAATATTGTGGCTCGTAGAAACATCGTATCGATACAAAATAAATTTTCACTAATTCTTTATTAAATTTATGTTGCGGGTAAAGGCCCGCTTTTTCGATTAAGTGCTTAGTTTTTTTTTAAAAAGTGATCAAAGTGGAAAAATACAGGAAAGTAGGGGAAGTGGGTTGGCAACACTAACCAGTTCTCGACCTGCAACACCGTTAAGGTTGAAAAGAAAGAGGTTATGTCAATGTTTTGACATTTTTACACTGCAGCGTTTTTTTGTGGTTTTGATGCTGATAAATTTTGTATTTACACCAAAATTTGTAATAATAGTTTAATGTGATATTAATAAATTACCAGGTTAAATCCGGCACTTTTGCCTATTTAAAATTTATGGTTTCAAAACTATACAAATTATGATACAACAAAATTTCAGATGCATTAATCACCGAAAGACGTTTATTTATATTGTTCATATGTTCATATTTAGGTATACATTTTTCTAAAGAGAAATACATAAATTACACTGCAAAATAAATTTTCTGTATATTTACAGGTTTTTTTTACAGAAATTTGTAAAATAACAATTTTCTGTAAATTTACTACACTGTAAAAAATCCTAAGGATATTACACAGACAAGGGGAAAAGTAACGCTTTAAAGAAGGTTATGTTGCCACATTGAATGCGGCACTTTTCCCCTTGTCTGTAAAATAGCCATATTTAATGTGGGTAATATTCTTAGGATTTTTTACAGTGTACATAGTCTGAATGTAGTAAAAAAATAGTCAAAATTATTACTGATTATTACCTGCTTTCAGAGTAGTGAATTTACAGAAAATTGTAAAATTGAGACTAAAAAGGGATTGTAATTTCTATACTTTTAGACGTTATATTACAAGTTTCTATAAAAATTGTAAAGCAGAACATATTTTTATGGTGATATTTTAGAGATTTGAGCGTATTTAAATATTTACAGCAACAAATTCTCTTTAAAAAAAGAGGAATTAAAATTAGCAAATATAATATTGTATTAATAATTTTAATTCCCAACATTTATATCAGTATTTTTACACTAAGCGATAAACTCATCATATTGCATAAATTCGGGAAACATTTGGGAATTTTATCAAAAGTACTAAAAAAATATTAAATTTCTTAAATTGAGAACAAAATTTTTGTTTCTTTCATAATATGCTAAGTTTCGAAGGAGAATTGAAAAAATTATATTTTCAATTTACCTTCGAAACTTAGCAATCATTACAAATTTTAATGGACACAAAACTTTGGCAGGGTGGCCACATTGTTAGTAAAGTCAGGGAAAATAATTTTTTATTAGTTAAGTCAGGAAGAACAAATTTTTGTCAGTAAATTGAAGGAAATACCAGGATATAGGTATTTCACTATAGGTGAAATTTTTTGCGGGGAAATTAAGGGAATTGAGACTAATTTTGAAAAATTACGAATTTTTTAACTTTTGTCCAAACATTAAAACAAAATATAACAATTTTTAGTTTATTTAGTTAATTTTTTCTATAAAAAGAATTTTGTCAAGGAAAATAATTTTAATGTCAGTAAATTGTCAGGAAAATTGATAAACTGAAACTTGTGGCCACCCTGCTTTATACTTTTTTCATTTCTTTCAATAAATAATTGAACTTTATAACATGTTAAACTAATTAATTTTAAATAATTAAATTATTGAATTTTTTAAGATTTGTGATTGCAATTTTTAAACAAGTTGTAAATTAAGATGTTCATTACATGAACATTCTGCTTCCTCTTTACGATAAGCAAAAACATATTTGTTTAATTATAATAAGAGTGCGAATTTTTGGTTTTAATGATGTTTAATTCTATAAATTCAAATAAAATATATACTTTATATATACCAATCGATCCGTTTTAATGCAACGGATAAGATTATTTAAAAGAATGAGAAAAATCTTATTGTACTGGAATATAATTTTGATGAAAGAACTAAATTTTTGATAAAAAAGGTAATTTTTTTGCTTTAATTGTCATTACCTCTATAAACTCTCATACAATTTATACTTTATATATACCAACCGATTCGTCTTAATGCAAAGAAGAAGATTTTATTTTATATTAACTTCAATATTCAATTAAAAAAAAAATTTTTGAAAAATTTTTTTTTTTTGAAAAAAGTAAAAAAAAATTTTTTTAAATAGATTTTGCTTCCTCGTGAGGAAGCTTTGTAGTCGTTTAATTTACAAAATTTTTAAAAATTCTTTTGACAAATTTTCTTCTATATGGGACTATGTTATATAAGACCCTGAACAATTCGACGCCTCCCGTTCATATAATGCTTATTCAAAAACGAATGCAAGATGATTCTTATTCACTTTTTGGTGCAAGACAATGCTTATTCGATTTTCCGTGCAATAAAATGCTTATTCAAAATTCTATGCGAAAATGTACATTCTGAAGTTAGCTTATTCTATGAATTTTATAAAATTTTCAAATCAGTTAAATTTATAATTGCAATTGCTTAAAAAATATTTTTTAATACGTGTGATAGGATCCGTGTTTAAAGTTTCTTATAACAATAGACACGTACTGAAATTCTCAGATATTTATTTGCAATTGAATATTAATAGGAAGATTTAGGGTTACATTTATTGTTCTGTCAGTGGCAATTGTTTTGCACACAATTTTGAATAAGCATTTTATTGCACGGAAAATCGAATAAGCATTGTCTTGCACCAAAATGTGAATAAGAATCATCTTGCATTCGTTTTGCAATAAGCATTATTTGAACGGGAGGCGTCGAATTGTCCGGATGTATGTATGTGTGTGTGTATGTGTGTGTGTGTATGTGTGTGTGTGTGGATCCCGATTTTTGTGAACACGATAACTCGAAGAGGTTTTAACGAATTCGGCTGAAAATTGCTAGGAATATTTATCATAAAAATATCTCGAAATGGATTGATGGACATTAAAAAATCTATTAAAAAAAAATTTTCTTTTACTTTTTTGAAAAAAATTTTTTTTTTTCAAAATTTTTTTTTTAAATTGAATATTGAAGTTAATATACAATAAAATCTTCTTCTTTGCATCAAGACGAATCGATTGGTATATATAAAGTATAAATTGTATGAGAGTTTATAGAGGTAATGACAATTAAAGCAAAAAAATTACCTTTTTTTAATCAAAAATATAGTTCTTTCATCAAAATTATATTCCAGTAGGGGAGACCGGGGCTAAACCAGACACGGGGTTAAACCGGACAAGTCAAATATTTCCGAAACCGTGAAGAATTTCAAATCGTGTATATAACCTATGAATGCGCAATTTCGTGATGCATATGCTGCATAAGGTTTTAGGGACGTGTCAATTTTCTTGTAATAATAGTTGCCGTTAATATATAAAAATGTCATTTCTTGAGGTAAAAGTAAAAAAAAATTTTCTTCATTTTTTTGGGTTTTTATCGTTAAAATTATAGTGCAAATATCATACGGCCATTTTTCTTTTAGCTCAAGGTGTACTGAGTTTAGTAGAAAAAAAGTTTAATGGAAAACATTAAGAAGAAAAAATATATTGCAGGTTAATTATTAGATGACGGTGTGGGGCTGAATCGGACATCGTGATTAAAAACAACCAAATCTTTGAATTCTTTAATTTATTTTCTATTAAATAACTATTTTATATTATATTCTTTGCTTAGAACCACTTTATAAATAAATAAATAAAGAATTTATTTTAAAACTCGAATTCGCAAGCGAGTTGCTACAAACAGACAAGCCTGAAAACTGTAATTCATTTTATATTATAATTATTACCGATTTTACATATTATATTATATTCTTTGTATAGAACTATCTAAAAATAAATAAAAGAAGAATTGATTTGACTTTTTTACCAAAAAAAAAGAAAATTTGTATCTCATTCTTTAATTAATTGGCCGTGTCCGATTTAGCCCCATGGGCTGTCCGGTTTAGCCCACCAATTTTCGTTTTTGAGGTAGTCATCTTCGAAGCAATATATCTCTAAAGCTATTGTACTATTTTTAAATCGAACAAGTGCGATTTGTAGGTGAAAGTACACGCTTCAAAACGGTATATTACACTTTAGCAAAAAGTATGTTTTTGTATGAGTTTTCTGGTCAAAGACCAAATCCGTCCGGTTCAGCCCCGGTCTCCCCTACAATAAGACTTTACTCATTTTTTTCAATAATCTTATCCGTTGCATTAAAACGGATCGATTGGTATATATAAAATATATATATTTTTTTGAATTTATAGAATTAAACATAATTAAAACCAAAAATTCGCACTTTTATTAGAAATTTATTTCCTTCTTAAAAATTATGTTGCTTTATAATAAAATGTTAATCTAGACTTAAAAACAAACTAAAAATCTTTATTTCATCAAGACGAATCGATTGATGTATAAAAAGAATATATTTTATTAGCATTAATAGAATTAAATAAGATGAAAAAATTCACTTTAAGTTTAAAGCAAATTTTTTGCTTATCGTAAAGAGGAAGCAAAATGTTCATGTAATGAACATCTTAATTCACAACTTGTTTTAATGTCCATCAATCCATTTCGAGATATTTTTATGATAAATATTCCTAGCAATTTTCAGCCAAATTCGTTGAAACCTCTTCGAGTTATCGTGTTCACAAAAAACGGGATCCACACACACACACACATACATACATCCGGACAATTGTTCAGGGTCTTATATAACATAGTCCCATATAGAAGAAAATTTGTCAAAATGATTTTTAAAAATTTTGTAAATTAAACGACTACAAAGCTTCCTCATGAGGAAGCAAAAAGTGAATATTTTGTTACTTGAGTTTTGAATTTTTCATTACATGTTAATGGAAAAAAATTATTAATGTTTCGAATAAGTTTAGAATTTAAAATATTCTTAAAAAGTAAAAATTCTATATCTGCGGAAATCAGGAAAAAACAAGAATGAATTAAATACAAATTAATAGTACGGTTTACTATAATTAGAATCGGTGACTAACTTTTTAATAATAAATAATTAATTAATAAAGTGATACATTTTACTAATAAGTTAGTAAAAATTACTATTTATTGGTAAAATTAATATTTTATTAATTAACTTGCAAGGGTTTCTGGAGTTACAGTCGAAGAAGAGCAAACAAATTTTTTTTACAAAAACAAAAAAATGTAACTTTTTTTAAAGGTTGTAGATTGAAAAAAGTAGAATTTTCCAACTAAAAACCAAAATATCACTTAGTAATTCAATTTTAAAAAAAATTTAATTTGAAAAATTTTACAGTGTGTTTAATTTAAATGCAGAGTTTTTCTAAAAACTGAATTTTTAATTGTAAAGAATTATTTGGTGTTTATCAACGTGGAGTTAATAATAATTAAATAATTTTTGATGATATACAAAATTATATGTTTTCTACTTATAATTTTACGGTATTAAAATTTATTTGAGATAAACTAAACAAAATTAAGTTAAATTGTATTTAAAATCAATTTTAATATAATTAATTCTTCTATTTGGAATGTTCATAATAATAATTATTTTTAAAAAATTAATTTGTTTTAATTATGTGTTGAAGTTATCGATCACTCGGAGTGATCGATAACTTCAACACATAATTAATTTGGAAACCGAGTGATAGAATCATTATTATTTTATTAATTTGTTTTAATTTAATTTTTGTTTTTAGGGGCCGTCCATAAACTACGTCACGCCTTAGAGGGGGGGGGGTGGAATTCATTTTTTGTGACGTTCTGTAGAAAAAATGGCGCTAAAGCATGTAAAAATTATGCAAAATAGTGTGACGTAGTTTAGTTTCAATTAATTAAAATTTTTTTCATTATTTTTATTTTTATTATTATTATTCTACTTATTAATTATATTAATTATTGTTATAATTATTATATAGCAATAGTGTAAAAATGAATAGAAGAAGGAAACACAATTTCTGCTGTTCTCTTTCTTTTCAACCTTAACTTTATGATAGATTTACTTTTGGAACTCAAAATCATTTTTCGGCCTATTATCAGTTTAAAATTGTCTAGAGCCTACAAATTTTATCCAATTTTGATGTTCTTGGTCTTAAGTGAAAGGAGATATAAATTTTCTAAAAGTTTCCCCGAAACCGTTATTTCAATTTTTAATTGTTTATATATTTTTTTGTTACTCAAAGTTAACAATTGATAAGAATATTAAAAAATCGTGTTTTTTTATTTTTCTATTCCTCATGATCGAAATCAATTTAAATTATTTATATAAGCATAAATTTGTCTCCATAAAATATAATTTTTTTAAATAATTGTTAATAACAATGATAATAATTAACTTTAATATTATTTTTTAACAAAATAGACATAAATTACTTAAATAAACATAAATTTGTCTGCAAAAATGCAATTTTGTTTAAGAAGGACCAGAGTTATCTCTTTGTTAATTAACATTGTTTTTCAACCATTTAAATATATTGAATTATGCATTATTATTTATCAGGTGGTCATACTAGACTAATTTAAATTGATCTCGATCATGAGGAATGGAAAAATAAAAAAACACGATTTTTTTCATTATTCTTGTAAATTGTTAACTTTGAGTAGCAAAAAAATATATAAACAATTAAAAATTGAAACAATGATTTCGGGGAAACTCTCAGAAAATTTATCTCCTTTCATTTAAGACCAAGAACATCAAAATTGGATAAAATTTGTAGGCTCTAGACAATTTTAAACTGTAAAGTGTAAGAATTCTACTGTGCGAGGCGTCCCGGGCACTGACAAAGCGCTGACACTGAAACGTAGTCGCGCTTCCACAAAAATTGCAATATCTCGAAAACTATTTGAGTCTCCATCGATTTCTTTTTTTTAAAGAAAAGGTGAAATTATAAGGAATATTTTATTAATTGGCGAGAAAACTTAAACATCGGTCCTGCTTGGAAATATTAAGATTTCAAAAAATTACAACAAAAAAATTCCAAATGGCGTAACTTCAACATATTTCAAAATTTTTTAAAAATTCTTGGCACTCTATTTTCTAGTATCCAATACTACAATTTCACCAACTTACAGCTTAATCCAAAGACCCCATGCAAATCGTATATTTACTAACAGAGTCTTACCCATATACTATCACTATTTTGTGATCTATATAAATATTTTTAATTTTTTTAGAAACTTATATCTCTTTTTTATGGTTTCGTGGCCAAGCCCCAAAACCCTTATAGCGAGACTTCGGTGTCCGTCCGTAGTTTTTACGTTTTAAGTCTTATGTAATAAGTCTTTAGTTTTAAGTCTTATAGCGAGACTTTGGTATAAGAAGATCTTAAGTCCTAAGACTTAAGACTTAACTTTGGTATAAGATGGTCTTAAGTTCTAAGTTTTTTTATGCGACATGAAAATACTCGAAAGTACTAAAAGAACCAGTTACTTCATTAAAATTTTTAAACAATTAATTAAAAAATATTAAGAATAAAAAGAAGAATTAAAACAATTATAACAAAAAAAATTAAAAATGGCGTAACTTCAACAAATATCAAAATTTTCAAACAAAATTTTGGCACTCTATTTTCTAGTATCCAATACTACAATTTTACCAAATTACAGCTTAATCCAAAGACTCCATGCAAATCGTATATTTTCTGACAGAGTCTTACCTATATACTATTTATTACTTTCTTTGTTTTCAAACTATATTTTGTGTTTGTATTTCTTTTTTTCACTGAAACTTTTCCTTTTCTTAATTTGTACTAAATATTTTTATTTGTACAAAATTTTTTTTTATTGATACTTTTTCGTTTGTTCCTACCGTTTTTTTATTGAAACTTTTTTGTATTTGTATTTCTTTATTTTGTTTGTACTAAGTTTTTTTATTGTAACTTTTTTTGTGTTTGTAGTTCTTTATTATTTTGAACTACGTTTTTTTAATTGAAACTTTTTATTTTGTGTATACATTTCTTAATTTTTCTGAACTACGTTTTTCTCATTGAATCTTTTTATTTTGTGTATGTATTTCTTTATATTAGTACTACGTTTTTCTTTCTCGTTGAAACGTTTTATTTATATTTGCACTATGTTTTTTGTATCAAAAAATTGATTCTCTGAGCTTTTGATCAGACTATGACTACTTTATGTTTTGGGGTCTCTGAAACCGAAACTGAAGTTCATTTAACTTTAAGGGTTTTGAGATAACCTTGAAAAAACTCAAAATTTGACCCCAAAATTTTTTAATCAACAAAAATTTTTATTTTCAAGTCTTACTATGATTACTTTATTTTTTGAGGTCGCTGAAACCAAAACTGAAGTTTATTTAACCCCATCACGTCAGGGTTTTGAGATAATCTCAAAAAAGAACTCAAAATTAAATCTCAAAATTATTTAATCAACAAAAATTTTCATTTTCAAGTCTTACTATGATTACTTTATGTTTTTGAGGTCGCTAAAACCGAAACTGAAGTTTATTTAACCCCATCACGTCAGGGTTTTGAGATAACCTCAAAGAATAATTAAAAATTTGACCCCAAAATGTTTTAATTAAAA
The DNA here is from genome assembly GCA_032872475.1 of Leptopilina myrica (nomen nudum). Taxonomy (NCBI): domain Eukaryota; kingdom Metazoa; phylum Arthropoda; class Insecta; order Hymenoptera; family Figitidae; genus Leptopilina; species Leptopilina myrica (nomen nudum). Next base: position 23,336,625 of record CM065460.1, on the reverse strand, counting down.
AATTTGGTATTTTCCAGTCTTACTACCACTACTTTATGTTTTTGAAGTCGCTGAAACTAAAAGACTTCAGTTTCGGTTTCAGCGACCCCAAAAACATAAAGTAATCGTAGTAACACTTAAAAGTAAAAATTTTGGTGATTAAAAAATTTTGGGGTCAAATTTTGAGTTTTTTCGAGGTTATCTCAAAACCCTGACGTGATGGGATTAAATGAATTTCAGTTTTAGTTTTAGCAACCCCAAAAACATAAAGTAGTAGTAGTAAGACTTAAAAATAATATTTCTTCTTGTTTCAAAAAAATGTAGTGTCAAATTTTGATTTTTTTTGAAGTTATCTCAAAACCCTGACGTGATGGGGTTAACCCATTTAGTTCCGAATGTCCGTATTTCTTTGTAAAAGTTTGAGCTTTCCGTTCTACGAGTTACAAATTTGCAAAAAAATCGGGACAAAGGTTTTTTTAGATTTGAGTGTCCTCTTTTAGAATCTGAAAAAAAATTTCAATTTCAATTTAATCATAAACAGTTGTAATTGTTTAAACAAAAAAGCAGTTTTTTAAAAGTGTTTTGTGTTATTAAAATTAGATTATTTACTCGAATTCGGTTGGGAAAGATCCGGGACAAGAAATATCGCGTCCAAAATGTTGAGACTATCAAATAGGTGTAATGCCGAAATTTTTTTTTCTAATTTCAAAATGGCGCCTTGAAAATGGCCGCCAAAGTATTGAAATTTTGAAAAATAATGTTAAAAAATATTAACATTATCTTTTTTAACTTTAATGCTTTATTTAAATAAAAAAAATGTTGTTTCAACAAAAAATATTGTTATCTGATATTATTTAACAATAATTTAAACATTTTTTATAAACAATTTGAAATCTGTGGGACAAAATGGTAAACAAATTTTTATTTTTATCAATTATCATTTATTTTTGCACTAAAAATGAATAATAAAAATTAATAACTTAATTTAAACTTTTTTACAATGTTTAAGAATGTTATAAACAATTTTTATAAACAATTTGCAAAACATGAAATAGAATTCTCGAAAAAAATAATTTTTTGATTATATTACGTTCTCTTATTGTAATCAAAATGTTGCTAAAGGTTTAAACTTTCATTTAACTTCTTTTCTATCCCACTAGCTTTCTTTTTGCCATTAAACAGGAAACTAAAGTATTTAATGCTTATAAAAAATTTGTTAACAATTTATATAAATGTTATAAACAATTCATATAAATAATTAGTTAAATATGAATTACCATAATAGAAAAAACGCATTTTTTTATTAAATATTGCACTCTTTTAATCCAAATCTTTGTTAAAGAGATAAACTTTCATTTAATATTATTTAACAATATTTGAAAATGTTATAAACAATTTTTATAAATAATTTGAAATTCGTGGGCCAAAGTAGTATAAATTGGTATAAAAATGTGTGAAAATGTGTATTTATAAATCAATCACGTGTGATCGGGATAGGCTGGATCTGCAATCTGATCTCGATCGTCTCAATGAATGGCCCATCAAGAATAAATTGTTGTTTAATGTTAGTAAATGCCATTTAGTGTCATATTCCAGATCCAACACAGATCCTGACTTTCTCTATCACATTGGTTCTGACACAATTTCTAAATTAACAGTTATACGTGACCTTGGGGTAATGCTTAATAGTTCTTTTGACTACGATGACCACATCCACTACACAATTAATAAAGCCAACAAGGTCTTGGGATTTGTCATGAAAAATGCCTCGAATTTCAAAATTAAACTAGCCATAAAAATATTGTATTTTACGTTGGTTAGATCCATCATTGAATTTGCGTCTATTTTGTGGAGGCCTTATCAGGAGTACTTAATGACCGCTATTAAAAGAATTCAGAATAGATTTATTCGCTTCTTGGCAAGGCAAACTGGCGTACCACACGACCGCTTTGACCATGATTATACAGATTTAAGAAGATTGTTTAACATTCCAACACTGTCTCAGAGATTTATTTTTGCAGATCTTCTACTTTTATTTAAAATTATTAATGGTTTTTTAAATTGTCCTGAACTATTGTGCCTGTTTGGATTTTTTGCACCTAAACGCTGTACTAGAAAAGTTCCATTATTTAAATTAAAATTTATTCGAACTAACTATTTAAACAACTCAGTGGTCAATTTTGAAATTAGAAAAAAAAATTTCGGCATTACACCTATTTGATAGTCCCGACATTTTGGACGCGATATTTCTTGTCCCGAATCTTTCCCAACCGAATTCGAGTAAATAATCTAATTTTAATAACACAAAACGCTTTTAAAAAACTGCTTTTTTTGTTTAAACAATTACAACTGTTTATGATTAAATTGAAATTGAAATTTTTTTTCAGGTTCTAAAAGAGGACACTCAAATCTAAAAAAACCTTTGTCCCGATTTTTTTGCAAATTCGTAACTCGTAAAACGGAAAGCTCAAACTTGTACAAAGAAATACGGACATTTGGGACTAAATGGGTTAAATAAACTTCAGTTTCGGTTTCAGCGACCCCAAAAACATAAAGTAATCATAGTAAGACTTGAAAATAAAAGTTTTTGTTGATTAAAAAATTTTGGGGTCAAATTTTGAGTTTTTTCAAGGTTATCTCAAAACCCTGACGTGATGGGGTTAAATGAACTTCAGTTTCGGTTTCAGCGACCCTAAAAACATAAAGTAGTCTTAGTCTGATCAAAAGCTTAGAGAATCAATTTTTTTGTGTGCCAGTGTAATTATTATAATTAAAATTAATTAATTAAGTATAATTTTAATTATATTTATTATTATATTATAAATGTTATAATAATTTTTTATTTTATTTATTTTATAATTTTTAATTTTTGTAACAGTTTTAAAGGTTTAGCAAAATATTTAGAGTCTCTAATTTGCTTAATTTTTTTTTAAATCCGTCTTTTAATTATTTTTCTAATATTTATTTACTTTCATATAATTGTATTTAATATAAAAATTAATTTTTACTTATTTAAATTGCATTACATTAACATTTATTTAAAAGGGAGGAGGAGTCATCAAATAGTAGTGAAGTGTATTATAGCGAAGCGCCAACTGTTATCTTGAATAATAAAGAAGATGATTATCTTTATGATGGGCATCAAGATGTTCATAAAGATGATGATGATGATGATGTACTATTAATTAACATCAGTTATAAAGAAGTAAATATTTTTTAGTTTAATTGTTTTTATTTTATTTATTTTATTTATTTTATTTATTTTATTTATTTTATTTATTTTATTTATTTTATTTATTTTATTTATTTTATTTATTTTATTTATTTTATTTATTTTATTTATTTTATTTATTTTATTTATTTTATTTATTTTATTTATTTTATTTATTTATAGATATGTCACCACAGTCACTGCAAACTTTATCTCCAATAGTATCTGAGTCATTATCTGAGTCTTCATCGAAAATATTTCGTCGAAATGTGTACAAAAGAAGAAATTTTTAGAGGCAGATTACAATCGCCTTGAATCAATTATAAAGGAGATTAATTTATTTTCAAGAAATTAAAAATAAAGATTTTAATACAGATTTTTTTTAATATTGTGAGTAAATAATGAGTTTTTGAATATTGGGGGTGAGTTGTCTGAACATGTTAAAAGCATAAAGCGCTATCCCAGCAGCTCGCTTATGAGACTTGGGGTTCGAGTCCGCCTTACCCTCATGTGTGCTGTAGTTGTGAAGATTATTCTTTAAATTAAACTCAATTTTTTATTTTATAAGAATGCAAAATTTGAATCATTTAAATTTTTTAAACCTTTTTAAATAATAATTTCACTAAACAAAATTTTAAATAATTTTTGGAAACTTTCTGGTAACTTCCAGGAAGTTTCTATGGGAAGTTTGCTGGAAGTTTTTGTGCTATGTGGGTTCCAAATTCCTTATCTTAGTATTTTACAGGTTGTTTTTTTTGTTTCTATTTCAGAATTGTTTCAGGGTATTACTTTTTTCTTCCAGAATTTTAGCTAATTTATTTCAGCTTTTTTTGTTAAATTGTTCAACATTCTTTTTGCCAAAGTTTATTTTACAGATATTTTATTTTTAGCTGATTAATTTTATATTGTTTAGCGTTTCTGAAAATATAATATTTTTGTAAAATAAACTTTGTCAGATTGTAATATAAGAAAGGAATCACGTATACATTCTAGTGGTGGGGTTAAAAAGAAAAGTGGGATATTGTAGTTATATACACACTGTTATAAATTTTTGTAGGGTTTTCCAGAAACAAGCAACGGAAATTTAATGCAGTTACATGTTACGTAAAACTTAGAAACGTTTTATTATTTTCAGATACATAAGTTGTTACATCCCTAGATATAACTTTTCTGAAATTTTTCTAAAAATTATTTAATTCAATAAAACAAAATACGAATAAGTCTAAAATAGACTTATTATTAATTACATTCATCTTAATTATTATAAATTAGAATAAATAGTGTTAACAAATTAATTAGTATGAGTGTACCGCCAGATTTGTGAAATTCTTTGACGATAAACCAAATACCCTTTAGATGATGCAGGAAGCTGCCATTTCCAACAAGTTGTGTATAAAGTACCTAGGTTGAAAGTAAAACGTCATTAAATTTGAATTTAAATAAATTATAATGGAGTTTTTAAGTACTGACATTTATAAAATATGTAATTTTTAATATAGATATTAATAAACAAAATAGTATTTAAAAAAATTGTTTAAATATTATTTTCTTTCTTCATCAATTTAAAATTTTCAGGAATTAGTTTGAAGTTTTATTTTCAGAAATACTAAAAATTTAGAAAAAATGTTTTTAAAATAATGAGAGAGAGATGTATAATTATTTTAAATTGTTCATGTTTATTTTTATACATTAAAATTTTTTTTACAAAAAGATTCACAATTTTCATAAAATGATTGTAGAGTAGTAAATGTAGAATCAACTTCATCAATTCCTTTTACAGCAGCACTTATTTTTGTAAGCCTTTAACGTAGATACCACTACCACCACTACAGCAGTTTCTTGACAACGCCGCTAATTGGTTTTTATTATATGACGCGGTCAAGAATACTAGAGACAGGAGGGCTAACTGTAGTAGTGGGGATAGGACAAATATAGGATGATTATGAAGGCGTGATTATATTGCGCCAAATATCGTGTTTTGATTCTACACTTCCAATCACACACGCGTATCATGTATTTAAATCTATAACGTAAGAGTGTGCGAGATGTGCAGAACCGAAAGAAGATATTTGGCGCAATCTAGCCACGCCTTCATAATCCCACTAATACTGATTCACTGCTGTGAGTGAGAAAACAGCCGAGTTAGCCCTCCTGTCTCTAGTCTTCTTGGACGCGGTCATGGAAAATTAGGCAGTAGTTTCAGCCGGCATGTTAATTCCATAATAGGATGATTGAAAGTAGCGTGCATTTCATAAAGTAAAGAGTACTGGATTTAATCAAAATTTAGATTTAAATTTCTATAAGGATAATATTGTGAAATTAAAAAGAGTTAAACGTTTGTAATATTACAATGATCAAAATGACAAGCATATTTTTTACGTTTATTTTTTCTTGCTGTTTGAAATCCAACAATAACATAGCGTGGTTTCTCTAATTGCGTTGATGTTTAAATTTGCCACAAAACTTTTGAACTTGTGGGAATTTGAGGATATTTATACATTTCCCAAAAATCTAAAACTTATTGAAATTAATGAATCCTTTTCAATAATTTTAATAGTTATATTTTATTATTATCTGCAGGTAGAACGTATGGAACCATCCATTCAAGTTTATTGATGAAAATTTTAAAGTCTTCATGACCTCCTTGTCCTGTTTGAAATATAGAATTCATGCCAGAACGTGCTCTTGTTAAAATAAGTTCATGTTTAGCGTTCATAATAATTTTTGTATAATCTTGGGCAAAACCAAAAATCATACTAAGTGGTATAGTAACATTAAAATAGCCATTTTCCAATACAAGTCTCGCATCAGCCGACATTCTTGAATACCCAGCATTTTCAATAAAATTTAACTGTGTAGGAGTTTGCGAGACATAATTTTTTATAATTGTAGTATGTCTAACGTATTTACAGCGGTCAATTTCAATACCATTTAGTTCATAAGGAATTTCATCAAACAAAAAACATACAGCATTATTGCTTAAATTCACGTTTTCTGTAAGAATAATTCCATCATATTTAGTTAATCTCCAAAAAATGTGTTATGAATTTTTACTGGGTAAAATGCATAAATCTTGATGTTGTACTGCGATTCGAATTTCATTACTATTGTTAAAAGATAAAGAAGCATACGGTTGATGAGCATGAATTTCATAATGAGCTATAGACTCATCAAAATTCACTGCTGCGAAGTAAATCCCAACAATTTACCAATCGAGTCAATAGGTTTAAAATCAATTGGCAAATTTGATTTAACTACACTGTGCAATATATTATTATTTGGTTTTATACTAATGAGAGTTCTGATTTCTACAGAATTTTGTATATAAGATTCAATGTCTTTAATTTCATAACTTTTAGTTGCAATATAAATTATTTGATTTTAAATGTAAAACTAATTATTTCTTATATCAATATTAAGAATTGAATTAAAAGTCAACACTTCAACAAGACCAAGTACATAACTTTTATTTGAATTTAGTTCTATTGGAGGAAAATGTTCAGCTTCAAGAACTGAAGAATTTCCCGTTAACGTTAAAGTAAATAAATCACTCACCGTGCTACAGGTTTTGTACTGAAAGTTTACAATAGTTACACACTTTTATAGGGGTGGTCACCCTAAGAAAATTTTTGTATATTAGTTAGTATCTTCGAATGTTTTTTGTTATTGTTATTATTTGAGAAGACAAAGATTTTTGTATAGTTTTGAGGTAAATAGTCGTAAGAGTCTCTTTGTAACGTGAACGTCGTAAAATTTCTGATTTTAAATGATCGAAAATTTTTTTTTCTCAGGATGCTAAAATCATCGAAATTAACTATTTTAAATTAGTAAAAATCGTTATAATTATCTTTATATATCGTACAATAATACTTCAAATGAATATAATTAATATTGTGCTTTAAAAATTTTTTTCATTAACGTTTAAAAAATTGTGTCTTAGCCCTAAGGTGGACACTTTTTTGACCCCAAGGTGGTCACTTTTGATTTTTTATGAAAATGTGTTTATTCGCTATATTTATTAACATTTATCGCTGTGAATGTGAATTTTATCAATTTTTAAGTTTTATGATGAATAGTAATGAAATAGAATTATTTTCAAAATTTTACTGTCTAATACATACACAAAAAGTATCATTTTTGACGAAAGGACAAAGTGCTACCCAATGTGTTCCTGAACCATCCTTGTTATCAAGATTGTTTATTCCTGATTCATATTGATGAGGACTACTAATAGGCAGTTCATTTCGCATAAAAAACCGCGAAAATAAGGTATTTTTATAGTTTTGGCATACCTTAACAAATGAATGTTGGAAATCTGATAAATATATGCATTTGTTGTTATTAATAAGGACCGTAATATTAATGAAGAATATATAGAAAAGGATTTAATTGCTTCACCTAATTAAGCATTAATAAGTCCAGATGATTTAGAAAATTATAAAAAAATTCTTGTAGCTACAAATGCACATCGAAATAATTATAGTTCTAGTAAACCTGTCGACATTAACAGGAGTTTTAAATACATTGATGTAATTTCAAAACTTTTTAAGAGTACACTAAAAAAGGGTAGAGGTATTTTTAAAGTGAAGAAGAAGCTTGAAAGTAAATTACCTCAATTTATTATTACAAAGAAACACTATAAACCTGACTACATCTATTAGGATGATCCAAATGAACTTGTTGACCAATTACGTCTGCTAGTAGCCTCGCAGCAAGCTTGTAATCTTAGTCATAATAATAAAATTATATTAATTATTGAGGAACTACGTGAAGCTCGCATTATATATTAGAAGAGTACTATCAAATAAAGCTTAGTCTTGAAATGAGCATTGATGTTTATGGACATTCTTTGTCACGACCTACTGCAAGTCGTGGACAACCTGGACCTTTTGGAATTGGTTTTAAAATTACTCCAAGTGGATAGCTATTGATGACTTAAATATTCTTATACAATCAAAAAAAAGGATATACTCCCAACTGGACAACAGAAATATTCACTGTGGACCAAGTCAAATCGACAAAACCAGTTACATACAAGCTGAAAGACTATCAAAATCAATACATCGAAGGTGATTTCTATGAGAAAGAACTGCTAAAAGTCCAATATCCAGATGTTTATCATGTTAAGAAAGTCCTAAAAACTCGTGGTAATTACGTCTATGTAAAATGGTTTGGATTTGATAGCTCACACAATAGGTTTGCTCTGATACAATATTGCGTTCTAGATTGAGTTTTTGCATTTTGTAAACAATACACATAATCATCAAAGTATATGTTTTTCTTAACAATTACAGCTTTCACACCTTTAGCCTTTTTTATAAAATCTTTGTTTTCAATTCGCACATTGTACATCTTGCTCCGCAAGCCAACAAATTCGGTCACGATTTTTTCACTACACTCATCTTTCATCAATCCTAAAACTTTTTTGTTGGCTTGCGAAATACCGTACACGTTATTAACCGGAAAATCTGACGTATCGAATTTATCAATATCTGCTTTTATGTTTGCATAAATGTCGGTGCATCTGATTTCGTAGATGAGGCTATCAGTGTAGTATTCCAAATAAATGGATTTTAGAGATGTGTCTGTCTGTCAGTCTGTCTGTAGAAATTTTTGTCTCGACGCAACAACGTGCGGAGCGCGAAGCGCGACGACCGGTAATCGCGCGCCCCGAGGCGCGCTCAAACCAGCGAGCGAAGCGCGGAGGAGAATGTGTCCGCCCGGAGGGCGGGCAGATTTTATTAACATGTAATCATAATGGAAATCATAGATTAATGTTTTTGAAATATTTAAGACTGTTAAACCCACATAAAGTTGCTTGTTTAGTAGTACCTCCATTTTTCTAAGTTCTTCTTCGAGTTGTATTAAAATTAATATATGATTTTAACCACATGGATTGTTTAAATTTCATTACACGATGAATTTTTACTAATACAAGACTATTTGCCAAAGCTTGTTTTAACGCGCGATGATGGAGAACGTTTTTTTTCTTTGGTAGGAGGGTAGTTAAGAGCTTTTCCTCTTTAGATCCAGGTGGCTTCGAGCGTTCCGGGCAAAACAGAAAATCACTATGCTTATCATGCAAATCATCAGGGTAATCCATATCAACTTCTAAAATATAGCCAATTGCCTCATCATCAGAGACGTTAAAATCAAAGCTACTGTCAACATTTTCTATCCACTCGAAGCCACCATAGGGAAGTGACTGAATCATTGCCCAACCGTAAAGGTTATTAGCATCAAAGTAGACGATATAAGATGTCTCTTCACTTTTATTATGTTCCTCCATATAATGATTATTAGCTTTCGCATAACGATTGGTGCATTGACTTACTCCACCTCTAATTCCGCGTACGATAAACTTTACCATATCGATGTCAGTGAGGAGCTCTAATCTTATATTCGTATACTTTAAAATAGCATCCCATGTCAATCCAGGTAACGTGTAGTAATGATCTGGATCGAGACCGTACGCGATTAAACATTGATTTCTAAATTTTTTTAAAAATGTCCGCGAGTAACAAAATATCTGTTTGCATATACAGGTATATATAATCACTCAAATTTTTACAATCAAACTGAGTCCACACATTCTGCGCATGTGCTTAATCATCATCAGAGACGTTTGAATCGTTTAATGTGCTATAAAATTTTTCTTTTGACGGTAATTCAATTTCATCAAGTTTTTCCTTTGAGTCGATATACTCGTAAGGAAAAACTCCTCTTCGCATTAACAATTTGATTTTATCTACACTGTAATTGGAAAAAACTGTGTTTAAAATTTTATATTTGTCAAGGTAGGATGCTAACTTGTCCAATGATGATGCCATGAATTTAAAAAAATCGATTAACCGCAACTTGAGGCTACTACCTTTTACATTTTTAGTGAAACTAATATACTTTTCTTTATTTATCGACTTAACACTTCAATTGGTACAAGATTCTTAAATAAATTGTCAATATTGTCAACCACGTTCTTTAATTCAGCTGAAAACCACTCTGCTGGAATTTCTTCATCTCTAGGAGATGCTTCATATATGGACAACGAGTTATCAAAACCACACTTTAAATTGTTATTTCCCGACAAATTTAATATTTTTACGTATTTTTCAAAAATTTAATAATTTCTTTATATAATCCATTAAATAAAAACATAGACGTACTATTTAACCATGTCTAAAAACATAGTTTAAAATAATACATTATCATTATAAATCTCAATATAGAAAAGCATAAAATAAAACTTATGACTAAATATTTTAATATTTCATTCATATTAGTCATTAACACTTGTTACTAGTCATGTGAATAAAGGAGTAAGATGAATCAACGAACACTTAGAATAGATAATTTTGTTGTTTTAATTGTCGTATTTGCAATTAACAATTAATAGTATAAATATCATTTATTCTTTCCATAAAGGTGCAAGTTGAATTATTTGTCACTTAGAAACAAGTTTCTTTCCCGCAAAAAGGTGCAAGATAAATAACACAGGCCTACAAATTTCAGATCCAGAAACGGGATAAGTCATTTTCGATGTAATTTATCACCCTGAATCCAAAACTGACAGCGAAATTGCTCTATCATGTCAGGATTCTGAGATATTCTAACCTAAAAGAGTGAAAAAGGCCATTTTTGGCAACATTCTAAATTTTGTAGGCCTGTGTAATTTAACATTTAGAAAACGTGAAACTATTAATTTATCGCAAGAACTGTTATAAAGTTGTGAAAGTTACATAAGTGTTACATAACAAACTGTAAAATTCAAATTAATTGGAATAAAGACAATTCAAGAACCAATTATTATAACGACATTGCTATTCTTATTTCAATGATAACCGAATTATAAAACGTAAGTAACAATTTGTAAAAATTGTAACTTTGTAACCTTTATTATTATTGTAAACAATAAATTAATAAAACGGAATATTTATATTGGTTTTAACGCAAACCCGAAGTTTTGACAAGTGATCACGATCCTACTATAAAAATAAATATCAGGCCTTACCAACCTAATTATTCAGCTAACTGGCTTTACAATCTATGTTAAATAAACTATTAATTTATTTAAAAGCTTCGCTCTCGCTCGGAACGTAACAGCTGATTTGGTGACAGCGGTGGAATTGTCACTTTTGTTATAAACAAATTAATTATTCAAAAAAATACATAAAATTTTAAAAAAACGATTCTAAGTTAAGCGTAAAAACTAACTCTAAATTCAAAAATCACATTTATACCCACATTCAACTAACTCTTAATTGTTTACAACTATAAACAGTTTTCTAATTCCTTCAATAAATCCTATATTTGAGCTGTCTTTGCGCCGTCTGTCGAATTTCAGCTCGGAATTGAGAATAGTTTGCGCCGTCCGGCGGGACCGTTCAATTAGGCAATTAAGGATTTCCTTTATTTTAATTTAAAAAAATTATATATGCATATATATATTTTTTTGTGAAATTATTATTGAGCCGTTTGGCGAATTTTAATCGATTAAACTACAATTGCGCCGTTCGGCGAATTTTAATTGATCAAACGACAATTACGCCGTTCGGCGAATCTGTGCATTTATCTACTGCTTTTGCAACCTCCAAATATTCTTTGACTCATTACAATAATTGTGAATTGTTTTTCTTAATATTTTAAAGTGTTAATAAGAAAAATTATTAAAGACAATAAATATACAAAATTTCATTAATTTGCAGTTAAAATTATGTGTGATAAAATTCCGACAACAAAGAAAAATAGAAATCGAGGAGGAATCAAGGCACAAAGAAGATTTAATATTGAATCATCATTAGAATCAGAAAAATTTGTAGAAAATTTTAAATCAAAAAACACGATCAGAGAATTAAAAACACAAAAAATTTTCTAATTTTTTCGAAAAATTATTGAATAAAACTGAACAAATTTTTAAAAAGTAATAAGTGTAATTAAAAATCAATCATTAAAAAAATAAAATCTTATTAAAATTAATGTGTCTTGTTTATTGTTGTATGATAATAGTATACCTAATATTAATTGCAATAATTTGGTACACAAGTCCAAAAAGAAAAAAAAGGAAATAAAAACCAATTAAATAAACAATATACTGATCAATAAATTGATTATTTAACAACCAAAAAATAAATAATCGGAAGTTAAGTGAATAGCTTGTAATGATCTTAAATTTTATTGACAAAGGATTTGCTCGCCGGATGGAGTCCGGGTTTAAATACAGATTATCTTTTATCAAATAAGTTAATAAAATGGCGTAAAGCGTCATTCCAAAATTTAAGCAAGCTAGTTAGTCCATTTAGTGATATCGATAGGAATGGTAAAGTCAGTAACTAAGCAGAGTTTTAAACCTTCGTAAGAAAATATATTCAAAACAAGTAAAGAAATATCAAACAAAAATATTAATTAATGAAGGTGAATTTAAAATGAACTGAAAGAAATATAACAATAAATAAGAAAATAAATGACTCGATATAATGTAAATCTAATACCAAAACGAAATTAAATAAAACCTAAACTAGCTAATGTTACGTCTCAGAAGGAGATCAGTACTAGTAATGTTGCCTGATTTATTTACAAGGACTAAAACCTTGAACTTAGGGAACAGGCTAAAGAAATCATATGCTTTAGATCTAGAAATAATTTGTCCTTTATTTTATTCGACAAAATGTACAATCTCCGTTGAAATTAGCTGGTCGGCAGGTTGAGAGAAGTAGTAATAATTCCACTGAAAGCAGAAAATATTACCGGTTTTAAAACGGTAAAACAGGACAATAAAAAGGTAAGAAAATGAAGGGTTACTTACCAGCAAATAACATTACACATTACACATGTGCGACATATTCTTCTGTTTCTCATTATACGTGGGCGATACATTTTATAAATTTGAAGGTTCAAGTAGAGGACAAATATTTTTCTCTTTTATTACCTGACAATATATATATATATATATATATATATATATATATATATATATAAGCGATTCCACGTCAAGTGATCAAGGGGTCTTTTTGTGTAATGTTTATTTAAATAATTTTTTACTCTTAAACAATTAAACATACAAATTTGACAAAGTACATTTTGGAAAGGTTTTTTCATGCTCTTTCGATTGGAAATAAGCATTTTGAAAAAAAAAATTTTGACCCAAAAAAATCAAAATTAAAAATAAATTTCAATTTTTGAGGGAGATGGATACGATTTTTTTAAAACGAAAGCTGAGGTTTTTTCCTAAAAGGACATATAAATGATAAAGTGCGACTAGAACGTTTAATAATATAGATTTCTTCTTTACCAGCTATACCTGGACCCAAATATGTAACCCAACCTCTCTGTCAAATCTCTCTAATCATAGAAGCACATTTCTTTTAAAAAATGTGTTTCTACAAAATTTTTCGAATTAATTAAATAAAAAATAATAATATGGATAATAATAAGGAATTTTTTGAAAAATTTTTTGTCACATGCTTATATATTTTTTTCTAAAGGGTAAGAAGTTTTTTTCTGCTTTCTTTTTCACTAATTAAAATATAACCTTAAAATACATATTTTAATTTTTAATTCTAAAATAATTTTTTAATTTTTATTTCAGATAATTTAAAAATTTAATCGTTTTTGAAATCTTTTGTGAGCTGTTTTGTTTTTTTTTTGATTATGTATTTGTGAAATATTCATCCTCTGATGAGGAGCCATATATGGCTTGAAACTAGTTAGGATTAAAATAATAAATGTCATCTTTAAAAACCGTAAAATAGGCCTTTTTCATTATCTTACAAATAAATATTTAATACGGTCAAACAAACAAAAACTACTATTATATACTGGCCTTAAAAGTAATAAGACTCTACACTAATCAACATGAATTATCTCCTTCCGAAAATTATTCTCTTATTTATCCACTTTCGCAAAATGCATAGTTTCAAACCTGTAAAATAGCGAACCGTCAGATCGCTGGTCAACACAATTATTGTAAACATAAGAGAACTGATACTTCGATATTCTTTCATGCAAAACTTAACACCGCGAGTTCTTGACTTCTCAACGCCCGGATTACTGCCGAGTTATTGCTCCGTATTCGTCCAACATGGGAAATGTTTCCTTACTTATTACTGAAAATAAATGCCGGTCATATTAATTGGCAGTAAGACTAATATTCATCGGTGGGGACATCAGCTGTCATAACACTGGCCGCAGCCACCTTGCGAACCAGTCGTCGTCGTGCAGTGCCCCTCGCGGAGACTAAACGAACTTTCAGGAACTCTTTTTCGACGGTCGATAAATGACCGGAATTAAGTACTGTCGCGCATCGATTACCTACCGAAAATCTTTGTATGAAGTGCGCGTGAGACTCACCAAGAAGACGAGATGCGCATCTGCTACTGCGTCCCCGTCGGCCATTTAATTGTCATTCTCGTTTTGTCGTTGTATTGACAGGTCGCAGTAGACCGCTTTCTGATAATAATTAAAATTTTACCTAATTGTGCACTCTTTCCTGGTGAGGATGAGCCGTGGGACAATGAGGGGACGTCGGCGTATCTCCGGTGAGTCTCGAAAGTGTTGATGTGTTGTCTCCTGAAGATTAATCGCTCAGAATTAAATTGTATCAATTTTCTTTGTTTCACGACATGTCATTTGTGTAACTTTTGAACAGGTCCCGTCTGGACCTGTAATTTCGTGTTATTAAATCAAAAATGAAAACAAACTAACTTGTGGTTTCTCTTACCCAGCGCTCTCCTTGAAAAGATTGAGCTAGCGTAAAATTAATTAAATTTTAGGTTTGAATATTTTTCCATAAAATATCTCTGGCGTCGGGCAATTAATTCAACAACAAAGTAACGTGTGTTTTGTTTAATTTGTTGATTCTAAATTCAGTAAAAATAAATTCATGAAATAAAATAACCTTATTTAGAGTAATAAAATTAATAGTAATTTCACAAATAAATATTAACAACAATAAGACACCCGTTATAGTATGTAAAAATTTATGTATCTTGCCAAGTCATATTATTAATAACACCTCTCTACATTTTCGTTTTTTCTCAAAATCATGCTGTGACGATTTGGAAAAAAGTACCTACTTCTTTGGAAGCAAAGTCTTAAAATTAGAAATATCTGACATATCAAGTGAAATTAAATACTTATATAAAAATTTACATTTTTTTAACATAAAAATTTTACAATTAACTAATAACGAAATGTTCACAGAATTAAAAAAACAAGTTTATTTAAATCTAAACAAATATCAATCAAAACTAAAAATTTTTTCAAAACTTATAATAGAAAAATTAAAAAGTCAACAAATTATTAAAATTAAAACTAACGAAAATTTAATTGAAGATTTAACTTCGTTAAATATTCCTAAAAATGTCTCTAATATTTTAGCACTAGGAGGTAACTTTGGATTTCCATATTCCTCAAAGCAAATACCAATTCCTAATATAATTTCAAATATAGAATACGGCATAAAAGATATTCCCTCTGATACTAAAAATACAATTAAAGGGAATGTGTCTTATTGGTTACAAAATTTAATTTTTAATAAATCATATCTTAATTGCACTCAAAACAATCTAATTAAAAATATTAATGAAACAAAAAAATGTTTAAAGTCTAATAAAGGTATTATTATAACCACTGCCGATAAATGTAATAAAACTGTCATTATAACAAAAAATGATTATATTTCGAAAACACTTAATCTTTTAACTGATACTAATACTTACAAAAAATTGAATTCTGATCCTACAATCTCAATTCAAAATTGTTTGCGAAATCTTCCAAAAATCCTTTTTAAATAAAAAATACTTTGAAAAAAATACATATAATTTTCTTAATTGCACAAATGGTGTTGCTTCAAAATTTTATGGATTACCAAAGTTACATTAAAATAACATTCCTATGAGACAAATTACATCTTTTGTAGGCAATCCAATATATAATTTATCAAAACTTTTATCAAAAATTTTTTAAAAATCTTTAAATACTGATAATTACCACTATATTAAAGATAGCTGGGATTTTAAAAATAAAATTAATAATATTTTTATTCCACCAAATTTTACTATCTTTTCACTCGATGTTGTTTCCATGTATACAAACATATCTTGGACACTTATCAATAACACTATCAAAAGCAAATGGTCAGAAATTGAAAAACATACAAACTTCTCACAGGATGATTTTCTTCAAGCTTTAAATTTATGCTTAAATTTTGCATACTGTCAATTTCAAGGAGAATTTTATAAACAAATATTTGGCTTACCAATGGGCTCCCCAATATCCTCAAGTGCAGCTAATATTGTCATGAAAGGTATTGAGGAAGAAATTTTAAGCAAAATTACATATAAAATTATTTTTTACTTTCGATATATTGATGATATATTACTTTTTGCACCTGTAAATAAGGTAGATGATATATTCTGTAAATTTAACTCCATCGATAAATATTTAAAATTTACTTTAGAGTTATCTAGTAATAATAAAATTAATTTTTTTGATCTTTCCCTCTCAATTGACAGTAACAACTTTATTATAACAAATTGGTTTCGTAAATCTATTTGGACTGGCAGATATATAAATTTCTATTCACATCACCCTCTTAGTTATAAAATTGGCATTATATTATTAAAAAAACTATAATTCTTAACGGATATCCAATTGATATGTTAAATAGAAAGATTTCACAGAGGTATAATGCTCTTACCAGTAACTCACATAAAAGAAAAATAAATAACAACAATCTTCCAATTGAAAAGGTTATAAGCATTCCATATATTCAAAATTTTGATAAAATTCTTTTTAATATTTTTAAACAATATAATTTAAATTTAGTTTTTACTAATTCTAATAATTTAAAAAATTCTATTTTTCCAAATTTTAAAGATCCAACAGAGAAATTTCAGAAGGTTGGATGTGTATATACAATTCAATGCAAAAATTTTAATAGTTGTTATATCGGAGAAACTCTAAGACATCTTAAAACTAGAATAAAAGAACATAAACGATACGTCACTCACAACCAAAATATTAACGCTTTAACGGTGTTGCAGGTCGAGAACTGGTTAGTGTTGCCAACCCACTTACCCTACTTTCCTGTATTTTTCCACTTTGATCACTTTTTACAAAAAAACTAAGCATAAAATCGAAAAAGCGGGCCTTTACCCGCAACATAAATTTAATAAAGAATTAGTGAAAATTTATTTTGTATCGATACGATGTTTCTACGAGCCACAATATTGTTTCTACGATTGCAATTGACAGATGTAGGTAGGATTTTTGTTTATGAAAATGTACATAATATAAAATATGTTAAATTAAAACGAAAAATATAAAAAAAAATTTTTAAATTAAAAATAAAAAATTTTGTTTTATTAAAACAATATTTGGTAATAATAAAAATTAATACAAAAAACATAAATAAAGGGATTTTTGTTTATAAAAATGTACATAATATAAAATATGTTAAATTAAAACGAAAAATATGAAAAACATTTTTTTTAATTTTGTTATTCATTAAAATAATTTTTTAAAAAGATTAAAAATTAAATTGTTAATTAATACCTCTAAAGGTACAATTCATTAAATTGTAATTAATAAAAATATGGAAAATTAAAAAGTATGCAGAATTTTTCGTCCACGAGAAAACGTGGCTTAGCTCCCAAGCGTGAATTTCACAGGGCAAGTGATTGAAGTAGAAGCAGAACGAAAAAATGCATACAAAATAATGTTTTTAAAACGTTAATTGTCGTAAGTAATTGACTTTTACAAAATCGGTCTTTTGCATTCATTCAACAGTATATTAATTAATTTGAAGGTTTTGGAATAATAAAGATACATTATACAAATTACTGTCCTCATTTAAAAAAAATAATATTGTAGTAAATAGTATAAAAAATTATAGATATAAACAAATCAAAATCATGTAACAATTTTTCATTTCATTCTATGCTAAGCCAAAAGTTTTTTATTAAAAGATTTTATTTAACAAATGCCAAAATGCGAGATTTTCTTATTTGTGTAAAAAAATTAAAAAATTATTAAACAAAATTTTACGTATATTATTTTGTTAAAGAGTTTGTAATTATTTTCAAAAATAATAATATTTATCACAAGAATGCAATTATTTAAAATTTTTTAAATTACGTAAACTCTTGTCAGAAATTCAATTATTTTCAAAAAATCTAAAAAAAATGATGGTCTATATTTCTAATAACCTTTATAAATAAATAACAATAATCTTGGACAAAGTTTAATTATTTTGAGGAATTTAAATAAAATTCATCACAAGAATTCAAATATTTTCAAAAATTTTAATAAACAAGTTGTATATCCAGATGTTCATTACATAAACATTTTGCTTCCTCCCCAGGTGGTACACGATAACTAAAAGGCATAAAAATGTTAACATCTTCTCAAATCGATAACTAGAAGTTATCAAAAAGGAAAGTGTGCCCGCTGGGTCTTTACGATAAGAAGAAAATAAATTTCTAAGAAAAGTGTGAATTTTTCGTCTTTAATTGTGATTAATTTCGTAAATTCAAATACAATATATACTTTATATATATCAATCGATCCGTCTTAATGCAAAGAATAAGATTTTTGAAAAAATTAGTAAAATTTTATTGTACAACAATATAATGTTCATGAAAGAACTGATTTTTTTTAAAAAATGGGAATTTTTCAACTTTTATTGTCATTAACTCTATAAAATCTCATAAAATTTTTACCTTATATTGACCAATCGATTCATCTTGGTGCAAATTTAAAAATTTTGTAAATTTAACGACTACAAAGCATTCCTCACAAGGAAGCAAAATCATGTCAAAAGAGCCTCGGCAAAAAATGCCCCTTTTTCGTACCTCGAATTTTGAAACTTTTTTTATGCTAAATGGTTGCATATGATGACCCAATAATCCCTGCAAAATTTCAAGATGAGCATGTGCCCCCTTTCCGAAATACAGGGGGCCAAAGGGGGCCATGTCCAAAAATAGAATATGCAATATAATCGAATAATAATGTTAAAAAAATCAGACAAAATGGTTCCCTTAAGATTTTCGTCTGCTGATTACGAATCTAAAGTCCGTTTTTAAAAATTCAAAATGGCGGACCCAATATGGGGGACGACATTTTTAAAAATCGATCCAATTTACTTAAAAATCGTTACTCGGGGGTTTTTAGGGTCTCTGATTACGAATATGATGTCCGTTTTTAAAAATTCAAAATAGCGGATCCAATATGACGGACGACATTTTTGAAAATCGATCCAATTGATTTGAAACATGTTACTCGAGGGTTTTTGGGGTCGCTGATTACGAATGTGATGTCCGTTTTCAAACATTCAAAATGTCGGATCTAATATAACGAATAAAGGCAAGGTTTAAGGCTAAATTCAGCTTGCAAAGGCCAGATGTAATAATTTTGAAACCATCTAAAGTAAGATGTAATATTCCAATCAACAAAGATAAGGGATTAGAATCCAACCAATGAAGGCAAGATGTAATCAACAACCCGATCAGCAAAGATAAGAGATAATAATCCAACCAACAAAGGTAAGATGAAGTTATCCAACCTATGAAGGCAAGATGTAATCGACAACCCGATCAACAAAGATAAGGGATTAGAAGCTGTGTAAGCTCAAAAAAATATATTTACTAATAAAAAATGGTTAGTGCTTTTTCAATGTTAGTCCACCTTTATATTCGTAATCAGCGACCCCAAAAACCCCCGAGTAACAAGTTTCAAATCAATTGGATCGATTTTCAAAAATGTCGTCCGCCATATTGGATTCGCCATTTTGAATTTTTAAAAACGGACATCATATTCGTAATCAGCGACCCCAAAAACCCCCGAGTAACGATTTTTAAGTAAATTGGATCGATTTTTAAAAATGTCGTCCCCCATATTGGGTCCGCCATTTTGAATTTTTAAAAACGGACTTTAGATTCGTAATCAGCAGACGAAAATCTTAAGGGAACCATTTTGTCTGATTTTTTTAAACATTATTATTCGATTATATTGCATATTCTATTTTTGGACATGGCCCCCTTTGGCCCCATGTATTTCGTAAAGGGGGCACATGCTCATCTTGAAATTTTGCAGGGATTATTGGGTCATCATATGCAACCATTTGGCATCAAAAAGTTTTAAAATTCGAGGTACGAAAAAGGGGCATTTTTTGCATGGGGCTTGCCGAGGCTCTTTCAATTATTTTCAAAAAAATTCTTATTTCGATGATTTTTAATATTCGACTAATTGTAAGTTTAGAAAATTTACCAATTCTACGAAAACTTTCAATTTTTTTCAACAAATTTTTTTTACGTTACTGAGGGAACCAGCAGGGGCTTCGCTCATAACCCTTACGGATTCCCATCTCAAAAATTTATCCAAGTTCCAAAAAAATATTTTTTTTATTAAAAAAATTTAGTTCAGAATGCATTAAATTACATTTCAAAGCACCCGAAATTGGATCCACCATTTTGATTTTTCTAAAACAAACCTCAGATTTGTAATCAGAGACCCGTAAAACCCCCCACTACCGAGTTTGGTCAATTTAAATGAATAAATAAATGTATTCATCTAAGGGTTAATATATAGGGAAGAGTGGGGCAAGACGGGGTACTTAAGGTTTAAAACGCAAAAAAACGAAAATTATCGAATTCATTTTTCATTATTATTTTTAAATATCATCTTTGGGAATCATAGGCCAGTCGTTGGGTCGAAAAAGTGCACAAGAATTCAACCTAAAAAGTCTCCGTGGTTTACTGTAGTTTGTGGGCTCCACATAAGAGCCCCAGAGTTTGCTGTCGATTATCAGTTGCAATAAATAGTGTAAACAATCGTCAAAGTATAAGCAAAAAAAAATTTTTTTTCTTTTGAAAAAACAAGTGTTTAGCTATCGTTTCCCCTTTACGGAAAGAATGTGAGAGAGAGATCGAGAATTCTTTCTAAATATACACGGTGGTCTTGAATCAACTTTGAATATAAAGTCTTTGCACATCCCTTTTTTGCTGATTTGGGTTATTTGCATTCTAAATAATGTGTAAAAAATTTATAGCCCATAACTTGTCGAGCCGTTTTTGAGAAAACTCATTTTGAAAAAAAATCATCAGTTTCTTATTTAAAATGTTACATATTTGTTTCAAATTATGGATTTAAGCATAATATTAATTAAAATAGGGTCAGTTGGGGTAAATCCGGACAAAATACCTATTTTTCACAAATGACGTAAGTTTTTTTATATTAAAAGGCAATTCTTTCGTTTTATACTGCATTAATTTCTTTCTTGAGTTCCCTAGATTTTTTATTTTTTATAAAATTTTATATTTAATTTTTTACATTTTATTGTTCGGATTTACCCCAAGATTTAGAAAATTTCTTTAAATTTGGGGTAAATCCTGACAGCTTAGTTTCTAAAAAGGTTTAAAATAAAGTTATCTTAACTATACTACTCTATTAAGGGATAGAACAAGTTGAAAAAAATTCATACTAGATGTACAAAAGTTGAATCAGTTAAGTGTTGTAGTATCATAAAAGTTTACCAATTAACGATTCAAAAAGTAATAATCAAAAACATATATAGCTTTAACAAATTTTGATGGATTTTAATAAAACTTGATAAAGAAAAGTTTTTGGGATAATTGAATACGAATACAAAGTTAGATTTTGAAAATTCAAAATGCCGGATCCAATATGCCGGACTTTTTAAAAGATTAATCGAATTACACTACTTACACCACTTTTTAAAATGTAATAGAAGCTCTGTCCAGATTTACTCTAAGTTTTCAAATTATCCTGTTGACAATTGTCGAGATAAAATCATGGAAGTAGTCAGAATCTCTTTTAAAGGATCTGAGCTTAGAATATTGACGTCGAACTGAATTTTTAATTTGTAAATTAAGATCCAACACCTTTTGTCCGTATTTGCCCTCTGTCCGGATTTACCTCAACTGACCCTAATACTTTTCTTTAATTTTAAATAATATAATATAACAATTTAAATAATATTTCTGACACAATAAGTCAGTTTTGTTTAAATATTACAATACATGTAAAGGCACATATTTTTGCCAATTTACGGAAATTATACCAGTTACTGTACAGAAAAAAAATTAACGAAAAGGTTATTTATAATAAATATAAAAACGGCTCGACAAGTTATGGGCTTTAAATTTTTTACACATTATTTAAAGTGCAAATAACCCAAATCAGCAAAAAAAATGATGTGCAAAGACATTTCATTTTCTACCCGCCGGAGGGCTCAAAACCCGGTTTTAAGCTCCGTTTAGGAGAAAATTCTTTTTTTCAATGTTTAAACATTCTGGTCCCACTTTACCATTTATATGTCCTTTTAGGAAAAAACCTCAGCTTTCGTTTAAAAAAAAAAAAAAAAATTGGGTCTTTCTCCCCCAAAAATTGAAATTTATTTTTAATTTTGTTTTTTTTGGTCAAAAAATTTTTTTTTTCAAAATGCTTATTTTCAATCGAAAGAGCATTGAAAAAACCTTTCCAAAATGTACTTTGTCAAATTTGTATGTTTAATTGTTTAAGAGTAAAAAATTATTGAAATAAGCATTGTACTGAAAAACACAAAAATTTAACCCCTTCCCCCTCGGAAAATATTGGACTAGGTAAAAAAATATTTTCACGAAAAATTACTATCTATGAGTACTACAAAAGCCCCAAGTTTTGCTACGATTGAAGAAAAATTTTTCTCCACCTTGATCACTTGACATGAAATGCCCCATATATATATTTTTTTTTTAATGAGAGGAAAGAGAAAATTTGTTTTAAACTACGGTTTGTCGCTAGATGCGGCACCCTATAGAGAAAGGGTTCGTTTTGTAAGGCGTTCTTTTCTTTTAATATTGTTTTAAATGTTTTCGTGTTTTTCCCAAAGTATAAAAGTGTTTGTAGGATGCAGTAAAATGTCATTTTCGAAAAAAATAGTGGCGAAAGGTCGTGCCTCTTTTTTTAAAGGTTTTTAGAAGCAAACGGTTGTGTTTCTTTTTGTTTCAACCATGCAGAAAATAGGAAATTTTTTATTTGATCATGTTGAGTAGATAAAAAGTGATAAGGTGGATACAAAGTATTTTGTGGATCGGTTGTGTTATAGAATACGTTGTGGAATTTTATGGAAAGAAGTACCACTAGAATATTTGAAAGATATAAGTATAGACAATAGTACATCAAAACAACATTTAAGAGAGTGGTCTTAGTGTAACAGGGCAGCTTTGAAAGCAGTCATTTTAAGATATCAAAGTTTTTATTCTATTGTCCAAAAAAAGGTGTGCACACCATATAGAAAAAAATTAAAATGTCGGATATGTTGTTGATTGATTTGGTAACAAGCTTTGCTCTATATGGGAACAGCGAGAGATATCCTGTGGATAACTTGTCAACGATAAAAATGAGAAGGGAAGCAGTTCGGTTTTTAGAAGGTAATTTTGTTGAACCATTTATTATTTATTAAAATTATGGATTTGTGAAAACAATTAAATGTTTTTAGATCTTTATTTTCAAATGCTCGAACAATGATTGTTTAAATAATAATTTAAATAACAATCTTTAGAAAAAATGTTTAAACAATAAACAATTTAACTACTTAATTATTATTTTATTAATGATTGCAACTACTAATTTTTTAATTAAAATTTACAAAAATAAATTGGTCTCCTTTATTTTGTAAATAAAAATCTTGAACAATTCTAAATTGTTTGTTTATTATTATTTTATAGTTTGTAATGTTGCTGATTATATTAAAGTTTAATAATAATAAAAAAAATGTATTTATTATTATTATTTCTTTTATATCTTATTTGCTGATAATTTATTATTAAACATTTTGGAGAAATAAATCCTGAGAAAAAAAAATTTCTTTTAATTAAAATTTTTCAAAAAGCTTATGTGATATTAGTAAAACTTAATTCTGTGTTTATTTATTTTTATAGAATGGGAGTTGTATGATGAGGCTTCAAATGCTGCCATTATAGCTGGATTAATGACAATAAAAGAATTTATTTTGGAAGGAGATAATCCAGAGGAATGTGACGTAGAGGATAAGAAAATTTATGATATGGTAATAGATTTGGAAGAAGAATATACTTCTTAAATTTATAACAAATTGTAAAAAAAAGCTGAATTTGTATTAATTTGTTTAATGTAAATTACTATTTTTATTCTTGCAATTTTTATGGTGAAATATTTGAAATTTTAATAAATAGATAAATAAATATAAAAATAAACGAATTTTTATTTAAAGCGCTTCTTCAATTATAGTTGATAAAGGACGTTTTAGTTTTATACTACAATGTACCATATGAGATACTAGTGATTCTGTTGATGATTCATTAGGTAGATCTGCATTTACAAAAGTAGTTAGGTGGCTGTGCCAATATGATAGCTCTTGAGATCATAGTTTCTTGACCATTAGAAAAATAATTATAATAATCGTTGCTACAATAGCAATTAGTATATAAATGGAAATTAGAATAGGGAAATATTTTGAATTTTGCTTTTTTCTATATAAAATATCTTTTGTATTTTGTATACAAGTTTCAAGATTAGAAATGAATACTTTTTTTATCTAAAATGTATTTTTTACAGGTATTTATCACTTTTTGTGTTAAATGATTTTCTTCTTTTAGAAAGTTTTCAATATATTGACTAATTGAATTAGAAATAGGTGTATATAAAGAGAAGTGTTATATTTTGATCCTAGGGAATTTTTCTGATCAAAGAAAAAGTGGGTTTAACATTTTCGCACGTTGGTTCTAATTTTATTTTTCCAGTTTGAAATATATACAAAGAATATTGAGTACTATTTGAACAGTGTATCTGAATTAATTGCGTTGATTGCATGACGTAAACGTAAAGCCAAGAATTTTTGTATATAAGAGGGATCCATTGAGGTAAAATATCAGATTTGACTTGAAATTTACAATTTTTGGGGATTCCTTTCAAAAAAATTGAACTTTCACATGTAAATTCCGATGTTAAAGTTTTAAATGATTTAATAAATTTTTGAAATTTAATTAAAATGTTTTTAAAATTTGATGGAAGAATATAAAAAGTAGGTATTCTCCATTGCATATTATTTCTATCACTATTTTCAATAAATAATTCATTTTCTCGGGATATTGTTTTATTTGATAAATTTTTTTTAAAGATATTAATAAGGTTTGAAGTTCTCCTTATTTGCAAACATTTAGAGTTGATCTTGTTTTTTAAACTATCTTGACTTTGTTCAGCATAAATTTCCACAAATATGGATGCAAGATCTAAATTATTTTTAAAAATAAGTTGGGCTTTATCTTGGATGTTTAGAATTTCTCGTGTATTTATGTAAGTATAAATAGTCCATTTGTCGGTTGTTAATCGTATATTATCAAGATGTTCAAAGAATAATATTGGATTATTGGATAAGGGGGTATGGATATAAGGAATTTTTATGGTTGATAATACTGTTGCAAAAGGAATAATAGCAATTAAGTAGAAAATAAGTTCCATTTTCCTTGACTGTACCTGAAACAAACATAATTATATTAGTTTTTTTATTTTGAAGGGGAAAAAAAGATTTATTTATCTTCTTTTACTTGAATATTTATTTTATTTCAGAAAAATATTCTAATTTATTTTACGTGATAACCACGCGTCTTACACTGTGTTACGTCAAAACGAGAAACCTTTTTAAAATATACCTAACGTTCCTCGTTTTAAATTAGTTTCAATAAAGAATCTAATTTGGGATGAGGATAAGTCAATGAGCCTACTAAAAGTTGTGAGAGAATAATTTATTTAAAAACCAACAAGAAAGAAAAGTATTGACAAAAATACAATGAGTATAGTTCTAAATTATAAACCTTACTTTTAAGAATAACGATTACTGGTGTTGAATATTGTAGTGATATTATCTGGAAATCCGATCTTGGATGGTGTTGAGGGGGCTAGTCGCCAAAGGGCCTCAATAGTTGTCCTTAATGTTAGAGTATTAGTCCTCTTGTTTACACTAATGAGATAGTGTATTGTATTTTGGTAATATTTGCTTTCTTCCAGACGAACGTCGCCTCCTTAGCAAATTTCGATGGTTCGAAATTTGGAATGTGTTGTTTCAATATAAGATAGATACTTGAATTTATTTTCAAATTGATATTTTTAAAAATAATAAAAATTGCTGAGGGGAATTAATTCTCTTTAACCGTAGTATGTTTCAAAGCAAAACTTTGAAAATAATTTTAAAGTTCTCTTTTAGAGGAAACACTTTCAAAATAATACTTGGGGATAACTTGTTGATAATAATGTTCAAAGGTTTACTGGGAGTTCACTTTTGAATAATGTTTAAAGGTATACTGGGAGACTGTTCACTTGTTGACGATAAGATGAATACTGATGATTTCCAAAAAAATTACTCTCTTTCTTAAAGATGTTATAACGCTGGTTTCCAAATTATTACTCTCTGTTCTAATCAGAAATGGTCACCCTTTTTATATAAAAATTTCCTCATTAGACGAATGCTCGTAGCTAGAAAATTTGTCTTGACCTTAATAGATTTCAGTACGCATGGCATCGCTGCGACCTTCCATAGAGTTGAAGTTGGAAGACATCGCTACGACCTTGCATGGAGTTGAGGTCGCAACTTCGTCTTTGATCCTCAAGCGTGGCGTGTGTACATATTAATAATCTGTATCTTCGATCTTGATTTTCTCGTAATCGTTATTCTTTCGACATTCTTTTAAAATACTATTCCTTCCTGGATTTGTAATAATGAACATATAATATAATTATAATATTTGTTAGAAAATATATCGAATATAATGCAATTTTAAAATACACATAAAAATAACATTTATAATATTTGTTAGAAAATATATCGAATATAATGCCAATTTAAAACACACATAAAATAGTAATTATAATATTCGTTAGAAAATATACTGAATATAATGCAAATTTAAAACACACATAACATAGTAGTTAGAAAATATATTGAATATAATGCAAATTAAAACACACATAAAATAATAATTAAAAGTACTGCATATCATATCATAATGAACTACATTATTTTAATAGAAGATATATGCTTTATCGATTAAATATAATATATGAAAATAAACATATACGTGAAAATATATAGTTAAATTAAGTATATTAATCAGAAGTTACGATTGAGCATGGGAGTGAAATGAAACATGCTCAAACTAATGAATTATATAGGGAAAATGTTATTTTCATTCTATCCATAAATTATATCATTTTTTATTCATACTTTACATATTTTTATATAGTCATATACAATGTAGAATTCATTCATGCTATTTTAGTTATACTTCACAAACAATATTTAAGAAAATAATAATTTTAATTTTAATGTATCTTCTTTTACTAGATATTTTCATTAGAATTATCATTTTTTATACAAGGTTTTCAATTAATCATTTAAATTGACCACATTCCAAAATCTATAAGAATGACATGTTTAGTTTTTTTGTTTGGTAAATAAATTTTGTTTATAATTAGAAAAAATGATTTGTACAAATGATTTACTTTGCATAGAATTTTGTATCGTTGTTAATACAATATGTATTTTAAAAAAAATTAATTTTTTTTGTATGATTTGAAATTACATTGAGAGAAATACTTTTACAAGTTGTTTGATAGGCTTGAGTCTTGTGCTGTTTTTAAATTACATAACAATTTTGCGCTAAGATTCGAAACTTGTATATAATTAAAATTTGTTGTAGATTTAAATATTGAATACATTTTTGCATAGAATTATAAACCAAAGTTTTGTACATTTAATTTTACAGATAACATTTTTTATATATTTTTGACACATTCTACATTTGAGACAACAGTTTTTTAAATATGTGTCTCTATTTTTTATATTTTATTGTTTTTAAATGTTTCATTTATGTATTTTTAGTCGTTCTCAAGCTATATTTTAACAATAATTATTAGATATTGAGAAGGAAGAAAATTTTTTTATTCGAGTTGTTTTGTTATTATAAATTTGAATAATGCCACTTTAGATTCTTCTTCCAAAAATTATATTGAATAAGGATTTATCTTATTGTATTAAAAAAAAGGTTTCAATCTCTTGCATTGCAAAACAAGTATGTAGAATCAAAAATTGACAAAATATTATAAAAATTTAATTTAAACATGCGAACCTTTTAAAGAAATACTTTTTCAAATCAGGTAATTGGTATAGTGATTTAAAATTTGTTTAATATTTATAAAAGTGTAAATGATTGAAAACAGTTTAATTTCTCTTTTATTTAAGTCCTTTCTGAAACATAAAACTATATATTATTAAGAGTATTTTATTATTTCTGTTTAATTCGAGATAGTTTTAGTCTGTTCGTATGTACTATTTTTTGTTTGTTTTTAACTTGTATTTTAACGTTCCCTTTATTTAAAATTTCTAATATTTTATGTGGGCCTGTATATTGATTAGCAAATTTATGAATCTTTCCCCCGTGTAGTAAAAATACCTCATCTCCGAGTTTAAGATTTTGTGGATTACAATTTCTGTCGTAATACATTTTTGACTTCTCTTTTGCTAAAATTAAATTTTCTCTAGCTATGTTTCTCATTTCATGAAGTCTTGTTATTAAGTCTGTTAAATAATGATCATAAGTTTCTAATTTTTCATGTTCAAGTGGTGGATCACTTGATGGTAACCGTGCTAATTTTCCAAAAATTAACTCATACGGAGTGCACTTGGTGCCTTCATGAATGCTCGTATTGTAGGAAAACATGGCTAGTTCTAACCAGTCATCCCATTCTTCATTTTTGTTGATAAATTGCTTTAAATATTCTCCTAAAACGTGATGAGATCTTTCAATTGATCCGTTTGACTGAGGGTGAAATGCTGTCGTTTTAAATTGTCGTATTCTAAATCTTTTTGCTAATCTTCTCATTAAATTGCTTAAAAAGTCAGTTCCTTGATCTGTTAACACTCCTTTAGGTGATCCAAAAATACAAATAAATCTTTTAATAAATGCATCAGCTATTGTACTTGCTTGATGATTTGGGAGTGCGATTGCTAATGAATATTTAGTTAAATTATCTTGTATTGTTAATATGTATTCACTTCCATTTTTAGTTTTTGGTAATGGACCAACAATGTCCATTGCAATTTTTTCAAATGCTGTTCCTGGCGTATCTGTTATAATCATTGGATCTTTTGTTTTCACTCTAACTAATTGTTTAAGTTGACATTGAAGACAACATTGGATATATTTTTGAATATTATTTTTCATGTTTTCCCAATAATAATTTTGACGTATTCTACCATAGGTTTTAGTTACACCTTTATGTCCTCCAACTGAGCTTGAATGGGCTTCTTCTATTAACTTCATATATTCTTCTTTCGTAGGATATTTTGTATATCCATTACATATAACAACTATCACAAATGAATTTTCAAAAATTGATTTTATCATTGATAGGATTTCGTCCCAAGTTACATTATTTATTTGGGCTGTTTTTGCAATACTAATACTTTTCAGTTTCAATTCTTCACATATATTTTTCATTGAAACTATTGTAGATTTAATTCTTTTTATTGTGTCAGCTAAATTTTCTTTTATTTCTTCTTCTATTGGGAGAGCGATATGGTAATATATACCTCTCTTTATTTTTTCTGCTATACCTAATTGAAGTTTACCAAAATTTGGCAATTTTTCTCGTTTTGCTAAAGATCTGGAGCCATTATCTCGTGGATCTCCATCGATTGAAAGAAAATATGTTAAGTTATCTCTACGCATTGGTAATTGGTCTCTGCAGTCGATAATATACTTTTCTTGTTTCATATTTAAATTTTCACAATTTTCATTTTCCATTAGATTTTCTTCTTCATCAGATGATTCTTCGGAATTAGAATTTTCGTAGCCTTGATCAATTTCTTCATTTTTCTTCATTTTTATTTCTTGATTATTGTACTCAGGATCTGACACAATTTCATCAGTATAAACTTCATTATAAAATTTTTCTTTTCTTCTATTCTTTGTATTAGATACCTTTTTTGGTCTTCCCCTTCTCTTTTTTGAAAAGGAGGTATTCAAACGTGTGCTCTGTTTCTTGGGTCTGCCACGTTTCTTTTTTGTGTGTGCTTTTATTTCTTTTTCTTGGATTTCTTGATTTTTCTTTTCTTGTATTATATTTTCCTGATTATCATTCTCTTGCATTTTTCGTTGATTTCTTGTTATAACGTTACAAGTTTCATTACTTGTACAATAATTTCTTTTAATATTTTGGAGATTTCTTATTATCTCCGAACTCATGCAAGATTCATTGTCCTTCAATATTTCTTCAATAGATTGGAGACTTTTCTTTATCTCCAAATTTATGTAGGATTCATAGTCCTCAAATAATTTTTTAATAGATCGAAGACTTCTTAGTATCTCCGAATTTTCATAGGATCCATTGTCCTTAAACATTTTTTCAATATCATGGAGATTTCTTATTATCTCCGAATTCATGCAGGATTCATTGTCCTTCAATATTTTTTCAATAGATTGAAGACTTTTCTTTATCTCCAAATTTATGTAGGATTCATAGTCCTCAAATAATTTTTTAATAGATCGAAGACTTCTTAGTATCTCCGAATTTTCATAGGATCCATTGTCCTTAAACATTTTTTCAATATCATGGAGTTTTTTTATTATCTCCGAATTCATATAATATTTATTTTCATTTGCCACACAATTTTCTTCAATTTTTTCTTGCACACATTTAATTATTTTTCTTTGAATTTCCTGAGTTTCATCAATTTTTTCTTCTTTTATTTCTTGTACTTTTTCTTCAATAATATTTTCGACTGGGTTTCTGGATAAGGCATCAGCATTAACATTTGTTTTGCCTGCTTTGTAGACCACATTAAAATCATATTCAGCTAATTTTAGCTTCCATCTTGTAACTCTTGAACAGGGATCTTTAGAATTTTGAAACCAAACTAGTGGTTTATGATCCGTAACTAAGGTGAATTTTCTTCCATAAAGGTATGGTCGAAAATATTGCACACTATATATAATTGCCAATGCTTCTTTTTCATAAGTATCATATTTTCTTTCACATTCGTTTAGTGTCCGTGACGTATAAGCTACTGGTTGGTCTTTGCCAATAATTCCTTGTGATAAAATTCCTCCTATTGCAAAACCTGAAGCGTCTGTTGTTAGTATAAATGGTTGAGAAAAGTCTGGTCTTCTTAAAAGTGGTTCCTCACATATATATTGCTCCTAATTCTCCTTGTAACTGGTATACAGATTTTGCTGGCGCGTAAATTTGTTTTAACCTTTCTGTTAATTGCTCTACTGTAATAAAATTATTTCCTATAATAATTCTTCGTGCTTTAGCTAAAATTCTACTTCTAATTAATTTGACTAAATTTGTTTGTACTTGTGCATTATCAGGAAGCATAGATTTTGCTTCTAGACAACTTTCAATAAATATAGATAATTGTTTGCAGAATGATCGTTTGTTTCAACGTCGTCAATTAAAGAGTTATTTAACCCTGAATTTACTTCAGAATGACTTGGTAAATTTTGATCTACTAGAGTTTTTTCTAATATAGAATCTTTGCTGTTGTTATCGTCAGTTTCGGAAGAATTTTCGTCAGTGTCAAAAAGGTTAGAATTAACAAAACCTGAATCAAACTCTCTATGTATTTCTTCGGAATCAGGATTTTCTTTAGAATATCTAGGTGTACTTGTGTGTAGTTTTTCTTTATAATTAGGAATTCCTGAATTCAATATCAATTCTGGATTATTTTTTATTTGTGAGCGAGTTAAATGTGAGGAATCTGTAGTATTTTTATTCGTGGAAGACATTAAAAAGTAGCATAATTTACAAATTTATTATATTCGTATTAGTTGTAAAATTGTCAATCTTGTTTCTTAAATATAAAATATACTTTTCTCTTTAGTAGTAAGAATATTTTTATCTTGCTTCAGTATATAAATTTTTTTAATTGTAATAATAATAACGAATCGTAATTAAATGAAGAAAATAATTTTTTTTTTTTTAGCACAAATTAAATGTCAAAATGATTCATATACAAGACAAAAATTTCCATAAGTCAAGAGGACTTGAACCCCCATTCATTAATATAATACAGGATTTAATTCGATGAATGCACCTTGCAACTTTAAAAATTATAAGTTAAGAGGACTCGAACCTCTATTTATTAATATTCGTACAGAATTTTTAAATAAATGCACCATGCAAGTTCAAAAATTTATAAGTTTAGAGGACTCGAACCTCTATTCATCAATACCTATTTATGAATGCACCTTGCGACTTAAATCTTGTATAATGTTATCATTTACTACAAAATGTACTATATTCAGTGAAAATATATTTTTTCTATTGGTTAAATGTCACTGATTATTATTTTTTTTATTATTATATATTGATAATATTCGTTATTATTTAAAAAAAAAATTTCCCCTTTTTTAACAATTGGTATACTCATTGATTTATATTTTTTATTTCATTATTTCATTAACATAGAATTTAAGTTTATTAAAATTTTAGAATTTTATTAAAAATTTTGACTAAATTATGGCTGATCGACTTTATATTTTTCCCGGGCCGATGCACCAAAATTTTAAAAGGGCTTCTGTTACGTCAAAACGAGAAACCTTTTTAAAATATACCTAACGTTCCTCGTTTTAAATTAGTTTCAATAAAGAATCTAATTTGGGATGAGGATAAGTCAATGAGCCTACTAAAAGTTGTGAGAGAATAATTTATTTAAAAACCAACAAGAAAGAAAAGTATTGACAAAAATACAATGAGTATAGTTCTAAATTATAAACCTTACTTTTAAGAATAACGATTACTGGTGTTGAATATTGTAGTGATATTATCTGGAAATCCGATCTTGGATGGTGTTGAGGGGGCCAGTCGCCAAAGGGCCTCAATAGTTGTCTTTAATGTTAGAGTATTAGTCCTCTTGTTTACACTAATGAGATAGTGTATTGTATTTTGGTAATATTTGCTTTCTTCCAGACGAACGTCGCCTCCTTAGCAAATTTCGATGGTTCGAAATTTGGAATGTGTTGTTTCAATATAAGATAGATACTTGAATTTATTTTCAAATTGATATTTTTGAAAATAATAAAAATTGCTGAGGGGAATTAATTCTCTTTAACCGTAGTATGTTTCAAAGCAAAACTTTGAAAATAATTTTAAAGTTTTCTTTTAGAGGAAACACTTTCAAAATAATACTTGGGGATAACTTGTTGATAATAATGTTCAAAGGTTTACTGGGAGTTCACTTTTGAATGATGTTTGAAGGTATACTGGGAGACTGTTCACTTGTTGACGATAAGATGAATACTGATGATTTCCAAAAAAATTACTCTCTTTCTTAAAGATGTTATAACGCTGGTTTCCAAATTATTACTCTCTGTTCTAATCAGAAATGGTCACCCTTTTTATATAAAAATTTCCTCATTAGACGAATGCTCGTAGCTAGAAAATTCGTCTTGACCTTAATAGATTTCAGTACGCATGGCATCGCTGCGACCTTCCATAGAGTTGAAGTTGGAAGACATCGCTACGACCTTGCATGGAGTTGAGGTCGCAACTTCGTCTTTGATCCTCAAGCGTGGCGTGTGTACATATTAATAATCTGTATCTTCGATCTTGATTTTCTCGTAATCGTTATTCTTTCGACATTCTTTTAAAATACTATTCCTTCCTGGATTTGTAATAATGAACATATAATATAATTATAATATTTGTTAGAAAATATATCGAATATAATGCAATTTTAAAATACACATAAAAATAACATTTATAATATTTGTTAGAAAATATATCGAATATAATGCCAATTTAAAACACACATAAAATAGTAATTATAATATTCGTTAGAAAATATACTGAATATAATGCAAATTTAAAACACACATAACATAGTAGTTAGAAAATATATTGAATATAATGCAAATTAAAACACACATAAAATAATAATTAAAAGTACTGCATATCATATCATAATGAAATACATTATTTTAATAGAAGATATATGCTTTATCGATTAAATATAATATATGAAAATAAACATATTCGTGAAAATATATAGTTAAATTAAGTATATTAATCAGAAGTTACGGACGTAACAACTGTGTGCAAATAATTAATTTTTCTAATATTTTTGTTTTTTATAAGGAGTTTTAAGATTTAAGGTTAGATTTTCTTTTTTTGTTTAAGGTTGAAAATGTTGTGATGTTGATGGAATAGGTTGAGATGTGACTGTAGATGGCAAAGCTATCGTATGAAGGGGAAGTAATTGTGTTTCAACATATGATGAAGGTTGAAGAGGAAGTTGAGAATTAATATAAACAATGTTATAAATTTCGTTTAGTATTTGATTGGTTGCTTGAATTTGACCTTCGGACATTTTTTCAGTGAATAGTGTCTTTGTAATGTGAAGTATTTTAACAATGACAATGTAAGAAAAACCTATTTTACCATTATAGAATGTTAAAAAGGTATATTTTGTTTGTGGTAAATTATGCATAGCACAGATGTATTGTAAATCATTAAGAGGTTTGAAAGTGGCTTGTTTTGTATTTTCAGAAATAAAAGTTTGTTTTTCCCATAATAAATCGAGCAATGTTTTACAAAGAATTTGTTCCAATTTAAATTAACTATTTCCTGTAGCTATAAAGTTTTTATTTCCGAATTGCATAGAAAAACCATAATATGGAATATTTTTTTCTAATTTTTTGTAAAAAAAATGTTGGGGTTTTTAATGTATATCTTTTAATTATATCAAGCAGTAAAGCAACAAAACAGTAATGATCCATTTTTATTATTATATTTTTTTAAACATGCACCATATACGGTGATTTAAGTTTGTTAAGTTCTGAAGTCGGGAATGTGTGTGTGATAAGATCAAAATTACCTAATTTTTTAAAAGATTTTTCTTCGTTGTTAATGATGCAATGTTATTCATTGTATGTTGCTTGTGGAGTGGATGCAGAAGATGTTTGCGGGTTAGATGCAGTATTAGTTCGCTGGGTTAGTGGAAAAAAAGGACACCTCGGATTTTGGTTGAAAAAAAGGACACCTCGCGTTTTCGTTGAAAAAAAGTACACCTCGAAAATATATATTTTTTTGAAAATTTTTAGTTGGTAATACATTAAAATTTTTAAATTGATAACTTCACACTATTGAGTTTCGTAGATAAAAGTTTGACAAGATGAAATAATGATGTAAATATTTTGTTGGTTAAGTAATAATAATAGAATTTTAATACTGAACAATTGATAAAATTCAAATAAATATGGATCGTAAGTTTTTAAAACATATTTTTAAATCCAACTTATAAATATATTTAAGATTATTATTTATTAATTTTTTCCCAGTCTCCTTAAATGATTATTTAGATTTGCCACCAATGACAGCACCAATGATCGCAAGAAAAATAGACGATGTGGAAAATTTACAAATTGAACTTTTAAATAGAGATGAATCTTACAAGATTTTTTGTATTTTACCAAATAACGGAGATGCAGAAGTGACTAGTGAGATTTTAATAAACCCTAAATAAATAACGTAAGAATACTTAACTCTAAACTAGTCCATGAGTGTGAAAAGAATTTTTTATTATAATCTATTAAATGTTAGCATTGAATTTTATTTACAACAAGTTAATACAAAATTTATGACTTTTTTACATTGTCAGATTCGATTTTCCGTGAACGAACTGAAAATCATGCAATTGATGTTCCTGATTACCTTCCTAACCACGAAAAACGCAAAAATGATTACAGTTTAGAAAATTCTCAAGAACCATCCGGGAATAATAACCTGGCAATTTTACCGCCTAGTAAGAAAAATTGTCAATTATTTATTTTATTCATGACATTAAATTTAATTTATTGCGAGTCCATTTTTTTATTTTTAACTTTTCAATAATCAAATACGGTAATCCGTGGACAAAATGAAAATTCTGCGTTCGATAAAACTGAAAATATTCAAACTGAAAATGATCAAATCGATGTTACTTATTTTTCTAATCTGGAAAACCGCGAAAATGAGTTAACTTCAAAGAATTCTCGTGCAACATTCGAAAATAATAACCTGGCAACTTTACCGTCTGGTAAATAATGGTCAATTCCTAAATTTATTTTTAACATTACATTCTATTCATTATAAATCCATTTTTTATTTTCAGCTTTTCAAGAGTCAAATATGTCAATCCGAGAACAAATTGAAAATACTGCGTTCGATACAATTGAGGTTAATTCTTATACTCAAAACTGCAATGTTTCTCTTTCTCCCAATCGCGAAAACCACGAAAATAATACAATCGATGTTACTCTTTTTCCTAACCATCAAAATCACTCAAATGATTTTACTCTTGAAAATCCTCATGATTCATCCGGTAATAATATTCAATTTAATAATTATACATTTTCTATTTAGGAAATTTTGATATATTTGTATATATTTTTTATTTTTCTTTGAAAGACAATTAATTCTTATAAACTAATTATTTTTGTTAAAGTTTATTAAGAAAGAAGTTTTACACTTATTATAAAACTTATTAATTTAGAAATTCTGTTGGATGTAATTTATATATATGTTTATTTAATTTAAAGGATTTCAAATGAAAATTCCTATTCAATGATAAATATATAGTGTTGCAATTTTTTAAATTTTGTTTTTCTATGTAAATATCTCTAAAATAGATATTATTCTAAAAATTTAGATAATCAAGTCCAGAATGGAAACATCGATTTAGAAGGCACTTCATCTGTCACTAATAATGTTGGAAATGCATCATTTGCTGCAAATACGAGAAAACGTAAAAGGAATACTTGCAACTGGAAAGCAGCTGTTGCAAAAAGAGCTTTAAATTCTGGATCAGCTGGTACATCAAAAGGTGGAAAATTAATTAAACAAAAGAAAATGCGTCCAACATGTGGATGTAGAATGAAATGTGGAGAAAAGATAACTGATGAAGAAAGACGGCAGATATTCACTAATTTCTGGAATTTAAAAGATCACAATCGTCAATGGGATTATGTAGCTAAAATGGTTACGAGCAGCGAACCTAAAGAAAGAACAGTCTCTACAACTGAGAATCCACTCAAAATGAATTCCCATTCATATGTTCTAAAAACAAGCACCAAAGAAGTTCGAGTTTGTCGAACTATGTTTTTAAATACGTTAGGTATTCACTAAGAAGTTTCCTCTAATTAATAATAATTAATTTATAATTTGGTTTTGATTATTTTTTCTGTTTAACAAATTCCTAAAACTTTGTTTGTCATGAATCTTTTCAAAAACAGTAATCAATGAATTTAAAAAAATAAATTTTTTCATTAAAGCCAAGTGATAAAATCGTTTTTAATTTTATTATAAAAATTAATTAATTTTGTTGGAAATAA
This sequence comes from Leptopilina myrica (nomen nudum), assembly GCA_032872475.1. Classification (NCBI taxonomy): domain Eukaryota; kingdom Metazoa; phylum Arthropoda; class Insecta; order Hymenoptera; family Figitidae; genus Leptopilina; species Leptopilina myrica (nomen nudum). The sequence goes on along the minus strand of CM065460.1, from coordinate 23,299,032 downwards.
TTTTTGTTAGAAAGTCTAGAGTTTTATACGTTCTAATTTAAAATTAAATTTTTTAGATATTTCAAAACAATGGTTGATAACAGTAAAAATCAAACAAAAATCAACAGATGGGTTTATAGAAAATGATTTAAGAGGAAAGCACGAAACAAGACCAAAAAGAATTCCAGAAAGTGTTACAGAGCGAGTTCGTCAACATATTGAATCTTTCCCAAAAGTTGAATCACATTACTGTCGACAAACAACAACAAAAGAATACCTAGAAGAAGGACTAAATATCAGGAAAATGTATTCTCTTTACCTCGATTGGATGAAAGAAATAAGTGATCAAAATATCTGTTCTGAGAGTTATTACCGACATATATTTACTTCTTGTTACAATCTTGATTTTTATATGCCAAAAAAGGACCAGTGCGATGACTGTGTTGTCTTTAATAATTTACCTGGCGATGAAAAGGAGAATGCTAGAGATGCTTATAATGAACACATTAACAATAAAAACACTGCAAGACAATTGATGAATAATGATAAAGAAGAAGCTGAAAAGAATCTTGAAATCCATGCAGCTACATTTGACTTGGAGAAAGTTTTGACGATGCCAAGATCTGAATCATCTAGTTTTTTTTACAAGAGAAAAGTGTCTTTATACAATTTTACCACTTATGATCTGGTAACTCGTGAAGGTTTTTGTTTTGTATGGGATGAGACTATAGGGAAAAGAGGAGCAAACGAAATAAGCAGCTGTCTATGGTCTCATATAAATGATAAAACAAAAAATGGACAAAAAAAGTTTCACTTTTATAGTGACAATTGTGGCGGTCAGAACCGAAATAATATTTTATATACAATGTACGCTAAAGCAGCTGTTGATTTCGAAATTACTGTAACTCACAGGTATTATTCATTCATATTATATCTCATATGGATTACTATAAACTTATTTATTTTTTTGTATTTTAAAATATAAGTCAATTTTAATAGGAATAATTTTTATTTAGATATCTTGTAAAAGGACATACTCAGTCTGCTGGAGATTCCATGCATGCAGCTATAGAAAATTCTGCTAAAAGAAAATCTGTTTATGATAAAGATGATTGGTGTGAAATTATAAAAAATGCTAAAGCAAAAGATCCAAAGTACAATGTTCATCAATTACAGCAGAATGATATCTTCAACTTTGCCGATCTATCAGAAAAAACATTTTGGAAAGGCATAAAAATTTCACAACTTTGCGAAATTCAGTTTCTTTCGAATGGAACTATAAATTACAAATACGGATACAATGGAGATATTAAAACAGCCCAGATTCCGAAAAACAACAGAGAATTAGTCTTTGCTTATGATTCAAAGCTACGTCTCGACAAAAATAAAATAAATGATATCCTAGACCTTCTTCAAAAAGGATTAATTCCAGAAAAATATTACGATTTTTACCAGAGTTTGATAAATTAAGCTGTTTTTGTAAAGGTGTTAATTATTAATTATGAATGTTAATTAATTTTATGATATAATTATTTATCATTTAAATAAATAAAATTGTTATAACTAAAAACATTTATTTCAATTCCATTATACACGGACAAGAAAGAAGTTTTTAAAGTCGTACAGGGTTGCCACGGACCTGGAAAACCTGGGAAACCTGGAATTGTCATGGAATTTTTTTTCAGTCATGGAAAACCTGGAATTGTCAGGGAATTTTATAAAATCTTGTTCTTAAAATTTAATTTTCTGTGCTTGTATAACGAAAATCTTAAGTTCTCAAATTGACATTACAAATTTCCGGTTTTAAATTTAGTGCTTACTAATTTTTCCGTCTTTTATTATTAATTTAAAAATTTTTTTTATCATTAATTATTTACAAAATTAATAATTAATTATTTTGTTGATAATTTAATTAACGAATTATGTATTTCTTGTCGTGATTAGCTAAAAATTCATTTCTAAACATTTATATTTAGGTCTGGAATTTTTTAAAAAGTGGTCTGGAAAACCTGGAAAAGTCATGGAATTTTGAAATCAGTGTTCCGTGGCAACCCTGTCGTATATTTTTTTGTTTAAACATACTTTTTAACCTTTTAAAAAAATAATTTTAATCTAATTTAGTGATTAACATAATTTGGTAAAAACTGAAATGTTTATTAAACAGAAATTATTTTAATTATGTCTACAGAATGATTTTTCCGATTTTGGAAAAATTTAAATGCAACATAAATCTATAAAATATAAGTCGAATGAAAGAATATGTAAAAATAAATTTAGATAAGACATATCTGTAAAAACATATTTTGATTTTTTTAAATGCTTTTATTTCAAAATTTAATCATTATGTCTAATGTAATTTATTCGAATTGACTGACAAATAAAAAAAACAAATATATTTATTTAAACGCCAACTTCAGTATCAGTGCTGCCAACTAAAAATTTGCAAAAAATATATATTTTCGAGGTGTACTTTTTTTCAACGAAAACGCGAGGTGTCCTTTTTTTCAACCAAAATCCGAGTTGTCCTTTTTTTCCACTAATCCAGCGAGTTGTGAATGAATTAGGTGGTGTTTTTTATCTGCTAAAATGTAAAAGTAAATTGGATATGGAGTCCCAAAATGCACCAAGCAAATGAAAAGACCATCCAAATACTTTATGCAAAGCGTAGCCGTGTATAAATGTATCAGCTATAAAATTTTATTCCACGCATAATGATAATTATACCAATAAAACCTGCACTAGCTGTTCCAAAATTTATGAAAATTGTCAAAAATCTTCCCTAAGCCGACGCAGCTATTTTGTCTAAAATATCTTCATCGATAAAATGCATTAATGAGATTTTTTGATTTGAAATATCTTGTCCTACGAAACCTCGCGCTAAAGTGTTTAATACCATGGGTTTTTCCGCAGGGAACATTATATGGTCCCTTAATTTATCTAAATCAATTTGAGTGTAAATTCCACTAGTTGCTAGGGCTGCTAGGTTAGAATATTTCCATGTATGATTTTTTTAAATGGTTGTCTGATTTGCGGAGCGAAAGATTCTACTGGATAGGGTGCAACTTTATACCAACTTGAGCCCATTTTATACATTGTAGGTACAAAAGAATTACAGTCAATAAGTGTTCTAAAATTTGTCAAAATATGAGTTCTCGGGTTTAAAAAGAGACTTTCGTTTCCTCTACTCACTGGTAATTGTTGATAACATTGGTTTATTTTGTTACAAAACTCTAATTTTTTTTGTTTAAAAAGTGAAAGATAAGATAATTTCTCTATCTCAATGAGAATTATTTTGAAAATTAAATTAAATAAATTTGTAATTTTACTTTTGGATTTGAGTATGGCAGAATATTGTTGCGCCTTTGAAAGATTGTTGATTTCCTTTGCACTATTTGAAATTGTTCCATAAGGAATATTTTTATCAATAACTTTATTAGGGTTTCTTTTTCCACATAGAAGTTCTTCAACTGGATTCCTTAAAAGATATTTCGAATCATATTTAACAATTAAACGTGGATTAATAGAATTTTTTTGACCGGAAAACGACTTTAATTATTATTTTTAAAAATTAACTTCAAAAGATTTCTCATATACCAATAGTCATAATAGAGAGTGTTTGGCATTTCATTAAAAAATAACTATGTTGCAAATGCTATTGCAAACACTCCGCAATCAACACTGCCTAACGGTTGTTGATGAACTTTTGAAAAGACTACTGGTGGTTTAAATGGATATAATCTAATTAAATAGTTCATTGAATCCTCATTTAAAAAGCCTTCGTTAAGACTGTCAAAAATGTAAAGTCTTGTTCCATCATAATAAGTGCAAACCCAGTGACCAGATTTAAAGAAATCACTAAAAAGCATTTGAATGTGCCTCTTATATTTTTCGATTGGAATTATCATATCAAGTACTTGTAAGCATAAAGTGCTTTGCATATTATAAAACGAATTTGATTGTAGTTCTAAATGCTTTTGAAATCCATACATATGGTCATCATTTAATTATTTTCAATTGCAATATTAATTTCCAATATCAATTTCCAATTTCCAATATTAATTTCCAATTTCCAATATCAACTTCCAATTTCCAATTTTCAAAAGCAATTTCCAATATCAAGTAACAATATCAATTTCCCATTTCAATTTCCAATAGTAATTTCCAATTTCCAATAGTAATATCCAATTTTCGTTATTAATTTCCAATTTTTATTTTCTATAATTCAACATCCAATTTCTATTTTCCATTCGTTTACAATCAATTTCAATTTCCCTTTCATTAAATATTAATTAATATTGCAAAGCGCTAATTAATTTTTATTATAAATATCTATAGATAATTTTTTTAAAGTAAAAAATATTAAAATTGCACAAAAAGAAAGCTTAATATTAATTTAATCAATAACTAAATTCAATAACTTTTGTACTACAAAAACATTTTCTGCTCTTAAATTCAATTAATTTTCTACTACAAATATTTTTCTCCTTTAATATGTATATATAAATTGAAAAAAATATTGAATTAATTATGTGGAAATAAAGTTTTAGTTTTTATAACGAAATTAGCAAATTAATTTTGTTATTGTAACCTAGACGTCAAAGTTTAACAATTTTCACAACCCTCAAAATTTAGGTCAATTTTGACCTAAACGTCAAAATTTGACAGACGATTCCCGCTACCCTCAAAATTTAGGTCAATTTTGAGGGCAGTATTGACCTAAACGTCAAAATTTGACAAACAATTTCCTCTACCCTCAAAATTCCGGTCAATTTTGAGGGCGGTATTGACCTAAACGTGAAAATTTGACAAAAAATTTCCGCTACCCTCAAAATTTAGGTCAATTTTAGGGCTGTTTTGACCTACGGGTAAAAAGAGGTTCACAAACGTCTGTTACATCACGTCGAAATCAATGCCTAATTTGACCTATTTTTTTACCTATAGGTCAAAAAGAGGATAAATAACGGCATCACATTACGTCAAAATCTATGTCTAATTTGACCCATAGGTTTAAAAACATAAGTCAAAACTTATGTCAAAATAGACATTTTTACCTATAGGTTAAAAAGAGAATAAATAACGGCCTCACATTACATCAAAATCCATGTTTAATTTGATCTTTTTTTACCTATATGTCAAAAAGTGGTCCCTGTGTAGGTCCTTACATTATGTCAAAATACATGTTTAATTCTACCTATTTTTTGAGCTACGGGTTTTAAAAGAAACCTTAATGTGGGCCATTACATTACGTCGAAATTTGATATGTGTTTTACCTGCAGGTCAGAGCTTGCCCCTCAAATAGGCGCGTTAAATAAGATGTCAAAGCCTATGCCAAAGTTACTTTAAAATTAATGAGAAAGATTAAAAATTTTAGAATGGCTAATATCATAAGATCGCATTTAACAATCTTTATATTATCTGTAAATAGAAGTAAATATAAAATTAGGGGGTTGGCGCCCAAAGCGCGCAGGGGGACGGAGCCCCCCTAGTATATATATAATCTCTTTAGTAATATATTGTTTTCAATTAAGATTAACATTTATTTGCATAAATAAAATAATTTTTTGAAAGAACTAAATCTTTGTTTGCATCAAATATTTAACTATTTATCTTTCTAAATCTAAATTAGTAAATGATATAAATATATATATTTTTTCATTATACATATACACAAAGAAAAGACACATGTGCATTCATACAAATAAACATATACACACAACGTGTATTAGTTTCAAATGTTCGATGATTTTAATGCGTTTATGCACAGAGAGAAAAATCTATCGTTTGTAGTATAAACAGTTAACCTTATTTCGTAAAATAATGCACATGCGCAATAGACCTAAAATTTGTGCTGTATTTATATTAATTTCTACGTTATCAGCGTAAAAGTTCTACCTTTAACACATGGGACGTCAGTATACTACGATTGCAAGAGATCCATGCTCTTTTAGTATATGTTTTATGCAACTGAGGTATAAGGTAATGCCTCTTTAGCAGGTCGTGTGTACAAAATTAATTAATTAATTACCATAGAAAGTCCCCATACTACAAACGCTTAATTTTTCTTTTCGTGTGGTACAGCATAACTATGTACTACTGAGCGTAAATTATAGAACCTTCAAGCGTACGTCCTGCCGAAAGGACGTTACGAAATAGTTATGGTAACCATTTTTTCCTAGATTATTTTGAGTTAGTCAACTATACTGTTGCTAACTTGTTGCTTGATGTAACCATTTTTATTAGTATATTCAACTATTTTATTATTTGATTCAACTACTTTTTTTGTTGGTCTACCTGTTTAATTAGTTACGTTACTAAGTAAATGGCTAGAGTTACTAACTGAATAGTAACAGTAACTAATTAAAATTAGCAGCGTGTTGTTACGAACCAAATAGTACTCACAACTATTTATTTCTCTCAGTGTAAAAGTAAAAATAACATTCTTTTGTAACTTTAATGTAAAATCTACAAAAATCAATATTCTTCGTCTAAACAAGTCTCTTTCTAATTAATAAAAAAATTAATAATTATTATTTAATAAAAACAATTTAAAAATATTTGGATCTAATAATTAATTTATTGATATAAAACTAATGAGTTATTTGAAATGTTGGATTAATTTATTTCACTCAATTAATTAGATATTTGATTTCAATAAAAAAATTTGGCGCAATTAAATAAGTTACTTGAAACTATTCATATATTTATTTCATTCATTAGAATTTAGAATTAGAATTTCTTTATTTTGTCTTAGGAAATCCACGAGGACAAGCATTAAAAATACAATAAAAGAAAACATACAATTCATAAATCATGTAACAAAAAGAATACTTTAAATTAATCTTAAAAATACAAATAACAATTGTAAAATTAATATAGTTAACACAATAATACAACAAAATAAGAGTACAGTTGTAAGATACAACATTCTAAGACACTCTCGAGTGATTAAGAAAATAGATGTTTATACAGTACTACTCTGAATGTTTTTAGACAACTGATACTCGTTATAGAGGAAGGAAGAGAGTTCCACTGATTAATTGCAGTTACAATAAAATTTCTTTTATACAGTTCAGTTCTGCAGAGTGGAATTCTAAGGCTATTAGCACATCTTAATTCTCTGGTAGTAATTTTATCTCTAAAAGTAAATTTCTTATACAAGTAGGAAGGTTTTTCAGGTTGTAGGATAACATGCCTGAGACAACCAACAAACCAAAGACGCCTGTCACTCACGATAAGCCAACCCAGCCTTAACCTATATGGTGTTATGTGTTCATCCATTTTTAAATTGAATATAAATCTCACACAAGAATTTAGTAGTTTCTCAAGTTTATGATTTAATTCTTCAGTTAAATCATTATATACAGCACAGCAGTAATCAAAATAGGGAAAAATCAGAGACGTAACAAGTCTAATTTTTATTTCAATAGAAAGTACTTTTCTGTACAATTCACAATTTTCCAGGGTAAATCTGCTCACCCCCAGGGGTAAACCCGATCACTTGATTTTTTTAAGAATTTAAGGTAATTCCGAAAGTTTTATTTTGTATATATTGAATTTCTCCTTATTTACGTTTTCAGTATGATTTATTAATGATAAATTATGAGTTCTATAAACAATAAATATTGGTTTATTAAATAGTAAGTATAGGTTTGATGAATTGCAATTGTGAATGTAAATAATATTTAATTAGGAGAAAATTAAAATGTAGATACATTCCTGGATGTAACAAGTTATAGATTTTACTATTGATAAAATGTAACAAATAAAATTAAAAATTTAAATTTAAAAATAAACAATGATAAAACGTGAACTGATCGTAGACAACAAACTAGATTTATGTCTTTTTTAGCCAAAAAAGACAGGGACAAATTGGCATAAACATTTTTACAAATTTTCCCAACATGTTTATCCCAAGAAAAAGTTGACCTGAAGATAACTCCCAAATTTCTAACTAAATCTACAAAAGGGTCGACCACATTATCAACTTTAATTTGGGAGTGATTGCTGAGATTATTATTATTTATGTACCAACTAGTTCCTATTATCATAGAACAAGTTTTATAAAAATTAATTTTAATAAAATTTGTTTCCGCCCAATTTAGAACCGACTTAACATCCTCATTAATAAAAGCTAGATTATTGTTTAAGTCATCAATGCTTGAATGTAAGTAAATTTGGAGGTCATCAACAAAATACATGTGCTTACAATAATTGAGAACACTCCCCAAATCATTTGTAAAAAGTATAAACAACAGAGGCCCCAATACAGATCCTTGAGGTACACCAGTTCCAATCGGTAGTCACCAGGCTGCTGCGGATCCTTCACTTTCGCTATCGGCCTAATGAGAACTCTCTTCCACATTTATGGAAAGATAGATGTCTGCAAAGACATATTAAAAAGATGAAGCACATAAGAAAACAATGCTGGTATAAACTTCATAATTGCACTCTTGGACACACCATCAAAACCCTGTGCATCACTTTTAATACTATTTAAAGCCTTTAGTAACATAGAAGGACATACATCCACAAAATAAAACAAGTTTTCATAAAAATCACAGCCAATGAGTAGATCAGAAATAAAGGAAGGTGTTATATTAAAATATGAATTTCCACTAATAGGTAAAAAGTAATTATTAAGTATATAAACATTGAAAGTAAGTGGAACATCATCCTTTTTATCCTTAACAAGACCAATACGTCTAAGCTCCTTCCAAAGCTTACCCGAATCATGAATACTATTCAGTCTACCAGCATTGTACTCATCACGAGCTTTTCTAACAGAAAACTTAACACTATTTCTTAGTGTCTTAAATTTACTTCTACATATTTTACTTCCAGATCTCTAAAAGCATTTTGTCTTTGCTTTAACATATCACGAATATTTCCATTCATCCAAGGGCACACTTTTTTCCGGATTACATGAGTTCTTAGAGGAGCATGTTCCTCCAATGCCGCAAAAATAACATTATGTACAAAAAATTGTTAAAAATCAACAGACTGACATTGATAAAAAGTAGACCAGTCAATTTGATTTAAAGAAGACAAAAGAGTCCCATCATCAATTCCAGAAATATTCCTATATGTTTGAGTAGAGTATTTAACATTATCAGATTTCCATTTATAGGATATTGAAATAAGTTCATGACCCGCTACAAAAGGAACAAGAGACTGAGATGATGACACTATTCTGTCCTCACCATCCACAATGCACAAATCAATCCAAGAAGACGAACTTACAGCATGATGAGTTACAGTGAAAGGAACAATATATAAATTAAACGATTCAAAAAAATCCCTAATATAAGTTGAGTCAGCTGATATTTTATTAAGATTATAATTAAAATCCCCACAAATTTCGACATTGTCATACAAATAAAAAAATCTGCTAAAATTATAATCGAAGTCATCAAGATTCTCACCTCCAGGTCTACGATAAACTACAGCTAAAAGTAAAGGTTTTGTATTTTTACTAGAAATTTCAATAATAAGTACTCAGGTTTATTATCAAAATGACCTGGGGATGAAAATAATATTTTAAAATTAAGAAACCTTGCAACATACACTGCAACTCCACCTCCCCTCTTACCAATTCTATCTCTACGAATCAAAACAAAATTACTAAGATCAACCATATAATCATTAATTGATTCTGAGAGCCAAGTCTCACTCAATGCTATGACATCATACGTAAACAATGATAAATGAGTACGCAAGAGATTAATGTTAGACTTGAGAGAGTTGATGTTAATATGGCAAATCTCCAATGTAGAATCAGTCACTGAATTTAAGACACTAGTAGCAGCCACAAATACATTTCCAGATGCAGAAAGCTGAACAGATGTCAATGATCGTCATTCACTGAACTTATTGAGATCCTCAGAGATATTGATCCTTATAGATACCTCCTTATCTTGACGTCTTAGAAAAATAGTGCTGTCCCTGTGCCACACATACTTGTAGTGCAATGATTTTGCTTATATAAAGCAAATTGCATATATAAATAAATGTTAGCGATATAAATACAAATTATCTGTTTCAATTAGTTTTAGGTAATTTCTATCAGCAATTAGTAAAAAAACTACTAAAAATTAGTAAAAAAGGTCACTAATTCAGATTGGTTTTTTCAAAAAATTATTTTATTTATGCAAATAAATGTTTATCTCTATTGATAACAATGTATTATTAAACAAATTAATTTTTCTAATTGATTTTAAACAATATTTATTAGATCTAATTATTTAGATTTGGCTAATTAGATTTGACTTATGAGTTATTTGACTTAGATAACTCGTATTCGGTACAAATAACTATTAATTTAATACGATAAAATAAAGTAGGGGAGACTGGGGTAAACCCGCTCACTTTTTTTCAGAACGGTAAAAACCTAGGAAATTATTCTCTTATTCCAAGTTAATTTAAATAATTTGAAAGCTTATGATTTCTACTAACAAAATAAAAAAGAATTTTTGATTTATCTGTTTTAGTTTTACTTAGGGAAATCTTTTAATACACATATGCCAAATTTCAAAATCACAATTTTCCAGGGTAAATCTGCTCACCCCCAGGGGTAAACCCGATCACTTGATTTTTTTAAGAATTTAAGGTAATCCCGAAAGTTTTATTTTGTATATATTGAATTTCTCCTTATTTACGTTTTCAGTATGATTTATTAATGATAAATTATGAGTTCTATAAACAATAAATATTGGTTTATTAAATAGTAAGTATAGGTTTGATGAATTGCAATTGTGAATGTAAATAATATTTAATTAGGAGAAAATTAAAATGTAGATACATTCCTGGATGTAACAAGTTATAGATTTTACTATTGATAAAATGTAACAAATAAAATTAAAAATTTAAATTTAAAAATAAACAATGATAAAACGTGAACTGATCGTAGACAACAAACTAGATTTATGTCTTTTTTAGCCAAAAAAGACAGGGACAAATTTTGATTATTTGTTTGCGTTGTTTGCTATAACCGTTATTACCTAATAATCACTAATAATGACAAGAAATATTGATAGTTCGGCGCCATCTATTAAAAAAGTCGCCACAAATCGCGAAATGTGGGACATTCAAAATGTTAAATATTTAACTAATTACCCAGTAATTTAATAACATTGTTAGGAAATAAATATTATTTATCTTTTAATAAATATTTTTAATATTAAAAATTTTAAGATCGACAAAACAAAGCAAATACTATTAATACTGATTCGGCATCCTACACAAATTTAATAAGTGAGCGGCTTTACCCCGACTTCATGTGAGCGACTTTACCCCGAATGTGTTTCTCACATTTCAGAATAAATTTAAATAAATCTTATGGAAATCAAACAAAACTACATATATATTTCGAAAAAGGACATCCAATAGCATAAAAAAAATTTGTCGAATAAATGAAGTCTCAAAAATAATAATCGAAAACTTAAAAATCCGAAGATTATTTTTTCTTTTTTGCACTTCTAAAAACAATAGACCGTCTCTGATTCTATGACGAATTCATGAAACTAAACGAAAGTTCGTTAACATTAGTTGTATGTTAAGTACTATTGACAGTACAAATATCTCCATCTTAAGTTGAGTTTATAGCGACAAATCGCTAGTGAGCGGGTTTACCCTGTTCGCGGGTTTACCCCTGTCTCCCCTACATAAAAAATGCTATTTTTTTAAAAAACATTTTTTTTTAATCCGGCCTTAAGAGAAGAAAATTGAATTTTTTCCTTAAATTTAAAATTAGACCGTTTTTATAAAAATATTTTAAATTTGATTTTATATTCTTAAAGTAACGGAAAAAAACTTTTCAAAAATATGTAATAATAGTTTAATCGGTTCAGATTTGTAAAAGTTATTTAAAGACGAAGTTTTATGATAATGCATGAAAGTAAAAAATTCGAACTCCTGTATCTTTGAAACGCATAGTTATAAGGTCCCACCGTTAAGTAATTGAGTGTAGGTCTATTAGGACTACTATTTTAGGAAATATCAACCCGATCACAAAACTTTTTTTTTAGGTGGGAACAGTTGAGGAATTTTGCCCCAACTGTAGGTTATATTATATTAATATAAACTGATTTAGAACATGTGCAGTACTGGAATCCAATAATAAACGTTTATTATAAAAGGAAAACTTAATTTGTTTATAAAAATATTTTTGTTTACATTTCTTAAAAGTCGAAATAAATCTAAAACTTTCATTATTTGACAACGTTTTCCTAAACTCAATATTTTCGGACTTATAAGCTGCTGAATATAGGTCTACAATTGAGGCTTCCAATTTAAGAACCGGTCGGACGTCGGACGACACGCGCTAGTACCAGTCGGGTAGCAGTAATAGCTTCAAAAAAAATTTGCCGAACAAATTCAGTCTCAAAAATAATAATCGAAAATCTTAAAAATACGAAGATCATTTTTTCTTTTTTGCACTTCCAAAAACAATTGACCGTCTTTGAATTTATGACGAATTCATGAAAGTAAACGAAAGTTCGTTAACATTAGTTGAATGTTAAGTACTATTCACAGTACAAACATCTCTATCTTAAGTTTTCACCAGTCTCCCCTACTGATATATAATAAATATTTACTTGTTTCAAACAAATATTTATTGGATAATAGACAATTAAACCATTTAATTAAGTTAATAATTATTTTTATTTCAATCAATTACAAATTTTTAGGATAGTTAATTAATAATTAATTAATATTATATTTAATTATTGCAATTTTCACTTAAGTAATTCGTATTTGGTATAAATAATTATTTTTTTGTACTATAAAGGGCAATATTTCTATCATACATGTGTATGTTTTGAGTGTAAATGTATGAGTATACATGTATATGAGCGATTCCATCTCAAGTGATCAAGGTGGAGAAAAATTTTTCTCCAATCGTAGCAAAACTTGGGGCTTTTGTAGTACTCATAGATAGTAATTTTTCGTGAAAATATTTTTTTACCTAGTCCAATATTTTCCGAGGGGGAGGGGGTTAAATTTTTGTGTTTTTCAGTACAATGCTTATTTCAATAATTTTTTACTCTTAAACAATTAAACATACAAATTTGACAAAGTACATTTTGGAAAGGTTTTTTCATCCTCTTTCGATTGGAAATAAGCATTTTGAAAAAAAAAAATTTTTTGACCAAAAAAAATCAAAATTAAAAATAAATTTCAATTTTTGAGGGAGATGGATACGATTTTTTTTTTTTTTTTTAACGAAAGCTGAGGTTTTTTCCTAAAAGGACATATAAATGATAAAGTGGGACTAGAATGTTTAAACATTGAAAAAAAGAATTTTCTCCAAAACGGAGCTAAAAACCGGGTTTTGAGCGCTCCGGCGAGTAGAAAACTCTTTTTTTCAATGTTTAAACGTTCTAGTCCCACTTTATCATTTATATGTCCTTTTAGGAAAAAACCTCAGCTTTCGTTTAAAAAAAAAAAAAAAAAAAAAATCGTATCCATCTCCCTCAAAAATTGAAATTTATTTTTAATTTTGATTTTTTTTGGTCAAAAAAAATTTTTTTTTCAAAATGCTTATTTCCAATCGAAAGAGGATGAAAAAACCTTTCCAAAATGTACTTTGTCAAATTTGTATGTTTAATTGTTTAAGAGTAAAAAATTATTGAAATAAGCATTGTACTGAAAAACACAAAAATTTAACCCCCTCCCCCTCGGAAAATATTGGACTAGGTAAAAAAAATATTTTCACGAAAAATTACTATCTATGAGTACTACAAAAGCCCCAAGTTTTGCTACGATTGGAGAAAAATTTTTCTCCACCTTGATCACTTGAGATGGAATCGCTCATATGTGCTGTGTGTATATGTGTGAGACAAATAAAATAAGTTTTGCAGTTGTTGGACAAAGTATCGTGTACAATTCGTGGAGAAAAACGATTTTCGCTTGCTTGATTGAGCAAACTTCAGCTCACGACAAATCGCCTTTTTTCTCCACTCGTTGCACAATATACTGGGGGAAAGTGGTCTTATGTCGGCACTGGGGGTAAAGTCGGCACCCTCCTTTTTTGCAAAAATGGCGCACATGTCGATTAAATAATATTGTGATGTGACATGTTAATAGTGACATAATTTATGCACAAAATTTCTATTTTTGTTTAATCTACTCATCGTGAGCACGTTTTTATTTTTTTCCACAAACTAAATATCAATTTCGTCCTTTACACGGAAGTAGCTGCAGGTAAGTAAATATTTTGAAAATTCCAAATAAGTGAGTTTCTTCATTTAATGTTGTAACTGATGGGTTTTGTCAATTTTTAATTAAAATTTTGTTGTTTATGTAATAATGAGAAATTTGTATACATTGGTGATGGTCCTGAGTCGGCACCTATTTGTTTATTTTTTTATGTTTTGCCTTTTTTTGTTTTTATATTTTTCGTGTTTTTACTCTACAGATATGGGGCGCAGCTTTATAGCTAATTGTGTCTTTTTAATTTTTTTCAATTTTCAACATTATCATAAAAAATATTCTGCTTTTTTATAGTAGGGGAGACCGGGGCGTAATGGATCACTTTTCATTTTTTGTTGCTTAACTTCGTCATTCTTGCTTTAATAAAAATGTCATCATGTGGAAAACTAATCTAACATCTCAGCTTTGAATTAAATAAAGTACGCCCTAATATCACTTATACTTTTTTCTAGAACAATTTTTTCGGAGAAATGCAAGGCGAGCCATTTCGCCTCAGGCCGAGGCGAAATGTAAAATCCATTTCTTTAAAAAATCTATTCTCCAGTTATTTTTTTTATAAAAGGTATCGTTAGTACTTATTAATATATAAATTACAAGAAATTAAACTTGACAGGATTATTTTATTAATATTCTAAATATAATAGGTTTTTCATAATAAAATAAGCAAAGTGATCCATTATGCCCCGGAGGTATTTGTTGAAAATTTTGTTATTTTTTATTAATACCGTAAGTATTAAACAAATATTGTCAATTGTTCTTTAAGAACAAATGTCTAAAGCTCAAAACCTAATGTACAAAAATTTTTTACAAGTAATTTTAAAAAAGATATAACAAAATATAAAAAATTTTACTTTCAAGCGTCAAAGTCACTTTTTCTACCATATTTTTGAATAAATTCAAGTGATCCATTACGCCCCTGATCCATTGCGCCCTGTCTCTTCTATAGTAATAAACCAATGCTTTAGTTCGTAAACAAAAATAGCCAAATAGTACAAAATTTAATCTCCTAAATGCTTTAAATATGTTTTAATTCAGCTTAAACGTAAACATTATGGTCTTTTTTCTTATATTCAAGCAAAGAAAAAGGTGCCGACTTAGGAACACAATTTTAAGAAATTGACAAAATGCACCTTTTTACTCTTCATTGCATTAAGATGACAAAAGCCATTCGATATCATTCTCAATAACATATAAACGTAGGAAAACGATCGCTGAACACAACTAAAAACTCACCAGAGTCAATAAATTCAATTTTCTTATTATTTTCATCCAAATACCTTACTATGCCGACTAAGGACCACTCTCCCTTATTCTTTACAATGTGAAAAATAAAATTTATTTTTTAAGACTTTTTAGAAAAATTAAGGGGACGTTCCAGTTCAAAATGTCAAAAAATCTATTTTTTGTTTTTATTTTCGGATTTTTTATAGTGTCAAGAATACTCTCCTAAAATATTATTGTAAAATTCGAAGTAAAGCAAAAGTTATACATTCTTATTCCTTGCTATGTCAAAGATGTTTCTGTATGGGGATGAGCAATAGAATGATTTAAATGTTTTCTCATTTGTATTTTTTAAAAAAGACGTAACGATTTTCAAGCAAATCCAATGATTTTGAAAAAAATATCCGCTATATTGGATCTGCCATTTTGAATTTTAAAAATCTGATTCCATATTCATAATCAGCGACCTCAAAAACCCCCGAGTAATGATTTTCAAGCAAAACCGATGATTTGTTTTAAATGTGAAAACTTATGAACAAAATCTTTAAATGCGTTTTTTTCAAAAGGTCTTTTTTTGATCTCGAGTTCTTTTGAAGCGATTTTAAAAAATCAAACGGCTTTTTGTTCAGCGTCATCATGCATATAAGTGGAACCTCAAAAACTGGAAAATTTCCAACTCCCCTTTTTTTTACCATTTAACAGTGTTTTACTTCGCTACTTTACTTTTAATCAAAAAATTACATACAGAAAAGTTGTTTGTTTTTTTCTCATCTAAAATAATATAAAGTTTAAAATTGTGATTTTTAAAAAAAATTGAATTTCTAGAATTTTGAAAATTACGTTCTTTTTGTAGTTTTTGACAAAAACTGCTGTATAACGAACTTAGCCTTCATTTTTACACCAACTTTATAGGAACCTACCTACATAACCTACATATCATACCTACCTACATGACCTTTATGACCTACATCACCATCATGACTATGAAAATCAATACCAAATATGTTCATTATATTTTTCCTGTAGGTGAGACCGGGGCGTAATGGCTCAGGGTCGTAATGAAGTTTTGTTGTCATTCATTCAATTTTGTAGGAAATATGGCTTTAAAATAAAATAAAAATAAACTAAAATAAATAAAATAAAATTTTAAAAATAGCTTTAAAAACTAAAATATTATTTTGAGCTTGAAACATTTGTTATTAAAGAAATTTCGTAAATTGTTAAATTTTGTCAAGAAAGAAATTAAATTACATGTTTTTTCATTTAAAATGTTAATAAAATAATTTAGTCAAATTTAATTTCATGTAATTTAGGTACAAATTGTATCCCTTGATTAAAAAAATAACTTGAGAATAGATTTTTTAAGTAAATAGAATTTGTATTTCGCTATGACTTTTTAAAATTTGAAAATTCCACGAAATTACTTAAAGTTTAAATTAAATATGTTCCATTTTCAATATTATTTATTATAAATTATAATAGAAACAAAAATTGTTAATATTAAATAATATTTCATGATCTAAATTATAATTTTATTCTTGATTTAATACGCAAAGGGCAGTCATCCATTGCGCCCCAGCCAGGCAAAAGAGTAGTGGCTCATCTTGCATTTCTCCAAAAAATTGTTCTAAAAAAAAGTAGGAGTGATATGAGGACCAATTTTTTTTAATTTAAAGCTGAGATGCTGAACAAAGTTTTCCATGTTATAAAACTTTAATTAATAGAAGAATGACGTAGTTAAATAACAAAATGTGAAATAAACCAAATAATGGATTTTAATACACTGAAAAAAAAATTTATTTGATTCAAATAACCGATTATTTGTCTATAATCAAATAAATATTTACTTGAATCAAATAATTTTTATTTGAATCAAATAAATTGTATTTGAATCAAATATTTCAGTATTTGAAGCAAATACTAATTAATTGATTCAAATAAAAATTATTTGATTCAAGTAAATATTTATTTGATTATAGACAAATAATCGGTTATTTGAATCAAATAAATTTTTTTTTTAGTGTATTAACTCCTAAAAACGCAATTTAAACTAAATTACACATTTTGAATAAAGATAAATATAGTTAAATTGGGTTTCTACCTGGCATTAGAAGGTACTCAACCCAGACGCCAGACACCCGTCTCTGTATTGTTCCTCCCGAAGGATACTTCAAAGAAGACCATTTTTGGGGGACATGTTAATTAGAAATCCAATTTGACTATTTATTTTTATTTAAAATGTGTAATTTTATTAAAATCGCGTTTCTTAAGAGTTAATATCAAATACCAATATTTTACGGTGTTTTATGGTTTTTACTAAGAAATTCAGATTTTTAACAATTTCCACTATCAAACTAATATTAATTAAATTGGATATCATTTGTGGTGAAAGTATATTTGAGCCTTCCAATTCTATAACTCGCCCGACGCTTGGAGACACGCGCTAATGCCAGTCGGGTAGCAATGAGCGCCTCTGGGCCTATCACTGCTACCCGACTGGTATTAGCGCGTGCATTCGAGCGCCGGGCGAGTTATAGAATTGAAAGGCTCATTTTAACCTGTTTTTTACATTGTTCTTGAAAAATAAAAGTTTGAGAGATAAGCAAAGAAAACATAAAATGTGTAATTTTATGAGAACTATATATTTTGTTTAAATTTTTTTTATGTTTTTTACAATGAAAATCAAATTTGCGTCAAGTTTTATCAAAATCGGAGGGTGGAAGTTTTTTAAACTATAACCCTTATTTTTATGTATACTTTAACATAATACATTGCAAAAAAATGTTTAGTGTGGCTTTTCTGTCAGATAATGCCTTAAAAATATTACTTGGTTTATTCATAATAGTAAAGAATAATACTTATTGTTGGTATTTATACCCTCATGCAACAAATATTATAAAAATTTTGAAAAAATATTCCATATCTTGTAAAGCTATTTGATACCACCCTATTTTGCCCCATGGGTGGAGCAAAATAGGGTTTTATCACTTTCTTAGAAAATACGATATAAGTTCATTCCAAAATTTTATTCTCTACTAGTATCATAATTTCCTTAAAGCTAAGTGTATAAAGTTGAATTTAGATGTTTAGTTGAATATGTTTATTCGTTTGGTTCTCTGTGAACAGACAATTTCTAAAAGGTACCTCATTTTGTCCAACTATCCCCTACCTTCAATATGAAAAATTAACATAAGCACAATAGAAAAGTCGTCTTAATCAAAATTTTTACTTAAAAAAGCTTCCAACTCCTGTAAAGTAACTTTTTCTAGTCTAAACTGCTAAATAATTCTAAAACTAAATAATTCTAGTTATACGGCAATAAATTAATTACACTCAAAAATTTAACTTTAATTTTTTTAAGTAGTTAAGAATACATTTTTTGTACCAAAATAGCTTTACTCAAAAGTAAAAAAACACCACACAAAAGCTTATAAATTAGACATGGAAATTTATTGTAAGAAAAATGAACTAGCTGAGAGAAATTGTACCGTGTAGAAAAAGAAGCTGTTTCAAGAAGAGACTATATATGTGTAGAGAGCCGTTGGAACATTAGAACCACTGGAAAATTTAATAGCACATTGAGGGAAGAGACTGAATGACTCAGCGATTCTTTGGCGCGGAAGAGGTATGGATAACTTGAATTGAGACTGCTTGTACAAACTCAGTGGTTCGCGAGCAACAAAAGAATTATTGCGAGATAAAAAAGAGAAGAAGGAAGAAACGATGAATAAGTGAAAAAGAAGAATTTGAAAAAACTGTGCCAGCAAAAAAGAAAGAAAAGAAAATACGAAGTCAGAGTGAGGAAATTGTCAATGGTTCTCTTAATATTGGTTTTACTATTTTTATTGTCAAGCTTGGGCCAATATTGACCCCAGGACTGCGAGGGTGGAAATATCCAATTCTCGAATATGGTGAAAATCACATAAAAAATTCACCTAAAAAAATTTTTGGTTTAATTATTTCCAAATCTTTTTAAAGACATGTCATATAGGTTAGTACTTTGTCAGACAAATATTTTTTAATTTTATAAAAATTTGTCCGAGGGGGAGGGGGTAAAAGTTTAAAACTTTAGCGTGACACGCTTAACTTTGATAATTTATTTTACTTAAAGGGAAAAGTTAAAAAAAAGTAGGACATGGTTTTTCTATGTTTTTTCAGAAGCTTTCGAATGGCATAGTTTATTTAAAAAAAATTTTTTTTGATACGAATTTTGAAAAAATAAAAATGTTTTTTACTTTTCTCATCTTTGGATTCTTTTCTTTTTTTAAATTTTATTTTTAAATGAAAGTTGAGATTTTTTCCGATGAAATACTTACTTTCCAGAAAACCGTTTTTTTGGTTTTCGAGAAATGAATCTTTGAATATTGTGCATCACATTGTCGCGCCGCCAAGCCGCAATGTGCATGCGCAGCCATTCGCACTGTGTTGTTACGTGTATAAATATTAGATTCAGAAAACATTACATTTAACTACTCTCTGAAATTTAGCAGGTTGAGACTGCCATTAATTTAATTTAAAAATTTATTTTTAATTTTTTTATTTAATTTTATTTTCAATTTAATGCCTCAATTTAAGCTTTTTTATTCCTTTTTATTTTTATTCTTATTTATTTTAACTTTTTAATAAGAAAATTTTTCTCCGAATTTTAAATATTTTAAACTGATTTCTTAAAATCAGGTAATTTATTTTAAATAAAAAACCTTCAAGTAAGGAGTTTTTTTAAAAATCTGACACCTTTTTGAACATTTGTCCACAATATTGAAATCGTAATATTGCATTTTACAAATCTGACTCGAGGTTAGAATTTGGTGACCTAAATACTCCTAAAGAGCAAGTTTCAAGCAAATATAACGGTTTGGATTTTTTTGTTGACATATTGGATCCGCCATTTAAAATTTCGAAAATCTGAGTTCAGATTAGTGATCAGCGATCCCAAAAACCCCCGAGTAAAAAGGTTCATTAAAATTCAACGATTTTTAAAAAATCGTCCGCCATATTGGATTGGCCATTTTGAAATTTTTAATTCTGACCTAAGGATTGATTGACTTATAAACTACGATGGCAAATACATTGAAAAATTATATTTAGAAATAATTTAAGGGTTTATAAGACTTTTATTGACAATACTGTTGGATTATTTTTTAATTTTGTGTATTATATGTGTCATATAGAGCCGCTATTTTGAAAATTTGAAAATTGCCACATTGCATTCGATAGTACTTGTTTTTTATTTTCTTTTTAAAAATTTTTAAGTATATTTGTTTTGAAATATTTGTTATTAACCATTTATATTTGTTCATAAATTAAGATTGAATTATTTTAAATATTGACATTTTACACTGCAAAAAAAAGTACTTTAATTTAATATGTTTTGGTAGTCATTTCTAAGATGTTTCGGTAGACACTTTTTAGTTACTTGAAGTATTTTAATTTAAGATGTTAAAAGTATCTTCGTACACATTTTCTGTGTATTTTTGGGGTAAAAAGTTTTGAGGTTAACTATGGGCTCTTACACTGAGAGACCTTTGAGTCAGCAGCAGACTTTCGATAGGCTGCTACTGCCCATTTTAGTGGAACGCTACAGGACTATACTTTTGGGTTGCTGTGGTACAATTTTGGGCGCGTGACAGTCCAAAAGTTGTTCAGCTGAAAACCAAAGGCGGCATCCCCACCACTTCGGTGAGCTGCTCACCAACATTTTGGACTGTCACGCGCCTAAAATTGTACCGCAGCGTACCAAAACCATAGTTGAGCTACTGTCACATACGTTATTCCGCTACAGTTCCAAACGTCTCTCAATATATGGAAAACACTTGGGTAGCTCCATGCCTAAAAAATAAAAGTTGTACCCTAGTCCTTCGATTTTGTTGAAATTTCGAAATTTTGAAGTGGAATACATGCCAGTAAAAAGCCTAAATTCGATTTTGTAAAATTTTAGATTTACGAGGTTTTTAAATTATTTTTGAAAATTTTGAAAATGGTATATCTCTAAGGAAAATGAATGAAATTTAATGAAATTTTCAGGGAATGCTTATTGTTTACAGAAAATTAAAAAAAAAATTTTAGAAAAAATTTTTTTTTATCAAATTATTAAAAAAATAATTTTTAAATAAAAATTTTTTGAAAAGTGTTATTTATATTTTAATAATAATGATTCGATTTCCACTTATTTCACAAGTATTTTCAAAAAAAATCGATGGAGGGTCTGAAACTTTAGGAGATATTGAATTTTTTGTCCTTGCGTGCAACCATATAAAGCGCATTTTCCGGCTATACTCTACATACAAACTATTGTTCAAAATCAACTATAAGTCGTAAATTTTAACCGAATTCAATTTTTCTATTAGGATAATTTCAGGCTATAAATTTGTAAGAATATTGTGCATTTTTTAAATTTATATTTGTTTAAACAAATTATTATTATTGTTGTTAATAACTAACTTTTTACATATTGTACCTGCAGAGGTGTATTTTTTCTAATTTTGCAATTTACAGGACCTAACATAAATACCGATGCAAATTTAAAACATAATTATTATTTTTTAAGCAAGATTAAAACAAAATATTATTGTTAATTACTAACTATTTACAGAATAGTATACTTAAAAGATGCAGTTTTTCTAATCATGCAAATTTACCAAACTTTTTTGATATGTCGATTTACATTAAAAATAAAATTATAATTTAAACAAAAATAAGAATTTATTTAAAAATTGGTTAAATAATAATTGTACTTTTAATTTTAATCTGGAGAGCTCCATGCAAAAAAAATTAAAGTTGTGTCCTAGTTCTTCGATTGAAAAATTGTCACAGAACACATGAAAATGAAAATTGTGAAAACGACTTTATAATTATTTGTTAATCATGGTTATAAATATTAAATAAAAAACAAATTACCTATATTAAAAGCTTTTGAAATTTAAATGCTTTCAAAGACATTAAAAACAAAAACACTTTATTGAGTTTACAAAATTAAGTAAAATTAACTTTTCGAAAGTAAAGTAACACAATTAATATTCAATAAAATTGTTGTTAACAAATATTTAAACAATTTTTAACTCAGTTTGTTTTTTTGGGAATTTTTGTTCTTTTTTTTGGCAATCAAAACTCAAATTCTTTGAAAGAAAAATAATTTAATTAGGGAAAATTTAGCTAACCCTAATTAAAAGTTAATTAATAATTATATAAATTCTTATTTTTATTTTTGTTTAAATTATAATTTTATTTTTAATGTAAATCGACATATCAAGAAAGTTTGGTAAATTTGCATGATTAGAAAAACTGCATCTTTTAAGTATACTATTCTCTAAATAGTTAGTAATTAACAATAATAATTTGTATAAATCTTGCTTTAACAATAATAATTATGTTTTAAATTTGCATCGGTATTTATGTTAGGTCCGGTAAATTGCAAAATTAGAAAAAATACACCTCTCCACACTGAGAAAAAAATGCTATTGAATCAATGAAATATTTGTTTGTTGCAATAAACGGCATATTCAATATCGTTCGAATACAAATACTGTTGGTTCAATAACATGTGCTATTGATTACTGCACTATAGATTTAAATAAATCTTATGTAATATTATTACAGAAATTATAGTATTAACGAAAAATGCTATAATATCAAGAAATGCATTTCATACCTACAATTAAATCTGTTATAAATTTAATAGCATGTACTTTCAAATCAATAATATATGATATCAATTAAATAATTTTAATAAGAATACATCATACTTTAGATTTTAATGAATTAAAATTTAATTATATAGCATGATGCTAAATGATGATGCTAAATATTTGTAAATTTTTTTTCTGCTTTTATTTCGAGGAGGAAGGAGGCATCCACCTTAGATTTTTCAGAATATAAAAGCAGATAAAAATTTACAAATATTTTTAAACACAAAAAATTACGATTAATCCAATCCAACCAGTTAATCGCAAAAAACCACAATTTTATGGTGTTTTTATGGTTTTTTACCATGAAGATGATCTAGTCGCCAATTTTCACTATGATTTTCGTAATCAGGGCACAAAATTACGTAAGTATACCAACTTTCATTAATATCGGAGGTACGCGCTTTTCTGAAATATATCCTTCGTTTTTTTACGAATTATACGCAAAAAAACTAAAATTTTATGTTTTTTTATGGTTTTCACAATGAACATCAAATTTGCGCCAATTTTCATTACCATTTTCGTAATCAGCGCATCAAAATACGTTGGTATACCAACTTTTATTAAAATCGGAGGTCCCCCTTATTCGGAAGTACACCCAATAAAGTTACTTATATAATTAGTACATTTTTTAATATTTTAAAAACAAGAAATATATTTGATATTTTTATTTATTACAATTTTTTCATTACAATAAATAGAGTATAAAGTGTGACATAACAAAATTGACTGTTTATAATATTTTTATTTACATTAAAAGAAAGTAAGATTTGTGTTTTATATTAAAAGTAAAACATATTTTCATCATCATCTTTGTTAGTCGTTTGCTCATGCGCACTTATCAATTTGATTCACAATATACAGTGAATGAAGGTTAGGTTAAATTATTAATAATTCACTAATTGCATAGATAATAAAAAAAATAGATTTGATACATAATTGTTCGATAATATTTTTGAAACATAAAAACTGTTTATCATATTTTTATTTGCATTAAAAGAAAGTAAAATTTGTGTTTTGCGTTAAAAGAAAGTAATATTACTTAAAAGTGAGGTGCGAAATGGAATATATGATATTGTAGTGATAACGAAATTTTGCATCCCATGAATCTTATAGAAAAGCATATATTGTAATAAATTATTTCCTTCGAAATGACGGAGTACTTACATTTCGTTTATAATATTTACAGAAACCACACTTACATTTCTTTTTATTAATATTAATTAATCATACTGAATAAATAGTAAATTTTACATTTCTAAAATTATCTTTACTTTTTTCTACATTGAATAAATCCATATATTTTTACATGCATTTTTTAATAAATATTCATTTTGTTTTTTTCTGAGATACAAGTATGATTTAGAAGTTTATTTTATTTCAAAAATTCATCTCAACTTATTCCACTACATAATTCTACATCTTGCTTATCATTCTCATAAACATTTCTTTTTCAATTTTTTTAAAACATTTATTATATTTGCGCCATTATTCTCATTGTAAGTACTTTTGTTTAAAGAAATTAAAAAATTAAAAAAAGAAATGCGCAAGAGAAAAAACGTGATTGATAAAAGTCGAACGACCAAACGATGAAGTACAGAGTTACACGAACGATGGACGACAAAACGACGACGAATATGATAATATTATAAATAAGAGATATAAAATTTGGGTTAAAAAATAAAAATATTACAATATAATTCAACAATATAATAAAATAACAATATAATTATATTAGGTGATTCTTCTGAAAGTGCCACTTTTGAAATTCTATTTTTCAACATTTTTTTTGAAATTATATGGTTTCTTTATTAAACTTACTTTATTTCCTACTCAAGAGGAAGAATTCAAGTAGCGCAAAATTAATTGTTGAAAATATTAAAGTTTTTCTTCTTTAAAGAAGATTGACTTTGTTGCTCCAATTGGTTATTTTTATTTGCTTCGTGAGTTTTTTCAATTAAATTTAGACACTAATATAATTGACATAATTTATAATAAAATCACACTGTTAAAAAAAATTATATAAAAACAATTCAAAATACATTTTTTTAAACCAAATTTTTGTTTTAACTTTGTTTTATGAGGAAGAAACCCCTTTTTGTTATTTTTAAATTAAGTAAAATAATAAATAATAACACACATCAAATAAATAATAAAAGAATACAAACAAACAATAAATAAGAACAATACACAACAGATTTTTTGCATATTTTTAGGAAATAGTACTCTAAAAAAAGGGAATGTCCCCTTCTTTATTTTATTGTTATACAATTTTTTTATGAATTTCTTATATGAAACGAACAGTATGAAAAATGTGTAGAAGTAAAGGAAACTCTTATTCTACTTTCTTAAGTGAGAGAGAGACGATGATCCGTTAAATTTTAACGGTAGAAGAAGTTCTTATGCGATTTCCTTTGGTACGAGAAGGAAAGCAATGCGTTAAATTTTATCGAAAAAGGAAACTCATATGTGATTTCGTAAGGTGCGAGAAGGAAAGCAATGCGTTAAATTTGAAAGAAAAAAGGTAACTCTTATTGTTATATTATTCTCAGGAGAGAGAAAAAAATCACTACCTGCTTATGGTGAAGCCATAAGCTTTTGCCTTTTCATTGTACCTACTTTTCATTGAAGGATATAAAAGGTAGAAAAAAGGTTACTGCAGAATATATCGAAAAAAAACTAGATACGTATTTTTTTATTTTTGTTTAATTGTCCAAATTCTCGAAATATGAATTTTCGAAATTTTGCACTTTTAATTGTAGATATATATTCAGTAGCTCACAAGTCCAAAAATATTGAGTTTAGAAAAAAGTTGTCAAAGAACGAAAGTTTTAGTTTTCTTTTGACTTTTAGGAAATAAAAACAAATTTTTTTTTCATTTTTTACTAAATATTATAAACAAATTATTTTTTTTAACTTTGGGTATGATCAATTTTTAACTTTCCTTTTTCAAAACATACCTGGGAATGATAAGAAGGTTTTTCAAAAAGTTTCAGAGAGGGCCTGACAAGTTTAATGGATTAAAAAAATAATTAAGCTGCCCGTGCAGGTCGCACGCCCGCGGCGCGATGGGATTTTTTTACAATTTACTATTAAAAATTGTCTAGATCCTACAAGCTTTATCGGATTTTGATTATTATTAAATTTTTAGGCTTTTGAAAATTTTTAATAGTAAATTGTAAAAAAATCCCATTGTGCCGCGTGCGTGCGACCTGCACGGATAGTTTTTTTTAACCTATTAAGCTTGTCAGGCCAACTCTGAAACTTTTTTCAAAACCTTCTTATCATTTCCAGGTATGTTTTGAAAAAAGAAAATAAAAAATTTATTATACCCAAAGTTTAAAAAATTAATTTGTCTATACATTTTTTTATTTTTTTAATAAAAAATGAAAACATTTTTTTTCATTTCCTAAAAGTCGAAAGAAAACTAAAACTTTCGTTCTTTGACAACTTTTTTCTAAATTCAATATTTTCGGACTTATGAGCTACTGAATATAGGTCTACAATTAAAAGTGCAAAATTTTTAAAATTCATAACTTGACAATTTTGACAATTAAACAAAAATAAAAAATACGTATCTATTTTTTTCGAAACAGAATAAAAAAAATATTTTTAGCCGATTTTAGGAGGTCGACTAAAATCTCACGTGGAATTGCCCATATATAAATATAGATGTAGATCTTTGGTTCAAAGACACCCAATGAACTAAGCCACAACTGTTCATTAGGCAAAGGAGGGAAATAGGTTTACTTTAGTTACTTTTAAACCATCTTAAAAGGAACATCTATATTTTTTTCATTTAAGAAGTGTTAAAAATTAATTAAAAGTGATTATATAAAAGTGAAAAAAGGATAAATAAAAAAATTGAAAAGAAAGAATGGTAAAGAAATAAATTAATTACACAAAGTAGTTTATACTTATAGAATAGTTATAGATAGTGATAAAATTCTTACATAAGGTAAGTATTGTTATTGGTAGAATAATAAAGTGTTTAAGGTAAGTAAAGTGACTAAAAGATATAAATAAATAAAGAATTATCAAACTGTTTCTGCAACTGAATTTTGGAATAAAGTAATTTTACATTTATGAAGGATTCCTGTTTAAAAATTTGTAATTCCACTACATATAATTAAAAATTGTAATATGGAAAATTCTTATTCAACTTTTGGATGTCATTTTTCATATCTTCGTATACATTTTTACATTTGATTTAGTAGATTAGACTGTATCGGTATACATCAGTTTACAATTACCGCTGTATTTTTGTAACATATACCCGTAGTAAAAATCGTGAATAAGAGTTTTGGAAACATCGAGCACACTTAACCCCACATAGATTGGTTTGTTCAGTAGTACCTCGGTTTTAAACATTTCAATGGCAACAAGATTTTCGTCGAACGTCGCTCGACTATGGAAATTCGGGCGAGATATGAGGGCTTCAGCTCCATAGCGGCCAAACCATTGGGTGACAAGTTTAATGTCAACATGTTTACGGACATTTTTTATCGCCTTTCCGTATACCGCATTGTTCATGAGCTTGAATAAATTTTTCTCGAACTCATTCTTGGCGTTAGTTTGCATCATCGTATTATAGTCTATGTATGGTTTAACCCATGTTAATTGCTTAAACTGTAAGACTCGATGAATTTTAACAAGCTTAATGCCGTTGTGGACAACTTATTTAAAAGTAAAGTGGAATAGATGTTTCTCATGTAATGAAATCAGTATTTGCTAAAAAACGTATTCCAAAAAATTTGCATAGTTACAAAGGAAAAAAATTCTACAACTCTCAGTTTTAAGCATTAATGAAAAACACATAATATAAATTGTTATTCAACTTACAGTTATATGAAAGCTTCTATTGTTGAACGGTTTAATCGAACACTTAAAAGAAAAATGTGGATGTAATTTAGTTTACAAGGCAATTACAAGTGGTATGCTATATTACCAACTCTTATTTCCAACTACAATAATACAAAACATAGAACAATTGAAATGAATCCTAAAGATGTCACTTTAGAATACGTTAAAATTAAAAAAAACGATTCCTGTAGCTAAGAAAAATTCTTTTCAGACGACCAAAGTATAAAATGTGTGACAAATTTCGTGTAAGCAAATATAAAAACGTTTTTGAGAAAGGATACACACCCAATTCGACAACAGAAATATTCACCGTGAATCAAGTTGTATCAACTCAACTAGTGACATACAAGCTCAAGGATTACCAGGACCAACCCATCAGTGGAGGATTCTATAGAGAGGAACTTCTTAAAGTGAAATATCCAGATATTTATCTTGTAGACAAAATTCTCAAGACACATGGAAACAAAGTTCTCGTCAAATGGCTTGGCTTTGATAATTCTCACAATACTTGGGAAGATAAAACAAGTGTATAATCTAATATTCGCAAATAACCCCTAGTAATTTAACGCAAATGTTAATCAACCAGCAAACCAATCGAAGAATAATGTTAGCGTAGAACCTCTCCATAAATCAAAATTACTTCTGACAACAAACATTTACAATTCCAATGCCAAATTTAATTAATAATAAATCAATAATGAATCAACTACACTGGCACACACAAAAAATTGATTCTCTGAGCTGTTGATCAGACTATGACTAGTTTATGTTTTTGGGGTCGCTGAAACCGCAACTGAAGTTCATTTAACCCCATCACGTCTGGGTTTTAAGATAACCTCGAAAAAGCTCAAAATTTGACCCCAAAAATTTTTAATCAACAAAATTTTTTATTTTCAAGTCTTACTATGACTACTTTATGTTTTTGGGGTCTCTGAAACCGAAATTGAAGTTCATTTAACCCCATCACGTCTGGGTTTTGAGATAACCTCGAAAAAACTCAAAATTTGACCCCAAAATTTTTTAATTAACAAAAATTTTTATTTTTAAGTTTTACTATGACTGTTTTATGTTCTTTGGGTTGCTAAAGCCAAATATGAAGTCTATTTTACCACATCTAGCCAGGGTTTCGAGATAGCCTCGAAGAAAATTAAAAAATATTACCCTACAATTTTGAAATCGAGAAAAAATTTTATTTTTAGCTTTTACTATCACTGTCTTGTGTTTCAGTCTTTTTTTCGTCAAACTTTGAATTATTTTTTGAGGTTATCTCAAAATCCTGACGTGATGGGGTTAAATGAAATTTAGTTTTGGTTTCAGCGAACCGAAAAACATAAAGTAATCATAGTAAGACTTGAAAATAAAAATTTTTGTTGATTAAAAAATTTTGGGATTAAATTTTGAGTTTTTTCAAAGTTATCTCAAAACCCTGACGTGATGGGGTTAAATGAACTTCAGTTTCGGTTTCAGCGACCCCAAAAACATAAAGTAGTCATAGTCGGATCAAAAGCTCTGAGAATCAATTTTTTTGTGCCAGTGTTATGAATCAACAATGAATCAGTTATGCATCAGCAATGAATCAATAATGAATCAATAATGAAGCAATAATGAATCAACTATGAATCAACAATGAATAAATAATGAATCAATAATAAATCAACTATGAATCAATAATGAATCAACTATTAATCAATATTAAATCATTTGGCACTGGCCTTGTTAATGTTTGCTGTTGGAAGTAATTTTGATTTATAGAAAGATTCTACGCTGACTTTAATCTTCCATTGCTTTGCTGGCTGATTGGCATTTGCGTTAAGTTACTGGGAGTGATTTGCACTTTAAATTATAACAAAAATAGATATAAGTTATGTATAAGTTATTATGTGTATATGAAAGGATTTTTTAAATAAAAAACACATTTAATTAATGTACAATTGTTTCATTTATTAACAAACCTTTTATTTACAATCATGTTTTACAAAATCATTTGTCGATTATGGGGATCGCATAATGTCCCCACGGTAGAATGTCAGTACTCTGGGGTAACAGGTAGCGTTTATCATCATGTGGACTCAATGCTAATTTCACTTGTTTGCTCGAGAAGTGAGGGCTTCGGCACCATACCTGACGTACCAGTGTGTAACTAGCTTAATGTCAACATGCTTACGAACATTTTTTATGGTCTTGCCAAACATTGCATTATTCATTAATTTGAATAAATTCTTTTCAAATTCATTCTTTGCAGTGGTTCCCATGGGTGTATTATAATCAATATAGGGTTTTAACCACTAAGATTGGTTAAATTCAAGCACTCGATGAATTTTTACGAGTTTGAGATCATTTTCGAGAGTTTGGTTTAGTGCACGGTAATGTATCATATACTTCTCTTTAGGCAGGATGGTTGTGAGTAATTTTTCCTGCTTAGACATGGGAGGTTTTGCATTAGTTGCGAAAAACGGTATGTCCTTATTAGAATCGTGCAAGGTCTCGGGATACTAGAGATCAACTTCTAAAATGTACTCGACTGAAGAGTCGTCGGGTACGTTGAAGTCAAACGTCTCGTCAGGGTTGGCAATCCACTTAAAACCACCAATTGAAAGTGCTTGTGTCATAGCTCAACCGTACAAATTATTGGCATCGAAATACATAATGTACTTTGTGTCTTGAGACGGATCAAACTGATCCATATAGGGATTGTTCGCTTTAGCATACTGGTTACAACACTGGCTAATGCCACCTCAGATACCCGACTCAATAAACATTATCATGTCTATATCGGTTATAAGTTGCAATGATATGCCCGTATAGTGTGCTGGATCTAACCTACATTTTACATAATAACCGATACTCAACAATTTATGACGCTGGAATATATCGATTTTACTTAAATTATCTGTATCTACTTCAGCGGAAAGAAGTCAACTTTCACAGTCGGCATAGATGATAAAAGAAACTTTCTCCTTATTCCCATAACTTTTAAAGGTAATTATACAATTTTTTGTTCTAGGTAGCTTATTGCAACACACATTTTTTTGTTTACAATTTTCAATCCAAACATAGTGGAAATTGATAATGTCAATTTCATCGTCACAATTTACATTGTCATCGCATACATTCTTATCATTATACCGATCTACAACATGTAGATCACCCTCTTCTCTGCGGTCAGATGAAGAGGGTGGACGGAGAAATTACAATACCTTTTGGTAAGGCTATAGACATTAATCGATATATCGTAAAGTTTTTCGAATTTCGCAATATTTTTTAACGTCACAGGGAATTCAATTCCTTCAAAATTTAATTCATTCTTAAATTCTTTATAGCTAGAGACTCGTTCAGGATGTGATTTGTTATTATGTAAAGCTGACAGTACAGTCCACTTAAAGCACTCTTTGTCTTTGTTTTCAACATTAATACATGCTTGTTTTTGCTTAATTTGTGTAGGTAAATTGATATACGAACTCGCATGCATTGGATTATACTTATTTACATTAATTTCTAATTTCACTATCGACACTAGGTTCCAACTTGATCCCTTTTCATAGAACTCCTTGACCTTCCTCATAATTGGCTGCTTCATGTTGGATTTAAACCAGTCGTACAATATGGTTGTCAGGAAGATACTACTGGATTTGGCTGTGGACGGTATTGGCTGAACCACTTCTTCTTCATTCTGCACTTTTTTAAAGTTGGCAGTTAATGCACCGCAGACGACAATAGGTCCATTTTGTTTTAAAGCATCTTGAATGTTCTCTCTAAACAAAATGGCCTCATAATCCAAAACCGCACTTATGTCTAGGTGTACTGTTCGCACTTAAGGAACATTTTGAAGAGTCCATCTATCAGGAAGAGGGAGTGTGCTAGGGAAAACGAATCTAAATAAATTAGCAAAGAAACTTACCGAAAGACAAAATTATTGTATTTCACAGAAATGAAAAATATTTACAAAACTAAATGATTAACTTTTATATAATGTAATCAAACTAAAACTGCTTGCTGGAGAGAGCAAGCATAGAAGAAGATGAGTTAACCAGGGCGGCCGGTCCTCGTTCCGAGATTGGTCCCGTCCCCTGTCGCCAAGCCTCTCAATAAGGGATGATGCCTTAAAAATGATTTCGCGACGCACACACTCTGAGATTAGAATAAAGACTGACTCTTGGCAGCTCTTCCCTCTCCACTCTCCAAACACCCCATTCCGAAAAAGAACGAAAAAAGCCGAGGACCCGGCCGCGTGTCAGAGCTCCATGTGGCTAAAGCCGGCCTAGAACAAAAAACTCAGAACGAACCAAGGAAAAGAAGGAGACATCCTTAAACATTCCGCCCGCCTTCGTCGAACAGGCGAACAAACAACGCACTTATTAATTAGTGTCTCTCTGTCAGGAGATTGGGATTTGGATTTTGGCAATAATAGTGGACTTAGTAGAGCTATGTGTCTTCGAAGAGTTGAAGTAGAAGTCTTTATGGTTACCACCTGTACTAGACCATCCGGCCTTGGATGAGTTTCTAACACTCGTCCTAGAGCCCATTTCGATGGAGGAAATCTATCGTCTTTAATGACAAAAAGTTGACCGGGAGTAAAATTTTCTGTTACTCTACGCCATTTTCCACGTTTTTGGAGGTGTTGAAGGTATTCTGTCGACCACCGTTTCCAAAAGTTATCGCGAATACGTTGAAGCAGCTGATATCGATTCAATCGATTCTCAGGGATATTTCGAAGACCTGGTTCTGGTAAAACTCCAAGTGTGCTTCCAACGAGAAAATGAGCAGGAGTCAAAGCGGATAAATCATCGCAGTCGTTAGTGAAAGGGCATAAGGGGCGCGAGTTTAAACAGACTTCTATTTCTATCAAAAGAGTAGAGAGCTCCTCGAAGGTAAGTAAATGTTCTCCGATTACTCTTTTCAAGTGGTGTTTGGTAGCTTTGACCCCAGCCTCCCAAAGAACACCACAATGAGGTGAGTTGGGGGGAATAAAGTGCCAACTCGTTCCATCATTAGCAATGGTAGTCGCAACTTCTTTATAAAATTGCGAAGATGTATTAAACATTTTGCGAAGTTCCCGGGCTGCTCCCTAAAAGTTCGTACCGTTATCACTGTAGAGCTGAGAGCAAATTCCTCTTCTACCCACAAATCGACGATAGGCTGACAAAAATTTTGCCGAGGTCAGATCACTTACGACTTCAAGGTGGATCGCATGAGTGGCAAAACAGATAAAGAGTGCTATATATCCTTTATAAGAGCGGTTTCGACGACCTTTCGACATGCGAATCTGAAAGGGACCGGCGTAATCGACTCCTGATGTGTCAAACGGACGTCCTGGGGTAACTCTGGCTCGCGGAAGATTTCCCATTAATTGCGACACCAGACGTGGTTTCAAACGTTGACAGGTCATACAGGTTTGGATTTCTGACTTGACTAAACGTGTTTTACCCATGATCCAAACCTTTTGAAGTAAATAAGATGTCGTCAAAGTTCGTCCGCCATGGAGGGAAGATAAATGAGCATGATTCTCAAAAAGGCGACTGAGTGCTGAACAACGAGGTAGGATGGGAGGATGTCTGGATTCATGGGGCAGTGAAGAATGCTCCAAGCGCCCACCTACACGTAATATACCATCCTCTTCTAAATAGGGGTTCAATTTTTGAAGAGGGTTTTGTTTAGGCAAAGACTTTTTAGTTTTCAGGAATTCAATTTCAGTGCTGAAAGCAGTTGCTTGAGCCAAACGAATAAGGGTATTACGCGCTTCCATGAGTT
This sequence comes from Leptopilina myrica (nomen nudum), assembly GCA_032872475.1. Taxonomy (NCBI): domain Eukaryota; kingdom Metazoa; phylum Arthropoda; class Insecta; order Hymenoptera; family Figitidae; genus Leptopilina; species Leptopilina myrica (nomen nudum). Next base: position 23,265,328 of record CM065460.1, on the reverse strand, counting down.
CAGACGTCGTAAGAAACGAAGTATTGGTTATCTTGTCAACTTTCATCTCACGCAGTTTCACAAGAAAACGTCGACAATATGCTACTACACGGATTAATCGCGACAAACTGGAAAATCGTGAAAGGATTTCCGGTTCGTTGTATTCTTGGAGTACATGTAGGGATCCAGATGCTTCAGGCTGCTTAGGCCAGTTCTCATCAGATAACGCAAGACACTTTGGTCCTTTCCACCAAATTTCTTTACTGCTTTGTTCAGCAGGCTTAACACCACGTGTTGCCAGGTCCGCAGGGTTATCCTTTGTTGGTACGTGCTTCCATTCAGCTGAGGGCAACTCAGTTTGTACAAAAGCAACCATATTAGCAACAAAGGTTTTCCAATGACATGGGTGTTTACGCAGCCAAAAAAGGACAACTTGGCTATCGGACCAAGCAAAAACAGACAAATCCTTGAACGATGGAATTTTTCTTACATGGCATATTAATTTAACCAGGAGAGCAGCCGCGTTCAGTTTGAGATTAGGGATACTTAGGGTTTTCACCGGGCTGACCTTGGTTTTTGCAGTTAATAGTGAAATATGAGTTTCTCCATTCTCAAGTAGAACTTTGAGATAAACCACGGCTGCATAGGTGCGAAAAGAAGCATCAGCAAACCTATGAATTTGACATCCCAAATGTGGTAATGTACCTAACCAACGATTTATTGAAATAGTTGAGACAGAGGACATTGCGCCACTATATTCGTTCCAGCGGCGAAGAATTCCAAGATGTAAAGGTGCATCTCATTCGCATTTGACGATCCAGAGATCTTGCTTTAAAATTTTGGCCTTAACAATTATAGGAGCAATCCAACCTAAGGGGTCAAACAACTGCGAGATAATTGACAGCACCGTCCGTTTGGTTGGAGTATAGGACCGAGCATGTAGTTTGTTAAAACTGAATTCAAAGACATCCTTGATTGGATTCTGGTTTCCCCTTATGCGGGGCCTCGGAAATTTCCTCCAACTTCCAAAAATTTTCAAGCGAATTTTGTAGAACGTAATTTTGAACGAAATGCACAGACGCAGATTGATTTGGCAAAAAGAGGTCCGCCCGCCCTGACAAGTGACAATTTACCGAACCAGAGACGACCCATCCGAGTGCAGTATCTTGGGCTATCAGCGATGTTGTTGGAAAACGCTTGAAACCAGGACGTAAAATCTGACAATAAATGTCAGAACCTAAGGTTAAGTCTACTGAATCGGGTTGGAAGAAGTGAGGATCAGCCAAAGTTAAACTATTGAATTGATTAATGTCCAATTCTAAGAGTTGTCGCGGAAGTTGCGAAGTGAGACGTGGGAGAACTAATGCATCAGTCTCCAAGAGAAAAGAGGAATCGTGGATTGAGCAAAGAGAGATTCGAGTTGTAGAGCGTACGATTCCTGCGGCTGATGCGCCCACTCCTGATAATGGAATCCGAGTACGACACCGAGGTAATTCAAGTAATTGAGCTACCGATTCTGTGACGAATGAAGCCTCGGAGCCTTGATCGAGTAAAGCTTGTACTCGAACTTCAGTTCCCCTTGGACCCTTTAGGATGACTTGGGCTGTAGCAAGAACTACAGGATGTTTCGGAACAGCCAGGTTGACGGACAGCGCCGTGTGATTGGCGGTCAGCGCCGAGACATTAGCCGGGGTGGCCTGCGAATGAGCGAGTTCAGAAGAACCTTTTGTAGTCTCCGCGCTAGTAGGAGAGTGAAGTCTCGAGTGGTGTTTTTCCTTACATGTTAAACATCTACGTTTTGATACACATTTCTTGACAACGTGAGCACCTAAACAATTAAAGCACAGACGTAGGCGACGTGCTTTGTTTCGCCGCTCTGAGATAGATTTTTCAAGGAATTTAGAGCATGATCCTATATAGTGATCTCCAGAGCACAGTGGACATTTTCGTGGAGACCCTTTGGAACTCTAAACCGGGAATCGTCCTAGTATGAATCGAACGCTTTCCAATGTTGGAAGTCTTGGACTGAACAGAAGTTGTACTTTTATTAATTTTTGTCTCTGAAGCTATCATGCAAAGAGCATGAGTGCGTTGATCAAGAAAGTCAACAAAATCATCAAAACTTGCGAAACGTTCTACTGGACTAAGATTGGTACCAGACGCAGAAGCATTTGCCATGGCCTGGCGATCTTTCGCTCTTAACTGAGATTCCCACAGTTTACGAGAGTCTGGGTCTAACCGACTAGCTAAAAGATACACAAGCCAAATATCCCAATGCTGCACAGGCATGTCGAGGTTTTTCAAAACACGTACGATGCGTTGAGCATCATCACTAAAGGACTGCAATTCATTTGCGGATTCTTTTTTCAAATAGGGTAAACTCATCAATTCCGTTAAATGGTTATTAACAGTCAACCGAGGATTTGAGAAGCGCGCTTTAAGGGCTTTCCAAGTAGATAAGTAATTGGCGTCGGTTGTTAACACGTTTTTAACAAAATCGGCTGCATTGTTCGTCTGAGATGATCGCAAGTATTGCAATTTAGTAACATTGGTTAATCGCGGAGACTCCGCGTGAGTCTCCCGAGCTTCATCCCAGATTTTATCGACTATCTGGATCCGCTTTTTAACAATATTGATATTTAACGCGTTAAGACTAGTGGCATTAAAACGTTCCTGAATACGATTAATTTCAGCAGCTCGCGCTTCTTGTTGGGCTACAAGTTTTTTGTAGTCGGTGGATCCATATTTAATAGGGTTTAAATTATATGCACGAGGGAGAATAAAGGAGACTAAGACAGTGAAGGTCGCCCGATAGCCACAGGTAGGAAAAATGATGAACAATAAAACGTCACTATCACAGCAGGGGACCCCGAGCTAGCAGCAAGGAGGTCATTTAACAATGCGCACACACAGACACACACCAATACACAAATATATAGACAGATATACAGACCAATTGAAAGAACACAAAACAAAATGAACAAATGGCAAAAAATTATCCCATTGAAATTTCACCAAGCACTACTCCGTTCCTCACCCGGGGTACCAAAATTTGTTCGCACTTAAGGAACATTTTGAAGAGTCCATCTATCAGGAAGAGGGAGTGTGCTAGGGAAAACGAATCTAAATAAATTAGCAAAGAAACTTACCGAAAGACGAAATAATTGAATTTCACAGAAATGAAAAATATTTACAAAACTAAATGATTAGCTTTTATATAATGTAATCAAACTAAAACTGCTTGCTGGAGAGAGCAAGCATAGAAGAAGATGAGTTAACCAGGGCGGCCGGTCCTCGTTCCGAGATTGGTCCCGTCCCCTGTCGCCAAGCCTCTCAATAAGGGATGATGCCTTAAAAATTGTTTCGCGACGCACACACTCTGAGATAAGAATAAAGACTGACTCTTGGCAGCTCTTCCCTCTCCACTCTCCAAACGCCCCATTCCGCAAAAGAACGAAAACAGCTGAGGACCCGGCCGCGTGTCAGAGCTCCATGTGGCTGAAGCCGGCCTAGAACAAAAAACTCAGAACGAACCAAGGAAAAGGAGGAGACATCCTCAAACATGTACAATTTTTAAAACAACATATGTATATAATCGACATTCAAATGTCTCACATTCAGCCCATCGCACACGGTTATTAATGTTAGGGTCCTGTAGACCACCGCCCTCTGTCGCTTGAGACTCGAACAATACTCGAAATCCCATTATGGATTGAAGAATGTTCTAACAACGACTTTTCTCATGCGTAAAGTGCATGGATTTCAACAGACTTTTTAGAACTTGTTCGATGCGCGAACATTAATAAAGCAGAAACTGAAATAAATAGAGCTAACAAACGACACGAAATCGAAAAACAGGTTAGGTTGGCCTTAGAACAGCGCGAACTTGACAATTAAATCTCACCTACGTGTTGTTTGTTTGTTCCTTCTCTATATGACAATTCGACAAAATTTGAATGACTTCGGAGTCATTATTATTAATTCAGAGTTCCTGTCAGACGGAGTAGTAAATGTATCTTTGAACAGTTTCTACGAGCACAATTACATTTGCCAAACTGTTTTAAAACTAGACTGTCCCATTTTAGGATACCCGACATGAGACTACGTCAACGACGTAGACTCAATTTATTAAGATACCTGGTCAGTTGCCCCGGCCATCCTTGGGCGGAATAGTAGTATCGATTTGAAAATTATCCAGTCCTTCAACTAACAGTCAACTTTCACAACTCATAACCTTAAATTTAATTATAATAATAATAATTTAACGTCTAATAGTGTAACTAGCGCGCAATTGTTAAGATTGATCTCGATCAATATTAATAAGCGCCGTTGTGAGTACTAATCGTTCCACCTGGGAGAGCTCCCGTGCTGAATTTGTAACCTAGTACACTATCATAAGGTTATGTAATATGTTACCCCAAAATGTCCTCTGATCCAAAAAAAATTAAAAAGAGGAAAACGCCACGGTAAACGGCATATCTCAATTGCACAAGGATTAGCTAGGGCACCGAAATCCGAAATTTATTATAATCTCACGAAGCCCTTATTTATGTCCAGACCCTTTTGCAAGGTTGTACCAACGTTCAGGCAACCAAAACACGTCAAAGCTCTCTCTGTACAACCGCAACTCCCTATTTTTGAAATTGATCTCGACATGAAGTCTAAACAGACATATCATGTCGGATCACGGGGATCTGATACCGAAACCCCTGTATACGAGCGACGTGGAAGGGATAACAAGCACCTTCTAAATAGAATCCCACACCCAGCTGGGGGTTTAGAGGCAACCATGAACCCTGCAGACGCGGACGCGAGTTCAGCCATTGACAGATTCACATTACGCACCAGTGCATGCGACATACCTATATTTGACGGAAAGCACCCTCCCTTACGCGATTTCGTACAAGCAGTAAAGCGGGCTGTAATTTTTATTACGGACATAGCGGAACCTGACTATGTCAGAGCAGTTCTCAGCAGGCTAGATGGCCAGGCCCACGCTAGCTGCAAACATAAGGACTTTAATTCACTGAATGAGTATGCACTCCATGCTGAAGATCGCGAGAACTATTCCGAAAAATCGCGCTCTACCTCGTACCATATCAGTAAAGTAGAAAAGAGACCGCGCTCTCCAAGTCCTTATTCGAAATAGCTGGAGCAACATAGTTCGACGGGAAAGAGAAGAACAGATTCCGAGCGAGGATCTATACCTCATGCTTCTCCTTCCTCCTCTGCGAACCATTGATCCTCGAATGTCCTTCAGATCACCCCTGAGCAACTGGGACATTTCTATAGGTCAATGATGCCGCAATATTTACGAAAAGAACAGGCACAAATTTCCTTCAGACAGAACACTTTGGTAACAGTGTCTAACCCAGTGACCCCTATCCCTTTTGTCGATAAGGAATCACTGGAAGCTAGGAATGCCTTGAGGTCTGAAATCAAACCTTTTAGGCGAGTTCTGCGAATCAGATCCCAAACTCAAACTCCTGTAGTCATTGGTGTCGCAACTCCTGACCTTAAACAAGGATACCTTCCTCGAATAGAAACTCCTAGTGGACTCTACTTGGGTGAAGCCATTGTCACAAATAAAAATGGCATCTGTCACGCAATGGCAATTAACACCACCGAGGAGGATATCGACTTACGAATTCCTCCCCAAGAACTAATTCCTTTCGATTTTTGTAAATTCCCCGGTGAAGAACCGACGGATTCCGAAATTAATACCCCCCATCTCAAACAGGGTCAGACTTACGCAGATAGAGTCATAAAAGTTAAAAATGCACTGTTTTTGACTCATCTAGCTCCTGACGAACGTAAAATCGTTTCTAAATGGGCGGAAGACTACTCAAATATATTTCATCAGAATGAAGAAATGTTAACCTGTATTAACCTTATACAGCATAGAATTCCAACTGTAGACAATAAAGTAATACACAAAAAACAGTATAGGTCCCCGTTCGAAGCATTGGATCAAATTGACATTCAGCTAAAGAAACAGTTCGATAGCGGTATTATCGGACACACTAACTCCCCATATAATGCACCCCTTCTAATAATGCCGAAAAAACATGACGCATCGGGCGAAAAAAAATGCGGGTCGTAGTGGACTATAGGGCCCTAAACGACAGTATTATAGGTGATACATTTCCGCTTCCGCGTATAAATTACGTATTTGGCGGACTCGGAAGTGCACGGTATTTTACCGTGTTTGATTTAGCGAGCGGGTTCCATCAGATAGAAACGCACCCTGATGACAGACATAACACTGCGTTTTCCTTGCGAAATTGACATTTTGAATATAAACGAATGTCTACGGAAATAAAAGACGCCCCCCCCTCACCCCATCTTCCAAAGATTGCTTAACAGCGTTCTGAACACCATGCTGGATAACGAAGCTTTCGTATATCTGGATGACATTGTTGTCTATTAAATACCTTGGATGAACATAACCGAAGAGCCCGACGACTATTTAACAGACTAAGAGATGCGAATTTAAAACTCCAACCTGACAAATGTGAATTTTTAAAACCAGAAGTGGCCTATCTAAGCTAAATTACTCAATCACAGAATTACTAAAAAAGTACGTCGCGTGGAAGTGGGAATAACCACAAAGGGATAGCTTTACTCGATTGAGGCGGTATTTGTCTAAAGAACCTGTTCTTCAATATCCGGACTTTAACGCGACTTTCAAACTGACTCTAGACGTTTCAGAATATGCGATAGGTGCAATTTTGACCCAAGAAAAGGACAATGTCTACCTGCTTGTTACGCACTATTCTAAAATCCTGAATTCCAATGAACAAAAATACCCGATGGCAGAAAAGGAGTGTCTCGGCATTTTATATGCCATGGAACATTTCAGACCCTATCTCTACGGACGAGATTTTATCCTAGCCTGCGATTTCGAACCAGTTCACTGGATGACTTACATCGAGAATCCTGAAGCCCGAATTCAAAGATGGAGAATTCGCATGCAGAATTATCAATACAAATTTGAATGCGAACCCCGAAAAATCAATAGGATTGTCGAAGCACTGTCTAACAATCCTGTTGATCATTCCGGTGAACCAAAAGACTGGTCGGATTTACCCTCCTCTGATCTGGAGAATGTAGCAAACATGTAGCAAACGAAAGATGCGTCGCCAAACGCCTGCGCCCGCGTAAGGGTGCTGTTACGTTATATCCTAAAAACACCAACTCTTCCTCATCATTAACCGCTGAGGTAACTTCGGGGAAAGAATCAGAAAAGGAAACCGAGGATATTGCAGAAAAAGATTCTGATCACCCCGTATTCCGAAAGACCTATAGTGCATTTCCCCACCTTCCACCCCATCTCTCTCCTCCACAATCTTTAAATTCTGAGGACAACACTCCTGACGCCTACACCGATGTTTACGTTGATGGGGCCTGGGGTGCTATTCTGTAACTTCACTTCACTTTCACTTCACTTTCACTTCACTTTCACTTCACTTTCACTTCACTTTCACTTTCACTTTCACTTAACTTTCACTTCACTTTCACTTTCACTTCACTTTCACTTCACTTTCACATTCACTTTCACTTCACTTTCACTTCACTTTCACTTCACTTTCACTTCACTTTCACTTCACTTTCACTTTTACTCTACTTTTACTTCACTTTCATTTCACTTTCACTTCACTTTCACTTTTACTCTACTTTTACTTCACAAGTTAAATTAGAGTGAAAGTGAATGTGAAGTGAAAGTAGAGTGAAAGTGAATGCGACGTGAAAGTAAATGTGAAGTAAAAGTAGAGTGAATGTGAAATAACAGTACAGTTAATGCGATGTGAATGTGATGTGAAAGTAGAGCGAAAGTGAAGTGAAAGTGAAGTGAAAGTGAAAGTGAAAGTGAAGTGAAAGTGAAGTGAAAGTGAAGTGAAAGTGAAGTGAAAGTGGAGTGAATGTGAAGTGAAAGTGAAGTGAAAGTGAAGTGAAGTTACAGAATAGCACCCCTGCTGTGAAAATAGAGGATCCAGCCTAAGAGCTGGAATTAGTGTTTGGTTTGGACCCAAAAACCCTCTCAATGTTGCTCAACGTTACAGGGGTAAGCAAACTAACAACGCATCGTAAATCTAAGCAGCCATTATCGCAGCCCGACAAGCACTGAAAGCTGAAATTAATAAACTAAGGATAAAAATAGACTCGAAATACCTAGTGCAGAGCGTCGAGGAATGGGTACCAAGATGGCAGCAGAATGAATGGAAGACGACTGAGAATAAGCCAGTGAAAAACAGAAAGGTCTATGAAAAATTAATTAAGGCCCTCAAGCCACTTGACGTGGTTTGGGAACATGTCCCCAGCCGTGAAGGAATTCTTGAAAAAAGAAGGCTGATCAAGTGGCAAGAGAAGGGACCTTAAAAGATACCGAACCTGATTCCTCACCATCTTCCAAATCGGAATCGGAAGAATTACCTCCCGACCAGGTAATTATTGAAGGTCAACGAAGAATCAACAACAGCAGCAGCGAATCCAGTGATCAAGAGCACCAACCCAAGGATGATCCTATGATCAAAACTCAGCATCTAATTCAGGGAGTGAATGAATTCATTAATAAATTCAATTCACTCACAGGTACTGGAGCAAATGTCTCTAATCTCACAAACAACACCCTATTCTGGGATTATGAAGGATTGGATAACGCTTCAAGAAGACAATGTGTTTCTGATGGCGAGAATGATCAAGAGCACTTAGACTACTTGAGGAACCAGGATCCTGCTGAACAATATGACGACGACCTTTCAAAAAGGGTAAAAGAATTCCTGGATAAATTCAATCAGAGCCGCGCCAAAAAATAACTCGGGGCAGATTCCGACGATCTTCATGAGAGTGTATCTCTGTCAGCTGCCGACATACCCATCTGTTCTAAGGACACCCCATTAACTACCCGCCCAGCTGAGCCAAAAAGGAAGAGCATCGTAAGGTTCAAGGAAATACCGGAAGTGTTTGAGGTCGCGAAAGAAAATCAACCTCAAATATCTGACCTAATAACCTTAGGAACTTCAACAGCCCCTATTGCACAATCAATCCTCTTCACCCGATTTAAGAGTAACATCGACGCCTCTAAAGAAGCATTGATCATAAAAAAAAGCACACTTGAAACCAAGAAAAGAAAAGGACAAATTTATATTATCCGTAACGGAAAATATCGGGTGTATTCAATTGTCGTGAAGAGATGTCATTTTGACGAAATTTATTGGGATGATGTGATAAAAGGATAAAAAAATTTTAAAAAGAATTTAGAAACTGATGGTCAAAATTCTTGTAGAATAGCGAACACTGGAGATTTGCTAGGTGCAATACCACAAGGAAAAATGGCCTATCTCGTAACAGAAGTTTTCCGCGGTGGCGACATTACTGTTACCCTTTGTCACAGAAAAATTGAAGTACCCCCCCCCCAAAAAAAATTTGCGCAGTAAGATCATTGCCGAATTTCACTCCACTCTAATCGGTGGACACAAAGGAATTTCTAAAACGTATCGTAGAATTCGAGAACGCTATTATTGGCCACGGATGCGTGACGAAGTTACACAATACATTCGCGGATGCAAAAGTTGTTTTGAGAACAAATTAGTCAAGGCGCGGACTAAGGAACCAATGCTTATCACCGACACTCCAGCGATGCCTTTTGACAAAGTATCACTGGATATAAATAGTATATTTTTTGACATTTAGGCATACTTTATTTATTTTAGGTATTACTGTCTGCTGTAATATGTAAACTGCTGCAGTATCATGCGTTGTACAGTCTGACAGTAATACAATACTGCGGTGCTTTATTTCATTCCCTTCCTAGTAATAAAAAACTGAAGGATGTACTGTACATTGATCATTATTATAATGAAATCCTTGCACAGCATCCTGCGCAACATAAGCGCATACTTTTCATTAGCAAGTGTGAAAAGGTTTCATAAAATTCATTATACTTCGTGTGTCCACTGATTATCTTAGATGTATGTCGAACTCTTGTGAGAAAAGTCCACAAACAGAATAAAATTTTAGAAAAAAATACAACGGAAGAGATTGAAATCGAACAAGACGAAGAAGAGTCGGGATCATCGAATGATATACAAGTGGAAAGTGAAGTGAACGAAATTGGTAATGAGAATATACAAACAGAAATTGAAGAAAAAAGAGATAATCATGAAACCTTAGATATTGGAGTCAGTTATGATGGTACTTGGCTCACGCATGGATATAAATCGAAGCACGGTGTAGGATGCGTTATTGATATCGAAACAGGGTTCGTTCTGGGTTATGATATTATGACAAAATACTGCCATGCTTGTGCGACTGCTGCTGCTTAATTAGGAGAAGACTCACCAGAGTTTAAAATCTGGTTTGACGGGCACGCAGAAAGTTGCAAAAAAAATCATGACGGTTCTGCTGGAGCTATGGATGTTGCAATTGCTGAAAAACTTTGGAACTTTTGGAACTTTCCGATATACGAAAATTCTCTCAGACGAAGACGCAAAAACATTTAATCATCTCTCTAGCCTGCAAGTTTATGAACCAGATTGTGAAATTTTCAAAGAAGAATGTATCAATCATGTGGGAAAAAGGTGAGCGTAATTGTTTACGTACATCTATATACATGTATATATAATTATTATATTATTACTATTATTGTTATTAATATTATGTTTATGTAATTTAATAATTTGTAATTGTTTCTTGTTATTTTTTAGAAGAATTATGTATTTCTACCTTTTGCCTTTTAGATTGTATACTGGTCTGTGCAATTTTGATCACCGTACATGCGCTATTAAATTAGTGAAATTTCATTGATGTATCACTAATTCATCAGTGTATATTCATTGATTGGAATTCGTTGTATACTTGTAGCTCCTTAAGGATTACATTCTTATCACATGTTTGTGTTTGCTGATGATTGCAAGATTACGTGGATTTAAATGTATATTTTTGGTCTTGATGATTAAAATTGTGAAGTTATTTTTAATTATACTAACTCTCTTTTAGCAGAAACATGATTTGCAGAAGCAGCTGAAATATTCTTAAAGTATTATTTTTTTGTGTACACTGCAAACAAAGAGCGTCTTGATTTAAGACGTTTACGTGGTCACTTCTTAGACGTTTATAAGCCTCTTATTTGCCTTCTAAAATGCATGTATTTGGAGGCTATGTTTTTCATTAAAGACGTTCAAATAAGACGCTTATTTACATAAGACGTTTATAAACGTCTAAACGTCTTATTTTTAGACGCCATTTTTTGCAGTGTAGTGTAGACCGGAGCGGAATGGCTAACTTTTCACTTTGTTGATTTACTTGGACATAGGTTGCACTTTATGCGTACGGTGTTGCATTAGCCAACCCGCTCTAGGGGTACTTGGGAAATAATTTGTAATTTTTATCAATACAGTAAGTGTAAATCAAAAATCTCAAATTGACCCTCCAAAAATGTTTCAAGCTTAAAGAGCGATTTTAGTTTCTTTTTTAAAGTTATTTTAAAAAAATTAGAACGAAAAAATGAAAATTTTGAAAAGTTACTTTCATATGTGAAATACAGTTTTTCTACTATATTTCTTACAACAGTGATTGAATAATAAATAATCAAACTCTGTAGAAACTTGCAGTACATCAAATTGTCTTTGGAGCGAAATCATTTCAATTTACGATTTTTAAATAAATTACAATTATTCATTACTCCCCTTAGATATTATGTCCCGTTCACCCTATATATGTGATAATTGTAAATAATATCAAATGAATGATTAAAAACATGTAAATCCGGATAGAGTATATGTAAAAGTATAATTGTTATAAGAAAAACTTTAAATTTACTGAAGACTTAAAAATGAACAATTAGATAAATTTTCTGCATGATTTTTTTAAAAGAACGTCCAAACGCCTAAACTTTCGGAAAGGCCTTCCGGCAGGACGCGCCTCTGCACATTACGGCGTCTTTTCGGCAGTACGGCAACCGTCCTTCAGAAAGGACAAAATTTATTTTTGTAATCTAAAGTAATATAAAGTTAAAAATAATGAAACTTGAAAAAATTGAATTTTTAAAATTTTGAAACTACTGTAGTTTGCGTAGTTTTCGACAAAAATGGCTGGCTAACGAACTCGATCTTTATTTTAACACTAACTTTGTGCATGCAAAGTTGCAAGTTGATGCAATAAGTTTTTCAAGAGTTATTGTAGGGACACCATTGTGTCTATAGACAGACATACGGACAGATACTTTTTTAGACCATGTTTTTCGGACTCAGGGGACCCCAAAACGTCGAGATTTCATGAAATTAGCGAAAGTCAATTTTCGACCAAAACTAATACTTTCTCATGTGATGAGAATGTAATAAAAAATTAGTTTTTTGCAAATAAGTCGAAAAGTTTTAAGTTTAGTGAAAAGTTGTCAACAGCAAAGTTGTAGCTGATAGAAAGGCGAGAAAAAAGTCTCTAGTATCAAGCTCCCATAGGCAATAGTTTTGGAGATAATTGAGACGGAATATGGATTTTTTATTTAAAAAATGATAAAATATATATATATGGTGGTTTTTCCGGAAATTACTAGTTTTTGGTTAATGTGAGCATTTTTTGAGTACAATGGGGTGAGAATATGTGGAAATTAACGTAATAATTTTTTTCTCTTTGAGAAATTTTGATTTTTAGCGTTATTTTAGTATTTTTGAGTATTTTTTTTACTATTTAAGAGCCTATAACTTCGAAATTTGACTTTCTATGAAAAAATGTTGTAGAGGAAAGTTGTTTGTATTTTGCTAATCTAAAGTAATATAAAGTTAAAAATAATGAAATTTCAAAAAATTAAATTTTTAAAATTTTGAAACTACTGTAGTTTGCGTAGTTTTTGATGAAAGTGGCTGGCTAACGAACTCGATCTTTATTTTAACACTAACTTTGCGCACGCAAAGTTGCAAGTTGATGCAATAAGTTTTTCAAGAGTTATCGTAGGGACACCATTGGGTCTACAGACAGACACGAAGACAGACATACGGACATACACTTTTTTAGACCATGTTTTTCGGACTCAGGGGACCCCAAAACAGGAAAGTTGTAGCTGATGGTAAGACGAGGAAAAAAGTCTGTGGTAGCAAGCTCCCATAGGCAATAGTTTTGGAGATAATTGATTCGGAATATGGATTTTTAATTAAAAGAATGATAAAAACCGCTGCCAAGTTATACATTATTATTATAATTTTAGTGTTCATTTCATGAACACTTTGCTTCCTCATAGAGATGTTAATAATAATAAAATATAAATTTTGTACAAACATTGTTAAATGTTATAATATTTTTTTCTCTTTATTTGATTACAAATTTAGTTTCGATACATAAGCTTCGATAAAATCTGTTTCATTTCTCTTGAAATTGACATTTGTTTATTTAATATATTACTATGTAATGCAATATATATATATATATATATATATGCCATATGAACTTGTTGAATGGTCCGATAAAATTTCTCTAAAAAAAAGATTAACATTAAGATTATTTTTAATGCTCTTAAATCATTGATTAAAAAAATAAACTTTAATGTTTAAAAAACAAAAAAAACTTACGTTTTTTAGACATATTTCTTATATATAATGTCGTTGTATTGATTCTGGGTCGCAACATGCTCATGTACCAGGCTTTTAAAAATACTGGCCTCTAAATTTGACTTTTATGTAATTTATACTTTTCCTTAATCAAAATTGTGGAAAAAGACTTAATCTTTGAGTTTTAATAATTTGGAAAATGTCTTCTCATTGACATTGCGTTATTGGAATAATTAATGAAACAAGGGTTTCGATTTTGCACTATTGATGTTAAATAAGCTGCTGCATACACTCCACATGAAAAATCATCAGGTTGTTTGTTTAATAAAGTCGCAAATTTGATATTTTTAATTCTTAAATTTGGATAACGTGCTTGAATAAACAATGATTGTTTGATAAACCACCAATAATTTGAACGTCATTTTCAAAAATAGGATTGACAATATCTGGTCGCTGTAAATATAATGTTGAAATTGTTTCAAAATTTGTATTTTCAAGTACAATTTCTAAAAATTTATCAAGTGAAAAATCTTCCAACCACGAGTATTCATTTAAAACATTTACTTTAATCTGACATAACAAATTGTTATTCATAAATATTCTGTTGGATTGTTTTTTTTAACATTATGATTAATAATTTCATTATCATTATCACAAAAGATAGCAACATTATTTGAAGAACTGGCTGTATCACAGATATTTTGTAATTTACTTTCAACTAAAATATTACGATCTATGTTTTCAATTTTATCTTTTGAATTTGACAAATTTTTTAAATTATATAAGTTATCATTATCGTTACAAAACGTGTCAAATTCTTCATATAAAGAACAATCTTTGTCAATATTATTACAACAAATCAAGTCAAGTTCTTCATATAAAGAAACATTTTTGTCACATACAATTTGTAAATTGTTTTCATCTGAAATAGTGTCGGTTTTATCTTTTGAATTTATTACATTGAAATTTGTATCTGAAACTTCAATGAAAATAGGCTTATGGTCTGAAAATGTACTTTCATAAACTCCAGCATAAAAATTTATTATATCACATGATATAAATATAATATCAATTTGCGTATTAAAATTGGTGGCTGTAATGCCCACAGGAATTGCTCTTTTGAATTCATTTTTAATTAAAACTTTTTCCAAAAAACTTTTTTCATTAAAACAATCAAAATTAAAGTCACCAATAAAAATGGTTTCTTTTTTAATTTCACATTTCAAAAAAATTATATTTAAAATATTTTGAAACATATTATTAGGTGTACTTGGAGATTTATACCCACTAATAATATTAAAGCCATTAACCTTTATGCAAAACATATCAACATGCTGTTGATAACCACTTTCAGAAATACTACTTTCAGTAATATGATCAATTACATCAAATTGTAAATCTTTTTTAATAAAGCATATCAAACCTCGGGGTAATCTATTATCACTACAATCAGATCGCACAGCTATTACAAAGCCTGGAATATTGATACAATCTGTTTTAGCTAATCGCGTTTCAGAAAATATTAAAACATTTGCCTGCATGAACCATGTATCACTCAATATATGTTTTAAATTTTTCATAATTGACAGAACATTATTGTAAATAATCTTTACTTTATTACCTGGAATTTCGTGAACGTATGATAATTGTAATTTTTTTTCTGAATTTAATCTCTCCAATTCTTGTTTTAATAAGTTATCAATTTTAAATCTATCTATACAATTTAAATCACCGAAAATATATAAATCTTTTAAACATCGGACGCGACTGAAAGCTACATAAAGTATTTGCCTTGATACTTTATAACTTTTTCTAAAATCTACACATACTTTATCATACGTTTGTCCCTGACTTTTGTGAATTGTAATTGCTTCAGCAGGAACGATAGGAAACTGTTCACGAATTACTTGATATCCTTCAGCAAATTTAATTGGAATTTTAGTTTTAAGAATGGGTATCCAATCTGTATTAAGACTATAAGATTCAATGAATTTTTTATATGAATGACGAATTTTTTCACCAACTTTACTATCATTAAAATCCATCGAAGCTATTGTCAAAGAATTATCAACTTCAGTTATGTGCTTTAAAATACCACAAGCCCCATTAACTAAGCCGTCTTCTACGTCAACGTTAGAAGTTATCATATATTTAATTCCAATTTTGAGTAACAAGAAGTATGGTAAACCCCCACATTCAGATTTGTTTTTATTTTTTAGATAAGTTAATAATTTATTTTTATTAGAATTTTTTTGGCCGATTATATGATTTACAGCCTTAGATGTAAATGAATTTCCTTTAGAATCTTTAATTTTTTTATTATTGTATAAATCTACTAATTTATTTTCAGTATACAGTCTTATTGCATCGTCGGGAACCTCATTCTCATTTTTTACTACCCTCAATGAAAGAAGCTTTTTATCATTTTCAGTAAATTCTCCCAAAGCTAAATGACTAAGTGCTTGAGTAAACAATTTGTCATCTTTTTGGCGCATAATTTCTGTCAATTCGAAAAATTTAAATTCATCCCAAAGAATATTATATGGAAATATACTTAAGGATGAACTGTTTGGTGGCATGTATACTGGTTTATCCATAACAGGTGGAAGTTGGTGCAGATCACCAACAACAAGTACTGACATTCCCCCAAAACTTTGATCCACTCCGGTAATTTGTCTTGCACGTGTATCAATACGAGAGAGAAGTGTACTACCAACCATTGATATTTCATCTATTATTAATAATTTTACATCAATCATTTTTTCTCGAATAGTATTCGCTATACTAGATGATAAGTCTAGCATTTGGTTGTTAAATCTTGAAATAGGTAAGGCAAATGCCGTATGTAATGTTCTGCCATTAATTAGAAAAGCTACTTTTCCTGACAATGCACATAACATTACCTTAGGTGTGTCTTTATTTATTCCTGGAATTTGATTGAAATAATGTGACACTAATTGATAAATACAATTTATCACTTTACTTTTTACAACTCCAGCAGAACCACTCAAGAATATTTTAAAAGGAATTTTATTAGTTTTTATAGAATTTAACACATGCATCGTAATAAGTCGTTGTTTGAAATTTAATTCATCTACTGATTTTAACATTATTTGTTTATCTAATAAAGTTGGACAAGTGATTCTAGTTTTTTTATTGTGTGAATAAACATTCACATTAGATTGACCTAAAATATCTACTTCATAAGTTTTTTCTGTGTTGCAGTTATTAATTTCATTGTCAGACTCATCATTATTGTTTTCAACTTCTTGAATTGCCTTTGCAATGACTTCATCATCTAGTATGTTAAACATTAATTTGTTTTGATTTATTATTGAAAAGTTTTTATGGAATTTTTCCTCTACATTACAATTTTCAACTTCATTCTATTCTTCCCTCCAAGGAAAATATAGTAAAATTTGTTCTCGATAATAATTGTAACTGTCTTGAGTTAGTTTATAATTTCTATATCTAATTAATTTTAATTTTTTATTATTTTGTATAACAGCAGAACTCTCTTCTATTTCGATATCATTACCGTCATAATCTTTACCATTATCAATATCATTATCATCATCACTACTTTCAAAATTGTTATTTTTATTCTCCATTTGTATATTTTTTTTTGATTTATAACTTGCTGCGAATTCAGCTAAACAAATTGATTCTAAATATTTCTCTCTTTTAGAATATTTCTCAAAAATATTTTGATAAAAGATATCAGTAGAGTCGCCTTCTAATTTTTCTAAATGGGATTTAGATTTTAACATTCTTACGCGTTGTTCAGAAGGTACTGTATTTATGTAAACTTCAGCAACATTACATCTAGTTAATGCCATTGATAAACAATGATAAACGGCTTCTTGAGCAGATAAAACATTACCATTAATAAACACATTACCGATTTTTCTAAATTTATCTCTTAGAGACAAATTACCATTTTCAATATCTAATGCCGCCTCTTTTAATAATTTATTCAAACCTGCATCAACGTTTGTAATATAATTTGTCATATAAGAAGCACAAGAATAAGGATCTAATACAAACTGAATATCCACATTAGATTCTATTAAATTTAATATGGTCTCATTATATGAATTGATCGCAACATCTTCGCTTCTTCTTTTCAAAAAAACTCGAGATGATTTTAAAGAACTTCTAATAGCCATTATATAATCTTCTTCAGAAATTTTTAAATTATTTAAAATTTCATCAAATGATTGATATCTTATTTCATCAAAAAATGTCTTCATTAATTCTTTAATTTTTTTTAAATTTGTAGACAATTTCTTTATATTTTCTTTTTCTACATCTGATAAAGGATCTAGAATCATCGTATTTTTCATTACAAACATCGGATAATGAAATCTACATTGCTGTTTATTTTTACGTCCTTTATAGCAAGTAGGTTTGTGTTTATGTCTTTGGAAAGTCATATACGGATTTTTAGGATCATATTTACAAGTTATAAAATTATCAATAAATTTTATACAAGATATTCGCGACTCTAAATCATTCTCATCAAAAAGTGGCGCATCTTTACATTTATAAAGACCGTGAGAGTGAACTGATCCTCTCGCCTGAAATTCTCTCCGTTCGAAGAAATCCGTTACATGAAATTTTTCAAAAGGATCATTTATATTTTCCAAAATTTTCGTTATTTCTAAAAATCGATTTTCAATATATCTAACGCAAGTGACAGGATCTTCGCGAATTAATTTTGTTTTTGTTTGCATATCAAGGTTAAGTGCCTGAATTTTACTCAAATTTTTCCCGTGCTTTATTCTAAAAAGAATTTGTAATAATTCAGGCCATTTAATTTCGCTGGCAGATAAAGTTATAAAAAAAGTTGGAAATCCTTTCTGTCTTATAAAAGACATTAAATGTTTTTGTTTCATCTGCCAAAATTCAGGTGAAGATCTGACTAATTTTAAAAATCGATATCCGTCGTCATGTTGAATTAGACAATCAATTAATGACGAATTTTTGACAAAATTTACATTTAAATCGACATTTTTAATTTTTTTTAAACATATATTTATGTTAGATGTTACTGACTTTTCCATTTTTCGTTTTGCCATAAAAAGAACTCTTGTAGGTAAACAAGATCTCCTGTCACTACGTCGACATTCAGATTTCACGCGTTTTGAATACGTCAATTTGTTATCAGTATCAAAAGGATATCCTCCAAAAATAGTAGGAAAACATAATTCATCAATATTATCAATTAGATGCCAAGGTTCAGGAAACTGTCCCTGCCCAGGAGCTATAATTTTTACAGCATTACTAACTTCTTTATTCCTATCAATAACCAAAACTTCATCATTGACTTCAAATTTATCAGATTCTAGATCATCTTCATCAGATGCAACAGAAAATTCGTTATCATTATCAGAAAAGAATTTTAATTTTTTTTGCGCTATCATTTCTAGGACTAACAATAAATTCAACTGGAGTTTTATCTACTATGTTTTTATCGTATCTTTGGAAAAAGTCTTTATTTATAATTATTCCATTTTGTGTATATAACGGTGTATCTTTTAAGTGATCAATAGCTTCACAACTTATATGTGGTCTGACAGTTTCATACATATAATCTGATTTGTGTTCAACGTGCCGTTTTAATTTTATTTGAATTGTTGACAATGAATTAAAATTTCTAGGAAGTGTTTTTACCATTTCATTAATATCAACCGAAATATTAACTATACTTCCTTTTAAAGATAACTGTGAATTAAGAGCATATGGTTGCAGCGCCATAATTTGCATAAAGGAAATATATGGTGCAACCATTCTTTCTTCAAGAGGAGATAGACTTTTTACAACTGAAGGTATATTTGGAAATTTTATACTTCCAGTTGCAGCTGTGTCTGGAATCTTTCCTCTAAAAATGGACAAAAGACAAGTTTTGCATATAAATTCAGAAGATACGTTTACAATTTTCTTAACAAATTCATCTACATTAATGTATTTAAAACAATTTAATTTCAATTTAATTTTTTCCAAATTAAAATTTTCAATAGATTTTCGAAAAAATAAATTGTCACAACAAATACACGTTAAATCCGGACCTTGTATTCTATTTTTAATAAAATTTAATATTAATTTTGATTGTTTTGAACCGTTTTGAACATCTCTAACTAATTTATTTGAATATATTGTCCTATAGTTAATAATTTCATTTAACCTTTCCACTTGTTTCGTTAATTTATTTTGACAATGAATTTTTTCTATTTTTTGTTTTTCTGTTTTATATTTTTTATATTTTGAAATTCGAGTTTTATTTTCTGAATAAACATACTCTTTTGATTGGCAGTACATTTTTATTCTTTTATTATTTTGATATTTTTCATTAAAATTATAGTCGTCATTTTCCCGTAGACGTTTATTTCGTTCTGAGTTTTTTAAATTTTCAGATTTTATATAATCTATATTTCTTAAAAGTTTATTTCGATTAATATTTTTTATTGATTCATTAGCTTTGTAATTTACACTTTCACGTTGCAATGAAATTCGTAATTTTTTTTTTAAATTTTCATTCAACTTATAATTTTTATTTTTTAACAATAGCGAATTACGCAAAATATTCTTCTTATTCTCGGCTAAGGAATAGTTTTTATTTTTCCTTAATATTTTCATTTTATCTTTATTAATTAAATTGTATTTAGTACAACGTAATTTATTTTTTTCTCTATAATTCTTCATATATTTTAGAAAATATCTTTTTCTACACTTTACAATTTTTTGTTTTTGATGTATTCGCTTTTTATTTTTATTATTTTGTTTTTTCGTTGCATTACAATCTTTTGAAGATGCAAGATCCATTTTATAAAAAAATAATATTATTGTTAACAATGGTTCTATAGAAATGTGGTTACTTATCTTTTTACGAAAATACGTCGAACATGAAAATTAGAGATCAGGTAAATTTTTTTAAAATATATGATGTGGTAGATTCCAGAAATCAAATTTTTATTTTCCTCCTTTATATTTTTGTAAAATAATTTAAATTGTCCAGATTGACGTAGTTTTACTTGTTGATGTAAATTGTTATTTTTATATATATATATATATATATATATATATATATATTAATTTTTTTTGTTGAATTAAAATTTGTTTATTTCTCAATATTTTTATTGTAATATTCAATAACAATAGGTAAGGATTGATGTAATTGATCTTGATTTTTATTGCAATGTAATCAGTCAATCTTTTTCGTTTTTAAACCGTGTTAAAATTTGATTAGAGAACCTCTAAGTTTGACAGTTTATAAATAAATTTTTTATATTTTTGTTTTGTTTTTTATGATTGAAGTTGTCAGAAAGTTGTAACAAATATTTTCAAATCTTTTTAAACAGAAATTTTTATTTAAAAAATAAATAAATTTTTAAATATTTTTTAATATTATTGAATTGTAATATTTATAATAAATTAATAAGAAACTAATAAAATTATATTTTTCATGAAATAATAATTACAATTACAATAAATTATTAATAAAAAAATTAAGAAGAAAATATAAAAAATCAAAAAGAAATTAAAAAAGCGAAAATAAATTAAAATGATTGAATTATGCTTTTATATGAAATAAAAAATTTAATTAAACAAGTTAATTAATTCATACATTATTATTTTTTTATTTTTAAATTTTCTCATGTTCTCTGAAATTGCAATTTATAATTTTCTTTCAAACAATTGAAAACACTGACTGGAAAAACTAAACGAAAAACTAAACGAAAAAAAAAATAAGAAATATTTTGTATAATATTATTAAATTCATTTTAAAGTTTTTGTTAATGTAAATAATCATTATCAGAGAAAAAAGTAAGTAAAAACACAAAATTATTTAAAAATTTGTATATTCTATTGTGACTTTTTTAAGAAATTGAGGTTACATTTTTCAAAATAATTTTTTTAATTAAAATAGTTTAATTTAAATTTCAGTTTTTAATTTAATTTTAATCATTACAAAAAATAAATTTTAGTGTTTACATTCATAAAGAAGTTATTTTGGAACGAAAAATTGGAAGAAAAAAAAGATATTGAGAAAAATATTCAAGAAAAAATAGAAGTAAGAAAGCCGGTTCATGAAGAAGAAGAAGATACAGAATTTAAAGGAAAAAAAGATAAAACAGAGAAAGAGAAAATTAAAGGAACAAATTAAAAAATAAATATGAAATAGAAAATGATTAAACAAAAAGAAAATAGAATGTAAATATTTCAAGAAATTTTTATTACTTTTTATTATTGATTATTGAAATTAATTAATTCTGTAATTAATTAATCATTTAATTTTAGGGAAGTGCAGAGACTAAAGAAAAAAAATTATTCAAATTTCCAGCGATTTAGACAGAATTATAACTATACACGTCAAACACAATATACGCGATATCCTTTAAAAATAATTAAATTACCTATTTAATAATTTTTTTTTAATTCTTGCCTTTTTCAAATCGTTTTTTTAAATTCATTGATAAGAAAGAAATTAATATAAAAATATAAATAATTTAAAACAAAATTTTTTAAAAATTAAATTATTAATAATAATATTTTCTCTATATAAGGAAGCAATATTATTAAATAAATTATTATTATGCTGATTTTATAATAAAATATATTTTATGATTATTATTAACAATTTTGATTTTAGTTTAATAAAATAAAAAATAATTATATTATTCATTTTCTTTTTCTTTCTTCTCTTCTTTCAAATCATTTTTTTCAGAACTCTTTCTTTTTTTCCTCTTTTCTTTATCACTTTTTTCTGTTTCAATTTTTTTATAACACAAAATTGCCCTTAGACATAGTTCATCAGATTGAGTTAAAGTTGAATCTATAAGGATAGAAAAAAAAATTAATAAATTTTATAATAAACTAAATTAATAATCTTTGACTTTCTTTTAACTACAATTTTTCTTAACTTATTCTTAATAAAATTTTAACCACTAAATATATTTCTTTTAATATTAAATGTGGATAAATTTAACAATCTCTATTAACCAAAAATTCAAATAATAAATTTGTTTTTAAATTAAAAAATATTTTTATTAAACTTTTTTTATAATTAAATGTATAAATAAAAAAATTAATAAACACAGAAAATACTTACTATCGTCTTTCGATTCAATTTTAATGTAATGTCAATCAAATTTTTAAAATTTAATAAGTGTTTAAATAATTATTTTTATATTTATTAAGGTTAAAGTTACTATAGTTTTGACAATTGACAATTCTCATTAATTTATATGAAAACTGTTTAATAAATATTCATTTTTTAAAAATTATTTTTGGTTAGTTCATATACATTTAACTTCAATCGAAACAACATTTTAATGATTTGTTTTTTATAACCAATTAATACTAATAAAAAGAAATTAATTAACATTTATAAATATAAAAAAGATTATAAAATACAAAATTCGAATAAAATTAAAATAGAAAAATACCTATATTATTTAAAAATAAAAGGAAGTTTTTGAATATTTCATAAAACAAACTAAGTAAAAAGTAAGTAATATTAAAAAAATGTTGAAATTATAACAACTTTTCAAATTAACAAATAGTCTTTGGCATTGCTTGAATTTTTATAATCATTTATAACTTAAATTTAAACTTTCTTATCATTTAATTAAGACGCCATTTTTATTTTTCATCAAAAAAATCTAAAATATTATTTTATTTTCAGCAAAATAAATAATCATTTTCTATTCAAAAAATTTAATTGAAGTGTAATGGGCTCCATTGTTATTTATGGTAAACAAAACATTTATATTAGTAAATGAATCTTAAAATACTTCCTCAGTATGAGGAAGAAAAAATTATTAATTTGCAATTGATATATATATATATATATATATATTAAAGAAATGTAATTTTTTTAGATGAAATTAGTGAGGAAGACTTCTTGGAAGCTTACGAATTAAAATTAGATTATGATCAAATTTAAATTTAAGTTATAAATGATTATAAAAATTCAAGCAATGCCAAAGACTATTTGTTAATTTGAAAAGTTGTTATAATTTCAACATTTTTTTAATATTACTTACTTTTTACTTAGTTTGTTTTATGAAATATTCAAAAACTTCCTTTTATTTTTAAATAATATAGGTATTTTTCTATTTTAATTTTATTCGAATTTTGTATTTTATAATCTTTTTTATATTTATAAATGTTAATTAATTTCTTTTTATTAGTATTAATTGGTTATAAAAAACAAATCATTAAAATGTTGTTTCGATTGAAGTTAAATGTATATGAACTAACCAAAAATAATTTTTAAAAAATGAATATTTATTAAACAGTTTTCATATAAATTAATGAGAATTGTCAATTGTCAAAACTATAGTAACTTTAACCTTAATAAATATAAAAATAATTATTTAAACACTTATTAAATTTTAAAAATTTGATTGACATTACATTAAAATTGAATCGAAAGACGATAGTAAGTATTTTCTGTGTTTATTAATTTTTTTATTTATACATTTAATTATAAAAAAAGTTTAATAAAAATATTTTTTAATTTAAAAACAAATTTATTATTTGAATTTTTGGTTAATAGAGATTGTTAAATTTATCCACATTTAATATTAAAAGAAATATATTTAGTGGTTAAAATTTTATTAAGAATAAGTTAAGAAAAATTGTAGTTAAAAGAAAGTCAAAGATTATTAATTTAGTTTATTATAAAATTTATTAATTTTTTTTTCTATCCTTATAGATTCAACTTTAACTCAATCTGATGAACTATGTCTAAGGGCAATTTTGTGTTATAAAAAAATTGAAACAGAAAAAAGTGATAAAGAAAAGAGGAAAAAAAGAAAGAGTTCTGAAAAAAATGATTTGAAAGAAGAGAAGAAAGAAAAAGAAAATGAATAATATAATTATTTTTTATTTTATTAAACTAAAATCAAAATTGTTAATAATAATCATAAAATATATTTTATTATAAAATCAGCATAATAATAATTTATTTAATAATATTGCTTCCTTATATAGAGAAAATATTATTATTAATAATTTAATTTTTAAAAAATTTTGTTTTAAATTATTTATATTTTTATATTAATTTCTTTCTTATCAATGAATTTAAAAAAACGATTTGAAAAAGGCAAGAATTAAAAAAAAATTATTAAATAGGTAATTTAATTATTTTTAAAGGATATCGCGTATATTGTGTTTGACGTGTATAGTTATAATTCTGTCTAAATCGCTGGAAATTTGAATAATTTTTTTTCTTTAGTCTCTGCACTTCCCTAAAATTAAATGATTAATTAATTACAGAATTAATTAATTTCAATAATCAATAATAAAAAGTAATAAAAATTTCTTGAAATATTTACATTCTATTTTCTTTTTGTTTAATCATTTTCTATTTCATATTTATTTTTTAATTTGTTCCTTTAATTTTCTCTTTCTCTGTTTTATCTTTTTTTCCTTTAAATTCTGTATCTTCTTCTTCTTCATGAACCGGCTTTCTTACTTCTATTTTTTCTTGAATATTTTTCTCAATATCTTTTTTTTCTTCCAATTTTTCGTTCCAAAATAACTTCTTTATGAATGTAAACACTAAAATTTATTTTTTGTAATGATTAAAATTAAATTAAAAACTGAAATTTAAATTAAACTATTTTAATTAAAAAAATTATTTTGAAAAATGTAACCTCAATTTCTTAAAAAAGTCACAATAGAATATACAAATTTTTAAATAATTTTGTGTTTTTACTTACTTTTTTCTCTGATAATGATTATTTACATTAACAAAAACTTTAAAATGAATTTAATAATATTATACAAAATATTTCTTATTTTTTTTTTCGTTTAGTTTTTCGTTTAGTTTTTCCAGTCAGTGTTTTCAATTGTTTGAAAGAAAATTATAAATTGCAATTTCAGAGAACATGAGAAAATTTAAAAATAAAAAAATAATAATGTATGAATTAATTAACTTGTTTAATTAAATTTTTTATTTCATATAAAAGCATAATTCAATCATTTTAATTTATTTTCGCTTTTTTAATTTCTTTTTGATTTTTTATATTTTCTTCTTAATTTTTTTATTAATAATTTATTGTAATTGTAATTATTATTTCATGAAAAATATAATTTTATTAGTTTCTTATTAATTTATTATAAATATTACAATTCAATAATATTAAAAAATATTTAAAAATTTATTTATTTTTTAAATAAAAATTTCTGTTTAAAAAGATTTGAAAATATTTGTTACAACTTTCTGACAACTTCAATCATAAAAAACAAAACAAAAATATAAAAAATTTATTTATAAACTGTCAAACTTAGAGGTTCTCTAATCAAATTTTAACACGGTTTAAAAACGAAAAAGATTGACTGATTACATTGCAATAAAAATCAAGATCAATTACATCAATCCTTACCTATTGTTATTGAATATTACAATAAAAATATTGAGAAATAAACAAATTTTAATTCAACAAAAAAAATTAATATATATATATATATATATATATATATATATATAAATAACAATTTACATCAACAAGTAAAACTACGTCAATCTGGACAATTTAAATTATTTTACAAAAATATAAAGGAGGAAAATAAAAATTTGATTTCTGGAATCTACCACATCATATATTTTAAAAAAATTTACCTGATCTCTAATTTTCATGTTCGACGTATTTTCGTAAAAAGATAAGTAACCACATTTCTATAGAACCATTGTTAACAATAATATTATTTTTTTATAAAATGGATCTTGCATCTTCAAAAGATTGTAATGCAACGAAAAAACAAAATAATAAAAATAAAAAGCGAATACATCAAAAACAAAAAATTGTAAAGTGTAGAAAAAGATATTTTCTAAAATATATGAAGAATTATAGAGAAAAAAATAAATTACGTTGTACTAAATACAATTTAATTAATAAAGATAAAATGAAAATATTAAGGAAAAATAAAAACTATTCCTTAGCCGAGAATAAGAAGAATATTTTGCGTAATTCGCTATTGTTAAAAAATAAAAATTATAAGTTGAATGAAAATTTAAAAAAAAAATTACGAATTTCATTGCAACGTGAAAGTGTAAATTACAAAGCTAATGAATCAATAAAAAATATTAATCGAAATAAACTTTTAAGAAATATAGATTATATAAAATCTGAAAATTTAAAAAACTCAGAACGAAATAAACGTCTACGGGAAAATGACGACTATAATTTTAATGAAAAATATCAAAATAATAAAAGAATAAAAATGTACTGCCAATCAAAAGAGTATGTTTATTCAGAAAATAAAACTCGAATTTCAAAATATAAAAAATATAAAACAGAAAAACAAAAAATAGAAAAAATTCATTGTCAAAATAAATTAACGAAACAAGTGGAAAGGTTAAATGAAATTATTAACTATAGGACAATATATTCAAATAAATTAGTTAGAGATGTTCAAAACGGTTCAAAACAATCAAAATTAATATTAAATTTTATTAAAAATAGAATACAAGGTCCGGATTTAACGTGTATTTGTTGTGACAATTTATTTTTTCGAAAATCTATTGAAAATTTTAATTTGGAAAAAATTAAATTGAAATTAAATTGTTTTAAATACATTAATGTAGATGAATTTGTTAAGAAAATTGTAAACGTATCTTCTGAATTTATATGCAAAACTTGTCTTTTGTCCATTTTTAGAGGAAAGATTCCAGACACAGCTGCAACTGGAAGTATAAAATTTCCAAATATACCTTCAGTTGTAAAAAGTCTATCTCCTCTTGAAGAAAGAATGGTTGCACCATATATTTCCTTTATGCAAATTATGGCGCTGCAACCATATGCTCTTAATTCACAGTTATCTTTAAAAGGAAGTATAGTTAATATTTCGGTTGATATTAATGAAATGGTAAAAACACTTCCTAGAAATTTTAATTCATTGTCAACAATTCAAATAAAATTAAAACGGCACGTTGAACACAAATCAGATTATATGTATGAAACTGTCAGACCACATATAAGTTGTGAAGCTATTGATCACTTAAAAGATACACCGTTATATACACAAAATGGAATAATTATAAATAAAGACTTTTTCCAAAGATACGATAAAAACATAGTAGATAAAACTCCAGTTGAATTTATTGTTAGTCCTAGAAATGATAGCGCAAAAAAAATTAAAATTCTTTTCTGATAATGATAACGAATTTTCTGTTGCATCTGATGAAGATGATCTAGAATCTGATAAATTTGAAGTCAATGATGAAGTTTTGGTTATTGATAGGAATAAAGAAGTTAGTAATGCTGTAAAAATTATAGCTCCTGGGCAGGGACAGTTTCCTGAACCTTGGCATCTAATTGATAATATTGATGAATTATGTTTTCCTACTATTTTTGGAGGATATCCTTTTGATACTGATAACAAATTGACGTATTCAAAACGCGTGAAATCTGAATGTCGACGTAGTGACAGGAGATCTTGTTTACCTACAAGAGTTCTTTTTATGGCAAAACGAAAAATGGAAAAGTCAGTAACATCTAACATAAATATATGTTTAAAAAAAATTAAAAATGTCGATTTAAATGTAAATTTTGTCAAAAATTCGTCATTAATTGATTGTCTAATTCAACATGACGACGGATATCGATTTTTAAAATTAGTCAGATCTTCACCTGAATTTTGGCAGATGAAACAAAAACATTTAATGTCTTTTATAAGACAGAAAGGATTTCCAACTTTTTTTATAACTTTATCTGCCAGCGAAATTAAATGGCCTGAATTATTACAAATTCTTTTTAGAATAAAGCACGGGAAAAATTTGAGTAAAATTCAGGCACTTAACCTTGATATGCAAACAAAAACAAAATTAATTCGCGAAGATCCTGTCACTTGCGTTAGATATATTGAAAATCGATTTTTAGAAATAACGAAAATTTTGGAAAATATAAATGATCCTTTTGAAAAATTTCATGTAACGGATTTCTTCGAACGGAGAGAATTTCAGGCGAGAGGATCAGTTCACTCTCACGGTCTTTATAAATGTAAAGATGCGCCACTTTTTGATGAGAATGATTTAGAGTCGCGAATATCTTGTATAAAATTTATTGATAATTTTATAACTTGTAAATATGATCCTAAAAATCCGTATATGACTTTCCAAAGACATAAACACAAACCTACTTGCTATAAAGGACGTAAAAATAAACAGCAATGTAGATTTCATTATCCGATGTTTGTAATGAAAAATACGATGATTCTAGATCCTTTATCAGATGTAGAAAAAGAAAATATAAAGAAATTGTCTACAAATTTAAAAAAAATTAAAGAATTAATGAAGACATTTTTTGATGAAATAAGATATCAATCATTTGATGAAATTTTAAATAATTTAAAAATTTCTGAAGAAGATTATATAATGGCTATTAGAAGTTCTTTAAAATCATCTCGAGTTTTTTTGAAAAGAAGAAGCGAAGATGTTGCGATCAATTCATATAATGAGACCATATTAAATTTAATAGAATCTAATGTGGATATTCAGTTTGTATTAGATCCTTATTCTTGTGCTTCTTATATGACAAATTATATTACAAACGTTGATGCAGGTTTGAATAAATTATTAAAAGAGGCGGCATTAGATATTGAAAATGGTAATTTGTCTCTAAGAGATAAATTTAGAAAAATCGGTAATGTGTTTATTAATGGTAATGTTTTATCTGCTCAAGAAGCCGTTTATCATTGTTTATCAATGGCATTAACTAGATGTAATGTTGCTGAAGTTTACATAAATACAGTACCTTCTGAACAACGCGTAAGAATGTTAAAATCTAAATCCCATTTAGAAAAATTAGAAGGCGACTCTACTGATATCTTTTATCAAAATATTTTTGAGAAATATTCTAAAAGAGAGAAATATTTAGAATCAATTTGTTTAGCTGAATTCGCAGCAAGTTATAAATCAAAAAAAAATATACAAATGGAGAATAAAAATAACAATTTTGAAAGTAGTGATGATGATAATGATATTGATAATGGTAAAGATTATGACGGTAATGATATCGAAATAGAAGAGAGTTCTGCTGTTATACAAAATAATAAAAAATTAAAATTAATTAGATATAGAAATTATAAACTAACTCAAGACAGTTACAATTATTATCGAGAACAAATTTTACTATATTTTCCTTGGAGGGAAGAATAGAATGAAGTTGAAAATTGTAATGTAGAGGAAAAATTCCATAAAAACTTTTCAATAATAAATCAAAACAAATTAATGTTTAACATACTAGATGATGAAGTCATTGCAAAGGCAATTCAAGAAGTTGAAAACAATAATGATGAGTCTGACAATGAAATTAATAACTGCAACACAGAAAAAACTTATGAAGTAGATATTTTAGGTCAATCTAATGTGAATGTTTATTCACACAATAAAAAAACTAGAATCACTTGTCCAACTTTATTAGATAAACAAATAATGTTAAAATCAGTAGATGAATTAAATTTCAAACAACGACTTATTACGATGCATGTGTTAAATTCTATAAAAACTAATAAAATTCCTTTTAAAATATTCTTGAGTGGTTCTGCTGGAGTTGTAAAAAGTAAAGTGATAAATTGTATTTATCAATTAGTGTCACATTATTTCAATCAAATTCCAGGAATAAATAAAGACACACCTAAGGTAATGTTATGTGCATTGTCAGGAAAAGTAGCTTTTCTAATTAATGGCAGAACATTACATACGGCATTTGCCTTACCTATTTCAAGATTTAACAACCAAATGCTAGACTTATCATCTAGTATAGCGAATACTATTCGAGAAAAAATGATTGATGTAAAATTATTAATAATAGATGAAATATCAATGGTTGGTAGTACACTTCTCTCTCGTATTGATACACGTGCAAGACAAATTACCGGAGTGGATCAAAGTTTTGGGGGAATGTCAGTACTTGTTGTTGGTGATCTGCACCAACTTCCACCTGTTATGGATAAACCAGTATACATGCCACCAAACAGTTCATCCTTAAGTATATTTCCATATAATATTCTTTGGGATGAATTTAAATTTTTCGAATTGACAGAAATTATGCGCCAAAAAGATGACAAATTGTTTACTCAAGCACTTAGTCATTTAGCTTTGGGAGAATTTACTGAAAATGATAAAAAGCTTCTTTCATTGAGGGTAGTAAAAAATGAGAATGAGGTTCCCGACGATGCAATAAGACTGTATACTGAAAATAAATTAGTAGATTTATACAATAATAAAAAAATTAAAGATTCTAAAGGAAATTCATTTACATCTAAGGCTGTAAATCATATAATCGGCCAAAAAAATTCTAATAAAAATAAATTATTAACTTATCTAAAAAATAAAAACAAATCTGAATGTGGGGGTTTACCATACTTCTTGTTACTCAAAATTGGAATTAAATATATGATAACTTCTAACGTTGACGTAGAAGACGGCTTAGTTAATGGGGCTTGTGGTATTTTAAAGCACATAACTGAAGTTGATAATTCTTTGACAATAGCTTCGATGGATTTTAATGATAGTAAAGTTGGTGAAAAAATTCGTCATTCATATAAAAAATTCATTGAATCTTATAGTCTTAATACAGATTGGATACCCATTCTTAAAACTAAAATTCCAATTAAATTTGCTGAAGGATATCAAGTAATTCGTGAACAGTTTCCTATCGTTCCTGCTGAAGCAATTACAATTCACAAAAGTCAGGGACAAACGTATGATAAAGTATGTGTAGATTTTAGAAAAAGTTATAAAGTATCAAGGCAAATACTTTATGTAGCTTTCAGTCGCGTCCGATGTTTAAAAGATTTATATATTTTCGGTGATTTAAATTGTATAGATAGATTTAAAATTGATAACTTATTAAAACAAGAATTGGAGAGATTAAATTCAGAAAAAAAATTACAATTATCATACGTTCACGAAATTCCAGGTAATAAAGTAAAGATTATTTACAATAATGTTCTGTCAATTATGAAAAATTTAAAACATATATTGAGTGATACATGGTTCATGCAGGCAAATGTTTTAATATTTTCTGAAACGCGATTAGCTAAAACAGATTGTATCAATATTCCAGGCTTTGTAATAGCTGTGCGATCTGATTGTAGTGATAATAGATTACCCCGAGGTTTGATATGCTTTATTAAAAAAGATTTACAATTTGATGTAATTGATCATATTACTGAAAGTAGTATTTCTGAAAGTGGTTATCAACAGCATGTTGATATGTTTTGCATAAAGGTTAATGGCTTTAATATTATTAGTGGGTATAAATCTCCAAGTACACCTAATAATATGTTTCAAAATATTTTAAATATAATTTTTTTGAAATGTGAAATTAAAAAAGAAACCATTTTTATTGGTGACTTTAATTTTGATTGTTTTAATGAAAAAAGTTTTTTGGAAAAAGTTTTAATTAAAAATGAATTCAAAAGAGCAATTCCTGTGGGCATTACAGCCACCAATTTTAATACGCAAATTGATATTATATTTATATCATGTGATATAATAAATTTTTATGCTGGAGTTTATGAAAGTACATTTTCAGACCATAAGCCTATTTTCATTGAAGTTTCAGATACAAATTTCAATGTAATAAATTCAAAAGATAAAACCGACACTATTTCAGATGAAAACAATTTACAAATTGTATGTGACAAAAATGTTTCTTTATATGAAGAACTTGACTTGATTTGTTGTAATAATATTGACAAAGATTGTTCTTTATATGAAGAATTTGACACGTTTTGTAACGATAATGATAACTTATATAATTTAAAAAATTTGTCAAATTCAAAAGATAAAATTGAAAACATAGATCGTAATATTTTAGTTGAAAGTAAATTACAAAATATCTGTGATACAGCCAGTTCTTCAAATAATGTTGCTATCTTTTGTGATAATGATAATGAAATTATTAATCATAATGTTAAAAAAAACAATTTAACAGAATATTTATGAATAACAATTTGTTATGTCAGATTAAAGTAAATGTTTTAAATGAATACTCGTGGTTGGAAGATTTTTCACTTGATAAATTTTTAGAAATTGTACGTGAAAATACAAATTTTGAAACAATTTCAACATTATATTTAAAGCGACCAGATATTGTCAATCCTATTTTTGAAAATGATGTTCAAATTATTGGTGGTTTATCAAGCAATCATTGGCATTGCTTGTATTATAATGGTTCACATCTTATTATTTATGATAGTTTATACTTCAACGTACACGAGTATAAAAATTTAATGGAAATAGAAAAATTGTTTATTCAAGCACGTTATCCAAATTTAAGAATTGAAAATATCAAATTTGCAACTTTATTAAACAAACAACCTGATGATTTTTCATGTGGAGTGTATGCAGCAGCTTATTTAACATCAATAGTGCAAAATCAAAACCCTTGTTTCATTAATTATTCCAATAACGCAATGTCAATGAGAAGACACTTTTTTCAAATTATTAAAACTCAAAGATTAAGTCTTTTTCCACAATTTTGATTAAGGAAAAGTATAAATTACATCAGGCCTGCTCACGTGAGTAGCCAGCGAGTAAGGGGAATGGAGTGGGAGACTTTTCCATGTAGGCTCTGCGCCTCTCTCTTTACCCCTCGGCCCGTCGCACAAGCCTATATGGTGGCATGGTGGGGGCTGTTACTTGTTTCCCCTTACTCGCTGGCTACTCACGTGAGCAGGCCTGAATTACATAAAAGTCAAATTTAGAGGCCAGTATTTTTAAAAGCCTGGTACATGAGCATGTTGCGAACCAGAATCAATACAACGACATTATATATAAGAAATATGTCTAAAAAACGTAAGTTTTTTTTGTTTTTTAAACATTAAAGTTTATTTTTTTAATCAATGATTTAAGAGCATTAAAAATAATCTTAATGTTAATCTTTTTTTTAGAGAAATTTTATCGGACCATTCAACAAGTTCATATGGCATATATATATTGCAATACATAGTAATATATTAAATAAACAAATGTCAATTTCAAGAGAAATGAAACAGATTTTATCGAAGCTTATGTATCGAAACTAAATTTGTAATCAAATAAAGCCTATTCCCATAGGCAATAGTTTTGGAGATAATTGAGTCGGAATATGGATTTTTTATTAAAAAAATGATAAAAAATAAATATAGAGTGGTTTTTCCGGAAATTACTAGTTTCTGGTTAATGTGAGCATTTTTTGAGTACAATGGGGTGAGAATATGTGGAAATTAATGTAATAATTTTTTTCTCTTTGAGAAATTTTGATTTTTAGCGTTATTTTAGTATTTTTGAGTATTTTTTTTACTATTTAAGAGCCAATAACTTCGAAATTTGACTTTCTATGAAAAAATGTTGTAGAGGAAAGTTGTTTGTATTTTTCTAATCTAAAGTAATTTAATGTTAAAAATAATGAAATTTGAAAAAATTAAATTTTTTAAATTTTGAAACTGCTGTAGTTTGCGTAGTTTTCGATGAAAATGGCTGGCTAACAAACTCGATCTTTATTTTAACACTAACTTTGTGCATGCAAAGTTGCAAAATGATGCAATAAGTTTTTCAAGAGTTATCGTAGAGACACCATTGGGTCTACAGACAGACACGAAGACAGACATACGGACAGACACTTTTTTTAGACCATGTTTTTCGGACTCAGGGGACCCTAAAACGTCGAGATTTCATGAAATTGGCGAAAGTCAATTTTCAACCAATACTAATACTTTCTCATGTGATGAGAATGTAAAAATTAGTTTTTTGCAAATAAGTCGAAAAGTTTTAAGTTTAGTGAAAAGTTGTCAACAGCAAAGTTGTAGCTGATGGTAAGACGAGAAAAAAAGTCTATGGTAGCAAGCTCCCATAGGCAATAGTTTTGGAGATAATTGAGTCGGAATATGGATTTTTTATTAAAAGAATGATAAAAAATATATATATATACGGTGGTTTTTCCGGAAATTACTAGTTTTTGGTTAATGTGAGCATTTTTTGAGTACAATGGGGTGAGAATATGTGGAAATTAATGTAATAATTTTTTTCTCATTGAGAAATTTTGATTTTTAGCGTTATTTTAGTATTTTTGAGTATTTTTTTACTATTTAAGAGCCTATAACTTCGAAATTTGACTTTGTATGAAAAAATGTTGTAGAGGAAAGTTGTTTGTATTTTTCTAATCTAAAGTAATATAAAGTAAAAAAATAATGAAATTTGAAAAAATTAAATTTTTAAAATTTTGAAACTGCTGTAGTTTGCGTAGTTTTCGATGAAAATGGCTGGCTAACAAACTCGATCTTTATTTTAACACTAACTTTGTGCATGCAAAGTTGCAAAATGATGCAATAAGTTTTTCAAGAGTTATCGTAGAGACACCATTGGGTCTACAGACAGACACGAAGACAGACATACGGACAGACACTTTTTTTAGACCATGTTTTTCGGACTCAGGGGACCCTAAAACGTCGAGATTTCATGAAATTGGCGAAAGTCAATTTTCAACCAATACTAATACTTTCTCATGTGATGAGAATGTAAAAATTAGTTTTTTGCAAATAAGTCGAAAAGTTTTAAGTTTAGTGAAAAGTTGTCAACAGCAAAGTTGTAGCTGATGGTAAGACGAGAAAAAAAGTCTATGGTAGCAAGCTCCCATAGGCAATAGTTTTGGAGATAATTGAGTCGGAATATGGATTTTTTATTAAAAGAATGATAAAAAATATATATATATACGGTGGTTTTTCCGGAAATTACTAGTTTTTGGTTAATGTGAGCATTTTTTGAGTACAATGGGGTGAGAATATGTGGAAATTAATGTAATAAATTTTTTTCTCATTGAGAAATTTTGATTTTTAGCGTTATTTTAGTATTTTTGAGTATTTTTTTACTATTTAAGAGCCTATAACTTCGAAATTTGACTTTGTATGAAAAAATGTTGTAGAGGAAAGTTGTTTGTATTTTTCTAATCTAAAGTAATATAAAGTAAAAAAATAATGAAATTTGAAAAAATTAAATTTTTAAAATTTTGAAACTGCTGTAGTTTGCGTAGTTTTCGATGAAAATGGCTGGCTAACAAACTCGATCTTTATTTTAACACTAACTTTGTGCATGCAAAGTTGCAAAATGATGCAATAAGTTTTTCAAGAGTTATCGTAGAGACACCATTGGGTCTACAGACAGACACGAAGACAGACATACGGACAGACACTTTTTTTAGACCATGTTTTTCGGACTCAGGGGACCCTAAAACGTCGAGATTTCATGAAATTGGCGAAAGTCAATTTTCAACCAATACTAATACTTTCTCATGTGATGAGAATGTAAAAATTAGTTTTTTGCAAATAAGTCGAAAAGTTTTAAGTTTAGTGAAAAGTTGTCAACAGCAAAGTTGTAGCTGATGGTAAGACGAGAAAAAAAGTCTATGGTAGCAAGCTCCCATAGGCAATAGTTTTGGAGATAATTGAGTCGGAATATGGATTTTTTATTAAAAGAATGATAAAAAATATATATATACGGTGGTTTTTCCGGAAATTACTAGTTTTTGGTTAATGTGAGAATTTTTTGAGTACAATGGGGTGAGAATATGTGGAAATTAATGTAATAATTTTTTTTTCTTTGAAAAATTTTGATTTTTAGCGTTATTTTAGTATTTTTGAGTATTATTTAAAAAGAATATATTTTATTAGCATTAATAGAATTAAATAAAATGAAAAAATTCACTTTAAAGCAAATTTTTAGGTTACCGTAAAGAGGAAGCAAAATGTTTATGTAATGAACATCTTATTTTATACTCTTGCCATTCCGGTAACGCAGAATCGGGTACTTTTTTTTTTTAAAAAATACTTCAGGGTTGCCACAAATATTTAATTTTATTTTTCCCAGACTTTTCTCTGACCATAAAAAATATTCTGATCCACTCTAAACATCATTAAAAAACGTTCTATTAAATTTATTTACAAATTTCATTAACTGTAAAATTATTCAAAAACATCAATAACTAAATTTTTAAATAAGTTCAAATTCAAATCTTTTTGAAACTTAATTTATAAGACTTTTATTACAAAACATAATTTTGTTATAAAAAAAACCTGAAATTTTTCTACAAATGTTTAGTTACTTACAAAATCTTAAAAGGATCCTTCGCAAAAATAGTTTTATTTATAAAGAAAATTTGAAATTTTGACGAGAATTTAAAAAAAAATTTTTGAACATAATTGAGTTTTTTCGGAAATTTTTTTATTATTCTTGGAAGTAATTGAATTTCTGTAATTATTTGTAACTTTCCAAAATTAATTTTTTTGTAGTATTTTTAAATAAACTTCTTTTATCAATCTAGTATTTAGGAAAATTGTAAAATATTATTCAATACATAATTTATAAGTCATAATTTTATGATAGTTCTTTGAAAATTAAGTTATTTAAAAGGAAATTATTTTCTGAAATAGAAAACAAATTCAAGGTTTTGTATTGAAATTCGTCCCTATTTTTATAGTTTACAAGGCAAACAAAAACTATCAAAATTTAGAGGTTTTTCATTCATTTTGAAATTCGATTTTTTTAGTACTCTTCCCTGACTTTCTTGACCTGCGGCAACCCTGTACTTATAAATTATATGTTTAATCATATGTACTTATTGACCGTGATTACAAAAATAGAAAATTAAAGAAAAAAAGGAAAGCTTTAAAAAAATTACCTTTATTGGTAAAATAACATTTTAGAGACTTAGCTTTATTAGAAAACGGAAAATTTGAAAATCACCTTTATTAGAGGGAAGTTTTTTTTGCAATTCATATGTATTAAAAAAAATTTCATAACTATTGTAAACATGCAACAATATAAATAGAAATCATAAAAAGATTTTCTTTGAAGAGCAGGTAAGCAAATTGCTAGTGTGATAATCCGTTAAACCATTCACGCGCGCGTCGCGCGTAGGATTTGCTAGTATATAATAATTTACTTGATAAATAAAACGATCAGTCGGCAATTTAAATAAAATACGTAAATAAAAAAAAATTTATGAAACATCAGTGGAATTCTCAATAAGTGAACAGGATCGTCTATTTTAGAAGAAGAAGGGATAAAATTATTCCTTGTCCGATTAGTTATTTTCCGAACACTCAATTGTAAATAATTTAATTTGACAATGAATTTATACAATATTAATTCTACATTAGATATAAACAAAAAAAAATAATAAGCAGAATTGTAAAATAATAAATTTCAGTTTAACCCCTTGACAGTCCATGGCCCATATGTGGCCACAAAAAGTCGTGCCACCTTTACGTCTGTGGCCATATATGTCCATCTCAAAAATAAAATACTAAACATAATTCGATTTGAATGACCAAGTGCATACTAAGTTTTTTGGGGTCGCTGAATCCGAATTTTAAGTCAGATTTGCAAAATTCAAAATGGTGGACCTAAAATGGCGACTATGAAGATTTAAAAATTTTTCAAATACGCTTGAAAATCGTTACTTGGGGGTTTTCGGGGTCGCTGATTATGAATATGATGTCAGATTTACAAAATTAAAATGGTGAAACCAATATGGCGGATAATTTCAAGATTCATGCAATTTGATCGAATTTTAGGTCCGCCATTTTGGATTTCAAAATCTGACATCTGATTCGTAATCAGCGACCCCAAAAACCCCCGAGTAACAAGTTTTAAACAAATCCGTTAGATTTTTTATTTTCCCAACCGTCATATTGGATCCGCCATTTTGAATTTTGAAAATCTGATATTAGATTCGTAATCAGAGACCCCGAAAACCCCCGAGTAACAAGTTTCAAGCAAATCTAATAAAATTTAAAATTTTCGAATTCGCCATTTTGGGAACGCCATATTGGATCCGCCATTTTGAATAACTGACTTTAAATTCGAATTTTGCGACTCCAAAAACCTTAATTACAATGAAATCACATTTTTAGAAACTTTTTTTTCTTGGACCGTTTTTGGACCACAAGCGATTTTTAGCTTGACTGCGAAGGGGTTAACTCATAAATTCAATTTGATTGCCTATTTTAAAAATTTTATTTTGAAGAGGATTGTATATATTTTAGAAATTAGCTACGGATAGTGTCTCATCAATTTATTACATTAAAAAAAAGAGAAGCCAAGTTGATTAAATAAATAGGAATTTTAATTCACAAGAAACTATCCTAGGATTAAGGTATAAGTTAAACAAACAAAATTAAAAAAAAATGCTTTTGTTTTTTTCTCAATTAAACTCTGAAAACGATTAAATTTTGCAAGGGTTCCACTAGAAGATTTGAAAATGATAAACAAGAATAATTAATTAGTAATTGGTTA
Organism: Leptopilina myrica (nomen nudum); assembly: GCA_032872475.1. Lineage (NCBI taxonomy): Eukaryota > Metazoa > Arthropoda > Insecta > Hymenoptera > Figitidae > Leptopilina > Leptopilina myrica (nomen nudum). Next base: position 23,226,514 of record CM065460.1, on the reverse strand, counting down.
AAATTTAGTTGTGGAGCTGTGAATCTGAAATTCACATTTTCTTCATATCTAAAAATAAGAATGTCTTATAAATTTCATAATAATAATAACAGGCTTTGCACTTCATTGTAAAAAGGAAGAAAGAATGGAAAACAGTAGCTTCGAAAAGGGTAATTTTCTCATTAAATTAGAAAAGTTTTAGTATTTTAATTTGTGTTAAAAAATCACTTTCTATTTCAATCTTCATAGATATTCATACTGTTCTCTAGATTTAAATTAGTTAAAAATAATTAATTTGATAGTAAACAAAAATTTTTTTAAACTGAAAACCACAACAAATTATTAAAGAATTTCATTAAAGACCTTTAACAGATCGAAGTGTCAAAATATTTTAACAAATAATTGAAAATTTTGATATAATTGAAATTCCTTTATATTCTAAAAAGAGAGGAAATGACAGGGATCACAGAGTGTTACCTATTCACCTTTTGTACCTATTTTGATGATTTGTTACCTTTTTTACCTATTTTCAGTTATCACAGTAAGTTTAAAAAAAATTATTTTTATTTCATAACTATTTGTCTACGTTTGAATATTCTTTTTTTTCAAAAAAAATATAACTGCTATTTAATAAGCATCAAAATAAAGTATTAATTAATCAGTTCAAAATGTTATTAGAATAATTAAAATATTCGTTTAATTGAAAAGAATTCTGAACAAAATAAGGTAGGTTATGGTTGTAATTTTTTGAATGAAATTACACAAAGGAGATAGACTCTCAATATAAAAAAACTAATATTAAAATCTTCTTTACATAACTAACATAATAAATCAAAATTAAATTTGGTTTTACAAAATTATAAAAAAAATTTATTTTGTCATAATTAGAAAACAATTTTATCAAAACGATTTCATTCTTGGGCCTGGCATTTTTTTTAAATGATCTGGAAAACCTGTAAAAGTTATGGAATTTTAAAATCAATGTTTTTATTCTTTTATTCTTTCCTATTTATTATTATAAAATATGCATATTTTATTAATGATCAATTATATATATATATATATATATATATATTTATATTTATATTTATATATATGGGACGTTTCACGTTAAGCGGGCCACCCCGATGGCCAAAATTGAAAGCTTCCAAAAAAATTGCTTATACCCAAAAACAATTCATATATATAAGTACTTTCGAAAAATATGTGGCCTTTTAAAAAATCCAATATAGCGGCCACCATATAACCTATAAAAGTGTGTAAATTCAAAAACAGTGGCCTAAAAGTGCTAATAAAGAAGAATTAAATAAGAAAATCACCTATGTATTGGCGGTAAAATTAGCATTAGGATACATAGTTTGTATTCAATAAGCAATGACAGTAGTTTGATATCGGTTTTTAGAAAATAAATATGTCGGATCCAATATAGTAAACAATAGCATATTTCGATGCAAGGTGCGAAGTGAGTTCTCGCCAGGTTATTACACGAGCAATGGGCATACGCTCACGCGGCACCGTGTATCGAACAATATTTTTCTTTATAAGTGCAGGCATAACCTCGTTTGGTAAGCACTTGCAGTAGTTCAAAATGACCGATCGCCTTACAGTGCGAACAAACGCTGCGCAAAATATTTTGCCCACCGCTACACTGTGAGCAAAATGTTTTGCTCATCGGTTTGTCGGACTGTAGGGAATCGGCCATTTTGGAGTGATGCCAGTGGTTGCCAAACGAGGGTTTTGAATGTACGTATAAAGAAAAAAAATTTTTTAATGCATCGGATTTGCTTGAAAGTTGTTACTCGGAGGATTTCTGAGTCCCTGATGCCGAATCTGATGTTGATTTTTAGAAATAGAAAAAAATATCCACGAAAGCACGTCTATTTAATGTATTAAGGTTCTATGTAATTTGCGAGATAGAAAGGAAAACAATCATGATCGACATCTACCGGACAACAGCGAAAATTAAACAAATGACATGCGCAATTTAAGCCACGTTTGAAATACAAACTTATCGTCAAGATTTAAATAATAAGAATACATAATAATTGTTTTGGACAAAAATTTATTTATTTGCTTCTTTTATTTTTATAATAGGGAAGAGGGCCCTAAGGTGGTCACTCATCTTTTGAACGATTGTAGATTTCAAATGGAATTATACATAAAGGTCAATAATACGGCGTATGAAACTTTGTCTCATTACCTAACTTCGTGTCATAAAGGTTTTTTCATTTCATTAAAAAAAAAGTTATGGCACTTTTTAAAAAAAGTTGAAAATTCGACTTTTAAAAAAGTGGCCCCAAAGTGGTCACCAGACAAAAATTCACTGAAAAAGTTTTTAAAAAATGTAAAAAACGTATAATTAAGTTGTTTATTTAATATTAATTGTTTTTTAGGATCACAGAAACATATTACATATTTTTTTTGCACTTTGTCCTTTCGTCAAAATGATACTTTTAGTGTATGTATTAGACAGGTAAAATTATTAAAATAATTCTAGTTCATTATTATTCATCAAATAACTTAAAAACTGATAAAATTCACGTTCACAGTGATAAATGTTGATAAATGTAGCGTATAAACACATTTTCATAAAAAATCAAAAGTGACCACCTTGTGGCCAAAAAAGTGTCAACCTTAGGGCCAAGACACAATTTTTTAAACGTTAATGAAAAATTTTTTTAAAGCATAATATTAATTATATTCAGTTGGAATATCATTGTACGATATATAAAGATAATTATAACGATTTTTACTAATTTAAAATAGCCAATTTCGATGCTTTTAACACACTGAGAAAAAAATTTCTCGATCATTTAAAAAAAGAAATTTCACGACGTTCACGTTACAAAGAGACTCGTACGACTATTTTCCTGAAAACTTTACTAAAATCTTTATCTTCTTAAATAATAACAATAAAAAAAACATTTGAAGATACTAACTAATATACAAACATTTTTTTAGGGTGACCACCTTTGGGCCCTGACCACCTTGGGGCCCTCTCCCCTACATTACACCGTCCGACAAATTAAACTTTTTTTCGCACCCAGGAACGAACCAAAGATTTTTGGAAACTAGAGCTCAAAAAAAGATACCCGTGTCTGGCCGTTTTTCGAGATCAAGTCGTTTACGGTTTTTAGGGGTAAAAACAACCCTTAAAAAAGGTAACCAATTGTATTGCAAAAAATATAGAAAAATGGTAAATTTTTATTTAAAAATTCTTTAAACCTTATTAGGACTATTAAACATATCCATACTAATATTTCAGGTCAAACCATCAACCCCAAAAAATACCGCTATTTCGATTTATTTAAAAAAATACTAATAAAACTAAAAAAATTTGGATTTTTTAAAAAGTAATCGTTGGATAATTGTAACATCATAATACAGCCCATCATTTTCAATTTTTCACCCCAACCCTTATCTCAAAACCTACCCCTAAGCTAAATCAATATATTGAATACCGCCCTACAATTTTTGGGATTTTATAAAACTTCGTATTTAAGAGTTTTTGGGGTCGCTAGTTACAAATCTGACTTCTTTATTTAAAAATTCAAAATGGCGTATCCAAAATGGCGGACAAATAAAAAATTATCCGATTTTTATTAAATTTAATAACCGTGGTATTTAAAAAAACTGCAAAAAAAAATTTTAATTAAAAATGGGTTCTTTATTTTTTTTGAGTTGTAATAAATTAAATTATAAATAATTTTTTAAATATCTAATACAATGTATTGAAAAACAATATAAAATTTTTAAAAATAACTCTAATTTTTCGGAAATTTTGGTTGCTTATTTTTGCAATTAAATTATTCATTATATTCCAAAAGTCCGAAATACCACGGTCATTAAATTTAATAAAAATCGGACCTCGTTATTTAAAAATTCAAAATGGCGTATCCAAAATGGCGGACAAATTAAAAAAATCATCCGATTTTTATTAAATTTAATGACCGTGGTATTTCGGACTTGTGGAAAATAATGAATAATTTAATTGCAAAAATAAGCAATCAACATTTCCGAAAAATTAGAGTTATTTCTAAAATTTTATATTGTTTTTCAATACATTGTATTAGATATTTAAAAAATTATTTATAATTTAATTTATTACAACTCAAAAAAAATAAAGAACCCATTTTTAATTAAAATTTTTTTTGCAGTTTTTTTAAATACCACGGTTATTAAATTTAATAAAAATCGGATAATTTTTTATTTGTCCGCCATTTTGGATACGCCGTTTTGAATTTTTAAATAAAGAGGTCAGATTTGTAACTAGCGACCCCAAAAACTCTTAAATGCGAAGTTTTATAAAATTCCAAAAATTGTAGGGCGGTATTCAATATATTGATTTAGCTTAGGGGTAGGTTTTGAGATAAGGGTTGGGGTAAAAAATTGAAAATGATGGGCTGTATTATGATGTTACAATTATCCAACGATTACTTTTTAAAAAATCCAAATTTTTTTAGTTTTATTAGTATTTTTTTAAATAAATCGAAATAGCGGTATTTTTTGGGGTTGATGGTTTGACCTGAAATATTAGTATGGATATGTTTAATAGTCCTAATAAGGTTTAAAGAATTTTTAAATAAAAATTTACCATTTTTCTATATTTTTTGCAATACAATTGGTTACCTTTTTTAAGGGTTGTTTTTACCCCTAAAAACCGTAAACGACTTGATCTCGTAAAACGGCCAGACACGGGTATCTTTTTTTGAGCTCTAGTTTCCGAAAATCTTTGGTTCGTTCATAAGTGCAAAATCGTGTCGGACGGTGTTATTTAAATAATTTTTAAGATATTTTTATAAAATGATTATAAAAATTTAAAACATGTAAAAACATATTGAAATTGACTCAAGCTAAAACATAGTCTTATGATATTCTTTAAACCAAATATTAGGCATAATAAATAAATCAATTGAATTAATTTATTGATGTTAAATATAATAATAATTTATAACCATTAACACAGCCCGACAAGATTTACTTTCTAAAAATCAGACAATACTTTTCCGAAGAATTTCATCGTGCTGAATCCGAATCTGACCTCAAAATGGACCCATCACGTCAGGTTTTCGAGATATTTTAACCTGAAAGTGTAAAAAACCTGTTTTTAGTTATATTTGATGTCATGTAACATCAAGAGATAATTTTTTTCTCTAAAAGGTCAATATTGAGCCTGAAAGTGCTACTCTTCCCCTTTAATATCCATTTAAAAAATTCAAATAACCTCCATATGTCTCTGAGTAATCGTTCATTGAATTTACTGAGTTTGGCGAATTCTTCGAAAACCAAGTAGAAATAGACAAAACTTCGATCATAAAGCATAATTTAATTACAAGCATCTAAATTTTAAATAGTTCTGAGCATTTTCAATATAACTGAATACGAATTCGATATCAGATTGACAGGTTTAAAAATATCATATTTTAGGAAAATACAATCAATTTTAAATAAATCGTCTGCCATATTGTATACGCCATTTTGAATTTTGTGAATCTGTTATTGAATTCGCATTCAGTTATATAAAAAATCCTCAGAACTATTTAAAATTGACATATTTGTAGTTAGATTCTGCTTTATTATCAAAGTTTCTTTGTTTCTACTCAGTTTTTCGAAGAATTCGACATACTCAGTAAATTCAATGAACGATTACTCAGACAAAAATTATGATTTTTAAAATTTTCAAAATGAATATTTAAGGGGAAGAGTAGCACTTTCAGGCTCAATATTGACCTTTTAGAGAAAAAAATTATCTCTTGATGTTACATGACATCAAATATAACTAAAAACAGGTTTTTTACACTTTCAGGTTAAAATATCTCGAAAACCTGACGTGATGGGTCCATTTTGAGGTCAGATTCGGATTCAGCACGATGAAATTCTTCGGAAAAGTATTGTCTGATTCTTGGAAAGTAAATTGAATCAAATTTTGTTGGCCAAATTAAACAGAAGTTTTGAAACCTTTGATCTTCGCAAAAAAGAACATTTGGATCTTCCAATCTTTAAAAAATAAAATCTTTATGCCTTTTTTTATTGGCAGTTTTGTCTTCCAAACGTTTAAACAATCTCTAATTGCTAAGTTTTAACAACTCCGAATCAGAATAGATAAGAGCAAATTAATATAAATTTGTCAGCTTTTATTAGTATTACTTAGTATTAAATCAATAAATTAAATAACCCATTGTTAAAGGGCCCAGCTGAGTAAGTATGCAAAATCTGCCCCTCTCAAAAAAATTTGAAATTTTTGTTACATGCTGACAGCATTGAGATAAAATTTTTCACCAATTATTTTTAAAAAAAATTTATTTTTGTAAGAGTTATGGAGGAGGAAAGAAAAATTAAAAATTTGTTTTTTCTCGAAAACCACTTGATCGATTTTAATAAAATTTATACGAGTTATATAAATCAATAAGAGGAATTTAAAAAAAATTCAAAAAATTTTGTCTACAAAAAACCCCCAACATTTTTTTTGATTTTACAAAAAAAAAATTTTGTCTTAATTTAGAGATAATATTTTGGAATTTTTATAGAAAGTTCTCCTTAATGTGTACTTTCAAGAAATAATTTTAAAAGAATTTTTAATCGGGTACCACTTACTTTGAAAAATATTTCTTAAAAGTACACATTTATGAGAACTTTTTGTAAAAATTCCAAAGTAGTATCTCCAAATTAATTATAAATTATAAATTATTTCTAAAGCGCACTATCCTCTTAACCAGATTTCACATTAGTTTCGTTCGCACACAAAAGAGATGCGTGTGATACTAACATACAGATATTTGAATTACAGAAATCTATTACAAATTACACAGTGCGACAGAATTTTAGTTTTTTATTATTTTTGGGATAGCATAGACTGATTTTTATAGGTTTTTGATGCTGTATCCGAATCTGTAATCAGAATTACTCCATCACCTTAGGTTTTCGAGAAATTGGACCTTGAAAATTGAAAAAGGATGTTTTTGAAGTACTTTTTGGTTTTTTATCAGAGTGCAAACATTTTTTCGACGGTTTTTCATGACATGCGTTCGAAAGCTCATATCCACCTAAATAATCTCCAATTTGGACTTTAGAAAAATATTTATTTTTGGATGTGTTATCTTTGTTTGAATTTTGCGTCGCATCGTAAAATTATGAAAAATACCGTCTTTGCGGTATTTTTTGGTTTTATATCAGGGTACAAAAAATGTTTCTAGGGTTTTTATGATATGCATTCGAAAGCTCATATCTTCCTCGATAATCTCCAATTTGAACATTTTTAAAAAAATAAATTTTTAGATGAGTTATCCTTTTTTGAATATATTCTTATTGTTAGAGAATCTAACTTAGTATAATTTAAAAAACAATATTCTTCAAATCCGTCTGAAATTAACAAACTCTAAAACATATAATAAATAGAAAGGTAAAAAAACCCTAGAAAAAATTTTTGTTCCTTGAAAAAAAACCAAAAAATACCTCAAAAACGTAATTTTTCATGATTTTACGATTCGACGCGGGAGGTTTGACGTCTAAGTGCGACGGTATGCATTGTCGATTATTGTCTGATGCCTACCGCCGAAACTAGACTGTCGACAAACCGGTTGTACTCAGAAGAGGTTTTTCTACAGTTTTTCCCTCTTCTCTGTCGAGAAAACCCAATTACGGGTGGTCCAGGCAAATGCGAGTACTCCTATCTTCGAAAGTCGCACTGTAGGCGCATTAGGTTAAATAAAGTTGCTAATATTTGTAGAAAGGTTATGCTTAATCCAAAAAAAGTATCAGCAGGGACTCTTGTGGAGAGCGTAAGGCCAATAGGGCAGGAGTATAAACGAAAAAAAAACCCTTTAAAATTTATTTAAATATTTTAAAAATAAGATAATAAGCTATGTAGGGGAAAGTGGGTCCAATTGGGGACCTTAACGTTATAAATTTTTTTTCGTGTACTGAGAACAATAATTTCAACATGAAAAAATCCGTGGCTCTATTGTGACTGGAGTACGGCGTATAAAAATATAATACAAGTATAATATATTATTAAATAAATATTTACGTTAATAAAACCATTTTTATTTAAGTCAATTGTATATAATTCGAGGCTATTAATTTATGATTTGAAGTAAATACCATTTAATTGATTCTAATAAAAGTTATGTGACTCAAGAAAATATTTAATTGAAAATAGTCAATAAATGTTTTATTTAAATAAAATAATTTTTTTAGTGTTGTGAATTATTAGTTAAATATTGAAAATTAAGAATTAAGTTAATATATGAAATGAATATATAATTATTAATCGTTAATTCAACATTTAAATAATTTATTAAGAATTATTATTAGATTATTATTATTTATTATATTATTATTTTTTTGTGGATGTGGAAAATCTGCGAAACAGTTACCGTAAACCCCGTACTTTACGGTTATGTGGGGTTGCCGCTCTTGTTCTGGCTGGCCCACTAAAAAGCACATCCTTTAGCTGAGAAAAATCTCCAATTGCGGTACTGCCGTCAGGCCTAAAACTTCGCAATTAGGGATCTCTTTGTCACTTCTTTCGTTACCTGCGTAAATGCTTTAAAACAACCGGGACACATTAAAAAACATATTCCTTATGAAGTCAAAATTAAAAATTGTTAAGTGATAAAATTGTAAAAAGGACGGAAAAATATATAAGATAAAATTGTACTTAGACAAGCACAAAACAAATAAATAAAAACAAAACTATGAAATACAAAAAGCATAAATAAATAAATAAATTTTAAAAGACAGAACAGAAGTCAATCGCTGCGTCGCAATACACACATTTGGCCTCTCTTCTAATTTTAAATCTAAAAAAGTACTGGCCAAAGCAACCATGTCCAGACAATGCCTGTGCCATGTAGTAGCCTACTTCGCCGTGTTTTCTTTTGGGCCAGGTAGCGAGGTGAGGAATTAGGCGATACGTCCACCTTCCTTTGGAATCCCCATCCCATCTCTCTTGACATCTCTCAACAAGTCGTTTTCGCGCTTCTTTGAGGATAACGCCTTTACGGATATCGCCATTCTGGTCCTGCAAGTCGACCCGCTCCTTATTTTGCAGAAATATTTCCTGTCTTTCATGTGCTAACAAGTCCATCGGCAGAATGCTAGCAAGAACTAGAACGGCACTTGTTGAGACTGTTCTATAGACAGAGATTACTCTCCGCGCGGTGCCTTCTTATACAGAGAGCAATCCCTTAGAGATGCCCCGGTTCTTGAGGAAGTCAACCCACACAGGGGCAGCATAAAGCTGCTTTGAAAGAACCACCGTTGCTACCAATCGCGTCTTCTTTTCCCTGAGGCCACCGATGTTGGACATTATTTTAGAAAGGCTACTCAAAAATTCGACGGCTTTGAGTGACGTATTGATGGAATGTCGACCAAAGTTGAGTTTTCGGTCCAACGTCACTCCCAGGTAATTCATCTGTTTTCCCCATGGGACTTTAGTTTCTCCGATCTGAACCTTTGGGGCAACAAACGATCTCTGGTCTGTGACGAGCAATGCCTCGATCTTCTCCGCGGCCATTTGTAGATAATTAAAATCTAACCATCGCTTGGCTCGTCTCAGACTTTCATTGATTCGTATTTCAAGAATCTTCGGACTCTGTGCGCAACATACTATAATAACATCGTCGGCAAAGCCAACCGTTATCGTGTCCTCAGGTAGTTCAATTCGAAGGAAATCGTCATAGAAGACGTTCCATATGAAAGGACCTACCTTTGATCCTTGGAGAGCTCCGCATGTCATTTCCTCTTTAAGGTGACATGCGTCGCTGTTGTACACAATGTACCTCTCGCTAAGATAGTTGGCTATCATTCAGATAAGGTAGATTTGTACCCCCTTACGACGCATCGTCTCGATGCAAAGGTTCCACCTTGCCGAGTTGAACGCATTACGTATGTCGATGGACACCAGAGCGCAGAATCCCTTCTTCTTTCCCTCTTTGACTTTCTTCGCCTGGTTCACTAAAGTGAGTATTGTATCAACTGTTGACCGGCCTTTTCGAAAGCCAAACTGGTTCACGGATAGGTCCTTTTCGCCTATCAGGAGTTCCCGAAGTCTCTGTAGAACCATTCACTCCAGAAATTTACCCCTCGTATCCAATAAACAAATTGGTCTAAACGATGAGACATTATCAAGAGGTTTGTCTCCTTTTCTAAGAAGAACTAACTTTTGCGTTTTCCAGTCCTTGAAGCACTCTCCAGCTTGCAAGCACGCATTAAAGACGCTGAGAAGAAGTTCCGGATATACAGCGGTTACTTCCTTCAGGACATCGCTCGGTATTCCGTCACTGCCTGGCGCTTTGACATTTTTTAACGTCTTTGCTACCTTTTTTAGCTCTTCCAACGTAAAGAGTTCTTCGCTTTGGACCACACAATCGGAATAGTCTTCTCCGAGACTAGGTTCTATGTGGGGAAACAGTGCTTTTATTATTTTCCGGACCCAAATTGGATTTTCCAGACCAGGGTTTTTTTTCTTTGTCACTAAATTCTTAGTGACAATTTTAAAAGCCAAACCCCACGGGTCTTTTTTGGTTTCTCCGATTAAGTCCTTTCAACAACGGCGTTTGCTACTTTTTATGGCACGTTTAAAGGTCTGCCTGGCTTAATGCCGTTTTTCTCGCAGCTCAGAGTCTCCCTTCGATCGGGTATATCTCCTCCTTGCTGCTTGAAAGTTCCTTCTAAGGCTTTGTAGGTTGTCATTCCACCAGTACATACCTGCCACCTCTACCCAGACGAAGCCCCTGTCTGTCTTCATGAATTTGTCGATGGTAAGGGCCGGGTTATTTATTATAATGCCAGATGTCCTTGATGCATCCTGATACCAGTTTGAGTATTCTTGCTTCTTATACTGCTCACTAACAAGCAGTATATCAGCACCTCTCTCTCTCTCTGGCAGTCTGCATCAGGAGATCCTGTGCAATCCTTCCTTTTCGGTGGTTTACCTGGAGAAATCTTAATTCTTCTGTTTTAACTTCTCCAGGGCTTTTCTATAAATTGAACAGGACCCACTCCCTGGAGGGTGATTTGTCTATTTTCTTCCGTTATCTACACAGGATACGCAGACAAATTTTGTCTCCTTGCAGTCCTTGTGCTTGTGGTCAAGAGATCCACATCTCCAGCAAGCTTTACTCCTGTCAGTCCCTTTACAGTCCCGGGCCAGATGTCCGTATCCCAGACACCGATTACATCTTGTCACCTCCAATCTGGTCCGGATTCTGCAATTTATCCAGCCGATCCTCACCCTGCCCGCCTTCAGCAGAGCGTCGGCCCCTGCTTCCTAGAGTTGAACTAGCGCTAGTTTAACTCCGCTCCTCAAAGTGAGGAGTCGGCAGGAGACCTCCAGGTCGGCCCTGTTAAATAATTTTTGGATCGCACCGATAACATCTACGACCTCCGTGGTCTCCTCGAGGTCTTTGATTTCAAGAGACCTTCTCGAAACAACGGGGGTGACGCTCGCCTTTTCTTTGAGGACGTCGGCCAACTTGTTACTGAAATCGGGAACACCCTGTTACTTTTTGATGACATCCCTCGTCGTTCTTTTTTGGTGAATATTTCTTTTCTTTTTTTTCGTCACCTTCGTCCATGAAGGTTCTTCTCCGGATCCAGGCTGAGGCGTTTCGATTGTTCGCTTCGCCGGTTTTTCTTCGGGCCTTTTTGAGAGCCTCAATTTGAGATCTCTGCTCCTTCATAATCCCCAGCATATGTTTCCATGCTTCGGTCCATGAAGGAACAGAAAATATGCTTTCACCCTGTTCCTCTGTCGGCAGTACCTTCGTAACCATACTTTCAGGAAGGTACTGCATTGCTTTGAACGTGGGGGTAGACGGTATTGTTTGACCCATCTCCTGATTCGTTTGGCTTCCTCCAAAAAACGTGGAGCCTGCACCAACTACCAGGGCTTGCACCTGGTCAGAATTGGTGGTGGGATTATCCTCTACAGCGAGGTACCTTCTTGGAGTACTAGGCAACCAGGCAGCTCTTGACTCGTCGCCGACATTCGTTCACCAATGTCCCAAGGGCTTCATCGCTTTCGGCTGTGCACACGACCAACGCGTCGTCCGCAAAGCCGATGATAACCGCGTCTTCGGGTAGATCCCTTCGCATGAAGTCATCTTAAGATACATTCCATACGAATGGTCCCACCCTCGAGCCTTGAGAGGCACTATTTTGCATCTCCTCCTTCAGAGTCCAGGTGTCCCCCTCATATACCACCCACCTATTGCTAAGCTAATTATTCATTATCCGCAACAAGTAGGGCGGTATTCCTTTGCTCATCATCGACTCGATGAGATCTTTCTATCGCGCGTAGTTAAACGCGTTGCGTATGTCTATGGCCACTAAAGCACAGAAGCCCTTTTTCTTCTGTGGTCCCAACTTGTTCTTCCCGGCTTTGGTTATGTCCACAACTGTCTGAATGGCATCAACTGTAGACTTGCCTTTACGGAAACCCAATTGGTGATCCGATAGACTATTTTCTCCGGTCAAGTGGCTTTGCATTCTCTGCAAAACCATATCCTCTAGAAGAGTGAAGAGTTAATCCTCACCGACTTCACAGCCATTCCAGTCCATCCTAAGCCATGGCTCCGCAGGAGGAAAGAGATCCAGGGTATTTGGCCTCTGCACCCAACTCAAGTCCTCAATGAGGCGGGATTCTTCCAGGGATCGGACAAATTTCTCCTTATCGATTTTCGACACGGTGCTTCCTGTCTTTCGCCATTTCCTGTGTCTCCCACTGAGACTGAAAACTCGATGTACTGTTGGTTACTTGCGTTATACTCCTCAGACACTCGCCATTCGTTTATGCGTCTGAATAGAGGAGATGATGCAATCGTAAGATAAATGATCAATCCAATTGCACCCCTCCTTAACGTCCATGTCCTTCCCCGGTTCACAATCGTTAAATTGCCCCTGGAGACCATTTCTCCGATCACTCTGCCTCTTTTATCGAGTCTTGATTCCCCCCACTCCGGCGATTTAGCATTAAAATCCCCGGTGACAAGTACATCCAACCTGAATTCTCTAAGGCACGACTCGAGTTGCTGAATGTCAGCTTCGAAGTCCGTCAGTGCATAAGTTCTTCCTGCTTGCAGAGCTCTTTCATCTGTACTACGCAAGTATAGTCCTTCTTGGGACTCGGTTCCACGTGGGGAAATAGCGCTTTTATGATCTTTTGGACCCATATCGGATTGCCTAGGCCGGGGGTTTGTTGCCTTGAAACTAATTTTTTGTAACAATTTAAAACGCCAAACCCCATGGATCGGTCTCAGTCGTTCCGATAAGTTCCTTCCAGCACTTTCGTTGACTACTCCTTATAGCCCGCTTGAAGATGCGTCTGGCTTTATGCAAATCTCCTTGCAGCGCGAGGTCAATAATTGATCTTGACGCTCCCTGCCTAAAAGTAAACTCTTTCCCCCGGTTCATCACTACCACGTCATTTGTCGAGACCATGTCCGCGACCAAAACCCCCTCCTGTCCTGACGGGTCTCTTCCGATTCCGGGGACTTACTATTGAAGTCTCCCACAATGAGGACATTCCCGTCGAAAGCATTTATGCTTTCTTCAAGAGAGCTGATATCGGCATTGAACTTTTCAAGGGGATCATTTGGGGAGAAGTAGCAGCAGTATATATGGTTAATCCAGCGAAAATCATCTGGAGCCGGTTGCTCGAAGATTTAAAAAAAATTTAGTATTAATTTAGTATTAAAATTGTGTATTAATCTGGATTTTATATTGCTGAATGTGTCTTAGTTTTTTTAAAAAAGCTTTTTAAGATACTCGATAGACTTGAGGGTTATCAATTGTCCATTTTGCAACGACTCTTTAAAAGTCATTATAAAATGTAAAATAGACATGAAAAATATTTTGTTTACTAAATATTCACATAATATATAAAAAAATTTAATTTGTTTGTATATTACTCACATATAATTATTTAAATCGAGGTTTTTCACTTTTGTACAGTGTTATTTACTTTATTAAAAAACCTTTTGAATTTGGTTCATCTTGAAATTGGAAACATATTTCAAAAGAAATGTTTGTGGGACCTCGTCTCGTAACTGATATTTTTCACATTGAAAATTATTTAAAAGTAACCTCATTTTAAAACAACATTTTGTTTGGATGAATCGAATGAAGTTGATCACAAACATTTTTCTGTTTGAATTTAACGAGAATTTAATTTCAAAATCTTTTTCTTATGAAAATTAAATTCAAAAATATTTCAATTAAACGAAAACATTCCGACAATGATTAAAATATTTATTTACTCCATAGTTTCGAAATCTAAATAATTTCCTCTTCAAGGAGTCTATCCAAAAAATATACAAAATTAAAATAATAATAAAAATAATTTGTCAATAAATAAATAAAATAAATATTAGTGGATAATTATACAAATATTTAATTTTAAATTATCAAGTTGCAGTTTTAAATAATTTATAAATAAAGTGTACATTAATAAATTTTTGTTACATTAATATTTATATTATTTTTCATTTTTGTTACTAACTTACTTCATTTTTTGATTTGTACATTTTCGTGGTTCGCCGACTGTGATACATGTTTCGTTTGAATAATTTCTGATGGCAAAGGGATGAAACAGTGCAATCTTCTTGTCCCAGGAATTGTATTAGCTGAATGAAAGCGGCCTGTCAATTTTTTGTCAGTTCTTGTAATCTCATTATTTTTTATTTTAATAAAAGTAATTCCAGTTATTTTATTTTCGCAAAAATTGAATAAATCCCCTAAACACACTATGGTTTCTTTTCTTCCAATTCGCTGTAGAGATGCTTGTCTTACAAGACGTTTCACAGTGCCTCCGATTCCGTCGCATGGACTTTTTCCGTGAGACGTGGTAAAAAAGTGTCATTCCGCATCAATATTAAAATCATTTTTGTGGTTACATAAATTAATAAAATTTTTAAAATTTTTGTATTTACTTTTTGTATTGGAAAAGTAATAAATTTTTTCTAAGCTTGGCAATAATGTTTTTAATTCCTCCATTAGCTTAGCTTGAAACGTATATGCCGCCGAAGTTGAATGTTCTGTTGTGTCTGATACAATACAAAACCTTTTCGATTTTATTTTGCCATCTGTTTTGAAATAAACCACAAAAGGATGCAAAGTAGCCTGATCGTTAACTCAAAAGTGACTTTGAATTGAATCTTGCATTATATAACTCAAATTTTGAGCAAAATCACACAATACTATGCAATTCACGTTTTCGGTCAGATTTTCTTTCTTATATCTTAAAAATGCCGCTTGTTTTTGTGATACAAAATGATGTTCTTTTAATTGTATTTAATTTGATATTAAACTGTCTACAAATTAATCCGAAGTTTGCACAACGTTCATCAGTTTACATGCCTTATTCACATTCCTCCATTGCTTATATTTGACCTGCACTCCATGACTAACGTAATTTTCCATTCTTGACGATATTATTTCCAAATCAGGACACTCACTGCATTTTCCTAACATGCAAGCTTCATTTTCAATATCACAAGCAGTAAAATTTAAGAAATGTTTGTAATCTTCAGAAATTTTCAAAAGTTTTATCATCAATTCTATATTTTCATGAGATTGACATACACATGCAATGTGCGTTCCAGATGATCCAGCAAAGACACACCATTTTGGTTTTAGAGCAGCGAAGCTTGAAAAACCTATTTCCATTTCTGGACATAATTTCTTAAACTCATAAAACATATCTCAAAGAAAAAAGGAGCAAACGCTTTTGCTTCTTTTCTTTAATTCCTTCTTCATTCTGAACTAAAATATACTCCTTCAGGCCGGGACACATTCTGCTATTCTCTACATCTTCGTAAAATTTGCTAATTGTTTCTTTTTGTTCATCTGTTATTCTATTTTTCACTTTGTATTCAATTCCTGGAAAGAGGCCATATTCTTCCGTTAATTTTCTGGACTTTTTAACTAAATATTCACTAACTTCAAATTCCTTTTCAACTTTCGCTACAGACCAAGATTTGGGTTGACAGCTCAAAAATTTGATTTTTTCTTCAGATTTAGTACACGACTTTATTTTTAGTTTCAATTTTTCCAAAAATTCTAAATAATCGTGAGCAAGTTGTTGATCGTTAAAAGTCGAAACTCTACTAGTTTCTAAATCTAATCCTAAAGATTCATTTATTTGAAGTCTAGTTACAGATGAGTTTTCGGTTAACGCGTCCTCAATTTTCCCTTTTCTTTGATTTTTATTTAATTTGGTCATTTTTGAAGGTAAGAGTTCTTGTTCTAAATAAGTATTTTTAATATTTTCTTCTTCAGGAATGTAATCCAAATTTTTTCCATCATTTTTAGAATCTTTGATACAATTTTTTTATGCATGTTAAAAGGTTTGCAATATTTTTTCCAAAAAAGTTAGCTTTTTTTTAAAAAATATTTATTTTCCAGGAAATCGCATATTGTATCTCTAGAATTTAGTTTATTTTCTGTTCTCAGATGTAATAGTTTTTGATCGAATTCTCTTAATTCATATAAATGTTTAAAAGGTATATTATTATCTGATCCATTACATTCCTCTTGCATTTTTATCCCCATTTGACACTGCATTTTGTTCTTTTTATTACAGTAAAAGTAAATATTCAAAAGTCAACTAATTATAAACAGATGATGACAGCTAAACTTTTTACATTATGAAATTGCATATTCATAACTAATCTCTTTGAAAAACATCGAATAAACGTAACAAAAGAGTTTTTAATTGTATAGAAGATATTTAATACGAGGTACATCTAATCATTCCTTATGTTGACAAAAATTGCAGCAATTGAAAAAGAAACTATGGAAGAAAAACAAGAAATGTTAGAAAAGATTTGGATTACATTCTTGAAGAAGAAAGTATTGAAAATGCTTTTTTAGAACTAAGACTGAAACTTACCGAAGTTGACAGATTAAATCGAAATCAAAGAAAACGAAAAATTAAGGACTTATTAACCGAATGCTAATCTGTAGCTAGACTTCAAATTAATAAATCTTTCAGATTAGATTTAGAAAATAGTAGAGTTTTGACTTTTAACGTCCAACTACTTGGTCACAATTATTTTGAACTTTTGGAAAAACTAAAAATAAGGTCGTGTACTAAAGATTTGGATCAGAATCCAAATCTTAATTTGTACCGAAAGTTCAAAAGAATTAAAATTTAGTAAATATTTAGATATAAAGTCCAGAAAATTTAATAAAGGATGTGGTATTTTTTTAGAAATTGAAGACAATAAAAAAATATAAGGTAAAATATACAAAAATAAATAATTAAAAAATTATATGAAGATGCAGAGAATATCTAAACATGTCCTGGCATGAAGGATTACACTTTAATAATTTAAAATTTAATATTTTTATAATTATCCACTAATTTTTATTTTATTTATTTATTGACAAATTATTTTTATTATTATTTTCATTTTGTATATTTTTTGGATAGACTCCCTGAAGAGGAAATTATTTAGATTTCGAAACTTTGGAGTAAATAAATATATTTGAATTTAATTTTCATAAGAAAAAGATTTTGAAATTAAATTCTCGTTTAATTCAAACAGAAAAATGTTTGTGATCAACTTTATTCGATTCATCCAAACAAAATGTTATTTAAAAATGAGGTTACTTTTAATTAATTTTCAATGTGAAAAATATCAGTTACGAGACGAGGTCCCACAAAAATTTCTTTTGAAATATGTTTCCAATTTCAAGATGAACCAAATTTAAAAGGTTTTTTAATAATTCATTTTTCTCCACAGCAGATATTCGCAAAAGAAAAGGGATTAAATAACACTGTACAAAAGTGAAAAACCTCGATTTAAATAATTATATGTGAGTAATATACAAACAAATTAAATTTTTTTATATATTATGTGAATATTTAGTAAACAAAATATTTTTCATGTCTATTTTACATTTAATAATGACTTTTAAAGAGTCGTTGCAAAATGGACAATTGATAACCCTCAAGTCTATCGACTATCTTAAAAAGCTTTTTTGAAAAAACAAAGACACATTTAGCAATATAAAATCCAGATTAATACACAATTTTAATACTAAAATCTTATACATAAATATTAAGGTTTTTTAAAATCATCAAGCAACCGGCTCCAGATGATTTTTGCTGGATTATCCCTGTACGAACACCCGCCACGTCTACCCAAAGAAAGTCCCCTATCGGTCTCCAAGAAATCACTGACAGCGTTGTCCGGGTTGAGTACTTGTTTCCTAGACCTTCCTGATGCGTCCTGAAACCAGACAGAGAATTCTGGCTTTCTACACTGCTCACTGAAGATTAGTATATCAGCCTTTCTTTGTCTTGTAGTCTGCATCATGAGGTCCAGCGCGGCTCTTCCGTTTCCGAGGTTAACCTGGAGAACCCCGTATTTTGGTTTTTAAACCAGACAGGATTCCCAAATAAACTAGGCAAGCAATGCTTCCCAGAAGGTGGCTTGTCTCCTTCGACCCCTTATCGAAGCAGGTCATGCAACGAGCTGGACTCTTGCAAGACTTGGTTTTGTGGTCCAGACCACCACACTTCCAGCAATCGTTTCTTCTATCTGGGCCACCGCAGCCCCGTGCCAAGTGGCCGTAGCACAGGCATCTAAAGCACCTGTCTACCTCCACCCTGGTCCGGACCCTGCAGTTAACCCAGCCAATCCTGACTCGTCCGGTCCTAAGTAGCGACTCCGTGTCTGCATCTGGCAGACGCAGAATCGCCATCTGTGTTTTACCGTAACGAGTCACCAGCTGGCAAGGCACATCTAAATTGGGCTTGCCTAGAGAACTTTGTACAGCTTTAGGTATATTTGATACCACTACTGTTTCGTCTTTCTACAATTTCAACTGACCTCGTCGAAACCACAGTGGCCACTTCCGCCTGACCTGAAAGGGCCGTAGTCAGCTCGCTGCTGAACTTTGTAAGATCCTGTGCCTTCCTAAGAACCAGGAGGATTTCGTTCTTCCTGGATCTACGGACCGACAGGACCTCAACATTACTTTCAGCAGGGCTGACCCCTTCATACATTACGTCTCTGCCGTTATGGTCAAAAAGACCAGTGTCAGACAAAGAACATGCGGAATGTTGCCCCCCCCAAAATCCGTGGGCCTTGCACTGACACTGGGGCTTTTACCCGATGGGAATTAGCGGCAGGATTATCCTCTACTGAGGTACCTGCTTAGGGATACTGTTGATCTCATTGCGCATTTTCATTTTTTTACATTTGAATGAACGGATATGGGTGTGATATTTTTTTGTATAAGTGTATATGTCTTCTGTTATGTAAGTGGGTGTATTTGCTCAAGCCCCCAAGGCGAAGACAAGTTAGAGATCCCGTTTCACACACTACAACCAAGGGAATAACGCGTTTATAGCGCATCCCACACACGTACTCAAGAAGAAGTCTCTCCGGAGGGTTCCCCTTTCATTTCACAGGCATGAAAAACGTCGTTTATAGACATAAACCTTTCAGATTCATACACCAGTTCCAGCTATCCCGCAAATTGTATCCCCCAATCTGCGTCCCGAGCGCATGACTTAACATGATCAGACGTGCCGGTAGGGATGACCAGCGTGGATAACAGGAGCTGCCCATTCATGGAAGATGCCGTTTATAGACTATTTCTTCCACAATCATAAAAACGAAACAAAACAATAATTCCATGCTGAACCCATCGGTTCAGATTCTTCCTTCCCATTCAGAGGGATATTGCGTTTATAGCAATACCCTCCATTTACATCAGAGTTTTCTACTATACAGATCTCCAACTGGTCTCCACCTCAAAGGCTCCCCAAACTACCCTCCTCCTCCTTTAACCCACTTCGCCCATATACGCAAATTCGCATAATATAATATACAAATGGGCGCGAATGAGCATAGAGGATGAAGTCCCGGGCTTGGGACCGGTTTAAAGCTGAGTTATTATTATTATTATTATTATTATTATTATTTTGACTAACAAAAATAAGTTTAATTTTTAAGTAGATGAGAAGAACTTTTAGTTAGACAGTTATTAAATTTATTCTTTCAACATTATTTTCTGTAGACATACAAGAAAATAGGCGCGTGACAGAATAGAACTTAGAAATATTTGTTTATTAAAAGGTAATTTAATTAAAATTGTAAAGTACACAGTATCAGTTTCTTTGAAAGATATGTAATAAGTTTATGTAGACTGTAAACATTTACAATTTTTAAAATTAACATATTTAAAAATATAAGTGAAACAATAGAAATGGTTAAAAAATTACAATATTTGTTTAATACATATAAAACGTTTATAATTCTAGTAAATTTTAAACTGCCTCATCAAGAACTCGACTTTTTTGAGAAGGTTGGATTCGAATGTAAGATATAAGAGGATCTGATGTACACAATAATTTTTTTGAAAACATCTTCGTTAGTTGCAGATCTAGAACATTTTCTAGAAGAATGTAATCTATAGTTTTTATAATCTTTATTTCTGACTTCTTGTGCTTCTTCAGATAATTGTTAAAGAAGCAAAATAGCATTGTATTTTATTATACTTTCGCCATGAATTAGAACTTTGTAAACGGAAGAGGGCATGTAGTACCAATTATAATTACTTACAAAAATTTGAGCTGTATCGCGTGTGTATTCACCAAACTTTCTTGCATCAATTCTTTTTCTACAAGACATAGTTTGAAGTATAATATAAAACCGTTTAATTAAGTCTTCATTTACACCAGTTATTTCGGAGGTACATGTAAAGTTAGAAAAGAATCTTCTTGCAGTATTTCCATCTTTGCTATTACCACTACCTGGACGAGGTTTGTCCATTATTAAACCGAAATCTTCACGGAAACGAGTTTGAATATATTTTTTCTTAACTTCCTTTTCTTTTTCATTTTCTGCGGTAGTCGCTGTCCATTTTTGAAATAAGGAGTTATACGATATATGAAGAATCAACTCCATAAATCGCATCTATGCATGTAAAGTAGAGAGTCCAAATCTGAATGTTTCCTCTCTTTCTGGCATATTAATTACACGTTCAAGATTATTCATTTCTGATGGCTTTGCTAAACACACATTGCAGGTGGCACAAGATGGTGTATTTGTTAAAATTTTAACTACTTTCCCATCTATCATTGTAAAATATAAATTGTGCTTTACTAAAAGAATATTTTCATTTATAATTATCGATGAAGGTGTCAGAGCAGCAATTTGAAATTCAATGTCACTTACCATGCTTTTTGTTTTCTCAGGAGTTTCTTTTGCAAACTCTATCAAAATGGGGCGACAAAAACGTGTTGATGAAGGTGATGGATTTTGCCAAATAATATTGCTATTCTCCTCATTGACCAGTTTAAGAGGCACAAGCGAAGAGATCAATAAATTAGAATCAGATATGAGTTCACTTTCTCCTGATAGTATTTGCTTATATTCGCTTTGTCCAGAAGAACTATCAAAACCCCATTTGCTATATAAAACCAAATTCTGTCCACTCTTAAAATTAATGGAATTAATTTTTAATATCCTACTAACAGTGTGATTTAAAAGAGATTGCAACTGTACCTTTGCACTTATGTCAGTTACTTCTATGTTCTCAGGGTAACATTCGTTTTTAGCTTTTACCATTTGCTTATATGTCGGAAACAGACTTATACTTTTTTCAAGATATAGTTCCGAAGATACTCATATTTTTGTTTAGATAAATTGAAATCAAGCAATATTGCTAAAGCTTCATCGTTGGAATACGGATCCATACGCATATTTTCTTCTTCTAAATGCATATAAACGTCATCTAAGGTTTCTGGTAATATGAAGCGTAATTTTTCAATTACAGCAGCTTGTTTTATTTCGCCAATAGATCGTAAACCTTGTATGTAAGAGTAATGAATTTGATCCATTCCAGATTCTCTAAATAATTTTATAGCCTTTCTGCGTTTGCTTTTATCTGAAGATGTTTCATATTCCTTGCATGGTCTTCCCCGTTTTATTTCCGAAGATGTAGAAGGTTCTTCTGCATCTAATTGTATAGAGATATCTCCATTCAGCCACATTTAATTATTACTTAAAAATATATCTTTTCTTCTTCCAGCTTTATTCCATCGTTCCTTAAATTTATGTATAAAATTTTTATTAATCCACATTACAACACAAGTAAAGTTTGCTTCATTAATTGTCAAAAATTTTTCTTTAATGGACTTTTCTACAGTAGATATATGTTTTCCGTGTTCTATCATTGTGTCACATAATTCACGTTTATTAATATTTACGGAACCCATTTTACGTTTTTTCAAACATCAATTTATAAAACTTTATTAAATTAATCTTTAAGAAATTTTACAACTAAACGTTCCTTAACTATTCAGAAGCTTTTATACTGCATTAACAGAAAACATTCAGGATACTTGTTAGTTTGTGGTAAATTATTTTCAATATATAAAGTCATTCAAAACAAGTTAATAATTAAATCGTAACAATAAAACAAGTCTTAAAAGAAACGTGTGGTTTGTGGTATACTATTTTTCATTCTTTGAAGACAATAGTTTGATATAATTAATCATTCAAAAAATTTTTTTAATTTTTTTTACAATGAAACGGCTTTTTGAATTTTACAAAACCAATATTTGATTAGTATTTAGCAACCACAAAATCCCTCCTTGTAACAAGTTTCAAATAAAGTGAATTGTTTATAAAAAATGTTGCCATATTTGATCTGTTATTTTGAATTTTGAAAAACAAATAACAGATTCGTAATCAGCAATCACGAAAACCCTCCGAGTAACAAGTTTCATGTGATTTCAATCGTTTTAAAAAATGTTGTCCGCCATATTGGATCCAACATTTTTAATTTTTAAAAACCAACAACGGATTCGTAATCAGCAACCACGAAAACACCCCGAGAAACAAGTTTCATGCGATTTCAATCGTTTTTTAAAAATGTCGTCCACCATATTGGATACGCCATTTTGAATTTTTAAAAACCAACAACGGATTCGTAATCAGCAACCACGAAAACCCCCCGAGTAACAAGCTTCATGTGATTTCAATCGTTTTTTAAAAATGTCGTCCGCCATATTGGATCCGCCATTTTGAATTTTTAAAAACCAACAACGGATTCGTAATCAGCAATCACTAAAACCTCCCGAGCAACAAGTTTCATGTGATTTCAATCGTTTTTTAAAAATGTCGTCCGCCATATTGGATCCGCCATTTTGAATTTTTAAAAACAAGCTTCAGATTCGTGATCAGCGACCTCAAAAACCCTTAAGTAATCAGTTTCGTCGAAATCTAGTGCAGTCGTTTCTCAAACCAATAATTTGTTTTTATAATTTGTTTATAACAATATTAACATTTTTTATTACCATTCTAGTGAGTATAAACTTATTAATTATGTTTAACTACATCTCTGAATGTCAATTTTAATTGAAATTCAAATTTAGGACACTAAATGTCTATCAAATAAGTTAGAAAATAATTTTCGTCTACATTGTTGTTAAATAAATAAATAAACAATTAGTTAAAATAAATTATTAGCAGACGTTTTGTATTCTTCGAAAACTCAAGATTAATTTTAAAAAAAATTAACAGAATCCGTTAAAAATTGTAAGAGCGCTAGATTTTTGTCCCTGAAAAGTGCTATTTGCCCCACTGTGCGACGCTCGGATCGGGACTCTCAATTATTATTTTTAATAGTTAATTATTGTCCTACTGAAAAACCTATTATTTCTTGAATATTTTATTATATATATAAGTCAAATTAATGAAAACGAAAACCGTTAATAAATAAGTAATAGGCGATAATAAAAATTTATTATTTAAGTTTCCGTCTTACAAAAAATTATTTATCTACTTAAAAATTAAAATTTGATTTATTATTCATAATAATAATAATTATTATTATTATTATTAATTATAAATATATATATATAATATTATATATATGAATATAATATTATATTATATTATATATTATATTTATTATTATTATTAATTATTAATTAATTGATTAATAATGTTTAATAATTAAAGAAAAATTTATTTCTTCACACAAATATTTTTTATTAGAATAAAAGATCTTCTCTGTCTGACTAAAACATATTTTTCCACTGTAAAACTGAAACCAAGTGGAAAACAGAAATATATAAAAAAATTTCAGACCAAAAAGAAAGCCGAGTTTTATTTTCTTCGTCTTGTAATGAAAGCATGTTAAAAACTGCCCTTTTTATGAATATATAGATATATAATATACATAAAAAAGCTATATGGTAAGAAATTATAATTTTTCCCCCGCGTTAAAAGAGGATTTTTTGATGGCTCTTGTTCGATGTAGAGAAAATCCAAGTGCATTGTGGTTATATTGAAAAGGCCGGTCTTTTCCTATAAGGATAGAAGAGAAACAAAAAAGAAAGAAAAGTAAAAGAAAATAAAAGAAGAAATAAATATGAAAGAAAGAAAAAGAATAATGTTTAAGTACGGGGAAAATCCTGTGAGTTAAGCGCGTGCGCTTCTTCTCAAGAGTGGAGAATCAGTAGTGTGTCGAGAGGGGTTGTGCTATACCACCACCAAATTTCCCCCTTTTCACCCCCCTTCCCCACACTCTTGCAAGCATCCAGTACTCTTTCATATATAACTTCAGTACTAACACGGTACTCCGGATCTCCGGTTCACTCTCCGGTATCCCTCCGTGATATTAAAAGTCCAGCTTCAAAATTTTTATTCCCGCTGAG
Organism: Leptopilina myrica (nomen nudum); assembly: GCA_032872475.1. Classification (NCBI taxonomy): domain Eukaryota; kingdom Metazoa; phylum Arthropoda; class Insecta; order Hymenoptera; family Figitidae; genus Leptopilina; species Leptopilina myrica (nomen nudum). Next base: position 23,201,847 of record CM065460.1, on the reverse strand, counting down.
AAAACTAGCCCATAGAAAAAAAAACTTTTCAGTGTCATTGTTTTACTTTTTTCTATATATTATTCAAAGAAAAATTAATTATTTTAAAATGATAAAAAATTTAGGTATTTTAAAATTGTCACTAATTAGTTCATTTCTAATTATATTGAACTCACATTGACAATTAGGTTCAGTCTAATTCAAATAATTTTAATAATTTAACAGTTATAGTTATAATAAAATACTAATAATTTTTATAATTTTATAATTATAATAATAAATATAATTATTATTACTGGTTTTTTTTTGTTTAGAAACTTTTGTGAAATTTGCATACAAATACCTTGGATTCCGTACTCCAATGTTACGTGGGGTTGTTATAATAAAAATGTTTAAATAAAGAAAATATGATTTTTTAATTTTTCAATTAAAAGAAAATTATTAATTTTACAATTTATGTTAATCTGGATATTTGAAATTATTCATTTTGGCACTAACGTAGTCAAAAGAATTTAATTTTAAATATATTTACAATTTTTAATAAAACAACGTTTCTCGATTTGTTATTAAAAAAGTCTATAATAATAGACATTTATTAAAATTATTTTTCACCACAAATATGAAACTGTTTTAATTTAAGAAATAAATTGACTTCAAAATAAAGCACAACGATTATTATTAATTTTTAATTGATAACATAAAAAAATAATAAAAAATGACAAATTTACTTGTAGCAAATAATAAATAAAATTTTCTGTTGAAACATTCGTGAGAAACTGAAAAAAAATAATAAAAGAAAATTACAGAAAATAAACTACTTAAATGGTTACTAATTTTGTACGACTAAGTGATGAGCATTTAAAACATAATTAATAATTATGTTTTTAAATGCGAGAAAAAATTATCGAAAGAATAAATGTAAGAGAGCAAAACCACCTGTCCGATTCAGTTTCTTATTTCAAGACCGTGTCAATTACAGGGAATATTGTAGTTGACAAAAATAAGAGGTTTATTGTTTACAAAGTGAATTTTAATTTTTGGTGAAAATTGATCATAAAATAATAGTGTACAAAAAATAGAAAGATAATTTTTTTAATCAACATGAGTTTTTTCTATTTTATCTTTTTTCATTTGCCCTTTTTTCCCTTTTTTATTTATTGGTTTTTCTATTTTTCTATAGTACTAAAAAAATATTGTTTATTTCACTTTTAACAAATATTTTTCTGTACATATCAATGTAAAAATAAATATTCAGAGTATTTTTTGAATTTCTTCTGGGTATTGATAACTCGAAACGAAAAATAACTGTAGCGTAAAGTTTTAAGTGTATTTTTTCACTGAAAAAGTTCATCATGTGTGTAGAGTAAAAGATCACGGTACTTTTATGTTTTTTTTATTGTAGAATCTATTATATCCATTTTTTAATCGGAAAAAAAGTTTAAAAAATCATATTTCTTTAGTCTTTTTTAATTTATAGATTTTCTTTCTCCATTTTATTTATTTTCATATTTTTATTTACTTATTGTATTTATTTAGGTATTTATATATTTTTTTTAATTTTCCTTCTTTATTTTATTTATTTATTTTTTCTTTTATCTTATACTCTGAGACCTCTTTACTTTTTTATTGATTGAGATACTTTTTCATTCATGTTCAATATTATCATTATCCAATATTTTTATTGGCATTTTTAACAATAACATTCACAATGATAAATTTTGTTACGATAAAGGATATTCTGTAATCAAATTCAAAGTTATTCAAATATATTTACTATTTTATCTCGTATTTTATTTGAATTTAAAATTGTTTCTGATTTGAATTATTTTCATTCTGATTTCAATTGCAACTTTAAAGAAAATAAAAAAGCATTTTGTAGAGAAATTGAAAATGATAGTATTTTCCACTAAAGAAATTGGACTTTATATATATATATATATATATATGTGTGTGTGTGTGTGTAAAATTAAATTATGAGGGTAAAAAGTACATTGCCTGCGTGTCTTTGAAGATTTTTCATTCCATTTGTATTCTTCTTTTTACGTTTTCTTTTCTACCTTATTTTTTCTTTTTTTCTTTCCTTTTTCTTGGCTTAAAAAAATATTGCTTTTTTCATAGAGAAACGAGAAGATTAAAATAAATGTAAAAAAAAAATTTGTATGCCCGTGAATCTTCGCCATTGCGTTGTGAAAATGTTAAAAAGTCTCAGGAAAAAAAGTAGTCTAAAATGACAATTTTTTTATTCTCCATCTGAAGACGTTGAAATTAATTTACGCCAAGGCAAAGAGAATTTAATTAGACGCACCTGGAACTCTTCTTTTCTGCAATTCAGAACAAAACACACTTTCTTTAAAGATACTCGAGAAATCTTTAACACACACACACACACACACACAAATTAATTTCCCTCGAAGTACATTTTCTCTTGATTTTTATGCACTAACCGAGTCTAGTGAATGCTTTTAATCGTAATGGCAAATTAAAATTGTTTTTAATATCTCAAAGTTAATTGAATAGAAAAATTTACTCTACGAGGAAAAATAAAATAAAATTCTTAAACTGAATATTTACTTTTCTAAGGAGGAATATTTCCATAATTAGTTATTTATTATTTAATTAATGTTTATTTATTATTAAAACGACTATTATTAAATTATAAAGTTTCATTTATAAACTTTAAAAATATTACATAGACAAAAAAGGGGAAAAAATTAACATCCCTTGTGAATAAATAGAATCCTATTAAGAAAAGTAAAGACTAAATAAAAAAATAAAAAGAAAAGCAAAAATGAAGCCAAACAGGACAAAGAGTGTAAATGCAATATATTTAAAACAAGAAAAGAAAAACAATAGAAAAAAATGGCAAAACAATGTAGACGAAAAAAATGAGAAGTGATCAGAAAAAGTGTAATATATAAATTATGGTTTAAAAATCAAAACAAGAAAAATTCTACAGAAATTGTAAATAAATTAAGAGATTAAAAAATATATTTAAATAAAAGAGGAAACTTTTTTTATTTGTTTTTTTAATGAAATCAAAAAATTAACAAAAAAAATTTGAAAAAAACCAAATTTATTTTAAAGTAAATCCGAAATTTAAAATGTCTAAATTTATAATAAAAACAATAGAAAATAAATTAAGCCAAAAAATAATGACGAATAAATAGTCAAAATATAAATATAAATAAATGATTAGTAAGGAATTGAATAAAGTACTTTCAAACGAAACAATTTTTTCTCTCCAAAAATGTTTTAATAAGAAAATATTTCTTTCGAAAATGGAAACTTAGTAAACCATTTTTTATTTACTTTTAAGTTTTATCTTCAATATAATTCCTAGGCCATAATAAAAATTCATAAAAAAGGAAAACAAAAGCGAGAAAGAAAATGCAAAGACTGATAAAAATTAAACATAAAAATTTTTTCTTTGTAGATATTTGTCGGGAGAATTGGGGAGTGCAAAAGGTTACCATTGGCCTAATGTAATTAATGCAATTTCCGCCTCTAATTACAAACATTCGCTTGATATAAACAAGATTAGTGGCATGTATCGCTTGTCCGATAATGTGTACTACTCCAAGTTGAAACTGAATTAGCCTCTCGCATGAAACGTTAAAGCAATAAAGTTGGTGTTTATTACAACAATAAAAGTAGAAGAAGAAAATAAAAGAAAATATGAAAATTAATGTCATAAAAGTGTGACTCGTGAGTTATTTTTTTCTTTCTTCTTTTTATTGTTTTTTTATTTGTCCAACTATGAAACAGTTTAAAAAGTATTTTAATAGTTCTTTTGGGTTGTTTATATTTCAATTTGTTTCTTTCTGTGATGTGTGTAGTTTAAGTTTGAAAACTGTTATTACTCGTTACGTGAAGTGCGTGTGAAACTCTCCAGTTTACAGAAGTGCCGGAAAATCGTGAGAGTAAAGCCCTAGAGGTGAGTTTATTTTGTGTTAAAATAGTGTTTACATTCAACTTCCTGCATTTTGGGATTTAAACATTGGCCAACTTTTTAATTAATTAGTAAATTAATAGAGCTCCCTACCCCCTGTTTTCCTTTCTAAAAAGTGAATATTACCCTCAGGAACAAATAAATTCAAACAATTTGAAATTAATTGTTTAATTTTAAACAAAAGTTTTGCTACATGGAATTTTTGTCTGTTAATTGACTATTAATTCAAATTTTGAATTAAAAGCTTTTTCAATTTTAATTAAAGAAAGTGAATTTATCATTCGGTAATTTAATATTAAAAATAGAAGAAGTTAACAATTTTCCGAATTAATCTCTCAAAATAAATCTCTTTAAATAAGCTCTTGAATTAATTTATTATTTATTAATTTCGAAAAAATAATTTTCAGAAAAAAACATATTTCTGTGTTTCGACAGCCATGCTGTCGATATATATGGAATTCAATAACTTATTTAAAGAGATTTATTTTTAGAGATTGATTCTGAAAATTGTTAACTTCTTCAAACTTTTTCAATTTTGTTGAATAAAAATAGTCTTTTATTATAAATTACAGAATCTTTTAATTAAAAATTTTTCCCTTTCACTTTTACAGCAAAATTATTTTAATTTTTTAATAAGAATACATTTTTATTAATATTTTTATATTATTAGACTTTTTTTCTATATTTTTCATTTTTTTAAAATTATTTTTTACTATTTTTAAATTTGTTATTTCTGTGTACTTTTTCGTAATATAATTTATAAGTAAAAAAAATTACCATGAAATACAAAATGCACACAAAAATAAAAAAATAAACAAAAATACAAATAGTTTACTAAAACAACAACTCCCCCCCTTAAAAATGTATAAAAAAATTATTTTTCAATTGAACCTTTAAATCATCGACAGTATTTTCAATACAACTTTGAATTTAAATTTTATTATAAAAAATATTATTTTCTGCATAAAAAATAAAATCTTAATCAGTAATTATTAAATTTACATTATTACTCATATTAGTTTAGTAATTTTTAAAAAATTTTAAGGGGAAAAACTTGTGTAAAAAATAAAATATTTTTATTAATTTTTTTTTTGCTTTAAAAATTGGTTTATTATCTGTAGAATAGAATCCTACCTTGTTAATCCAAAATTCGAAGTATAAATGTATCTATATAGTTATAGTAAACTGTTGTATTAGTGCAATAATTATTATACGATCTTGGTATAGTTAACTAAGCGTTAAAAGTTGTAAGTCCCTTTAAACACTACTTTCTTGTAACGCCGCAGTTTTACAATATTTTTAATTAACAAAAATAATTTATAGAGATTATGTTACATACTTTAAGATGTACTTTAATTTTATTTAATAAACTTTACCATTTTTGTGTGAAAAATTCTTAAAGAAATACATGCATTTACACGCGTTTCCTTCCTACAATAGAAAAAAAATTCTTCATTTGAAGCTTCAAAATTTTAACACAATAAAATAAATAAAATTTTTGTTTGAAAAGTGTCCAAAATACGTAAAAATGTTAACTATTTATTAGGAAAAGAAAAATAAAAAAGCCGAAAGCAATCTTTTTCACTCTTTAAAAATATTGTAAAACTTAAACAAATTTAAACGATAACATAAAAGTGATTCTTCATTTGTTTTTTATGTTAAGCAATATCTATAAAAATTGAAATAAAATTCACAATATTTCCAAGATTCTTAATACACTCGGGTCGTAAAGTTTCAGTACATTTGGACTGACTACATTTAAATGCACGCTTCACTTTAAACTCAAATATTTCAGTAAAAATTGATGTAAAAGCTATCAAATTAGGATCATTTTAAAGTTTAATAAATTTGGAGACAAATGCGTCAAGATATAAACAATTTAATCATGTAAATGTGTAAATATAGTCCTTTAAAGTAAGAGATTTTTTGTGAAAATTTAATTTTTAAAATCTTAAGTTCAAGTCAATGCCAATTAAAGAGAAATTTTATTTGAGAATTGTCAGTTAACCAATATATAGGGGAGTGCTGTCAGGGTTGGACATAGTTTTGAATTTTCTTCATAACTTTCTCTGCAGTGCGAATTTCACGTTTTCGCGCACATTGTTGGAAAGATCAACTCAAATGCAATGTTTTTGCTGTACATTGCAAAAAAATTCGGCCAAAAGTTTCAAAGTTATAAGCAATTTCAAAAAAAAAAATATATATTGTAAGGGTTGAACATGGGTGTAAGGGTTGAGCGACTGTAGAAAACCAATGAAATATTTAGGTAAATGGTTAAAAATGTTCTTTAAATAATAGAATGACACTTCAAAATGAGGAAAGGAACCATGAAATTAAAATAAAATCCCATATTGTGAATTTTTGCATAACATTAGATATTTTATTTCTTAAGAATGAAATCAAACATTTTTAAATTAAAACAATAAAAAAAGATTATCGAAAAAAATTTTTTCCTCTTTTTTCGTTAGAAATAAAGTTTTTGACACCTCCTTAAGTCAAAAAATGAATTTCTGTTGCAAGTACGCTTCGTAATAGCAATATTTTGGGCGGCTCAACACTGACGACACCGCCTGGCTCAACCCTAACTCACGCGTCGTTTTGCGACAACCCACACAGAACACAAACGCGTCACACAAAACCCCAAATTTCTTTTCACATTTTCGTATAACATCTTAATAAACAATTTCAATAAATTTACTTTGTCTTTGGCATATTTCTTCTACATTTACTTCTCTTTTTTTGACACCACAAAAAAGTTTCTGTTGAGCGTATAACAATTAATCGCAAAAAACAAAAGTATACGTTCGTATACTTGACTGTAACTCATGTGAAAAGTTGACTCGCATTAACAGCAAGAATTTAAGTACAAAAACAGATGGCGCTAGTGTGATAAAACAAAATAAACGCGATGGCTCAACTCTAACAGCACTCCCCTAGTAAAAATCCTACTCTTTAATTCTAGACCAAAATCATTAACAAATATTTGGTATTTTTTTCAAATTCTATAAAAATAATTTCTCTTGCTCTCTAAATTTCTCAAAGGATATAAATTGCAAATTCGTCGATTCGTTCATTTGTTTTATCAATTAACCACACTTTTGAAAAAATATATAACCCTTGATACAAGCTCAAGAAACTTTTTGCCAGAATGCTTTGAATTTTTCAAGCTGTAATTAATGCAAAAGGCGGTTATTCTGTTTAAAAATCTAGTTGCAATTATATTTGACTCTAAATTTATTAAACTTTAAAATGATCCCAATTTGATACCTTTTACACCAATTTTTACTGAAATATTTGAGTTTCAAGTGAAGCGAGCATTTAAATGTTGCCAGTCCAAATGTACTGAAACTTTACGACCCGAGTGTATATAATAAAAGCAAAGATTTAAAGGCGAGAAATATTACGTATATATAATTTTTTTGTAGAAAAATAAAGAAAAGCAAGAAATTTAAATAACTCATATTATTATCAAGTTGAGAAATGATGTATTTGTCGAGAATAAAGCATAAATATTCAAGAACATGAAACGTCTAATAAATTTTCAAGTGTCTAATGAACTTTATTACGAGAAATGATATTACATTATTTTCTTAAATTCTTCTTTCTCTCCATATTTTCGTTGAAAAATGAAAACAAACACTTTTAACCAACAGTTATTTTATTAAATTATTAAATCATTTACTATTAAATTATTTATATGATAAATGATCTATTAGCTAATCAACTAATTAAATTTTTTATTTTGTACAATGATGAATATTACCAAGTGAACTAATTGAATAATTATTAATTTCCCTTTTTTATTTTTTATGAATGATTTATTTTTAATTTTTATTAAAACCGTTACGAAATGACCATGTCCAATGGAAAATTTACAACTGGCAGAGTACTGCTCCTGCAATGTCAGTACTGTCAGCCACTCTGACAGACAGCACTGGCTTAGCGCTGAAATGATAACGCTGAGCAGTGCTGGCGAATAAATACCGTATTGTTATTTATAGCTGTAAATTAATAAATATAAATATTTTTACAACAAAATGGTAAATAATATTGATGAATAGTTATTATTCATAAAATATCCCTCTTCTTGATTTAATTGTATTAGAAATTAAGACTTAGCAATGGATATTGTAAATAAAGTAAAAAAAATTGTTTATAACATTTAAAAATTAAATAATAGGCAATTGCGGTATATTCGTATTAGATTTTCATATTTTAATACCTAACGATTGAAATATAGAAATATCGTAAACCTATAAAACTTTCAATCGTTAATGAAATAATTTTTCTTGCAAAATTATTGTAAAGACAGAAAGGAGCCTCAGAGAGTCTTTCTCTATCCCCCCTCCAAATATAAACTCTAAATATTTTATCATCTCAAAATAAAACCGCGATACCAAACTGTTAAATAACCCTTTTTGTAAAGTTTAAGGAATTTTTTCAAAAATTATTTATCAAAATTTCGAGAGGAGCGCGGGTCCCAGAGCGTTTCTCTGTATTTACCAAAAATCCGCCTCTCAAATTTTAATTGTTTTGTGTGCCTGTGTAAATATTATTAACAAAAAAATAAAAACTACAATAATTATTATTATGACTATGGATCTGAAACGGTCATGTGATGACAGTGCATCGAACGTATTTGAATTTACTACTACTTCTCATCAGCAACATATTCTTAAGATGTGGATTAACATTAATCAAGACTACACCAAGTTCACATCTCAAATACATTTTCTTTTGAACTGTTGTGCGTATGATTTAACATTAAAACATATTGATTCTATTGGCTCGAGCTTAAACCATTTAACTTTCCATAGTCGTAGTGGGAAATCAAATTTTAAATTATTACTGAAACACATCAAATACAAATTACTTAATATTATTATTGAAAGATAAATGTATTCATACTTATTATTTATCTAAAAAGATCAATCATTTGAAATCTGTCATTGATGATAATTTTTCTAACACTTCTCAGTTTATCTACAATACACACAATTTACAACATGCTTCTTTTACGAGTAATTGTATAAACCGATCTGACAAAAAAAATTGATAAACAACCGTAACCCTAACATAAATATAAATAATCCTTTCAACACACAACCAAATTGGTTTATGAATCTCTCTAATTTTGAAATTCCTGAAAATGTCTCAAACGTCATTTTCTGGGGTAATGATTTTATGTATGGTATTAATTTAAACATTAACAATCTGAACATAAAAATTGACTAGATTAAATCAATAGAAAATTTTATTAGTTGTTATAATTTAAATGATGACATTTCAAATAACATAAGAAACAAATTGATTATTAATTTTCGAAACTATGATTGTAATCTTAAAAAATCACGTCACATTAATGTCAATGATAGAATTTTCGCTAAAATGCTAAATGACACAAGAGTCTCATCAATAGGGTTCCGTCGGTACACCGAAGGTGTACGGAACCCTAAAAAACATGAAACTTTACTATCAGATAAAAAAACATAAAATTATTAATAGAATTCCAATACATAAATTAAGAACTAATACTTCTAATATTTTAAAACATTTAAATAACAATGGACTTTTAAACAGAAAATATAATGATATCGAATTGACCTTAACTAACACAACTCTTTCACAGATTAACGGATTACCGAAAATCTACAAAAAGGATAATCCTTTAAGACCTGTCGTGTCAACTATTGGTTCTCCAACGTCCTTTTTATCCAAACAATTGTTCAAAATACTTGATAAATCTATTATGAAACCAAAATCTTATGTACGAAACGGTTTTGATTTTATTGAAAAAATTAAACATTTTATTATTCCCGATGACCATATTTTAATTAGTCTTGACGTTTCATCTTTGTTTACTAATGTTAGTTCTGGACATGTACGTGATTCTATCATGAAACGTTATAGAACAATATCTTAAAATTTTAATATTGATTTAGATGAATTACCGTGAGAGAGGCTAATTTCGCTCATGTAGGGTAAATTCGATCTACAGATATATATATATTTTTAAATTCAATTAATATACGTTTTAGACGGAAATATTTAAGATTTACAATTGTTTTAAATAATATAAATAGTAAACTTTAATTTAAAATTTATTTTGATACGATTGGGAAAAAATTTTCTCCACCAATATCTCCAATATCTTTGGACATTGTTTTTAATTTTTTTCTTTATTGATTCTAAAGAATATTTAGTTTTATTTTGGCAGATTATAATATATTTTGCCAGAATAATAATTGTAAGTGAATTTGCCCTTATTTAAAGCTAAAGTCACCCACAACAAAACGGCTTATAAATAATTTTATGTTACATATTTTAATTTCTTTATGCAGTAATAAGAAAAAGAAAGGGTTAGAGATTATGTATTTTCAGTGCCAATATTTATTTTCATCGTTTCCCGAAGTTATTTAAAAAAGAATTGAAAAATTGAGTAAAATTAGCCTCTTTTACGGTACTTATCATATGTCAATTTTTTTTCGATAATACCTTTTTTAAATTTAATGCTAAATACTACTAGAAAATTTATGGTACGCCCATGGGATCATCAATTTCTGGTCTTTTTGCTGATATTGTCATGGATGTTCTTATTAATGTTAACGAAAGAAATCGGCTCATTACTGATTGGTATAAAAAACCTACATTTTTTGGACGAACCATTAATTTTCATTCTAAACATCCTATGGCTCAAAAAATTGCTATTGTTTTTAACTTAATTGATAGAGCTATAAAACTCTCTGACAAGCAATTTCACTCAAAAAATATAGAGTATTTAAAATAAATTTTATTAAAAAATAATTATCCATTAGAATTTATAAACAAGCATATAATGAAACGTATTTCTTTTATAGAATCTAATTCTCAATATTCTATTGACAAAAACGTCATATTTTACACGCGGTCACCAAAAGTTTTCCTACCCCATGTTCCGGAACCTCTTTGAAAAAACTGCCTCACTTCTGAATAATTATTCTATTTTATCAATTCCTTGCAAAAATAAAAACATGAATCATAATTTTGTTAAAAATGGCAAGGATAAAAATGTAAAATCTAAAAACACTAATACTATTTATAAAATTAATTGTGAAAATTGTCCTGCATGTATGTGGGTCAATCAAAAAGAATGGTAGGTGTTCGTATTAAAGAACATAAAAATTAAATTTCTAATGCAATTGCTACTCATAATGGTTTTTTTAGACACAAATTTGATTAGAACAATTTTCTTATATTAGACAAAGAAGCAAACTACAATAAACGTTTATTATCAGAAATAATCCACATTAATTTACAAAAAAATCCGGTTCATAAAAAGGAAGATGTACAAAATCTTAGTAATTGCTATAATCGCTTTATAAATGAAATGAAATATTCTTAATCTATTTTGATTTACCTTGACATTTCCTGAATTTTTTTACTGACACGGTCATTCACCTCACGTCAGTTACTTATACTTCGAAAACTATACACATTTTATTCGCCAGTATCCAATTGTAATCGCCACGACTAAGACGTTCTTTTGGAACGTTTTTAAATTTTGTTTTATTTTTCGGTAAAAAATTGTTTAAAAATAAATTTATAATTAATATTATTTTTTTAAGAATGTATTTTAATTTTATTTTTTCTTTTGTTAAATAAATTATAGTTTCTGAAGAGGGCAGCCGCGCTGTCGAAACGTTAAACAACTGTTGTTGTTTTATTTTATACACCTGACTCGGAATGATCGTTAAATTGAATGTTTAATACAATAATTATGTTTTTGTAGAAAGAGAAAAAATAATTTAATGAACTGTACGATGTGATGTGGCATAATTTCGAGAGAAACTAAGCAAAAATAATTTCTAAAAATTGTTGCGCAAACTTTCTTGCGACGATAACAATGACTGCAGCGATTTCTCAGTTCTGGTCAAAATATTTCTTTACCGAATTTATTTATTTATATTATTGTATTTTCTTTCATAAAAATTCTACCGAGCAAATTCATAATCAAGACGTTTCCTCTCTATCGTCTCGCGAGCAGAAAAGAATAATCATCACCCCTGCTTAGATTCTTTATTCTGTACGCTCCTAGCAAAAAACTACAACGCCAACCAAATGAAAATGGAATTGACTCGATATACCTGTCACTTTTTAAATTCAACCTACAAAAATGTCATCCCACAAACCTTGAGTAAATTAGAATTATTTTCTACATTTACCAGATTTTACTGGTATCTCAAAAATGTTGAGAGATTGACTATTGAACAAGATGGTCCCTGTCATTTCTCTATATTATAAAGAAAAACCTTTTGCCCAGGACCGAATTCTTATGTCACTGATCTCAATTTTCCCTTTTTATAACCCCTTCAGTGTGTAGCTAAAATATTAAAAAAATGGTCCCAAAATGTGTAAGACCTTCTTGTGAATAAATTTTTATGACACTTGGTACTAAGGGGTTTTTGGGGTCGCCGATTACGAATCCGGTGTTAGTTTTTAAAAATTCAAATGGTGGATCCAATATGGCGGACACATTTTTGAAAAATTCATTGTATTTAGATTTCAATTTCATAGCAGAATGTAGCAAAGATATATCTACTTTTAATGTCGTCACATATGGAAAAATTATCTTATTTTTTGAAATTGTTGTTGAAAGATTTAATTGTAGGGGAGACCGGGGCTAAACCTGACACGGGGCTAAACCGGACACGGGGCTAAACCGGACAAGTCAAATATTTCCGAAACTGTGAAGAATTTGAAATCGTGTAAATAACCTATGAACGCGCAATTTCGTGATGCATATGCTGCATGAGGTTTTAGGGACGTATCAATTTTCTTGTAATAATAGTTGCCGTTAATATGTGAAAATGTCATTTCTTGAGGTAAAAGTAAAAAAAATTTTTCTTTATTTTTTTGGGTTTTTATCGTTAAAATTAAAGTGCAAATATCATACGGCCATTTTTCTTTTAGCTCAAAGTGTACTGAGTTTAGTAGAAAAAAAGTTTAATGGAAAACATTAAGAAGAAAAAATATATTGCAGGTTAATTATTAGATGACGGTGTGGGTCTGAATCGGACATCGTGATTAAAAACAACCAAATCTTTGAATTCCTTAATTTATTTTGTATTAATTAACTATTTTATATTATAATCTTTGCCTAGAACCACTTTATAAATAAATAAATAAAGAATTTATTTTTAAACTCGAATTCGCAAGCGAGTTGCTACAAACAGACAAGCCTGAAAACTGTAATTCATTTTATATTATAATTATTACCGATTTTACATATTATATTATATTCTTTGTATAGAACTATCTACAAATAAATAAAAGAAGAATTGATTGGACTTTTTTACCAAAAAAAAGGAAAATTTTTATCTCATTCTTTAATTAATTGGCCGTGTCCGATTTAGCCCCATGGGGTGTCCGGTTTAGCCCCACCAATTTTCGGATTTTCGTTTTTGAGGTAGTCACCTTCGAAGCAATATATCTCTAAAGCTATTGTACTTTTTTTAAATCGAACAAGTGCGATTTGTAGGTGAAAGTACAATCTTCAAAACGGTATATTACACTTTAGCAAAAAGTATGTTTTTGTATGAGTTTTCTGGTCAAAGACCAAATCCGTCCGGTTTAGCCCCGGTCTCACCTAATATAAGCAATGTAACATTAAAAAGACATTTTATTATATATTTTTGCTTCCTCATAAAAGAAGCCTCATAGTGATGTCGATTTCCGAATTTTTTAAAATCAATTATTTTTACAAATTTTCAAGTGTAGTATATATAATTCTTCGAGAGGAACAAATGTCCGGATGCATGTGTGTATGTATGTGTGTATGTATGTATGTGTATGTGTGTGTGTATGTCACCTATTCTTGTGGACAAATTTTCTCTTGCACATCTTGATGGATTTTGATAAGATTTTGTAGGTGTATTACGGTCATGAATACCAAGAATCAGACAGAAGGATTTTCAAAAATATATATAAAAAAAAAATTTTTTCAACATTTTTTTAATTTTTGAAAAAATTAATTTTTTGGTTTTTTGAAATAACTTTTTTCTATATTAAAATTTTTAATAATTCTTGTCAAAATTGCATTCCTGACATAAAAACGAATCGATTCATGTATATAAAGTATATATTTTATCAAAATTTATAGAATTAATAAATATTTTAATTTTTCACAAAAAAATTAAATTTTGTATTTTTTGACATTTTATCATAACACTGTAAAATAATTATTCTATACTAAAAAAATTGAATAATTAATATTTATTCAGGGTACTTTACCCGTTTTATTAATTATATTTAATAAACTATTATAATTATTTAACTTTTAAAATTATATATAATAATATATATTGAGGAAGCTAAATGGTCATGAAATGAACAACTTGTTTTAATTCTTCCGAATTAAAAGTACACCAAGGATGTTTACACACACTGAAAAAAAATATTCTTAATATAAAAATATATACTAAAAAAAGGTGCCAAGGATTTTTCCCACTTACATAAAGTGGAAAATATTCTTACTTTAAGAATATTTCTACTTAATTAAAGTGGGAAAAATCCTTGGCTCCATGTTTTTAGTATATATTCTTAAATTAAGAATTTTTTTTTCAGTGCACTTATATTTTTTAGCAGAAAATAAATTGTATTAGCACAGTTAAATCATTCAATGTTGAACTTTACATATTTTAATACCTCCTTTCAAAAAATTTTTTAGGTTTGTTATCTAAAAGAACCACTCTTCAGTGGTTTCTCTAAAATAATCAAAATAAATTTTTTTTCGTAACATTATATTTTAAATAAAAAATGCATAAAAGCAAATATGACGAGATTACGAAAAAATACACTATTCAGTTGTTCCTCTAAAACAACCGAATATTCTTTTAGGTCACTAAATTTTTTATTTCAATAGATCAAGTTTTCAATTGTTTTCCATTTAAATGTTATTAATTTAGACATTACTTTTATTACTGCTTTTTCGACAATATTTTGTATACATTTTTAACAATTATAAGTCAATGTCCTTCGCATTTCTTCAGAATTTAACTTGATTAACTTTCTAACTTGGTATCACGTTATTTCACTCGAGTGTAATAGCAAGGTACATTTTTCGAGTTTGCGAGTTCCATCGATTGTTCGATTTTTTTGGCTTTCTCTTTTTTCAGAAAAGGATTTTTGAAAACCTTTTTATCTGATTTTAGATATTTGAATTCAATATAAATCGTGTTTTTGTTTCTAATCATTCGTTTAAAATAAGGGAGACCAAAGAGAAAAGTAAAAAAATCAGTTTTTTTATTATAACATTCAAACTATTTAACGAATAATTTTTGTTAATATGTTAATTGAAAGCTTGGACTTTCACCTGTTAAATAAAATTTGAATAAGACATTTGGATTAAATGACCAGTTTACAGCATGACTTTATCACGACCTCTGCATTTGTAACTTTCCTTCTAACCCCCGAGGAGGAAAGTAACATTATAGAATATGGTTAATATTATATAATTTAAAGATTATTATTAATTTAAAACATTTTTATTATTAACTTAGAAAAATACAAAGATACTCAAGGTACATATTATATATTTTTGATACTTTATTTAATACATATTCAACACATTTTGGTACATTAATGTCTCATCGATATTATCTTCTTATTTATATCTTAGATCTAGGATTTAATTTTAAAACTTAGCGTATGTGTAATATTAAATTATGGCAAACATAGAATAAAACAAAATAAGAACACAGAATTAAAACTTGCCTAGTTCAATAAACCATTTTCAGTTCATGCATGAACTGAAAAAGTTCTATAAAATTTCACTAGAATCATTCTATAGAATCGTTCTATATTAATTATAGTGAATATTCTATAGAATTTCACTAGAATGATTCTATAGAATTTCTACATAAATACTATTAAATTTTAGTGATTTTTAATTAGAAAAACTTTAAATTTGTGAAATAATATTTTTTAACAAATTTTAGGCCAAAATAATTGTTTATATCCTTTAAATATATAAAATTCATTGAACTTCGTAACCATACATAACTATAATGTTAAAAAAAATACTTTACGAAATTTATATTCCTTCTAATTAAAAACCACTAAAATTTAGTAGAATTCACGTAGAAATTCTATAGAATCATTCTATTGAAATTCTATAGAATATTCTCTAAAATTTATATAGAATGATTCTATTGAATGATTCTAGTGAAATTCTATAGAACTTTTTCAGCTGGGTGTTAATATGTCAAAACGAAAAAGTCAATTTACTTATAATTAATTACATTTCAAGAGCAAAAGTTACTTTGCAACTTTAAATATGATTTACTTGACTCATTTCATAAGGTATGCACAATATATTGAAACAAAGAGAATATGTGAAATCCGTTGTTACTTTCTTCCTTATCTCCTTCTCAACAAAAAAGTTAAAATTAGGGAAACGTGTACGAGATGATCCCCTGGGGCAAGATGATCCTTTCGAACTTTGGAGAGCCTATTAGCGTTACCGTTCAGGTAAAAACGGTAATACGTTGCCAATGCCAAACCTATGAATCAGTCAAACTGTCATGATAACACACGTCATTAAAAAAATTTTATTGGAAAATATTAAAATTTCATAATTTTGATCTAAGGAAAGCTAAACTTTGAACATAGGTAACTTTTGTTGTTGAAGCTTGAACTCAAAGTTCCTTGTACTGATAGCCTTGGTGCCCGCTATATCCTGGTGTTTTTCTCACTACTTTCGTGATTTGTCAAGCGGGAGGTTTGACGTCAAGGTATAATAATGTGCACTGTCGATTATTGTCCGGTACACACCATTAGAACTTGACTGTCGATAAAACCGGTTGTACTCAAGAGAGGTTTTCTACAGTTTCCCTTTCCTCTGGTGAGAAAACCTAATTTAACAGGTGGTCCAGGCGAATGCGAGTACTTCTAATAAAGCCGGGTGTAGATGCAAATTAGGTATAATATAGAAATTTAATATGTATGCTTAAGGTCAATAGGGCAGGAGTATAAACAATAAAAAAAATATATTACTTAGCTGTATATATTTCTAATCAGAAAAGTTAGATACATATTTTTTCAATTTTAATAAATATTTCTTGTTTTTTCATAATAATAAAAAATAGTACGACATGTTTGTATTTACAATTTCATACAATAATTTAATAAATTAAAAAAAAAATATTCCATGTTTTGTATAGTTATTTACTACCACCCCATTTTGCCTCACCCATGGGGAAAATAAAAAATAAAATTATCTCGGAAAATACGATATAAGTTATATATAAAATTTTTGATTATTAAAAATTAATTTTTTCCTAACTATTTATTGAAAAATAGTTTTTAATTTAACCCTTCTACAGTCCAGTGAAAATAAAGTTGTTGTGCCATAATACTATTTTTTTCCGTGCACAATGTAATATATTTTGATAAATAAAAATGTCTGACGGTAAAGTTTTTTTGTTTGTACAATCTTTTAAAGGCTTGAAATTAAATTTTTAAATTAATTTCGTTATTTACTGAAAGGAACACCACTAAAGAAATCCATTAAGTTTACATCAAGAGAGTTTATTATTAAAAGTGCTATTTACACAAGTTTCTTTTTTTGTGATTTTCTTTCAGAGGAAAAGTCGTATTCAAGAAAATGAAAATAAATTGCAGTTTGATAAAAAATATTCATGAAACGAATGAAAAAAATTAATAACTGAAATGTTTAATAATGTTGTAACACCTACACTCATTGTTAATTTGTTTATAAAATTATATATTAAATTAGCAATTAGTTTGTTAAATGATTTATTTATTTGTTAACTTTAACTAATATAATACATTATTTATTTATTACTTATTTTTATTTAATATTTAGTTATAATTTTATATTTACTTATTTTTCGTATTATCTGCTGATTGTTATTGAATAAACGCTGGTCGCATTCGTTAAGGCGTTCAAAAGTAAAAGTCAGATTAATTATACAAAAGTGTGTTCAAATTTCCACAGAGTTAAAAAAATTTGATAAACATTCTAAAATAATAATTAATTATTTAATTCCAGTTGTAAGTAATTGCTTTCATAAAAAAATAATTTTAATAAGGGGACATTCCAGTTCAAAACAGGATAAAATAAGGCTTTTTTAGTATATATATATATATATATATATATATTATTAAAATAACTATGACATTTATTTATAAAATTTCTTTCACATGTAATAAATAATTTATTTAAGAATTTTTAAAAAAAATTTATTTTTACTTTAAAATGGCAGCAATATACGCCATTTTCGAAAATGCTCATTTTCGGTGGTAAGATCGATTACAAACTTTTTAAAACAGATAATGACAAAAAAGTCACATTCTCTTCGTTACATATTTATTTAGGTGTGGAACCTCAAGAAAGTAGAATTTTCTTTCCCCCCTTTTTTTAGAGAACCTACTTTTTCCCCAAAACATGCAAAAACAGGTGTTTTTATTCAGAATTTCGCTTATAAAAAATAAAGGAGTTAAAAATTTTCTAACTTTTGAGGTTCCCCTTATAGGCATGATTACGCTGAATCAAATGCCGTTTGATTTTTTTAAATCGCTTTAGAAGAACTCTTAACAGTTCAAAAAAGACATTTTGAGAAAAACGCATTAAAAGTTTTTGTTCATCAGTTTCAAATTTAAAAAAAAATCATCGGATTTGCTTGAAAATCGTTACTCGGGGATTTTTGAGGTCGCTAATTACGAATATGGAATCCGATTTTAAAAATTCAAAATAGCGGATCCAATATGGCGGACAATTTTTTTTTAAATCATTGGATTTGTTTGAAAATCGTTACTGGGGGTTTTTGGGGTCGCTGATTTCGAATATGATATTCGCCATTTTGAATTTTGGAAAACTGATGTTTATATTTTTTTTTGTCTATTTTAAAGAATGTAAATGAGAAAACATTTAAATCATTCGATTGCTTATCTGCATACAAAAACTTCTTTGACATGGCGACAAATGAGGATGTATAACTTATGTTTTAATTCGAATTTTGCAATAATATTTTAGGAGAGTATTCTGGACACTATAAGAAATCTAAAAATAAAAAAAAAGAAATCGATTTTTTTGACATTTTGAACTGGAATGTCCCCTTAAATTACCTTCAGCTTCTTGTGTAGAAATTGACCTAACAGGGCCTGACTCCGATTGAAACAGGGAACTCAACCAGGCCCCGACCTGGGAGCTCAGCAAATTGGACTTTGTGCCATGGCCCCGGCCGGTTTTATCGTTTAACCCCAGTTTAGGAAAACCCGGCCGGGCCCTGTTAAACTTTCTACACGGGTTTAATAAGGTAAATTATCAGAAAAATAATTCAAAAATAAATTATTATAATAAAACACTTTAAAATTGATGAAGGGGAGAAATTGATTCCAAGTGATAGCGCCTAGTTGGTTAACGTGTTGTACCGCCTCATACGAGTATCACACCCCACGGGCCGCCTACGGCCATATCGGGGAGAGATTTACGCTCTCCAACGCCGATGGCCATCATGTGACCATCTACCGAGCCCGCAAAGTTGAGTAAGAACGTTTACGGCCCTTCGGTTTAGGGCGGGACCTTTCCAATCCCTGGCCACTCTGCAGGTAACCGCCCGAGTTGGCACCACAACTCACATGTCGAAGCGCCACTACTACGTCCGTTGCCGAAGCAACAGTCTGTTCGTGGACGCCCCTAGCCTAAGCGATGTAGGCTGTAACCACTGCCCGCACGAGTCCAACCCAATGACCGGAAGGAACAAGCCTTTTGGCAAGTCCCCGGGCTCGGACCGGTCCCCGTGCTACCATTTGTACTCCGGTAAGAGTACCGATTAAGAGTCTTACCACCCTTGCTTCGGCAAGTTAGGTTCGACGGTCAATATTAGACCTGCCGGGCCGCCACGGCACTGCCCATCATCATCGTAAGCCAATACTCTATAAGGTAGCCTGGGACGAACCGAGTACTACCCGCAAGCATGGCACCACTCCGAGTCTCTTTTAGTCGCCTTTTACGACATGCAGCCGATCGCAGGGGGCCTATTCTGCGCCCGGGACCCCCACGGGAGGATTCCAAGTGATAGTGACAACAAATAATTTTAAAGTAATTTGTAATAATAAATTTTAAATATACACTACCGTCGGGAATTATTGGTTCGGCAGCACGCGCACAGTCTAAAAACATACAACTCTTTAGATGCTAATTTTTGGTGAATACAAATGTCAGAAAATTAACAAATATACCATCCGAAAGATTATTTAATTCTACTATTAATGATACATAACTGAAAATTTTAATAATTTATACAAAGATTGCAGCAATTGACAAATTTGACAAAAAACATAATTTTTTTTGGAAATTATATAGATGCGATCATTAAAGTCTCATCTTTAATTTAAAATCAAAAGAGTTCAAAAATTTTAATCTGTTATCGAGATATGATTATAGACGTCCGAGTATTTTCAGCCAAAAACAGGCCAAATTCAACTAATTCAATGCATTTGTCAAAAAACATGCACGATCGTTTATAATGATATCTCGCTAATAGATTACAATTTTTCAACTCTTTTGGTCTTAAATTAAAGATAAGACTTTAATAATCGCACCTATATAAGATTCAAATATTTTCTAAAATTTTTAAAAAATATGCAGGGCTGCAAAAATTTCCAAACAATTATATTTCTTAATTTTTTTGTCAAATCTGTCGATTGCTGCAGTCTTTGTATAAATTATTAAAATTTTCAGTTATGTATAATTAATCGCAGAATTTAACAATCTGTCGGATGATTTATTTGTTAATTTTCTGACATTTGTATTTACAAAAAAATCGTGATTTAAAGATTGATATGTTTCTGGGTCGTGCAAGTGCAGTCGCGCTGTACCGATAATTCCTGACGGTAGTGTATTAAAGCTTTGGTCCATCACTGCCCTTCTTTATTATATATATATTAGACTTTCATTCAAAATTTAAGATCTATTTATTAAATGTCATAGATGTTTTATTTATTGTCAATTAACTGATCAGTAAAAAACTTTGATACAATTATCCTAGCTTTCGCCTCTACGAAGTGAGGCCTTTTCAAGAATATAACACTGAAAATTAATAATAAAAATATTCAGAAATAAAATGTAAATAAACAGACATACAAACAAAAATCCTAACCTGTTAAAAACACGTGTTTAAAACTTTAAAACAGACATCCTCATTACACATTTGATGTCAATACATTTATAAAAACATAAATAAAATAAAACTGGGACAAATATAACATCATTAAAACATGTAAAAAACAATTCACATGTTTTTTAAATAAATAAAGCACGTGTTGTTTATGTTTATGTATGTTTATGTTTTTATAAATGTATTGACATCAAATGTGTAATGAGGATGTCTGTTTTAAAGTTTTAAACACGTGTTTTTAACAGATTAGGATTTTTGTTTGTATGTCTGTTTATTTACATTTTATTTCTGAATATTTTTATTATTAATTTTCAGTGTTATATTCTTGAAAAGGCCTCACTTCGTAGAGGCGAAAGCTAGGATAATTGTATCAAAGTTTTTTACTGATCAGTTAATTGACAATAAATAAAACATCTATGACAATATATTGACTCTGATCAACAATAATATCTCCATCTTCTATTATCTTTTTATTAAATATTTGAAGAGAAAACAGGTTAAAAAATTACAATTCAGAACCCAACAATCACATGCTGTTAAAATAAGTAATAATAAACTCTTTTTTTCGTATAAAATACACTTTTCAATAATTCTCATTCTTGTCCATTTAATGTTAATGAAAATTGAAACCGACAATTGTTTAAGCTATAAAATAGGAAACTCCTGCAGGAATGAGAAAAAGTATTCTAAAACAATCGTAAAAGACATTTTAAAGAAGGACTTTATATCTCCAATGTTTTGGAACTAAATTACATCCCCCCCACTCTCTCTCTCTCTCTCTCTCTCTCTTTCCTTGAAATATTCTGTACTGAATCAATCACTAAAAACATTTCACTTACTTTCCTGTCGAGACTTTCATATTATATACACTAAACAATATATATATCCGAAAGTATCATATAAAATTGGAAACATCAAATCTACAATAATTGTAATTTTAAGTATCCATTTATTAAGAGAGAACAAATATTGTCCAATAAAAAAAAAAGTTTTCCAAAAACAATTTCCACTTTCTAAATTTAATTAAAAAAATCCTTTTCCCGATTGTTTAAAAGTTTATCTATAAATACTTTAATTTTTTTCAAACTTTTTTTCCACACACGTGTGTATTGGAATTTTTTTTTCATTATTGGAAAACATTTTTGTTGTTCGCCCAGACAACTTTGTTTTGTTATTTAAATAAACGTTTCTCATTAAACATGCGGAAAAGCGTTTAATTTAGCAAAAATAAGTGGTAGAGAAAAAAAAAGAAATTTGAAAGAAGGTGAGAGAAAAAGAATATTCGCAAATAAATAACTGTCAAACGAAATTAATTTTTCTGCAAAGAAAACCATTCTAGCAAGAGTTGTGGATAAAAAAAGAACCTTTAAGCCTCGTGAAAGGAACCGTGAGTTCGTTAAGTCAGAGAGGGAATTATGTCGATTCTTTAAAACTGAAAAAAAGTTTTCTGTGAACTTTCTTTCACTTTCTACCCTCGACCTCCTCTTCACAATCAATTAAAATAAAACGTCTAGCAGCGTCTCCTTGATATTGTAACATTATAAAAATAAGAAAAAATTTATTATTATTATTATTTATTAGTTAAAGTTATTTACTAATTGGGAAATTAGTTTAAAAAATAATTTTCACTGAAAAATTTTTGATAATCGATTGTCAATTATTCAATATTTACTTGAATGACAAACCAATTTGGGAAATTTTTTTCACATTTTTTTCTTTTCGGGAAAGTATAATTTGTTTAATATAACAAAAAGTATTTGAGATTAATTTCTACTAGGAGCATGGTAACGAAAATTCTCTGGGCTGACACTAAATTCTTCCATCACCCCACAGAAATCTTACTGCCCACAATCTGGATAAAAAATAAATTCATAAACAAATTTTATTATTACCTCGATTTTTATACATGTACACATATCTTTACATGTTCACATAATCTTCTCCTATAATATTAACATATTCATCGTCGTTTTGTCGTCCGTCGTTCGTTTAACTCTACTTCTTCGTTCGGCAACATATATAGATATACGTCGGGTCGTCATTCGGAAACATATATACACACATGTATACTCACCCATATACAATAAACACATACACATCTATAAGCACACATATGCACTCAAAACATACACATGTATACTCACACATAAGTAGTATATCTATATGACTTTCAGATGGTCAGTTTGCAAGGCCGCCTCTAGAAGCGCCACTAGCGCTGCAGTCTGTTATGGCGCTTTTTTTAAAATTAGTTCGCGAGAGTGGGGTTATGATCACCACCCACCAAGAAGTGGTGAAGGTCATTGGGAATGATGGGAGTAGTGATCGGTGGTATCCGTTGCATATGTGTTAGTGTGTAATGATCTATGTGTGAATCCGTGAGAAAGTATAAATTCCATTCTGTCTGTAGAGTTTAACATTCGCAGCTACAACTTGGAGTCAACCGGATCAACCAGCAGAAAGCAGTAGAGACAAATTAGAAGCAAAGTTAGGGAAAAGGAGAGAATGAGAAGGAGATAGGTAGATAGATAGAGAGAGAGAAAGAGAGAGCAAGAGAAGAGAGCACCGTCTTATAAAGTTGGCGGGAGACAGACTTTCAGCGTAGCAGAAAGAGAAAGGCTCGTCCGCAACAAGTCGGCGCTATCTGTGACGTGTAGAAATGAGACTCTGTTGAATGCTTAGGTGACGCGCAGCAGTAGGCAGCAGCATTGTAATTTTAGAGGGCAGCACCATTCAATTTAACATCTTTAAATAACATATTTTTAAAAAAGTAAGATTATATACATAAATTTGTTAATATTTTATAGTTTAAATTATATGTTAAGCAATATATTTAAACTATATACATTTTTTTTAACTGAATTAAAAAGAAAATGTTTTTTTAAATTGCAGAATGGCTGGTCAACGTCAGAGAAACGCAGATTTTAAGAGTGAGGTTGCGAAAAAGTTAAGGAAAACAAATTTATCGCTTCTTAATGAAATTGAAAGTCTTTTTCAGGCTGCAAAAAGTGCTTTTAAGCTGGTGAATTTGAATGAAAATGAGAATCACTGGGTACAACAAATAACGAGTTTGATTACAACCTGTGAACTATATATTGTCAAACTAAGGGAAATATTAAATGAACCTAATTCCTCATCAGGAAGCCAAAAATGTTTGAACTTAATTCAGCAGTTTATTTGTCTCAATACAAAGTTGGAATGTTCTTTAAAACAAGGATTTGGGATAGGAGAAAATTCAAATGAACCAGAATCTCGTTATGATGACGAGAGTTCTAGTGATAATGATGATGGTAATGAAATTGTTAATAATCAAGTCATACCCTTACGAAAAAGTATGACATGTAATTTACAACATGAATGAGTGTTGTAATTTACGTGGCGTTTTTTCGCGACGCCAAGAAAAAAACACAATCGAGAATGTCAAATTGTTTTTAACTTGTCAGGTTATCTAACCAAATTATCAAAATTGATTCGGAGATATTGTTAACTTGTTTCACCTTTATTAAATTATCACTCAAAAGTTCTAATTAGAAGTAAAAATAAAATTTGTTTTCTATCGGACAGTATGATATGTATTAATATTATAGTTTTATTTTGTGTCCTTTAACCCCTTAAACCGCCTCTCAACACAAAATTTGCATAGTTTTTCGAATTTTAAAGTAATCTTACACGCATAGAAAGATTGGTTAGTTGAAATAGGAACATAGCCAAAAAGTTTGCTGTCATATCAAATAGGTTCGAACCTATTTGATATGACACCAAACTGACTCAAAATACTGATGATGGTTGACAAAATGAAGTGGTCCGCTGTCATCGCAAACTTCTTAGTTGTGATAGATAATTATTAAAGATTTGACAGCAAATATCAATTAAACTATATACATAATCATGTTAAAGGTTTTTGTGCCTTGAAGTTTGTACATGATAATGTTTTGTTTGTGGCGTCGCGAAATAACGTCACACAAATTACTGCAACTGTTCATATCGTACATTACATGTCATATTTTTTCGTAAGGGTAACACTAAAATATCATTACGTGTGCATTAAGAATTTGTCCCGTCTTGTGAATTCTCAATTCTCTAAAAACCGAGGTAAAAAATATATTTGTGATCGATGTCTTCATTATTTTATAACAGAGGAGAAGCTTGCTAAACATGTAGGTGAATGTCAGACATTAAATGAATGTAGAATTAACCTACCCTAAACTGGAAGAAATTTTATTTCATTTAAAAATTATGGAAATAAAGAAAAAGTTCCATTTGTGATCTATGCAGATTGTGAATGCATTCTAAAACCTGTTAGAGATGAAGAAAAAGAAGCAGAAAATATTAGTAACGCGGAAATTATTCAACGACATGAAATGTTGCGCATTGGATATTACTTTTCTTTTTTTGCTTTATATATATTTTTTTGTTTTTAAAATTTTTGGTTTTTTATTTTCTTGTTAATTTTTTACTTTTTAAAAAATAAAAAAATTAAAAATCCGCCGTATTGGATCCGCCATTTTGAATTTTGGAAAAATAACATCATATTCATAATCAGTGACCTCAAAAACCCCCGAGTAACAAATTTCAAACAATATAGAGTCACTTTTCAAAAAGTTGTCCACCATATTGGATCCGCCATTTTGATTTTTGAAAAAATAACATCATATTCGTAATCAGTGACCCCAAAAACCCCTGAGTAACTAATTTCAATCGATTTCGGTGACTCAAAAAAGTTGGAGCACTATGTTTCATATGGGAGCAATTTTTATAGTTTTTGCCGCCATATTGTCGTCTGCCATTTTGAAAATAAATTGGCATCTTCAGGGTTTTGTAGCTGAGTGTTCATGGACGCGATATTTTAAGGTTTTGAGAGCATCCATTTGCATTTTACTGGTAAAAATACGGATGAAAAGAATGTTTTTCTCGAAAAATCGTATTTAAAAAAAAATTGTTTATAACTTTTAAATAATTTGTTGTAAACAAATTTTAACATCAGAATCTGAAAGAGGAGTAAACTTTACGTTAAAAATATTGTGAGTCAATTTTTTTGTATCCATTGTTGTAATAAACCAGGTCCTCAAAGTCCATTGAAATTTTTCGTCCGTCTGGGCGTTAATGGGCTAAAAAATTAATTGGATTTGCTTAAAAATAGTTTCTTGGAGGTTTTTTAAGTCGCTGATTACGAATCTGATGTCAGTTTTTCAAAATTCATAATGGTAGGTCCACTAAGGCGGAAAGCATTTTAAAAAGTAAGTGTATTTGCTTGAAAATGGTCATTCGGGGTTTTTTGAGAATGCTGAATACGAATATGACTTTAGAACAATATTATATTTATCCTCCACGTCCGTTAGCCGTCAACAAAATTTTATTTATGTTGCCCAGCTCTTATCACAAAGAGGTCGACATGCAAAAAAGACAGTTTTTTATTTTATTTTTTAATATATTAATTAATCTAGATATATTATACGAAAAAGCAAGCGAAGAATTAATAACAAATAAATATCAAAAAAGTTAGTCTTTTGTTTTAGATTAAGTATTTGGTAAGAAAGCGTATGTTAAAAAGAATTATTTCACTAAAAATTTAGTGAAATTTCACTAAATCAACAAAAATCATTCTTGACTTGCCTATTCGCATAAATCATCTAGATATTAATAGGTAATTGTTTTATACTAATCGAGAAGATTATTATTCCCAGAAATACTTGTAATTAATTATTTGCATAATGTCGAGAGCAAAAAGACAGAAACGGTTTCGTAGTAGTAAAGAGATTGATGTAGAAGAAGATGAATAGACCATGGATATAAAATTAAAAAATAGTAGCTTGTTGTACGTCGGCATAATCAAACATAATATTGATCTA
Source organism: Leptopilina myrica (nomen nudum) (assembly GCA_032872475.1). Taxonomy (NCBI): domain Eukaryota; kingdom Metazoa; phylum Arthropoda; class Insecta; order Hymenoptera; family Figitidae; genus Leptopilina; species Leptopilina myrica (nomen nudum). The sequence goes on along the minus strand of CM065460.1, from coordinate 23,174,893 downwards.
AAGTCAGATTGGTAATTTTAGAAAAATGACCATTTTTATATCCGCCATCTTGAATTAAAAAGAAAGTAATAATGATATCTTGTAGCTGAGAGTACGAGGACGCGATATTTTGTCCTTTTGAGACCATATTCTTTAGTTTTTCATGTCAAAATAATATTTGAAAAATATTTTTTCGTAAAAAAGTGTGTTTTTTAGCAATAAAATGGTAATAAGATTTTTTTAAAGATAAATAAAAAAAATTTTTAGCTTCATATTCCGAAAGAGCGATAAATTTTAGGTGGGAAAAGGTATTTTCTAAATTTTTTAACTAATTATTTCATACAAAATAAGACTCGTGAAATCATGGTACATTTTGCGTCCTGGTAGGCGTTAATGGGTTAATTCTTAAAAAAAATTAATAATAGGCGAGAGGGCCCCAAGGTGGTCAGGGCCCTAAGGTGGTCACCCTAAGAAAATTTTTGTATATTAGTTAGTATCTTCGATTGTTTTTTGTTATTGTTATTATTTGAGAAGACAAATATGACTAATATAATGTTTTTAAGTTGTTCAATGAAACGACGTAGTACCCAGTATGTCCCAACATACCGGGTACCCCATTCTGCCACAAACTATATATTAGAACAAAATGCAATGTTTCCAAGTGACTGTAAACAATTTAACAATTTATCTTATTGAAAATTACTCTAGAATAAGTACTGAAAAAGATCCCAAAATTGCCAAATTAAACAGATTAGCCCAATATGACATGTATATATCGAGGATAAAAAAATTAGAATTACTCATCCTGGAAAAACAAGGGTACCCCATTTGACCCGCCTACTCCATTTTGCCCTACTCTCCCCTATAAAGAAATAAGTTCTTATAATAACTTATAAGTTTATAAGTTGATTTATAAAACAAAAACATAAATTACAGAAAACAATGCTCAAAAAATTGTTTTATAATTTAAAGTAATATTTTTTGTTTTAGAATATTCTGAAACCAAATGAAAATAATATATATTTGACATTTTTAAATAAAAAAATTTTTTAAATGGGGTTGCATTTCGACAAATGTACGTGTTGAAATTTTAACAGGGCCCTGGCCGGGTCCAGACCGGGATTCCCCAAACGGGGTGAAGCAATAAAACCGTCCGAGGCCATAGAGAAAAATTTATATCTCTTAAATGAATGAACCGATTTAAACGAATCAAGCGGGCATTCATGTGTATGTGTTTAGTGTATATGTGTGAGTATACATGTGTATGTGTTGAGTGTATATGTGTGAGTATACATGCGTATGTGTTGAGTGTATATATGTGAGTATATATGTGTATGTGTTGTGTGTATATGTGTGAGTATACATGTGTATGTGTTTAGTGTATATGTGTGAGTATAAATGTGTACTATTGCGCATGCCTGACATGCTTTTATGTATGTACAATGAGTAAATATATAAACAATACGATGAATGAATGATAAATGCCGAACGACCGAACGATGTATATTATGTATAATATAATATAATTATGAAAATTTTCAAGATTATGGTACTTTTCATTGTGGTCATTTGTGTCTCAAATTTTTATGTAAACAACTTAAAGTGAATAAAAAGTCTATATAAATGATGTAAACAAGAATTATTAATCAATTTTTAATAAGACTTCATCATAGATGAATCGTTTACTATAACAATTTCTAGTAATTCATCAGTTTTAGAGGCTAAATATTTTCCACCTATTGAATTATTACCTAATAGAAACTATATTCTTGGACTTTTAGAACTTTTAACCGTTAATTCAATTCCTATTATTGCTGAAGGAAAGAATAAATTTTATATTGGTAATCAACTAATTACTATTCCACCTGGTAGTTATAAAATTGAAAATATTGAAAAATATATTCAAAATTCTGTTGCTAGTGGAACTAAGGTTATAAGTATAAAACCTAATAATAATACATTACGCAGTGAAATACGAAGCAGTCTTAAAATAAGTTTTATAAAAAAAGATTATATGGGAGAGCTATTAGGATTTGTACCTCGACAATTAGAACCTAACAAAACTCATACATCTGATTTACCAGTATCAACACTTAAAGGTAAATTCTATCCGTGTAGAATGTGCATATATTAATAATAAAAAAGTCCATACCATTAATGAGTTTTTTCCAACAGTACATGCCGGATATAAGATTGTAGAAGTTCCTTCACACGTCATTTATCTTTCAGTCACTGTGAAGACAATACATAATATTCAACTCAAAATTGTTGATCAGGACGGAGATTTAGTGAATTTCAGAGGGGAAACGATAACAATTAGACTACACGTGCAATCAACGTAATGGGCATTGTGTTTAACAGAAAATCTGGTGGAAGTTATATAAACGAGTCAACATGTCAGAAAACATTCAGTCTCGATCCAGTTCGCAAGAGATTAACATCTCAGAACATTCATTTTTTATTTGCTGTTGTTGCAATAAAAATGGCAGAGACTTTGAATATACTAAATCCTGTGAAATATGATGATTCATTGGCACATTATGAGATTTATTCTCATCAACCTTATGTTTCATCAGCATTTAATAACAGTGATAAGATTAGAATTTTCGTACAACATCAAGATTTATATATTTTACCTCGCAAAAGTACATTACATGTACATGGAAGAATATTATAAACTGACAATACCAATGTGACTAATACAAAAATAATTAGCAATGAGATTCGCTATGAGCTTGTTGTAAATGCAAAACATGAACTTATTTTAACAAGATCTCGTTCAGATCTTAATGCTGTGGTTAACATAATTGGAGTAGAACGTGAAGAATTTAAAATTGTAATTAATAAAATTGAATGGATGATTCTATATTTTTTTGTTTGTGACCGTCAAAAAATTGAATTGTTAAAATTTATTGAAAAATATCCACTTATAAGTATGAGTTTTAGGTCATGAGAACTGTATGAATATCTACTTATACTGGCAACTCAGAAACATGTTTGGACTGTAAAAACATCAACGCAGGTTGAGAAACCTCGATATGTTATGCTTGGTTTTTAAACAAACCGAAAAGACAATCATGCAAGATATACAAACTTGTTTGATAACTGTAACCTCATAAATGTAAAACTTCTTCTAAACTCACAGTTCTATCACTATGGTAGTTTAAATTGGAATTTTAAAGAAAACATATACTCCATACTGTATGACATATATTGCAACTTTCAAACATCATATTATGGGAAGATTATGAACCCTTATTATCTAGAAAAGATTTTAAAGATTATGCACCATTAGCTGTTATAGATTGCTCAAAGCAAAATGAATTTCTTAAACAAGCTTCTGTAGATATAAGATTGGAATTTGAATCTAGTGGAAATTTTCCCGCCAATACAGCTGCATATTGCTTGATTCTTCATGATCGTATTGTACAATATAAACCAATCAGCGGTCTGGTTAAAAAAGTAACATAATAAGTGGGGGTAAATCTCTGGTATATAGGTAAAAAAATTACCATAGAAATTCTCATTCTGCAACAACCATGGACGTGATTGTGGACATCCAAGGCTTCAAGAAACCCTACAACGACTTTATCTTCAAGGAGCTGGCCATTATACCTCTCCAAGAAGATGCTCAACTGATGGTGTTCCTTTTTGAACCACCGTGCCGTTGGAGTTCTCTACCTGGACGATATAAGAGTGAAAATATGTGGTTGATGCATAACTATCATGGACTGAAATGGACGGCTGGTGATGTTCCATATGACCAATTACAACCGCTTTTACAAAATTTGTTATCTGATGCTCGTACGATTCATGTAAAGGGACTGGAGAAAAAGAAATGGTTTAAAAGATATGTAATTAATGTACGAAATCTTAAAGATTTTAATTGTCCTTCACTTAAGAAGCTTAAATTAGAATCATCAATATATGTATATAACTATCATACTCTGTGTAATAAATGGTGTGCAGATAGTAATGGATTAATGTTACGAAGCTGGTTTTTTTAAATCTGAAAAAGAATGTTTTGTTATGGTGTAATGGTGTAATGTTGATAATGGTGTTGATGAAGTCGATAATAATAGTGAATATTTTACTGCGAGTTCAACTGAATCTCTTAAAGAATATTATAAAAGTTCTAAACATTTTTATGAATAAAATAATTTTTTTTATGAACGAAATTATAAGAAGAATTTTTTTAAATAATTGTTATCCTATCCCATTAGCTTAAAGAGTATTGCACATGCGCAAAATATAAAGTAGGATATAACTTGCGGTCAGTTTAGTATATATAGTCATTCATCTTTAGACTGTTTATTAAACACCAATGAATTCTTCAAATCAACAAAAGCCAGTGCCAGCACTGAGGCAGACAAAACCAGTGCCGGCACCAAGACAATAAAAGCCAGCGCCAAGGCAACCAAAGGGTCTTATTTTAAATTTAAGGAAAAAATTCAATTTTCTTCTCTTAAGGCCGGATAAAAATTTTTTTTTCTTCAAAAAATAGCATTTTTATGTACATTAAAACCATTCGTAAGTGAAAATGGGATCTGCACATTTTTAAGGTCAAATTTAATTTTTTCTTCATCGAACATTATTTAATAAATTATATTTTATCAAATTTAACCTTAAAAATTGATTAGTCCTTTGTTATTATTATAATAGATCAAATAATAACCAGAATAAAAAATAATAAAACATTGGAATTTAAAAAATATCGTTAATAAATAAAGGAACATAAGTTTCACATACTTTTAGTATTAAATTAAAATAAGAAATATCACTTGATATTGAACATCTAATTATTCTCGCTTATAACACCTATTTTGGTTATGACACAAACGTTAATTAAAATCACGAAGTAGTATAAGGAGCTTCCACTCAATGGATAGTTTGAAATATTTTGATGACGATTTTTCTTTTCTGTTCGGCTCGTGGTTAGTTAGCGAAACGAGCGCTTTTGCGGGATAACGGCTACAACTCAGGTGAGTTGTAAATTTAAGAAATTCAAAAAAGACCGCGTTGATCTGCGCGTGCGTGTTGCGTTTAGCAGACGAAAATCCGGCCATAAGAGAAGAAGCTTTAATTTTTTCCTTAAATTTAAAATAAGACCTTTTCTATAAAAATATTATAAATTTGATTTTATATTCTCAAAGTAGAAGAAAAAACCGTTTTAAAATTATATAATAAAAGTTCAATCGGTTCAGATTTTTAAAAGTTATTTAAAGACGAAGTTTTATGATAATGCATAAAAGTAAAAAATTCAAACTCCTGTATCTTCGAAACGCATAGTTATAGGGTCCCACCGTTAAGCAATTGAGTATAGGTCTATTTGTCTATTAGGACTACTATTTTGGCAAATATCAACCCGATCCCAAAACTTTTTTTAGGTAGGAACAGTTGAGGAATTTTGCCCCATATATACCAATTTAATGAAAAAATACTATATCTTAACCTACTTTCAAACCACATTTTTAACAATAATACAATGTTAGTTTATAAACCTAAATATATATATATATAAAAGCTATTATAAACATACTATCAAGTAAAAAATAATACCATTTTTCAATTTAATATTTCTTTTTAAAAAATGTTAAAATGAAAGTCATAGAACTATTTTCTTATTAAATATTGAATTAAAAAAATTAAAAAAAAACTTCTTACATTAAATCATTTTTAAATTGTTATAAACATCCATAATCATTTTGTCTAATTCTTCATCAGTAGGCTCAATTTTTTTTCAGTGGTTTATTGTAACGGTATTGTTTTTGTTGGTATTTGTAATGTATTGGTTGTATTCTTTTTTAATGTTTTTTGGTTTGGTGGAGTTTTTTGCATGGGACTTATTGTCTGTGGTGGAGTCAATTTATTTAATTTTGGTTTTTTCTGAGTAATTTTTTTTCTGTAACGTTGCGGTAGTTGAGTTTCTTTTGACGTCTGGTTTTTTTTCTGTCGAGCTCTGCATTTTGCTAACTGCTTGTCTGTTAATTTCCTTATTTTCTTTTTAACTTGAGTCTGTTTTAATGTCGATGGTTTTCTTTTGTTAAATTGGTATGATGTTGAAGGTGTTGTAAAAATCTGAAGGTTTTGTGTTTTTCGTTATGTAGATGGTGTTGGATGTGTAATATCGTAAAGTTGATTTAATGTTAATGGTGTTGTTAGTGTATCTCGTGATGTAGATGTTTGATGATCCACCCTCGAGTAAACAAAAGGTGAAGCCATTTCTTCGGGAATCGGTTTAAAAACTTCACTTTCTACTGGCATCGGAAATGGCGCAACAAGTTTTGCTACTGGAGGTAACTGGTTTTTGTCCTGTTTATCGACAAACTGGTTAGAGAAAAAAACTTAATTATTTATGGCATTGATGAAGACACAATAGAACCACATACACTTACACTCGAGAAAGTTGTGAATGTAATTAAGGAAAACCTTAATATTACTATTGATATACAATCAGTAAACAAAGTAAGGAGATTGGGAAGTCTAAAGCCAAACGGAAATAGTAGATCGATATTGCTTGGCTTAAACTCGGGTCTACTGAAAAGTAACATATTGATGAAGAGATCCAACCTGAAGGGGACAAATATTTACATTAATATAGACAGAGATAAGGAAACTCAAAACACATTTCACCAATGCAGACCTTTAATAAATATGTTAAAGGAAAAAGGAATTACAACCAGGGTGACATATGATAGCGTAATAGTTAACAACAAATCTTTTAATTTTGAAGAATTTACCAAAATGAAAGTGGAAGAGATTTTATTGAAATGCAAGGAGGGGTTTCTGCTGGTGTAATAAACTTAAATGGACAAGCTTCAGAGACATCCAAAACAGTGAAACGCAAAAGAGGACGTCCTAAAGGATCCGGAAAAAAATATTTATGCTAAAAAATTGGAAGATGGTTATATGGATAGCTTCTTGAAGAAAAACCAAAAGGATGTGGACCATCATTCTGATGATGCAGGTAACCTTGAGGAATCCCAGTGACCCTTAGCGCCTGCCTCCCCACCACCACATCAAAGTTTAATTAATATTTCTTTCTGGAATATGACCGACTGGAAGAACATCTTTTCCCTGGAAAAAGCGCAAATAAGTTACTTACTTCAGAGTGGAATAATCTGTCTGACTGAAACATGGCTGACATCATCGGATATTCATCTGCCGAATTTCTTGGAGGAGTTCGAGCAATTTTCAAGTAATGGAGTAAGAGAGAAGAGTAGAGGAAGAGCTAGCGGAGGGATTGTCACTTTGGTGAGAAAGCAAAAGGAATATCAAATAACTGTATTAGATAGATCAAATGTATGTCTGTTTGTCAAAATTTTATTAAATAACGAAATTTTTATATTGGTCACCAAATAATTTAACTGAGTTTTATATAGAATCTTTGGAAGATATTTTAACCGAATTTAAAGAATCTAACCCTGTAAATACTAGATATATTTTGGTTGGTGACCTCAATGCTAGGATAGGGGACCTTAATTGTTATGACAACTTGAATATTTTAAATCCCACAACATTGTGTAGTGTGAGAAGCTCATACGATCAAGTTGTTAGCAAACGCGGTAAAATGTTAATTGAATTGATGGAAGATAATAGTTTGCTTGTGTTTCAGAACAGGGATGTAGTACAATTGATCTCTTCTGGATCATCGAGAATGCAGTACACTTAATTAGTGACCTCAATACTAAGGTTATGTTGGAAAAATAAATAATAATTGTAATGATTGCGCTAGTTTTACAAGGCCAACTATTAGCTGGGATGGAAATAAACAACTAGACTTTTATTGTAACCTTTCAGCTTTGCCATCCCTTTATTTTAATAGTGAAAAGAGTAATGATTTATATATCAATTTTGTTGAGTCAATCATGTTTGCTGCTATACAGACTAAATTTATTTGTGAAAAAACTTTAACAATTAATTGCAAACAATTTAATACGCCTAGAAATACTTGGTTTGATGGTAATTGCAGGCAACACCAGAAAGACGCACGACTTGCATTTAAAATGTATAAAAAAGTAATAATGATCCGGAAGCCCTCCACAATTACTTACAAACTCTTAAAAGCTATATTAAGTTATTATCCTTTATGCGTGGTCGGAATTTTATCAAAACGTTTACCCAAAAAGACAAAAATTAACGAATGAATTTTTCTCTGTGACACATCCATATCTGGATGCCGACTTTTCATTTGATGAGTTATGGAAAGCTCTTAAAAAATGTAAATGCAATAAAGCACCGGGCTTAGACAAAATAAATAACAATGTTTTAAAGAACTTACCCCCTAATTGGGAACATTATTTGTTGAACTTATTCAATACTGTTTTAAGATCGAAAGAAGTTCCAGATGGGTGGTCGGTCGCAGAGATGTGCATGTTGCATAAGAAGGGCAATAAATTGGATCTTTTTAATTATAGAGGCATATCATTACTTAATACTGCCACTAAAATTTTTACTACTATGATAGCAAATAGATTGTATGAATGGGCGGAGGCAAACTCGCTGATCCCGGAAGAACAAGCAGGGTTTAGACGTAAATTAATTGGTATGCATGTAGGGTCAAAGAGAAAATGTACTTGTGTTATTTTTGTTGATTTTAAAAGAGCTTTTGATTCTGTAATCCATCAATTATTATGGCACAAACTATTTGAAATGGGTGTTAGTGAAAAAATTATAAGAATTTTGAGTGGTTTTTATGAAAATGCTAAACTTACTGTACGGTGTAGAGGCAAACACTCCCGATTGTTCGATATAACGGAAGGAGTAATGCAGGGTGATAGCTTGAGCCCACTTCTTTTCATTTTAATGTTGAGCGATATTGTTGATTTTTAAGGGAAAATGGAGCGCAGGGATTACCTATTTCTTCACTTGATGACTTAATTATGCTTTTATTTGCTGATGACATTGCTATTTTGGCCTACTCGTGGCATGATGCACAAAATAAGTTGAATATTTTAAAACAATATTGTGAGATTAATTACTTGAAATTAAATGCATCAAAGACAAAAGTTGTACCTTTTAGGAAAACAGGCGGTTGCAGAAATCTTAAAACACTTTTTTATGGAAAAGAACCTCTCGAATATGTAAACTCATTTAAGTATCTCGGCACTCCATTTTCTACTTCAGAAAATTTTATAGTGGCGACGGAACATTTAAAAGAGAACGAACATTTGGCGGCTTCGAATTTACAGTATGAGCGATTGTAAAAAAAGGAAGAGTACCTGCGGAGTAATGCTATGGCTAAATCCCTCACTGGATCCGATCATCAAGCGCCTAGCGTGAGGATGATGGCCAGTGGCCCAAGGATGCAGGAGGGCCATAACGCATTGGAAGTACCACAGATCATCGTGGACAAGGTAGATAGACGAGGGAGTACGAGCAGCGTCACCAGTCAAGCCAGCTGCATTTCTGTCTTTAGTAATGCTTCTGCAATTGACATTGCCAGCTGCAATCAAGATCGTGATGAATGCATTAAGCTTCGCGAAGAAGAGAAGGCGAGCATTCAAAAAATGGAGGAAGAGGTCAGCAAGATGCTGAAGACTTGTGAAGTCCAAAAGAATGTCAACATGACAATCAAGGATGGACTAAAAAGCTTAACATCGCTTATACAGGAGATCAAGGAGAAGCACGCAGCAGCGACAGAAAAAGACGAAAGATTGTACCAGGGTTTAACTTGGTCTGAAGAAGCACGCCAAGACCGAAAGCTAAGACGTGACCGCATTAACGCAGTGGTGCTTAAAAACGTTGTCTTAGAGGGTCAAAAGCGAAAGAGAAGTGATCCTGAGCTTCAGAAGGACACAAAGAAGAAGAAGGAGGAGGAGGGACCTCCTAAAAACACTGAAGTCAAGGTTACCAAATCGGCACTAAAGTCAAGTCTAGATGAGGAAAGAAGACAACCACGAAAACGAACAACAGTCATCGTTAAAGTGGCTAAAGGAACAACATTCGCCAACGTGCTGAAAAAGGTTCGAGATTAGGCTGACCTAGATGCCAGTCAGACAAGGGTTGTGGGAGCTTTACCCACGAAAAGGGGAGACCTCCTTATTAAAATTGGAGGATCTTCAAACGAGAAGTCGTTCACCGAGGAAGTGACGAGTGTGATCGGTGACCTGGGTAAGGTGCAGATGGCGGTCCGGCACATTACGTTGGAAATCCGCGATATGGACGCCCTTACTGAAAAGGAAGACGTTATGAACGCCCTGGAGCAAATCTCTACGGTGCAGATAGGGAGCAGAAAGGTGACGGTCCTTGGACCAAACAAGCGAGGAGTAAAGCTCGCTGTCGTTGTCACCAGCCAAGAGGATGCAGATAGGCTGGAGAAAATAGGACACATTAAAATTGGGTTCGTGTCCTGCCAGGTGAGAAGAAGAGCTACGGTCACAAGGTGCCATAGGTGCCTTGGCTACGGCCACATAGGTAGAGATTGCAAAGCGGTAGACAGGTCGGCTGCGTGCTTCAAGTGCGGAGAAGCCGGCCATAAGGTAGCAGATTGTAAGAAGTGTCCATGTTGCTTCTTATGCAAGGCGAAGTTCGGCGACAAGGAGAACATCCAACATGTCGCTGGATCAGGAAGCTGCGGAGTCTTCAGAATTGCCCTCCAGGAAGCAAAGAAGACTTTGTCGAGGACAAGGAAGAAATAAGGCCAGAACAAGAGCGGCACGGGAGAGTCGCGCTAGCGACTACATGGGACCATTTCATCTACGAAGTCTGAAGCCACTAGGTAGTTCCGTAGATGGATAATAGGTTCGAAACCCAGGGGATCAAGAAATTTCTTTTAGTCGGTATCCGTGACTGCCTAAAGCAGGTATGCAAGGTTTACTTTTTTACCCTTGCATTTTGTGCGTGAGCCCGACATACCCCAGCAGAAGCGGGAACTTCCTGGACATGCAAAAATGCATTTTTTTCTCTTCTCCCCCGTGAAAAAAATAGGATAAATTGTTATACTATGGGGTGCCCAGTATGTTGGGACATACCGGGTGCCACGTCGTTTTAATGTTTTATTGAATAACTTAAAAATATTATATTAGTTATATTTAAATACTTTCCGCAGAAGAATGGATATTTTTGTTTTAAGGTACACTCAGATGCATTAATTCTGTTTTTCCGGTTTGACGGTATTTTGCAAAGTCGTATGATTTCTATTAAAATGTTTTTAGTTCATGACATATGAGAACATTCGTATGTCACGAACTAAGAATATTTGATAGAAATGACACGACTTTTCAAAATTCCTTTAAACCAGAAGGACAGCATTAATGCATGTGAGTGTTATTCATAAAATATCAATGTTTTACTATCGATATATCGATATTTTCTTTATGTAATACATTTACGATACTGCGACTTGCAAAAACATTTTTTTCCTGTGGCAGAAATTTCTCGCTTACGTAATTAAATTTTTAACTTTTCACAAAAAATATTTATTTACTTCACCCATTTGTTTTTAAACCGAATGTGATTTTTCGTGAAATCAAAAATTATGCGCTACACGACCTTGCAATGGTGCTGCTATCTGAGATTAGATTTACATATAATGATTCCCCATTATTTATATTTCACGTCAATTAAGATTTAGTATTGTAAGATTAATAAAACATTAAAAATCGCTAATAATTTGTTTAAAGAATAGTTTTCCTTCTGACTCATGGTGCAATAAATTTTTCACGGTTGTTTATTGTAAGAAAGAAAATTTTTATTGTTTTGTCCGATCTATAACTAATATTTCATTTATTAAGAAATGTTAAATTTTTAAATTCTATTACGGCTGTAACTTATAGTTTGTCAAAAGAATTTTCAAAAATAATAAAATAGTTTGTCAAAATATTTCCAATAAACCTAAACTTTAAAATTCTAAGTTAAATAACTTGGAATTTAAAGTTTGAGTTAATAGAAAATATTTTGACAACTAAATGAAAGCATAGAAAATAAAAAATCCTTTGTGTGCTTAGAAAATGTACGAATAGGTATAATTATAAAAAAGGCATTATATACAGTTCTTAAATGTAAATACTTCTTTTATTTTTTACACATAATGCATATTTTAAATTTGCAATACACTCAAATCTCCCTATAACGACCTTCACTATAACGAGCGCTCTCTATAACAAGGGCTCTGTCTCTCGGTATAGCGAGAAAAATTTCCTGACGATTGTCCCCACTTTTTATAAACAAATGCACATTCAGTTGGTTCAAATTTGGTTAAAATCAATTTTATTTACATAAAATAAAAATAAAAAAGTCACTTCGTATGTGAAATTGAGCCTTTCAATTCTATAACTCGCCTGACGCTCGGAGACACGCGCTAATGCCAGTCGGGTAACAGTGAGCGCCTCTGGGCCTATCACTGCTACCCGACTGGTATTAGTGCGTGCATTCGAGCGGCGGGCGAGTTATAGAATTGGAAGGCTCAATTATATCAATCAGTCGAATATCTTCAAAATTTTAGCTTATATAATTTTTTTGTATATTAAAGTTCAAATTAAACTAGGTTACGTTTGTAATTTTGACATTATGTAAATTGTAAACACTAAAAAAAATGAATGAAGAATCGTAAAAGTGAGGATTTCTTATTTCTCCTTTTGCGCTCGTAATAGAGGGAGACTTGACTCCCGAACTTCTCGTTATAGCGAGATTTGAGTGTAACTTCATTTTTTTCAAAAGTCTATTCTGCTATTTTTTCATATTTTGTTAAATTTTGTAGAAAATTATGATTTTGTTGTGGTAAAAAAAATGAAAACAACGAATTTCATTTGTCTAAAATAAATTTTGAAACAAAATGTTAGTGACAAAATTCAAAAATTATTTCTGTTCATCAATAATAAAACTTTAAAATATCACTTCGAACGAAAACTGGTTTATAAACAATAATAAAAAACTGTTACCGTATGCTTTTTTAAAATTTTTACTCATACTTCAGCAAATAAATGTTTATTTATTATTTATACATATAATATATATGGTTATTTTGTTGTATTTTTAGTCTATCATAACAAAAACAGAAATTTGTTTTGTTCCGATTAAGTAACTAAGTTAGTGAGGTTAGGAACAATTGTTTACAAACTGCATACCTCATACATTTAGCACTTACAAGAAATACTACAAATAACACATTCAACACATTATTTTTCTGTTGTAGACGCAGACTAAAAATACAAAATTAAAAAACATTTAATATACGTTTATTTATATATTATAATAAAAAAACAATTATTTGCCGAAAATAAAATAAGATTCCAAAAGAAAACAAACCTTCTTCTTCCTAACCTGGTTTCACGCAGGGTTGTGCAGTGACGCGTCACTGGCGGTTTTCGACGTATAATACATTTTCGACGTAATATACTGTATAAAACGTAAAAAACTATGTATATTACATACCGACATCTTACATCTATACATAACCTCACTTTTCCAAATTACGATTGTAACAACGGTCAAAAACTCAAAACTAATATTTAATTCATTGGTATTGATTCATTCATTCATATTTATTGATTTGTGAGTTGAAATTAAAAGTTCATATCAAAAACTATTTGCAAAAAATGACAACAAAATTGAAGTCCACAACTCATCCATATATCCCTTATGATAAATTGCAATTTGAACGTTTGACAACAGTAGATGAATCAAATCAAAATAAATCAAATGTTGCAAAATGTTTGCACTGCAACAATATTTTGAAAAATATTGGATACAAACGTCTGTTAGGTCATAGGTGAGAATAAATAATTTATAATCTTTTTTTATAAACATTTTTGTTTCCAATTAATATATTCATCCTGAATTTCCCTTTGTGTTAAATTAAGAATAATTACTGTTTATTTGTGAAAGGAATATTTGCAATAACGAACAAAATAATAGTGTTTTTCAAAGTTTTGTTGCAAAGCAAGCATAAGGCCACATTCTTCCCGTTTTCCAATTTTTGTAATTCGAAACATAATTCTTTCCACGAATTATGTTTCGGTCGACCACCACGATTCATAGTGACAAAAATGTACACATTTATTTACAAAACAATTAAAAAAGATTTCCTATAACAACAAATCTGACCTAAGGATACGAACACGTGACTATTTAAGGTTATGTAGCTTAATCTCACACCCGTGCTATATGTATTATACATTTTGTAGAAAACCAAAGAGGTATATTACGTATGTAACATACGTAGAAAACCTATGTAACTTACCTCAGGTATATTACGTGCACAATCCTGGTTTCACGTCATTTCACGCGTGCGTAAGAGCAATGTCTATTTTTCGATTTTTACGTGTTCGAGTTACGTTTTCGAGTTCGATTTCCTTTCCTTCGAGTTCCATGCTATGTATTTTTTAAGAAAGGAAATAATCCTACTTCTTGTTTGTATTTATAATCTCATACTACAAAACTTTAACAAATTTTAAAAAAATATTTTATGTTTTGTATAGTTATTTGATATAGTTGATTTGACTCTCAGAAAATACGATATAAGTTCTTTCAAAATTTTCTTCCTACTCTATTACACAGGCCAACAAAATTTTGTGGCCTAACCAATAGAAGCTGATTTTATAGGATTTTGTCCGTAGAATACGAATTTGACCTTGAAAATATTGCATTGGCTCTAGTTTGTAATCAATTTACGTTTCAATACACAAAATACGCATTTTTTGAATGAATGAACAACCCTACACCGGAACAGTAAATCACCTTATATGGTCCAAAGTATTGTTCTTTTAATATGTTTATGGAATAGCGAATTTCTCTTTAAACATTATAGGTTAAAGTGTACATAAATTAATTTTTTTGTTTTTGGATATTGAATAGCAGTATATATACTGTAATTCGACCCTATACAGGCATAAATTACTGTTTCAGTTTATGATTTAACATTCATTCAAAAAATGTCAAAAATGCATATTTTGCATATTAAAACGTAAGTTGCTTAAAAACTGGAGCCAATCCAATATTTTCAAGGTCAGATTCGAATTCTACAGACAAAATCCTGTAAGAATCGGCTGTAACATTTTATGCAATCTGCAGTTGATGAGTTTTTGTCGGTCTGTGTTATCATAATTTTCTCAAACCTAAGTGTATAAAGAAGAATTCTAAAGCTTAGTTGAATCGATTTATTCATTTGGTTCTCTAAAAAAGACAATTACAAAAAGGTACCACATTTTGCCCCACTCTCCTCTACTTCTTGTAAAACTCATCCATGGATTAAAATGCTCATTCTGATAAAAAAAGAACAAATAAATTTATCATTACTACTATACTATAATGTTTCGTTTTATCAATTAACTTATAAATATATAAATCGTTCATATTTTTAAAAATTCTTTAAATAAAAATTAAATAAACTTGATATATTATTGATTTTATTTTTATGAATTAACTCATTAACGCCTACCAGGACGCAAAATGTACCATGATTTGACGAGTCTTATTTTGTATAAAATAATTAGTTAAACAATTTAGGAAATACCATTTCCGACGTAAAATTTATCGCCCTTTCGAAAAAAGGAGTTAAAATTTGTTTATAATCATCTCATAAAAATTTATAAAAATTTTCTTGCAAAAAACACACTTTTTTACAAAAAATTTTTTTTTAAATATTATTTTAACATGAAAAACTAAAGAATATCGTTTAAAAAAGAAAAACTATCACGTCCTCGTAGCCTCAGCTGCAAGATATCATAATTACATTTTTTTAAATTTAAGATGGCGGATATAAAAATAGCCATTTTTCTAAAATGCAAAAGGACGGGAAAAAATTTTCGGACAATTTTTTAAAAAGTGTTTAGATTTGCTTGAAAATGGTTACTCGGAGGTTTTTGAGGTCGCTGATTACGAATCTGTTTTTGTTTTTTTTAATTAAAAATGTCGGATTAATTGTGGCGGACATATTTTTTAAAAAGTGATTGGATTTTCTTGAAAATAGTTACTGGGGGGTTTTTGGGGATGCTGATTACTAATCTGATGTCACTTTTTCAAAATTTATAATGGTGAATCCAATATGAAAGACTATTTTTTAAAAAGTAATTGCATTTGCTTGAAAATGGTCAATCAGGTGTTTTTGAGGATGCTGATTAGGAATCTGACTTCATATCATTATTATGTTTATCCTCTACGTCCGTTAGCCGTCAACAAAATTTATTTGACGTTGTGCAGCTTTTACGAGAAGGAGGTCGACGTAGAAAAAGCCACTGTTTTTTAATTTTATATCCATTGTCTATTCATCTTCTTCTACATCAATCTCTTTACTACTACGAAACCGTTTTTGTCTTTTTGTTCTCGACATTATGCAAATAATTAATCACAAGTCTTTCTGGGAATAATGATCTTCTCGATTAGTAAAAAACAATTGCCTATTAATATCTAGATGTATTATGCGAATAGGCAAGCGAGGGATGATTTTTGTTGCTTTAGTAATGTTTCACTAAATTTTCAGTGAAATATTTCTTTTTTACTTACAATTTCTTACCAAATACTAAATCCAACACAAAAGACTAACTTGTTTGATATTAATTTGTTTTTAATTCTTCGCTTGACTATTTGCATAATAAATCTAGATTTATTAATATATTTAAAAATATAAAAAGGTGGCTTTTTTGCACGTCGACCTCCTTGTGGTAAGAGCTGGGCAACGTAAATAAAAATTTGTTTACGGCTAACAGACGAGGATAAATATATTATTGTTCTGAAGTCAGATTCCTTATCAGCATTCTCAAAAACCCCCAAATGACAATTTTTAAGCAAATACACTTACTTTTAAAAAAAGTGTCCGCCTTATTGGACACACCATTATGAATTTTGAAAAACTGACATCAGATTCGTAATCAGCGACCCAAAAAACCCCCAAGAAACCATTTTTAAGCAAATCCAATCACTTTTTTAAAAAAATGTCCGCCATATTTAATCCGCCATTTTGAATTTTAAAAAAGTAACATTACATTCGTAATCAGCGATCTCAAAAACCACCGAGTAATCGGTATATATATATATAAGATATACTTTCGTTTAGAATTAGAGACTTTTTAAAGAATCTATTTTTTTTAAATTATTTAATAAATTTTTTATAAACAAAATTTTTTTTAATTCTCTGCGCCTATTAAAAATTTGGAAAAAATTTCAACATAATGAAAAAACTATAAGAAATCAAAATGTATAGTGCAAAAACACTACATTTA
Organism: Leptopilina myrica (nomen nudum); assembly: GCA_032872475.1. Lineage (NCBI taxonomy): Eukaryota > Metazoa > Arthropoda > Insecta > Hymenoptera > Figitidae > Leptopilina > Leptopilina myrica (nomen nudum). The sequence continues at coordinate 23,157,755 of CM065460.1, read as the reverse complement.
GTTTTTGATCAATGTTATGGTTGTATAAATGTTAATTCGATAGTGTTTTGTTCATTTCATAGATGCAAATCATGTTTAATTCAAAAAAACCTCAAAATTGCCTTTCCGCGGCAATATAATTTTGATTGTAACTTTTTAAATAATTGTAGTTCATAAGTGTTCTCAACGAATTTTGATTTGTTAAAAATAAATAACAAAGAAAATTTAGATATTTTATAAAAGTAGTATAATGTTGGAATATCATAATTTGGCGCTTTTATGTTTCTCGATTGACACGTGTAGTTAGAGTCTACGTCACGACCGTATGCGTGCGCATTTCCTTTTTCTCTCACACACGCTCACTACTACTTCGCTCCCGCGCTTCTTTACGTTCTCATTGTGATCCAGAATAGAAAATCCATAAATGATCGTTAAAGTTCCGAATCTAAAGTGTATTATTGAATTTAACCCGCCCTCGATACATAAAAGTCAACAGGTTATGGGCCACAGCATAATTTCACTGCGCGGAATTTAATTTCGAGTGAAAAATCAAAAATACGTGAAATCGTTTACAGCGTGGTCGCGGCGTGCTCGTGCGAGTTCGAGGGAAGCCATTTTGGCCTGTGAAAATTTCAGTGTTTTACGAAAGCTTTGAGATTGTGAACAAGTAACTAAAAACGAAAGATCAATTCACAATGACGACAGTTACCAAACATTTGATAAATAAATGCAGATTTATCTTGGGGATGCATGATGAGGACGTGGAAGTCCAGGTTAAAATCGATGACTCTTTCTTTACAGTCACTTTTACAGAAGGAGAAACGATTCGTCTGAGTAAGTAAAATACTTATCTCAAATTGCATTTTTCTAACGATTAATAAATGTCCAATTAAGTAAAGCAACTTGTTTCAATTTTTATTTCTATTTAACGATTGTACACAATCAAATTTTTATACGAATTATCTAAATTTCAATATTAATCAATAACTTGTCATATTTTATTAAATGAATATATTTCAAATACCTTAAAAAAATAAATAACAAAAAAAATAAGATAAACAGATAAGAGTTTAAGTTCTGCAGAAACGAATTTTTTTTCTTTATGACAGTGTTTAACTAGTATATATTTTAACGAAATTAGTAATAAAAGTTGAAAATAAATATCTATTTAATTGAAAATTTTGCTTTATTTAAATTGAATCGCGAAATATAAGCAAATATTTAAAAACGTCGTTAAAATAATACGCTATACATTAACGAAGAACCAGTTTTAGTGACGAAAATTGACAATGTAACGAAAAGTTTAGTTTCTTAAATAATAGTGAGGTCTATTATGAAACCACATTTATTTAAATTTTGTTTTATTTAATAAAATCTCAAGACACATGAATCCGTGTTTCTGGGTTATTTCTTTTAGACGGAGTTGTGTTCACTCCAGAAGATTGAAATGATTAGGTTTTAACTTATTGTTTTTGGTAGTAACAGAAACAATGGTTTAAATCAGATCTGTTACATTTTAAAATGTGTTCTGTTTCAATGTTTCAAGAGCAGACCATATTTGATGCACAAAAATTAACTATTCACAATTTCCTAAATTTTACGAATTAAGTAATGAATGTTTTTACATATTTATTTATTTAATAATTAATTTCAAGGTAAAAAATCTCTAAAAAACGAATGGGACAGTTTAAGAGAAGAATTAATGAGTGCTGATGAAAGGTCAAACCCAGAGGACGGCGACGTTGATAGCGAAAAAGATTCAAAGACAGCCGAGGCTTCTGCCACTCCTGTCAATAATCAAGTCCCTGAAATCGTCGAAAAATCAGATAATCTTGCATCAACTGAATCGGCCGATGATGTCAATATTATTTCCGAGATACAAAAATCCATGAGCGACAGTTCTAATAAATTAGGTGATGAGAAACTTTGAAACGAAACGATTTATTTATGATATGTTTATTTAACGTTCAACTTATATTAAAGGAATGTGCGACTGTGTTGTCGACAACAATATTGTTTAACTGACTGTTTTATAATTTTTCTTATTTTAATATTTTCTGGTAGATGTGTCACCAGGACATTCAGGAGGTTCTGGAGCTTGTGTTGACGATAGTATTTCAGAGAGATAATAATAAATAATAATTATAATTCGACCATGCACTCCAGTATGCAAGACAGTATGAAAATGTGGCTTCACTAACGAGAAAAGAACGACATCCAGGTAAAACGTTCTAAAATTATAGAAGATGTTCAATTACCACAAAATTCCAAAATCCCTATCCCCTTCGTTCACACGAAAATCGCGAATAATAATCATTTATTAAACAAAAATAAAACGACTGTTAATGAAAATAAAATCAATAGTAACAACTCGAGTGTCTTCGCGAACCAACTTAAAGAAACAATTAAAATTGAATTGATAGGTAAAGACAGTAACATTAAATACGATTATAAATTAACACCTCAAAGTAAATTTGATCACTTTTACGAATTTTTAATTTCGGAATTACGAATGATAGAATTGCTTTACGTTATAGATTCGACTGTTATTCAACCGGATGGTTTAAACGAAAAATTAAAAGAGAAACATCGATTTAAAGTTCGAGATATTCTAATAAATCGAATTGATAAAGCTTACCTCTCGCGAATTTTACACATTCAGGATACGAACAAAATTTTAAGTAAATTAAAAGAATTCCAACTATGTGAGACAAACTTAACGAGTGTGACCGTGAGAAAGCAACTCTATACTATTCAATATGATGCGAAACGCAAAACAGCTATTAAATTTTTATATAGATTTGAGGAAATTATTTTGAATTACGAAAATATTCCGGGTTCAACACCTTTATCTGACGGTGAAAAACGCGATGCTTTATTTAATGCTGTCGTGAACCAACTTCCTGAAATTCAATCAATTGAATTTATGACAAGAAGCCAAACGGGTAAGAGTTTAAATTTTGACACCCTAAAATTGTTTATTGTTCAGGCTGAAGCTATTAGATTACAGTTTGCCAACAAAAACCACCCGGGCTCTAATCCTACGACGGTAGCATCTGTTCAATTTGCTAATTCAACGAAAACGAAATGGGTAAACGAGAGATGTTTCGAATGCGACGACATTGGACACATGAAAAACGAGTGCCCCCGAAAAGGCCAAGGTATCAGAAAATGTTACGAATGTCAACGTTTCACTACTCATAAAGCGGCAATGTGTCCCTAACGACTGGCGAAACAAGGAGGAAGAGGTAGAGGATTAACAAGTAAGCGTTATCTTAATCAAAATAATAAATCTAATTTTCCTTATCAAGCTAATAACAAACGACAGTTTAAAACTAAGTTAAATAAAAAATACAATTTTAATTCTTTCAAAAATTCTCGAGATAACAATAAACAATTCTATAAAAGAAATAACGACTGTCAAGCTAAAAAACAATTTTTTAATAAAAAGGACAGTTTACAAAACGAACAGAGACAAACACGAACAGGTACTAGTGATCAACCGAAAGTCAATTTTGCTGAACAACAAAATATTAACTCAAGTCAGTATAATCAAATATTGTCTCAAGTAGCATCTACGTCTATGTCGGATACTATTTCCACCTCAAAAACACGAACAGTCTCGCCCGTTTATTTGTATAGTCTTTAGAATTCAAATCGCGATCAGAATAAAAATCGCAAGTATGTCTCATTTATTGTAGACACTGGAGCAACCGAAAACATTACGAATTCGAAAAAAAAATTTGACAGGTTAGATAGTTCCGAATACAATATAGTCAAATTTGCAAATAAAAACAGTAAAGCGGACTCAATTGTTGAAGGTAAAGGAAAACTCAATGTAATCTCTAATATTAACAAATCTCTCAATTTAAAAAATGTAATATACACAGAATCAGTTTCTGAAAATCTTCTTTCGCTTCGACGGTTAGCCGAAGAGGGCTTTTCAACTTATTTAGATAATAAGTATGTTAGTATTTTCGATTCAAAAACTCAAAACTTATTGGCAACTGGTATTTACGAGAAACCTTATTGGTTTCTTGAATTTGAAATTAATAGGAAGAGTTACAATAGAAGTACGCCACCTCCAGACATGACAGTCCTTGAAACGATGAAAAGAAAACAATGACTCAATTAAAGACAGTACAAACGATTCCTCTAAAATGACAGAAAAATTAGAAGTTACAGACAAAGATAATTTAACCAAAATTTCAAACAAAGACAGTGTTAAATCTATTAAAGAAAATTCTGAAATATTGAACAATAATCTTTTAAACTTTGACACCTCCTTAACGATACGTAAACTAACAAATGTAGACAAATTGACAGAAATAGATGTTCTACATGAACTTACTCCCTTTAACGAACGTAAAAATGACAGTATAAAAATAAGTAAAGCCATGCTCTGGCATATTCGAATGGGTCATGCGTCTGTGGGTTACTTACGTAAGTTAAAAGACTTATAGAAAAATAATAAAGAACTACAATCAATTGTTTTTGATGACAGTATTTTAGATTGTGAGGTTTGCGCGTTGAGTAAGTTATCAAAATTACCCTTTAAAAACGAAAGGACTAGAGCAACACGACCTTTGCAAATTATTCATTCGGATGTAATGGGGAAAATTTCTCCGCCTACACATCCTCATGGATATCAGTATATCGTAGTATTTATTGATGATTTTTCAAGATTAGCGTTATCATATCCTATGAAAACAAAGGATGAAACAGGTTTTTGTCTAGAAAAATTTATAAAAAGCTCACGAAATTTAATTGACAGTAATGAAAAGATTTGTTATTTACGATCGGTTCAAGGAACCGAGTACATGGGAGGATATACGAATGAAGTACTGATACGCGAAGGTATAGAACGACAGTGTGCTAATCCCGATACTCCTCAGCATAATGGTGTATCCGAAAGGTTCAACCAAACTTTACAGAAAAAGATTAGATCTCTTATGTTCGACTCCAATCTTCCGCCCAATATGTGGGATTTAGCCTTAGGGGTAGCTATTTATATTTACAATAGAACTCCGCATAAATCGATCGAGTTTGAAGTTCCATTAAAGATATTCGCACCTAAGTTTCATTTTGACATAAATCAAATTAAACGATTCGGTTGTCTAGCTTACTGGTCGATAACGAGAAAACCGGAACCTAAGTTTTCCGCGCGAGCGATACGAGGTATTCTAGTAGGATACAGTATGACTAGGTATATTTTTCCTAATCCAGAATCAGGAAAATTCTTTGAATCTCGGAATGTACGATTTAATGAAAAATTAGTTTATGGTAGTAAATACAAAAAAGATTCAATACAAAACTGGCCAATTAATGAAACAAAGCCAATAAACAATTGGTTTGTCAAATTTGAGGACGAAAACAAAAATATCCTTCGGAAAGTAATGAACCGTTGTTAGATACGGAGGGAGACCAAAGCAAGAAGCGCGGCAGATCTCGAAAACGAATTAAATTACGAATTAAATTCATTAAGTAAATATAATGTTTGGTCAATAGTAGATCGACCCAAATTCGGTAGAAACGGTAAAAGGGCTAACATCATAGATTCGAGATGGGTTTTCAAAAGAAAATACGACAGTCCTGGAAAAATCAAGTTTAAAGTTAGGTTAGTAATTCGTGGTTTTAAAGACACGAACTCTTACGATCAAAAGGAAACCTATGCACCAGTTTCTCGACTTACTCTTGTACGAACAGTTCTAGTCATAATAAATTTTTACGATCTTGAAGCTTGTCAGTTAGATGTCTGATCAACCCTCACTATAATTTTTTAATGTTCAAATAAGGGTGGCTGAATGATTTGATGAAATTACTACAAATTCACTTTAGTTTGTTTGTTACTTTATTGTATAATTGTCACTAGTTAAAAAATGTTAAAGTACTCCACTTAATATAATAATTTAATTTATCTTCTCCTTTTTTGGACACAACTTTGCTTTAAAATGAATGCTACAAAATTTTCTCTTAGTTAATTTTATATATAAAGTAAATATACGTGTTATTCGTTTGCTTTCCAGTCAGGAACTGAGTCATACATATTTCTTATTTCTATAGTGAATTTCATGTCCCTTCTTCCCTTTCCTTATAATTTAATTTTTATTTGATTTCTATTTCTCGCGATGCGACAATGTCAAATCCGCCTTTTTAAATGGAATCTTAGAAGATGAAATCTACATGGAAATTCCCGACGGTGTAGAAATTTGTAAAGAAACACGACAAATTGAAGTTCGTAAACTTCATAAAGCAATTTACGGTTTGCGTGTTAGTCCAAAACAATAGAATAAATAATACTCCGAAGTTGCCCATTCATTAGGATTAATCAATGACGATTATGAACCTTGTTTGTTCACTTCGCGTTCCGAACATTCGTTAGTTATCTTATTAATTTATGTTTAATTTAGATTGGTAGCCTTTTGTACTTGTCTGCAGCTACACGTCCGGACATAGCCTACGCAGTTAATGTTCTGAGTAGACATCAGATTAATCCGACCGCAAACGAGTGGAACATGGTCAAAAGAGTTTTCCAATACTTAAAAGGGACAAAGGAATTAGGTCTAAAATTTGTGGGTAGACGAGATGATTTATTAGCTTATTCCGATGCTAGTTTTGCTGATTGCAAATCTTCGATTTCAACGTGTGGTTTTCTGATACGACTATTTGGTGACACAATCGCTTGGCGAGCAAACAAACAAACCTACGTTGCTCTGTCAACGTGCGAAGCCGAATTCGTTGCTATGAGTCAAGCTTGTCAAGAGATTATTGCGACAAATAAATCCTTGATAAGAATTTTTGACAGAAGTTTTTTCCTGGTGATTCTGAAATGCGATAATAAAGCTGCGACTATCTGTACAAAAACTAACGGTGGAAATAGGCTAAGACATATGACTGATGTTCATCAAGACTATGTAAAAGAATGTGTTAAGTACGACCGTGTGAATATTGAATGGGTATCGACCAAGAAACAATTGACCGAAATAATGACAAAGCCTCTTAGTTTCGAGGTTCACTCTCAGTTACGAGACAAAATTCTTAATATCGACAGTTTTTAATTTAACGAATAACAAATGACTGTATATTTACTATTTGCTGTAAATAGGCATCTTACGACATGTTTTTGATAATAATTTTTTTATAACAGTTACTTTCGGTGATAGCAACTAGTTCTTCTCGATTCGACGACAGATAAATAACCGAGCAGTATTTAATGATCAACCAATGATATTTTTATAAGGTTCGACTGATTCTATATTTTATGCACATATGCATCTATATCAAAGACATTCTGGTGAGATTTGAAGTGCCTGAAGAAACCAAGAGACTAATCTTAAACCTTAAAGGATAATTTTAAGTGTATTTTTTTATTCATTTTATTTTTTCGTTTGTAAGAACCGTTGTCCTGTTTTATGTTTCTCGATTGACTCGTGTAGTTAGAGTCTACGTCACGACCGTATGCGTGCGCATTTCCTCTTTCTTTCACACACGCTCACTACTACTTTGCTCCCGCGCTTCGTTCCGTTCTTATTGTGACCCTGAATAGAAAATCAATAAACGATCGTTAAAGTTCCGAATCTAAAGTGTATTATTGAATTCAACCCGCCCTCGATACATAAAAGTCAAATAGTTTAGCCGCTAGGGGAAGGGGGACACGATTTGACTACGGATATAAGAGTCTCGCCAATAGGATTCTGTCGGTACACCGTAGGTGTACGGAACCCTGAAAACTATTTGTTTATAAAAAATATTAAAATTTGAAAATTCAAAATGTCAAATCCAAAATGACAGATTATATTAGGAGTGAGCGGGGTTAAAAGTGCCGAATTCGACAAAATGAAAGAAAATAATAGTAAAATAATAACTATTTGTTTTTATTTATGAACTATTTGGAGTAGAATTTTGTGTAGTTATTGAATTTATATATATGGGGCAAAATTTCTCAATTGTCCTAACTTAAAATTGAAAGTCTTTAAATCGGGCTGATTTTTGCACAATCTTTAGTACTATAGGAGAGTACTTTATCCACAAAATATTAAAATATTTTATTAAAAATTGAAGAAGGGGAAGGGGGTTAAAGTTTTTGGTAACGTATGAACAGTGGATTTTATTAGCTAATGTAGGTAAAATACAGTAGAGTGGACAAAATTTTCCCCTATATGTTTTCGAAAGGTTTTTTCCTCCTCTTTCGAATGGTGTAAAATTTTTTTTAATTAACAATTTAAGTTAATTTTTTTAAAATTAAAAATATTTTTGACTTTTTTTTGAAAATCGGCATTTTTTTCTCTTTCTTTTGCCTTAAAATAAAGCTTATTATATGTACTTTCCATACCCCTTTAGTAAAAAATGCCGTTTTTTTTTGTTTTCGAATTATTAATTAATTAATAAAAATCAGTAAAAAATTACTAAAAAATGAAATACTTTTCAAGCAAATAAACTTTTCTCATTTATGAGCTGATCATCGTAAAGCTGATTAAATTCCGCATCTAACGAGTATAAATACATCTATTTTTATAAATAATTGTTAAATAAATAAATAATCAAAAATTTATTTATTAATTTTTTGAAAAAAATTACATTTCTTTCTTCTTTATTGCTTTAAAATAAAGCTCAATATGTGTACATTCAATACGGTTTAAAAAAAATGCCGCTTGTTTGGTTTTTAAATAATTAATTATTTAATTAATTAGTTAACTCATTATAATAGTAGTAAAAAATTACAAAAAAATTAAATATTTTTCAAAGAAAATAAACTTTTTTTAATTACGAGTTTATCATCGGAAAGCTTACCAAATTCCGCTTCCAACAATCATAAACTCAACTGTTTTTTATAAATAATTATTAAGTAAATAAATAATTGATTATGTATTTATTTATCAATTATTTATAAAAAATAGATGTATTTACACTCGTTGGATGCGGAATGTAATCAGCTTTACGATGATAAACTCATAATTGAAAAAAGTTTATTTGCTTAAAAAGTATTTCATTTTTTAGTAATTTCTTACTACTATTAATTAGTTAATTAATAAATTAAATAATTAATTATTTGAAAACCAATTAAGCGGCATTTTTTTTAACCGGTATTGAATGTACACATATTGAGCTTTATTTTAAAGCAAAAAAGAAGAAAGTAATGTAATTTTTTTCAAAAAATTAATAAATAAATTGTTGATTATTTATTTATTTAACAATTATTTATAAAAATAGATGTATTTATACTCGTTAGATGCGGAATTTAATCAGCTTTACGATGATCAGCTCATAAATGAGACAAGTTTATTTGCTTGAAAAGTACTTCATTTTTTAGTAATTTTTTACTGATTTTTATTAATTAATTAATAATTCGAAAACAAAAAAAACGGCATTTTTTACTAAAGGGGTATGGAAAGTACATATAATAAGCTTTATTTTAAGGCAAAAGAAAGAGAAAAAAATGCCGATTTTCAAAAAAAAGTCAAAAATATTTTTAATTTTAAAAAAATTAACTTAAATTGTTAATTAAAAAAATTTTACACCATTCGAAAGAGGAGGAAAAAACCTTTCGAAAACATATAGTGGAAAATTTTGTCCACTCTACTGTATTTTACCTACATTAGCTAATAAAATCCACTGTTCACACGTTACCAAAAACTTTAACCCCCTTCCCCCTCTACAATTTTTAATAAAATATTTTAATATTTTGTGGATAAAGTACTCTCCTATAGTACTAAAGATTGTGCAAAAATCAGCCCGATTTGAAGACTTTCAATTTTAAGTTAGGACAATTGAGAAATTTTGCCCCATATATGGGACATTCCATGTCAACCGGGACAAGACTCAGTCCAAAAATCTATTGCACCGATTTTAATGGTTTTTGAGGGGGTTTTTGAGGTCGCTGATTACGAATCCGGTGTCGGTTTTTCAAAATCCAAAATAGCGGATCCAATATGGCGGACGAATTTTTAAAAATTCATCAAAATCGCTTGAAAATTGTTACTCGGGGGTTTTTGGGGTCGCACCGATACCGGATTCGTAATCAGCGATCTCAAAAACCCCCGAGTAACGATTTTCAAGCGTTTTCGATCAATTTTTAAAAATTCGTCCGCCATATTGGATCCGCCATTTTGAATTTTGAAAACTGACACCGGATTCGTAATCAGCGACCTCAAAAACCCCCGAGTAACGATTTCCAAGCATTTTTGACGAATTTTTAAAAAATTAATCTACCATATTGGATCCGCCATTTTGAATTTTGAAAAACTGACACCGGATTCGTAATCAGCGACCTCAAAAACCCCCGAGTAACGATTTTCAAGCGATTTCGATGAATTTTTAAAATTTTTTTTAATTCGTCCGACATATTGGATCCGCCATTTTGAATTTTCGTTTCATTTTTACTTTTTTTGGTTTTTCTTCATTTAGAGGCATGTAGTAATTAAAAGTACCCCCTTAGAAGCTATTTGTACTTTTTTTACTTTAAATAAACATTTAAATTTGTAAGTTGTGTTTTTTATTCACATAATGCGCCATTTTCAAAGCGCCATGTTGAATTTTTAAAAGTACCACATTGTATTTGATAGAGGGCATAAAGACGAAGATTTTAAGCCCTCAACCATTAAAATCGGTGCAATAGATTTTTGGACAGAGTCTTGTCCCTGTTGACGTGGAATGTCCCATATATATTCTTTTGAACTTAAAAAATAGTTTTTTACAATTAACTTAAGTTTTTTCAACTCAAGACATAATAGAAAAAAAATTTTTGTAACACTAACCTATAAAATTAAATTTTACACACTAAAAACAGTGTGTAAAGTACTTTTTTTATAGCGGTGTGTAAAGTGTTTCTATACACACCGCTAGCAGTGCGTAAAGTGAATTCCAGTATGAAAGTGATTTTTTAGTGCGTAAAATGATTACTTTATACATTTTTGTGACTGTTTTATGAGAAACGATGAAATAAAGCTTTTAAACAACAATTTACTTATTTTTACAACAATCAAATTTCTTTATTTTAGCTTCAACAAACTTTAATTTAACAGTTCCCCCACTACACCTAAACTTTCAGTAATATTGGCAATAGTGCTGCAAGTTTAGTTCTTTTAGTGTTGCAAAAAATGTTGCATGACAACATTCGTTTAAAAAAAAATTTAGTTTAACAACAACATAATTGTAAAAAAGGAAATGATTTTTAATAAAAGTTTTAATTTAAAAAAAAATTTTCATTGAGATTAATTCTATAAATTCAAATGCAATGTAAAGTTAATATATACCAATTTTTTTGAGGATTTTTTACATTCTATCAATTCATTTTGAGATATTATTATGATAAATATATCTAGCAATATTTAAATTAATTCATTGAAATGTTTTAAAGTTATCGTGTTCACAAAAACGAGATCCACACAGACACACATACAAAATTACATACATCCGGACAATTGCTTAAGGACTTAAATAACATAGTCCTATATGGAGAATATTTGTTTCAAGGATTTTAAAAAGTTTGTAAATTAAAAGTCTACAAAGCTTCCTCTACGAGGAAAAACTAATAAATTTACTTCATTTCAAAAAAAAATTTTAATCTATAACACTAACAAAACTGTTTTTACACATTTTAAGTGACCTGTATTACTATAATCAATTTCAAAAACTAATTTTAACAATAGAAGAATATATTACGATGTTATTTTGTTTGGATTAGTAATTTTAGTGAGATCCAATTTTGTTATTTTTTGAAAAAATTCATTCATATAATTTAATAACTATTATTATTTCACTTCCGTCGAACAATTTTCTGGAGTAGTAAAATATATGGTTATCATTAAATCGTATTAATTAACTGTTCCTATTTACCCCTAAATTTTTCAACTTTGCTAAAATTTAGTGGTAAATAGGAACAGTTGATTATTTCTTACGAAATTTGAAAAAAAATCAATTTCAAGTCTGGAAATGTTAAGAGATATAAAGAATTAGATAAAAAATGGTGGTAGTCATAAAATAATTAAAAATATGAAATAATAATGCATTTTATAATTTTAAAAGTATTTCATACCAAAAATTCTAACACATTACACAATTATAAAGATTTCAACAACTTTAAAATTTTTTTAACAGATTGGTTTAACATAATTCTCGGTCTCTCTTGAACTCTCTCATTCTCTCTTAATCTCTCTCATTCTCTCTTATACTCTCTTATTTTTACTCATTCTCTCTTATTCTCTCTCATTCTCTCTTGTTTTATTACACTTACTGGTTTTATGGTCACAAATCCTAATGAAATCTGAAATGTTACACACTTTGTGCTATGTAACGAACTAGCGTCTATTTGCTATAAAGTACCTATATAACAATTCTATTCTTGTTAAATACTATGTACCGATGCGATTATACATGAATACTATTTTCAATGCATTTTTAAAATGCTGAAAATAGTGTTGAGGTTGATAGAACCAATTTTCTCTCTTTCTATTATAAGAAATAGAAACAGTCTTCTATTTTTAAGAAAAATTTTCAAAATGAAAAAATCATAGTTGTTTTTTGTTGTAGTATTAATAAGAGATCATTATAAATTTTTATATGAATTTTTAGCTTATTTTTTTCAAATGCGAATCAAAAAAGTAAAAGGGTGTCTTCTTTGATTTTCAATTTTTTATGCAATAGGAAATATTTTTGTATATACTGCTGCTAATTGACAAACTGAAAATGGGAAAATACTTAGAACCTGTTGGGGGTGATCTAAGGTACAAGGTTTAAGGCCGTACTTATTTTTAAAAATTTGTATTTATCTAAAATAACTACTGTTCCGATTTACCCCAACTAACCCTACTGACGTTAAAATGAAAATAAATAATTAAATAGGGAAGTGCTGTCAGGGTTAAACATAGTTTTGAATTTTCTTCATAACTTTCTCTGCAGTGCGAATTTCACGTTTTCGCGCATATTGTTGGAAAGATCAACTCAAATGTAATGTTTTTGCTGTACATTGCAAAAAAATTCGGCCAAAAGTTTCAAAGTTATAAGCAATTTAAAAAAAATAATATTGTAAGGGTTGAACATGGGTGTAAGGGTTGAGCCACTGTAGAAAATCAATGAAATATTTAGGTAAATGGTTAAAAATGTTCTTTAAATAATAGAATGACACTTCAAAATGAGGAAAGGAACCATGAAATTAAAATAAAATCTCATATTGTGAATTTTTGCATAACATTAGATATTTTATTTCTTAAGAATGAAATCAAACATTTTAAAATTAAAACAATAAAAAAAGATTATCGAAAAAATAATTTTCCTCTTTTTTCGTTAGAAATAAGGTTTTTGACACCTCCTTAAGTCAAAAAATGAATTTCTGTTGCAAGTACGCTTCGTAATAGCAATATTTTGGGCGGCTCAACCCTTACGACACCGCCTGGCTCAACGCTAACTCACGCGTCGTTTTGCGACATACCACACAGAACACAAACGCGTCACACAAAACCCCAAATTTCTTTTCATATTTTCGTATAACTTCTTAATAAACAATTTCAATAAATTTACTTTGTCTTTAGCATATTTCTTCTACATTTACTTCTCTTTTTTTGACACCACAAAAAAGTTTCTGTTGAGCGTATAACAATGACTCGCAAAAAAAAGTATACGTTCGTATACTTGACTGTAACTCATGTGAAAAGTTGAATCGCATTAGTAGCAAGAATTTAATTACAAAAACAGATGGCGCTAGTGTGATAAAACAAAATAATCGCGATGGCTCAACCCTAACACCTGTCCAACCCTAACAGCACTCCCCTATTATTATTATTTTTATCAATTAATTGTCACACAAAATATAATTAAAAATTGATATTAATTCCATTAATTTTTAAAATAAAACTACATTATTATGAAATTATTAATTTTGCTTTTAGTAAAAAAGTTATGCTAAATTCTATTAATTTTTAATAAATGAGCTATATATTATTTATATATGAAATTCTGAATTTCTGAAACATGCCACTCTAAAGCTTAAATATTTTTATTTTTTCCGAAATGTTAATTTTCCGGTAACATTTTACATAAAAAATCCCTATATAATTAATTTCAGAAAAACATGTCGGCCGATTTCAATGACTCAACCATCATTATTTTTGTCTTCAATCCAACTTTCAAATAAACACTCTATTGTTTAAAGACATTAAATTTTAAGGAACAAAAAATTGTTTATTTATAAAAAATATTTTTAAAAAACACTTTTCCTATGAAATTTTAATTCGAAAAAAATTCTACTTATTTTTTAAACCTTATTAAAAAGTATTTTCAATAAATAAACCATTTTTTTGTTTATTAAAATTTAATTTCATTAAACAAAATAAATTTTATTTCAAAGTTAGATTCAAGACAAAAATATTTCTAGTTGAATCATTGAAATCGTCCGACAAGCTTTTCTAAAATTCATTTTAAAAAAAGTAATAAAAATTTTAAATTGTTAATAACAACATATGAGTAAACATTTTTTTGCAAAATCCTTTTACATGATAATTTTCTATGTAAAATGCTATGAAAAAATTAACAATTTAGAAAAAATAAAAATATCTATGTTTGATTCATTGAATAGTGTCATAACGGACTGCTAAACGTATATGCAGTTGTTTTGAAAGCACCGATTCTAATGATTCGATAGTATCACTTTCATTGAAACAAAAGCATATTTCTCAAATTGACAGCATACTATGTTAATTTGAAGGTATTCCTTTTGAATCAACGATCAAAATTTTTTAATTTAACACTATATGCTTTTGAGTCAATGACTATAGTTTTTAAATTTAAAAGCATCATTTTTATGAATCAAAAATTTGTACTTTTAATTTTTTCAGTTGTTGCTATCGATTGAATAACACCATACTATTAAGTCAATTCTTTAATGTGGGGAAAGATATACACCAACGATAAATTGAAAAAATGAAATTTTTGTTTACATATTTTTTATATACTATAATTAATTCTCACACCTTTAACACAACACTTTTTATATACATCTTTTTTCAATTTTACACACTAACATACACATCTTTATTACTTTTTTCATTTTTTCCAACGACAAACACACATACATACACATTCAAACACACTTTATATTTTTTTGAGTCTGAAAAATACGCTGTTCCCAATCGGTCACCCATCCATGTAGTAACCGCGACCAAACGTGCTTAACTTTCGTGATAGACGAGAACTGCCGCGCTGCAATGTAATACATTCACTTCTGATATTGAGCAGTTACTTTGTAGTTAAATACCGTGCGCGAGATTTTGCTCGTGAATAAGGGAATTTATATAGGGAATTTATATTTAACTAGTCCTTAATTCTTTAAAACAATTTAAATAATAGTTTTTTATATAAGGATTTTAAAAAACGACATATAAATATGTGTGGATAAGTATTTCAATAAATTTAGCACCTGTCAATGTCTCAAACACATAGTGTCCTTATTTGTATAGCATATGCTATAGGCAGTCCGCTATAGCACCACTCATTGAAACGAAAGCATATGCTTTCATTTTCAAAAGCGCGATTCTTTGGAGCAAACAACTTTTCATTTGATTTAAATTTACACGCATTTTCTTCAAATTTATCTATTAGATGCTTCAAATGAATAATGTCAAAGAAGCAATAAATTATTCTGTTGCTATATATAGATGAACTACAGAAACAATTTGTAGAATATCATTAATTTAACAGTACCGTACTTTCAATTTAAACAGTTTCATTTTTTCGTTTTAAGCAATATGCTGTTCGATTAATAAATGTGTTATTGAATCAATAACGGGAAATTCAATAGCATGGAGTTATTTGATTCAACAGCACTTTTTTTCAGTGTATAAAATAAAAATGTTTTGTTAAGTGTAACAACCATTTGGTTAATACAAAAAAAAGTATGAGAAGAAATTTTTTGGTTGAATCAAACAAACGTTTGGTTGACTGTATAGCAATGCATTTATTTGGTTGACTCAACCAAAATTTGGTTGTTTCGAACAATTTTTTTTCTGAGTGAAGATATCAAATTTATAATTCTAATTATTATTATTAACGATTTATTAAAAATTTTGTGTAATAATTACCCTTTAGTAAAAAGTCGTATTTGATTCTATTAATGTTTTTAGTAACTATTTAATAAAAAAAATTTGTTAACAATTACAATAGGTACTAAAAAGTCTTGCATTATTTTTAAAGTCTTAAATTTATAATTTAAAAGATTGTCATAATTTTAGTCTTTAACAGTTATATAAATTTATTTTGTAATTTATATGAAATTTTTTGTTTACATAGTAAATAATTTTATATTAATAATAATAATAAAAAGATATAATAATAGAATAAATTAATTTTATTGTAATATTACTTAATACCTATAAATTTTTTTAAGTTCAGAACTAGCTAATTTCAGAAAAAATAATTTTAAGACTTCAAAGGTTAAGCACAATCTTTTACTACCGATTTTAATTATTAAGAAAATTTTTTTAAATAGTAAACAAATTATTACAATCAAATACGACTTTTCACTAAAGCGTAATTATTACACAAAATTTTGAATAATTGTTAATAATAATTTAATATGAACATCTGAAATGTTATTCCTAAAACAAAATAAATTTATATAACTGTTAAAGGCTAAAATTATGACAATCTTTTAAATTATAAATTTAAGACTTTAAAAATAAAGCAAGACTTTTTAGTTCCTATTGTAATTGTTAACAAATTTTTTTTATTAAATAGTTACTAAAAACATTAATAGAATCAAATACGACTTTTTATTAAAGAGTAATTATTACACAAAATTTTAAATAAATCGTTAATAATAATAATTAGAATTATAAATTTGATATCTTCACTCAGAAAAAAAATTGTTCGAAACAACCAAATTTTGGTTGAATCAACCAAATAAATGCATTGCTATACAGTCAACCAAACGTTTGTTTGATTCAACCAAAAAATTTCTTCTCATTCTTTTTTTTGTATTAACCAAATGGTTATTACACTTAACCAAACATTTTTATTTTATAAAACCAAAAAATTTGTTTATTTTGAGAAAAAAGATTTGTTTGATTTAAATAAACAGTTTTAGTTGAACGTATTTGGTTGATTTAAATAAATTTTTTTGTTTGCCTAATTTTGTTATTTAATTCCCTCTAATAATGTTCGAATTTCCTAATTTAATATTTTCTAGTACATATTGTTCATTACAGTATCAAATTTATAATTAAAAAATTTTTTAAAAAAATTTTTAAATGGTAAAAAAATTATTAGAATCAAATACAACTTTTTACTAAAGCGTAATTATTACACAAAATTTTGAATAATTGTTAATAATAATTTAATATGAACTTCTGAAATGTGACTCCTAAAACATAGATATTTTTATTTTTTCTAAATTGTTAATTTTTCCATAGCATTTTACATAGAAAATTATCATGTAAAAGGATTTTGAAAAAAATGTTTACTCATATCTCGTTATTAACAATTTAAAATTTTTATTACTTTTTTTTAAATGAATTTTAGAAAAGCTTGTCGGACAATTTTAATGATTCAACCAGAAATATTTTTGTCTTGAATCTAACTTTGAAATTAAATTTATTTTGTTTAAAGAAATTAAATTTTAATGAACAAAAAAATGGTTTATTTATTAAAAACACTTTTTAATCAGGTTTAAAAAATAAGTAGAATTTTTTTTGAATTAAAATTTCATAGGAAAAGTGTTTTTTAAAAATATTTTTTATAAATAAACAATTTTTTGTTCCTTAAAATTGAATATCTTTAAACATTAGAGTTATAATATTATTTAAAAAATGAGAATAAAAATAATAGAAAATGACAGAATTGAAAAGATTTTATCAATTTTGAATTACATTTCAAAGAAATTAATTTTTATGATTGAGCAGAATTTTTTTATTTATTTTGAAATATGTATGAAAATAAATTAGTGTCTTTTAAATGCTAAAAATTACAATTTTCATCATTGTAAAAGTTAAACAATGATTTTTTGAATAATATTTAATATTATTTTATAATATTATAATAGTAGATAGTCTTAAAGAATTATGATAGTTAAATAAAAAAAGAAAAAAGGAAGCATTGCCGTGTATTCTCCGTTTTCTCCGCCGGTAGGTATAGTGGGGGAAGAATTGGTGGCGTGGTGAGGTAGAATTTCCGCCGCCTGCTGGCATCCCTGATCGACACCGACTGAGAAGACAGAGAGACGCAGCTTAGTCTCTTCGAAAGACACACCTTCTCAGGAACGTAAAAGAATATCGGGCAACGCAACTGGTCGTCGTTATGAAGCTTTCCACCCCTGATGCTAAGTGGTCGCATAATTACAGATTGCTCGACTCTTTTTTAAGATTAATGTCCCGGGCTCGCTGGGACTTACAAAATCGGGGCAAATGAATTTCTCGAAGGCGGTGGAAGAGAGGATGAATGAATAGCGGGTAGAGGAGATTCGCTCTATGCATCAAAATAATTTCGTAGAACTTTCGTCTATCTCTTCTTTTCAGTTCAACATAATTTTTTGGAACGTCCATGGTGTTGTGAATATTTCTGACATTGAGGAAGTGCTACAAGACAGTGATATTTTGGCCGTTAGTAAGACCTGGTCAACTAATGCAGACCTAAATTTCCAACGTTCCCCCTGCTTTGCTTCGATTGTCGCTCTTGCAATAAGGAGTAAGCGTTTTGGAAGGGCTAAGAGGGGGTTTTTGGTAGTTTATAATACTAAGCTTTTCAAGGTGATTACTTTGTCTTCATACCACTCACACATTTTAATTAAAGTGAAGTGTGATGCAGATAATTACATTCTCATAAAAAATGAGAAAGTCTTGGATTTGTGCGATTTTGAGAAATGTCTAATTTTGTTAAATCTTTACGTTTCATGACCCCCTGATTCCAAAAAAATGGTTTTTAGAAAAGTGTCTGTCTGTCTGTCGTCTGTCTGTAGAAAAATTTGTCTCCACGATAACTCGAATAAATTTGAATGAACCAACTTGAAATTTGGCACACTTTGTTGGTCTGTAAAAACAATGATTATTTTTCAGTATTGTTAAATTACAAAAGTTTTTATTGAGTTTTGGGTCCTATTTTATTTGTACTAGTTATATGTGACGCGACACGAGAAAAGGGACCTATTGTTAAAAAAATTTATTTTGAGATTACGATGCTATTCAATAGATTTTTATTGACTCTTTCACGTAAAAAAATGAGAAGTTAAAAATCTGAAATAGTTTTAATAATATAAAGCCCGAAATTTAAACATGTCCGCGTAAATACACGGGGTTTCTGCTCATGGCGTCACTTTAAACGCTCCCCCTGTAAAATTCTCTTTTGAGGCGATAGATCCCTTTTCTCGTTTCGCTTCATATATGCATTGCAAATTTCTGCACATTTTTTAAATAATTTGTTTATGGAATAATATTTATTTTGGATATTTAACAATAATTTTCTACTCTGAAATAAGTATTACCTAAAATTTTCAACCCATTTGATTGTTTTTTGTTTGAAATTAAATTGGACGTCACTGGAGGCCGATTTCTAAGTATTAATTGTTTATAATTTTTTAATTTCAGCAAATTATTACAATTTTTTGAAAGAACGTTTATTTCTTTATTCGGTTATTGCACATGATCTAATTCAGTTCAAAATAATTTAATTCGACCACCAGACAATTTATAATAAGACATAAATTATACTAATTTAAGAATTTTTTCAATAAAGTGCAGAAAATGAATTATTTCTATTGCATGAGTTGTTGTTTTTGTTGTTGTACTAAGATTTTAAAGTGCTTATGTTGTTTGAACGGTTTATACTAGAAATGCAGGAATTTGTGTTTATTATTATTTATTTTTCTCTTCGTATAAGATATGGTGATTTATTAAATATATATATAATTTTTTTCTTTCGATGGAAGTAGAATTAATGTCATGATAATCTGCAAATCAACACATATTTGATGAGAATGTAGACCTTAAAGTCGTAGTAACTTTAAGACAAATGAATCATTTATGGGCTCAAGAAAGATATGGCGTGTCTGATACGAAGCCCGGATGAGAATTTGGCCGCCCAGAGGGCGGGCAGATTTTTTTTGGTGGGGTTGACTTACTTCTCCCCAAGTATTGACTTTGAGTTCTATTTGAACGAATTTATCGTTATTCTTAATCGGACTATAGAGCAGTATCCCGACCTACCATTGATAGTAGGGGGGATTTTAATAGTAGAATGGGTCATTTAAATCAGTTGAACTCTCAAATTTTTTGTTCCACCGTGTTTATGAGTGCTAGACAATCAGAGGATAAAATTTCAAATTTTATGGTCAGACTTCTCAATAATTATATGGAGGCTTGTGATTTTGTGCTGTTAAATAGTGGGGCACAGAATGAATGTCCAGCAAATTTTACGTTTCTGGCTTCTCAAAGCTGCAGCGTGGTGGATTTAATCTGGCGCTCCTTGAACGGCCTAGCCCTATGTCAACTATCTTTGAATTTTCCAGGGAAAAAGCAGAGGCCTTGGTTTGACCAAGAATGCAAAATAGCAAAACATCAATTAATGTTTGCTCTGAAACGGGCAAAAAATAATGGTTTTGCGCAAGGTTTTAAAGAAATCTTTTTTGAGACAAACGTATTTTTCGTGAGTTATTACGTATAAAAAAATTATCGTCGCGCTACTCTAGTAAAATTGGAAAACTGTAAGGACTCTGCTTTTTTCTGGAGAGCTGTACGAGCGGTAAATAGATCTCCTGCGAATCCTTCAAAAATTGATCTTGCGTCTTGGCAGGAATACCATTTAGAAAACTACCCTCTCCTTCTGACTTGTCCGACCAATGCATCCTTTCTGAGAATATCGCACCCTATTTTAGACAGTTGTATAACTTCGGAAGAGATTTGTCTAGCTTTGTCCCATTGTAAAAACGGTAAGGCCCCGGGAGCCGATGGAATTAGTTTTGAATTTTTAAAAAATTTCTCGCAGAACTGGTTTTTGTATATGCAACATTTATTTAACTTAATTTTAACCTCTGAAATGGTCCCGGATGATTGGGGTAGATTAATAACATTTATGCTTCCGAAAAAAGGTAATACCGATGATACATCTAACTTTAGACCCATTACATTACTTAATTGCATTGCAAAGATTTTCTCTCAGGTTGCTTGCAGTCGTCTGACGGCTTGGGCGGATGAAAATAATCTGATTTGTGAATCTCAGTCCGGGTTTAGGAAACAGAGAAGCTGTATTGACAATGTTTTTACACTTCAGGCAGTTATTCAAATTCATTTGAGGAACCCGGAGGCTGTGGTTTTTGCTACATTCGTCGACTTTAAGAGGGCCCTCCCGTCTGTTAACCATCGTCTGCTTTGGGATAAATTACATGCTCTTGGGCTCAGCACTAAAATTATTAATGTTTTAAAAAGCTTTTACTCCGTTGCTATGACGTGTATTAAGACTTTGGATGGTGTTACTGATTTCGTTAAGGTTTCTCAAGGAGTTCTACAGGGTGATGTGTTGAGTCCCTACTTATTTCTGTTATTCATTGCAGATTTAGAAATTTTTTTTATTGGGAGGAGTTGTAGAGGACTTGCGATTAATTCTTTAAGGGAGATATTGGTCCTGGTCTATGCAGACGATTTGGTCTTTCTTTCTGACACCTCTGTGGAGCTCTCGAAAAAACTTGCGGCACTACGTGATTATTGTTTGAAGAATAAGCTGATGGTCAATGTACAGAAGACGAAAGTTGTGATATTTACGAGATCTGGCCGCTCTAGAGCAAATAATTTTAAATCTTTTGCATTGGGTAAGGAATGCATTGAAGTTGTCAGTTAGTACGAATATCTGGGTATTTTGTTTAAGGGCTCCGGGTCCTTCTTGTCAACTACTTCTAGGGCGATTAGCGCGGTGAATGTGACGGTGGGAGGTATTCTGAAGATCTCAAGGTCGCTGGGGGTTGTATCTTGGAAATCATTTAATAAACTTTTCGAATGCTTGGCTTTGAGTGCGCTATTCTACGGCATCCAGGTCTGGGGATTGGGTCGATTGAAAGAGTACAGCTCTCGAATGTAAAGAAAATTCTGTTGCTACCTTTGAACACGCCGAATTGGGCAGTAAGATTGGAATCCGGGAGGCTTCGTCTTGAGCACAGGGTCTTAAGTTTCATAATCAATTTGATCATTAAAATTTCAAAGATGGAGAATTTCAGGTTCCCTAGATTGTGTTTCGAGAGATTAGTGGCATTGGGGGTTGTTTTCTTGAGTCTCAAAGCCTTTCGATTTGCCCTTATCTGTCGCTTAATGGGGGTACCCAGACTTATTTGTGTTCGCGCCTAGCATTGTTTTACAAGAGAGTCTTTTGTCAAATATATACCCTCTTTTAAAACTTCTACTTTTTTGCCATAATAATGAATGAATACTTTGTCAAGATAAATTATAACTATTTCAACACTTTTTTATTGTAATCTGCACGTGAAAATACCAATTTTCAACTCTTGAGATAAAAAACTGTGGGTGCTAGGGCAAAAAACACGCTTTTTTAGCGCAATTTTTAAAAACGATCAAAAATTGTAAAACCCCAGGGGGGGGGGTACACACTTTTTTCTAAATAAAAAAAATTTCTAGTTTTTCGCAAAAAAAATGAAAATGAACTCTAATAATTTTTTTTGTATGTTTGTTGAAATCTGCACGAAAAGATAAATAAAAATGTATAAAGCTAGTCTACTAGATTAAAAAATTTAGGTTTCGCTCAAAACGTAATGAAGATCAATTCTAATCATTTCCACTATATTTTTCCTGTAATCTGCATGTGAAAATATAAAAGTGTACCAATTTTCAGCTCTCTAGGAAAAAACTGTGGGCGCTAGAGTAAAATATACGCTTTTTTGACGAAATTTTTAAAAACTTTGAGTTTTTTGCAGAAAAAAATATGAAGATCAAATCCAATCATGTTCGCTATATTTTTCCTGAAATCTACACACGTAACTACATAAAATAAGCCAAACTGCAGTCCAATAGGTCAAGAATTGTGAAAACCTAGGGGGGGCATACTTTTTTTTCTAAAACGAAAAACATTTTTACTTTTCCGTAAAAAAATATGAAGATGAACTCCAATAATTTTTTTTGTAGGTTTGTTGAAATCTGCACGAAAAAATAAATAAAAATGTATAAGACCAGATCACTAGGTTACGAATTGTGAGAACCAGCAAGGGTTAAAGAAATTTCGACTTTGCAAAAAGAGATTTTAGTTTTTCGATGACAACACTATGAAGATCAATTCTAATTACTTCCGCTGTATTTTTCCTGTAATCTACACGTAAAAATGAATAAGTATATCAATTTTTAGCTCTCTAGGAAAAAACTGTACATGAATTTTTTTCGAAATTTTCAAAATTTTTGAGTTTTTCGCTGAAAACACTATGAAGATCAATACCAATCATGTTCGCTATATTTTTCCTGTAATCCATTTTTGAAAATACATATGCATACCAATTTTCAACTTTCTAGGTAAAAAACTGTTAGTGCTGAGGGGCACATGCCTTTTTTTGCGAAAAACGGCCAAAATTCGATCTTTTTTGATGAAAACTGTATAAAGATCAACTCCAATCACGTTAGCCATATTTTTCGTGCAATCTGCGAGTGAAAATACATACGTATACCAATTTTTAGGTCTCTAGATGAAAAACAGTGAGCGCTAGGGGGCTCAACTGTTCCCAAAAAAAAAAGTTTTGGGATTGGGTTGATATTTGCCAAAATAGTAGTCCTAATAGACCTATACTCAATTACTTAACGGTGGGACCATATAACTATGCGTTTCGAAGATACAGGAGTTCGAATTTTTTACTTTTATGCATTAGCATAAAACTTCGCCTTTAAATAACTTTTAAAAATCTGAACCGATTGAACTTTTATTATATATTTTTAAAACGGATTTTTTCCTCTACTTTAACCCTTTAACGCCCAGATGGACAAAATTTTGGCATGAAGTTTCAGGACTTATTTCGGTACTTAAAAACCAATAGAAAAATTCACGAATTATCATTTCATATGTTTTCATATGCGCTCTATCGAATGGCGTTAAAAAAACCTTAAAAAATTTATAAACAAAAAAGTTATTAATGTTTTTCATAAAAAAAGTCCGATTTTTTTCCAATTTTTGTTTAATTTTCAATTTTTTATACTATGAAATGGCGTAAATCACGAATCTGAAGTCAAATTTTCAAAATTAAAAATGGCGGATCCAATATGGCGGACAATTTTTTTTAAACTCATTATATTTGCTTGAAACTTGTTACTTGGGGGTTTTTGGGGTCGCGGGTCAAAAATTTGGAGTCCAATTTTTAAAATTATAAATTTGTTATCTAATTTGTTTATAAAAAAATAATTTTTTTTTCTAAAAAAATTTAAAAATTATTTTTTTTTAATCTTTTAAAAGTTAAAGAAAAACCAAAACTTTTTTTCTTTGATAACTTTATTCTAAACTCAAAATTTAAAAAATTATAAGCTATTAGGTTTACTAATTCATAGTTTTGTTGTAAGGGGGATTGGTTCTGGGTTCTAAGTACCTTCTAGTACCAACTAGAAAGTCAATATTTGTATATAACATTTTTTGAAATTTTTGCGTTTTTTACGAGTTAAATGCAAAAAATCAAACTTTTATGGTGTTTTTTATGGTTTTTACTATGAAGCTGAACTATTCGACTATTTTTACTATGATTTTCGTAATTACGCACCAAAAAACATTATAAGACTTTATTTTTTTATAATTAGATGTCCTTTTAGGTGAGAGTATATTTTAACCACATTTTATGGAATTTCATGGTTTTTTGCATTTTTCTCGAAAACTATCAATTTTAGAAAAAAATGGTGAATACAAAAAATGTATATATATATATATATATATATTATACATAAATATACATAGATTTACTGTATACACCCATTTTTTTAAACACGCCAGCTAATTAATATGAATTGCTAATTTCGGTCAAATGCTGACAGTCCTAAGCCTGTACAAAGTGTGAAGGAAAAAGTGTGAGACAGGGAAACCCCTTTCTCAATCGTCTATACTTGAGGGAAAACCGCTGTATCGTCCCGCCTTTCTAGCAACTCCTGAAACCGACTGCAGAGTAGAAGGGGAAAGAAGGAACGGAGGAGTAATGGGGCCCTTTAACTTACCGCCTTCCGCAATTCGGAAAATTTTCGGTCCTCTTTTGACCGCCTTACGCAATTCGACCACGCCGGGTCACCCATCTTTTGAACGACTGTAGATTTCAAATGGAATTATAAATAAAGGTCAATAATACGGCGTTTGAAACTTTATCTTATTACCTAACTTTCTATAATAAATTTTTTTCATTTCATTAATAAAAAAAAGTTATGGCACTTCTTAAAAAAAGTTGAAAATTCGACTTTTAAAAAAGTGGCCCCAAGATGGTCACCATTCAAAAATTCACTAAAAAAGTTTTTAAAAAAATGTAAAAAACGTATTATTAATTTGTTTATTTAATAGTAATTGTTTTTCAGGATCACATAAACATATAACATATTTTTTTTGCACTTTGTCCTTTCGTCAAAAATGATACTTTTTGTGTATGTATTAGACAGGTAAAATTTTAAAAATAATTCTTTTTCATTATTATTCATCATAAAACTTAAAAATTGATCAAATTCACATTCACAGCGATAAATGTTGATAAATATAGCGAATAAACACATTTTCATAAAAAATCAAAAGTGACCACCTTGGGGCCAAAAAAGTGTCCACCTTAGGGCTAAGACACAATTTTTTAAACGTTAATGAAAAAATTTTTTAAAGCACAATATTAATTATATTCATTTGGAATATTATTGTACGATATATAAAGATAATTATAACGATTTTTACTAATTTAAAATAGTTAATTTCGATGATTTTAGCATCCTGAGAAAAAAAATTTTCGATCATTTAAAATCAGAAATTTTACGACGTTCACGTTACAAAGAGACTCATACGACTATTTACCTCAAAACTATACTAAAATCTTTGTCTTCTCAAATAATAACAATAACAAAAAACATTCGAAGATACTAACTAAAATACAAAAATTTTCTTAGGGTGACCACCTTAGGGCCCTGACCACCTTGGGGTCCTCTCCCCTATACATAACTAATAATAAATAAATACAAAAATTGAATAAAAAATTTTCATAATTAATAAAAATTAATAAATAAATAATATAATTATCGAATTTTAACTAAAAATTCGTCTGTCATACTGAATCCAACAATTAGAATTTTGAAAATTGGACTCCAAATTTTGGACCCGCGACCCCAAAAACCCCCGAGTAACAAGTTTCAAGCAAATTTAATGAGTTTGAAAAAAAATTGTCCGCCATATTGGATCCGCCATTTTGAATTTTGATAATTTAACTTCAGCTTCGTGATCAGCGACCCCTAAAACCTCCGAGTAACAAATTTTAAGCCGATTTAAACGCTTTTAATAATTTCGTACTTTCGAATCAAAATTTTGAATAAAATTTGAACTTCAAACTCTATTTTTGAGCCCTCCATTTTAATTTTTAATTTTCTCTATAGTCCTATCTTCTAGGTTATATATTGTTAAAAATTTATACTTTACTGTTATTAACATCTCTAATAGGAAGCAAAATGTTCATTAAATAAACACAACGAGATTTATGAAAACGAATAAAATGAATACCAAAATTATAACAAAAATGTATACCTTGGCAGCGGTTTTTATTTTCTTGTCATTTTAGGCCACGAAACCCTAAGATATAGGCGTTTTGCGCCTGCTTCTCTCAGTGTTTTTTATAGTTCTACAGACTGACAAGATTTCTATTTTTGTTTCGTTAAGGATTACTTTGGTAAAAACATATCATAGACATATGATTTCCTGTTCACAATAGGGGAACAGGAAATGTCTCAAACATCCACATCACAGGAATACTCCGGCATCTACCTGCACCATTTTCCACAACTTAGAAAACAGATTAAACCATATAGGATACGTCACAATGACGTCCTACAAACCTGCGTCCCGAAAGCATTAACATGATCAGACGTAATTTGCAATTTTTCCAGTTTGGATTTACTCAAACATTTACTTCTCGTAAACAAGCACAAGTAGGACCACTGCATCACTATGGTGTAAAGGGCAATAAATACCATCCATAAACCTACAGAACCGCCATCGCGTTAAGATGAGCAACCCTCGGCGGAGAAATTATTAATTATTATAATATTTTCTATAATAACTTTTTAGTAATTTTTTTATATCAATTTATTAAAAAATTATTATTATTAATTACACAGGCCTACAAATTTCAGACCCAGAAACGGGATATGTCATTTCCG
This sequence comes from Leptopilina myrica (nomen nudum), assembly GCA_032872475.1. NCBI lineage: Eukaryota > Metazoa > Arthropoda > Insecta > Hymenoptera > Figitidae > Leptopilina > Leptopilina myrica (nomen nudum). The sequence continues at coordinate 23,130,447 of CM065460.1, read as the reverse complement.
ATGTAATTTATCACCCTGAATCAAAAACTGACAGCGAAATTGCTCTATCACGTCAGGATTCTAAAGTATTCTAACCTAAAAGAGTGAAAAAGGCCATATTTGGCAACATTCGACCCTCAATAAAATCTACAATTTTTTTTATCATTGGAACAAATTTTAAAAGAAAGTACAATTAATCACCTTTTAAAATATTCTACACCCAATCCGATCCGACTTTTTTTCACTATGGTACAACAATTTAAAATTTTGGTTACACCACCTAAAAACTAAGAAAAGGAAAAATAGAATAATTGGAAAGTACTTTAACTTAAGCATCTGATTCTTAATATTTTGGGATCGTTGATAAGAAAACCGATGTTGGATTTTGAAATTCAAAATAGCGGATTTAATATGGCGGCTGTCAAAATAAAACAAGTTGTGAATTAAGATGTTCATTACATGAACATTTTGCTTCCTCTTTACGATAAGCAAAAAATTTGCTATAAAGTACATTTTTTCATTTTATTTAATTCTATTAATGCTACTAAAATATATTCTTTTTATACATCAATCGATTCGTCTTGATGAAATGAAGATTTTTAGTTTCTTTTTAAGTCAAGAGTAACAATTTATTATAAGGCAACATGATTTTTAAGAAGGAAATAAATTTCTAATAAAAGTGCGCATTTTTGGTTTTAATTATGTTTAATTCTATAAATTCAAATAAAATATATACTTTATATATACCAATCAATCCGTTTTAATGCAATGGATAAGATTATTGAAAAAAATGAGTAAAATCTTATTGTACTGGAATATAATTTTGATGAAAGAACTAAATTTTTGATAAAAAAAGGTAATTTTTTTGCATTAATTGTCATTACCTCTATAAACGCTCATACAATTTATACTTTATATATACCAATCGATTCGTCTTGATGCAAAGAAGAAGATTTTATTGTATATTAACTTCAATATTCAATTAAAAAAAATTTAAAAAAAAAGATATATTTACAGGTCCAGAAATAAACAAAGGGGTGATTCTGTATTATATTTTAAAAACAAAACCAACTATATGAAGATCCGTTGAAGAAAAATGTGTAAATGTTCAATAAAGAAAAGAAAACATTTAATTTTCTTTACTAAAACTAAATACCATATTTGATCTGCCATTTTAAATTTCGAAAATGTGACATCAGATTTGTAATATGCGACCTCAAAAACACCCAAGTGAAGAGTTTCAAGCGAATCCGTTAAATTTTTTAAAAATATGTCGCCATATTGCATACCCCATTTTGAATTTCGAAAATCTGACATCGGATTCGTAATTAGCGACTTAAAAAACCCCCAAGTAAAAAGTTTTAAGCGAATGCGATCAATTTTGCTTCCTCGTGAGGAAGCTTTGTAGTCGTTTAATTTACAAAATTTTTAAAAATCCTTTTGACAAATTTTCTTCAATATGGGACTATGTTATATAAGACCCTGAACAATTGTCCGGATGTATGTATGTGTGTGTGTGTGGATCCCGTTTTTTGTGAACACGATAACTCGAAGAGGTTTCAACGAATTCGGCTGAAAATTTCTAGGAATATTTATCATAAAAATATCTCGAAATGGATTGATGGACATTAAAAAATCTATTTAAAAAAATTTTTTTTTCACTTTTTTCAAAAAAAAAATTTTTTTTTAAATTTTTTTTAATTGAATATTGAAGTTAATATACAATAAAATCTTCTTCTTTGCATCAAGACGAATCGATTGGTATATATAAAGTATAAATTGTATGAGCGTTTATAGAGGTAATGACAATTAATGCAAAAAAATTACCTTTTTTTATCAAAAATTTAGTTCTTTCATCAAAATTATATTCCAGTACAATAAGATTTTACTCATTTTTTTCAATAATCTTATTCATTGCATTAAAACGGATTGATTGGTATATATAAAGTATATATTTTATTTGAATTTATAGAATTAAACATAATTAAAACCAAAAATGCGCACTTTTATTAGAAATTTATTTCCTTCTTAAAAATCATGTTGCCTTATAATAAATTGTTACTCTTGACTTAAAAAGAAACTAAAAATCTTCATTTCATCAAGACGAATCGATTGATGTATAAAAAGAATATATTTTAGTAGCATTAATAGAATTAAATAAAATGAAAAAATGTACTTTATAGCAAATTTTTTGCTTATCGTAAAGAGGAAGCAAAATGTTCATGTAATGAACATCTTAATTCACAACTTGTTTTATTTTGACAGCCGCCATATTAAATCCGCTATTTTGAATTTCAAAATCCAACATCGGTTTTCTTATCAACGATCCCAAAATATTAAGAATCAGATGCTTTAGTTAAAGTACTTTCCAATTATTCTATTTTTCCTTTTCTTAGTTTTTAGGTCGTGTAACCAAAATTTTAAATTGTTGTACCATAGTGAAAAAAAAGTCAGATCGGATTGGGTGCAGAATATTTTAAAAGGTGATTAATTGTACTTTCTTTTAAAATTTGTTCCAATGATAAAAAAAAATGTTTGTAGATTTTATTGAGAGTCGAATGTCCATGTTTCAAAACTCTTCCACGTAGAATAAGTGAATATTCACACATGAAATAAGTGAATTACATTTACTTATGAATAAGTGAATATTCAATTATGAGATAAGAGAATACTCAGAAATTAAGAAGTGAATGTAAATAAATAATCAAGATCAATATTATATAAAAAAAATATTTATTTTTTATCAACTATTTAACACTCTCTTCTCTTCTCATTATCAGTCTGAAACTTATAAACATATCAATTTTTCAACTTTTTTAACCCTTAAACCACACACTGGGTGTGCGACACCCGGGGATTTTTAAGTGTGTTTTCCAAGTTAGAATAGGATAATATCTTTTGGAAAAATTATCTTATATAGCTCAATACATCTATTTTGAAGGAGGTTAAAGGGTTCAGAATTCCCAAACGGTCCCCCTTCCTATAATTAACCGCAAGCAATGTCGCTTAACTTTGATGATCAACGAGAAACACTACAATGCCACTTAATAAATTGCCTTATACTCATAGAAAATTATTGGGTGATACTTATAAAGAGTTAGTTTATTGTGTTCTACTTTAACGTTTTGTTCACGATTTATCGTATTATATATGTATAAAAATACTTAGTTAATAAAAAGTTAGTTATTAGATTAATGTAAATATAATATTTAACTGAATATTTTATAACATTTTTATTAAATTTTAAATGACAATTTTTATAATTAAATAAAATAAAAAAATTCTAATGTATTAACTGAAATGATAAAAACATTGTTTTTAAACATTTAAAAGTAGATATAAATAATAAATTGTAATATAATGCGCAGATGGATTTTTTAAACTAAATATTTCACTTATTTATAAGTGCGGATTTCACTTATTGATAAGTGAAACCAAGTTCACACATAAAAAAGTTAATATTTCACTTAAGTACAAGTAGATTCTACTTATTAATAAGTGAGAAAAAGTTTCACACATGAAAAAAGTGAAAATTTCACTTATTTAGATTTAAAGAGTAAGTGTCTGATCCCACATGCGAGCGAATATTTTTGAGTTTTCGTTTCTAAGCGATATATAAAATAATAAAATTGTGTGTTGTGAATAAAAAATCTAAACATGTTTGTAAATAATATTCAAAGTCTGTTAAAAAATAAAGAAAAAAATGTACAGATAAACAGAATAATTGCCATTTTACTAAAATATCTTTTTTTATGCCCGGAAAAAAAGTACGTGAAATTTTCATTGACTCGGTACTTGACTTTTTGATACGACACAAAATACTGGAAAAAGTCTAGTACTTTTGCATGAGAGTTTCAAAAGTAGTCAATGAAAATTTCTAGTACCTTGCTTGAGAATTTCATTGACTTTCAAAAAAATGGTATATTTCTGTAAAATAAAAAATAGAATTTCCACTTGTTCACAGTTTTTCTGAAATTCACTCATTTATTCAGATATTTGGATAATTAATCACACAAACAAAGAACAATTATTATTGTATCACTTTTCGACGTTTATCAACACTTATAAACTAACCTATAACACACATTCATTCGCATATAACTTAAATATAAACACACACTTAACACTTAAAGGCACGTATCGAATTGTTCTTATATACCACATGGTGAAATTTTTCACGACTTGAGAGACATGCTATTTCACTGAAAACTGAGAATTACATAACATTCTGTTTTGTTAGAAACACAACATAAAAAATATTTTTTTGAAAGTCAATTCATGCAGACAAATATATATTAACACTATTTGTTTTTCATAAAATAATAGTATATTCACATTTGAAATAACCACAAATGGAAACAGACGAACAGCTGTCATTTACCTTGGATAGAAACGCACACTGCGCATGCTCTACAGAATTTTCAAGCGCAGTCAACTAATATTTCACGTACTTTATGAAAATGAACAAATTGATGTTCTTGGTCTTAAATGAAAGGAGATAAATTTTCTAAGAGTTTCCCTCAAACCATGGTTTTAATTATTAATTGTTTATATTTTTTTGTTTCTCAAATTAAACAATTTGAGGTAAAGCTAGTGGATCGGCGAGGAGTCGAAGGGGAGATGGAGTGAGAGAAGGTTTGAGTAAGGAGAAATTCAAGAAACGCGCTCTGGCTGAAGCGGTGACTGACAGTGTAGCGAAATTCAATGTAACAGTGGCGAAGCGAAGAGGAATAAAATCAAACGCGGAGCTGTTAGGATATGAACTCCCGTGGGGGTCCCGACTAAATGAGACTCGGAGTGGTGCCACTGCTTGCGGTTAGTACTCGGTTCGTCCCAGGCTTTCCTATAGAGCAGTGGCTTACGATGATGATGGGCAGGGCCGTGACGGCCGGACAGGTTTAATATTGACCGTCGAATTTAACTTGCCGAAGCAAGTGTGGTAAGACTTATAATCGGTACTCATACCAGAGTACAAACGGTACCATGGGGACCGGTCCGAGTCCCGGGGACTTGCCGAAAGGCTTGTTTCCTTCCGGTCATTGGGTTGGACTCGTGGGGGGCAGTGGTTATAGCTTACATCGCTTGAGGCTAGCGGCGTCATGAACAGATCGAAGCTTCGGCAACGGTCTTAGTACTAGCGCTTCGACATGTGAGTTGTGGTGCTAACTCTGGTGGTTACCTGCAGAGTGACCAGGGATTGGAAAGGTCCCGCCCTCCACCGAAGGGGCGTAAACGTTCTTACTCAACTTTGCAGGATCGGAAGATGGTCACATGTTGGCCATCGACGCTGAAGAGCGTGAATCTCTCTATGTTACGCTCGTAGGCGAGCCGTGTGGTTATACGCGTATGCGGAGGTGCTGCACGTATACTCTACCTAGGCGCTGTTAGGATACAAAAACCCGGGTAATCCACTGGCAAAGATGCATGCCTGGTTAAAGTCCGGTGGTTTGAACGCACAAGCTGTCTGTGAGGGGGCGAGAAGTGATGAGGAGGTGGAGGAAGGGGGGGATAAAACAGCCTGGATAGAGAAAATGCTAAAAATGGAGGAACAAACTAATAGAGGCATTGCAGCGCTAAGCAAAACAGTAGATAGTGGACTGGAAAGAGTAGGGGGGGGATCAATTGGATTGAAAAGGGTGAGGTAGAAATGGGAAGATGAAAAAGAACAAATTTGGGTGAAACTAAAAGAGATGAAAGAGGATCAGGTAGAGGCAAATTATAAAGTAAAAAAACAATTAAAGGAGTGGAAGGTAAGGGTGGAAAATTTAGAAAAGGAGATGGGTAAAATGAAAGGAGAAGGGGAAAAAGGGGGGAGAATTTGGCTTGGAAGTTGGGAAATGGAAATGGAGAGGAAAAGAAGGAGGAACAATCTTTTGATAAGAGGGTTAAAATCAGAGAATGAAGGTGGAAGAGAAAAGGTTGAGGGTTTATTGCGAGAAATGGGAGTAAAGGTAGAGGTAAAAAGGGTGAGAGGAGTAGGAGGAGAAGTGGAGGGTTGGTTGAGCTAGAGAGCGAGATTCAGAAAAAGAAGGTAATGAGGGTTAAGGGGAGATTGAAGGGGAGGAACGTTTGGTTTCAAGAAGACAGAACGTGTGAGAAAAGAAAGATTAACTGAAACATAAACAAGAAAGTGTAAGAGGAAAGGGCTAAAGGTAACGTCGTAAGAAGAGGGAGGAACTGTGTGTGGGATAATGAGGAGAGGTGGGGGGTAAATTGGGAGAATGGGGAGTTGGGTAGGGTGGAAAGGGATAATGATTTTGTGGCAATGGGGGAGGAGGGAAGAGAAGGAGAAGGAACAGGAGGAAGGGGGTTAAAAACAGGGTTTTGGAACATTTCTAGCGAGAGGAGGGTAAAAAAAGAGAAGAAGTCTCGAGATGGGAAAGGGGGAGGAGAAAGATGGTTGAATGAGGTGGAGAAAATGAGAGAAGAAAGAATGAAGTAGGGAACATCAAAGGTGGGGATTGAGTACTCTGTAAGATATATTTCTTTTTGACGAAGCCGAAAAGGGTATATGGAACTGGAAACGGAAAACTGGGGCTCTGGCGGATTATTAATTTGATAGTCTATTATTAAGTTAGTATAACTAGTGCAAGGTCTGCGTGCGTTGTAGTTGACTGAATTAAATTGATTTCGATTATGAGGAATGAAAAAAATAAACAAAATTTTTTTCAAAATTCTTGTAAATTGTTTACTTCGTGTAACAAAAAAAATATAAACAATTAATTAAAACAACGGTTTCTGGAAACTCTTAGAAAATTTATCTCCTTTCATTCAAGACCAAGAACATCAAAATTAGTTAAAATTTGTAGGCTTTAAACAATTTTGAACAGTAAAGTGTAAGAATTCTACTGTGTGACGCGTCCCGGGCACTAACACAGCGCTGGCACCGAAACGTGATCGCGCTTTCTAAAAAATTGCAATATCTCGAAAACTATTTGAGTCTCCATCGATTTCTTTTTTTTAAATGAAAGGTGAAATTATAAGAAATATTTTATTAATTGACAAGAAAACTCAAAAATCGGTGTTGCTCGGACAAAACAGTGTCAAAAATAATTTTTTTGACTTTTTTGGGCAAAAAAATTTTTTGTTGTTATGTGATAGTCAGAAGAAACATGATTTCAAATATAAGCCTTCCAAATTTTATTAAATTTCATCAAAAACTTTCGAAAATATTAAGATTTAAAAAAATTATATCAAAAAAATTCAAAATGGCGTAACTTCAACAAATTTCAAAATTTTCAAAAAAATGTTGGCATACTAGTTTCTAGTATCTAATACTAAAATTTCACCAAATTACAGCCTAATCCAAAGACCCCATGCAAATCGCATATTTTCTGACGTAATCTTACCCAATTATATTTTTTCTTATTGTTTATTGCTTATTTATAACAATTGTGAACTCATGTACTAAGATGACCACGGTTATATCAAAGTTTTATTATTAAATGTTAAAGAAAAACTAAACTAATTAATCATTTTCATTGTAAATGGTTTTTGTTATTATATATTATAAATTTTACTAATGTTACATAAATTGCAGTCTTTATTTGTTTAAATAAATAATTGTTGTTAATTAATAAATCTTGAGTCAAAATACATAGAAATTTGCAGTTTTTTTACTTTCTTTGCAATTAACTAACACGGGCCACATAAAATGAAATTAAGTTATGGTTTTGACAATTCAAAAATTATTTAAACCAATTATTGTTGTTATTTACTAACTTCTGACACAAAGCACCTAAAAACATGCCGTTTCTTTATAATTTTGCATTTAACTAATCTGAAAAGTATGGAATGAAAATATTTTATGATTTAAACAGTTCATAAATTGTTTAAACAAATAGTTGTTATTGTTTATTAACATTGGATACAAACAACCTAGAAACTTGCAGTTTTTTTTAATTTTACAATTATAACTACTACTCTGATTAGATAATTACAAGATAAGAAAATGCTGAATCTTTCTAGATGCTATGTGTCAAGAGTTAGTAAATAACAACAATTATTTATTTAAACATTTGCTTAGAAATTTATTTAGAAACTTCAAGTTTCTAAAGTATGTGTATCAAAAATTAATAAATAACAAGAATTATTTGTTGAAACAATTTCTGAATTGTTAAAACCATAAATTATCTTTATTAAATTTCGTTTGTATTAATTAATAGCAAAATTAGAAACAAACTGCAATTTTTTTGGGTAGTTTGTGTCAATATTTATTAATTAACAACAATTATTTGTTAAAATAACTATCAAAATGTATTAAAAACCGTTATACCTTGATGAGTTAATTATTAACAATAATAAATTATTTAAACAAATAATGATTATTATTGCTATGAATGAATTGTAAAATAATTTGTTTTCAATAGTTATATTCAATTTTAAGACTTTATATTATAATCTTAATATTTTTTGAGAAATGGGAAGCCCAGGTGGGGCCCAGGTGGCTCCTACTTTTTAACTAGGCTTACTTGGGCAGATTTTCACACGGGTTGAGAAGATTTTAAGTACGAGGTACGGCTTATGATAAAATCTCGTGTAAGGTATTTTTTCTAAAAACACGACTCCCAGGCAGAAAAGTTGGACGTCTGCCAGCACTAACGACCGGCATGGTACCGAACCGGTTGTAAAGTCGGACTTATGCCGGTACCAGCAAAAAGGTACCGGACCGGATATGAAATAAATACCGGCCAGGTGGTAAATGTGTATTTGCACCGGTACTGGTAGTGTCTACCGGGCCGGTTAATTAAAAATATCTGGCCCAGCATCGGCCCGGTACTATAATTTACTTCTGTTCTTATACCGCCGAAGGAGATTCTCCGGTGATAATATTTTTTCCGGCCCAGCACCGGCATATCACCGGCCCGATACTATAGTATACTTCTATTTTTATACCGCCGAAAGAGATTTGCCGGTAAAAATATATTTACCTGCCCGGTACGGTAATTTCGCTCTGTTTTATACCGCCGAAGGAGATTTGCCAAAGAAAATATTTTTACCGGACCAGCACCAGCGTATCACCGGCCCGGCACTGTAATTTCGCTCTTCTTTATACCGCCGAAGGAGATTTGCCTGTAAAAATATATGTTACACTTTATAAGACCGTTTAGCGTTTACGTACCATGAGCAGGTTTAGGTCAGTGGATGTGGCAGTGCGCTTGGAGTCTCAGGGTCCAGAGTTCAAATCCCCGTAACATCAGATTTTCTCTTTCAGATTTTCAATAATTATTATTGTTATGTTACAGCATTTTCTTAATTGTTTATGATTTGATATTATTAATTGTTTTTTAAAGATGTTAACTTAGAAAAGTGTGAACTAATTATAATTAAAACCGGTACCTGGCCAATATATCGCCGGCACTTACAACACTGATTCACTCCACCATTACAAAAAAATGTTCTATCTGCTAAATTCCTTTTTAGCTAAAAAAACAATTTTTTCAGTACTGGGCCAGTACCTAGCCAGTAGTAAACCGAAACTAAATGCCTAGAAATATTAACCGGGCCAGTATCGCCCCAGTGAATTATACGGTACCGGCCCGGTACGTATGCCGGATACCTGCCGTAGTTATGATCCGGCAATTTACTGGTACCAAGCCAGTGAAAATGACGGTCTTATGCCGGTACCGCCCCGGAACTCAAAATTTTTTTAGAACGGTAAAAACCTAGGAATTTATTCTCCAAATCCAAGTTAATTTATATAATTTGAAAGCTTATGATTTCTACTAACAAAATAAAAAAGAGTTTTTGATTTATCTGTTTTAGTTTTACTTAGGGAAAATTTTTAATACACATATGCCAAATTTCAAAATCACAATTTTCTAGGGTAAATCCGCTCACCCCTCGGGGTAAACCCGATCACTTTATTTTTTTAAGAATTTAAGGTAATCCCGACAGTTTTATTTTATATATATTAAATTTCTCCTTATTTCCGTCTTCAGTATGATTTATTAATGATAAATTATGAGTTCTATAAACAATAAATATTGGTTTATTAAATAGTAAGTATAGGTTTCATGATTTGCAACTGTGAATTTAAATAATATTTTATTAAGAGAAAATTAAAATGTAGATACAATTCTGAATGTAGCAAGTTATAGATTTTATTATTGATAAAATATAACAAATGAAATTAAAAATTTTAAATTTAAAAATAAACAATGATAAAACGTGAACTGAACGAAGACAACAAACTAGATTTATGTCTTTTTGTAGCCGAAAAAAGGGACATATTTTGATTATTTGTTAGCGTTGTTTGTTATAACCGTTATAACCTAATAATCACTAATAATGACAAGAAATATTGATAGTTCGGCGCCATCTATTAGAAAAAATCGCCACAAATCGCGACATTCAAACTGTTAAATATTTAACTAATTACCCAATAATTTAATAACATTGTTAAGAAATGAATATTATTTATCTTTTAATAAATATTTTTAATATTAAAAATGTTAACATCGACAAAAAAACGCAAATACTGTTAATACTGATTCGGCTTCCTACACAAATTTAATAAGTGAGCGGCTTTACCCCGACTTCATGTAAGCGACTTTACCCCAAATGTGTTTCTCACCTTTCAGAATAAAAAATAAATCTTTTAGAAATCAAACAAAACTACATGTGGGGCGTTCCACGCGAAATCGGACAGTATTTGACTTTTGCATCTCAGATTTTTTTCAAATATTTTTTTTAATTCTCATTAAAATAAGCTACCATGATTTTTATCAAATTTTTTCATCATTTTGGTTTATATATAAATTTCTACAGAATTAAACTCAACATTTGTAAATTCTACACATAAAATGAAACTTAATAAACCCTACACAAGTCAATTCTACACATTATTTGAAAATTAAACTCCACACGAAGCCACTGTGCACATGTGTCATTTGTCGTTTTGAAACCTTTCTATTTTGTCTCCTTCGTAACTCGTTTTTCTTAAAACTATGTTTTTTAAGTCGGTGAAGACTATTTCTCAAAAACCGCTGAACCGATTTAGCTCTAATTTATACTCAAGGGGCGTTCCATAGCTAGAACAACTTTTGAACCACATATTTTGTTTATACTTGGTTAATTTGTTGTGTTTAGGGTGCTTATGAAATACACTCAAGGATTTTGCAAAATTTTAATTATTTTGCAAGATATTATTAATTAAACTTTTTGGTCACTTTTATCAGGAATTTTTATCTTGTAAAATATTGGTCCTAGAAAAAAATGTTTTAAATAAAAATTGAAGAGAATGTACTGCATTTTAATAATATTTTATTTAAAAATAATTTTTTAAACTTTTCGACAAATTTGTTTAAACAATTATTTTTTTAAATTATTTTTTTCATGAAGGGAAAAACCAAATTTCATAAAAAAATATTTTTCTTAAAGCTTGGAATGTCCTTATCACAATTTGTAAAGATGTGTTTTTTGATAATTTCGAGAAATTAATTTTTGAATTTTTCGTTTCTCGGCTCGGGCCTTATAGCTTGCCTGGCAGCGGTCGCAAGCAGTTCAAACTTCCTCCTATGAAAAAGTCAAAAATTAATTTCTCGAAATTATCAAAAAACACATCTTCACAAATTGCGGAACGCCCCTCAAGCTTAAAAACTAATTTTTTCTGTCCTTGATCGTGCATTTTTAAATAAAATTATAAATGTAATTAGCAATTAAAGACGATTATTTTTTCATAAAAATGGACTTTTTCTTTTATTTGGCTGCCATTTTATCAAAAAGTAATATTTTTTAACTGCAACGATCAAAGGCTACACTTTTTCATACACTAAAGAATGTATTTAACTTTCTGATCTCCGATGATTCTATCAATTGTTATCTTGTTTACCGTGGACACTTTTTTCAAGGATCTTTGGGAGATAAGCTATAGAGGCCAAAACAATAATATTTTTACAAATGTATAGTTATTTTCGTATCAAGGGCACACAATAGGTTATTGCGACGATGGCGAAATTGTATCCCGAGGTCCCTTCATTTCGCCAGAGTCGTAATCACCTTTGTGCCCATGTTGCGAACATAATTTTTTGTCTAAACTGCACGGAAAGTGTATCATTGAGGGCACGAGCAGTGAATTCTTTTTAATGATTTAACGATTTACCTAATCTTGCCCTCGCTACAATTATTTTTTGCGTCCGCTATTTTACGTGAAAAAATAAAGTAACGCAAAATTTTTTTTACTTGATGACCGTTAAAACGAAAGAAGCGGGCGAAAAATGTTTTGCGCTCGCTCGGAGGATGGTAAGCGGGCGGAAAAAATTTTGTGCCCGCTTCCCCTACCCCTAGGTGGTAATGAATTACTTTGCGCCCGCTCTAAGTGCCCGAAACGACATACTTTCCGTGCAGGTAGGACAAAACTATTTTTTTTAAATTATTATATGATAGTATCACTCGATTGTTTTAAATATTAAACATTGAATTCAACGATCAATTCCGAGTCAGGTATAAAAAATAAAACAACAATAGTTGTTTGACGTTTCGACAGCGCGGCTGCCCTCTTCAGAAACTAAAATTTATTTAACAAAAAAAATAATAAAAATTAAAAAACATTCTTAAAAAATAATATTAATTAAAAAGTTATTTTTAAACAATTTTTTTACCGAAAATTAAACAAAATTTAAAAACGTTCCGAAAGAACGTCTTATTTGTGGCGATTACAATTGGACACTGGCGAATAAAATGTGTATAGTTTTTGAAATATAGGTAACTGACTAACTGAGGTAACTCAGAACAGATTAAGAATATTTCATTTCATGTATAAAGTGATTATAGCAAACACTAAGATTTTGTACATCTTCCTTTTTATTAACCGGATTTTTTTGTAAATTAATGTGTATCATTTCTGATATTAAACGTTAATTGTAGTTTGCTTCTTTGTCTAATATAAGAAAATTGTTCCAATCAAATTTGTGTCTAAAAAAATCATTGCGAGTAGCAATTGCATTAGAAATTGAATTTTTATGTTCTTTAATACGAACACCTACCATTCTTTTTGATTGACCCACATACATGCAGGACAATTTTCACAATTAATTTTATAAACAGTATTAGTGTTTTCAGTTTTTACATTTTTATCCTTGCCTTTTTAAACAAAATTATGATTCATGTTTTCATTTTTGCAAGGAATTGATAAAATAGCATAATTATTTAGAATTGAGGCAGTTTTTTCAAAGAGGTTCCGGAACATGGGGTAGGAGAACTTTTGGTGACTTAAAAATATGACGTTTTTGTGAATAGAATATTGAGAATTAGATTCTATAAAAGAATCTAATTCTTTCATTATATGCTTGTTTATAAATTCTAATAGATAATTATTTTTTAATAAAATTTATTTTACATACTCTATATTTTTTGAGTGAAATTGCTTGTCAGAGAGTTTTATAGCTCTATCGATTAAGTTAAAAACAATAGCAATTTTTTGAGCCATAGGATGTTTAAAATGGTATTAATGGTTCGTCCAGAAAATGTAGGTTTTTTATACCAATCAGTAATGAGCCGATTTCTTTCGTTAATAATACTAAGAACATCCAAAAAATTAATAATATTATTGTTTTGTATTTCAAAAGTAAACTGTAATCTTTCGTCATAGTTGTTAAAAATATTAATCATTTCGTCAATTTTAGCTTTATGTATGCAAGTAGTTATATCATCGACGTATCTATAGAAAAAAGTTGTTCAAAAGATAATTGAGCATTACAATGAGTCTCAAGATCTTCCATGACAATATCAGCAAAAAGACCAGAAATTGATGATCCCATGGGCGTACCATAAATTTTCTAGTTGTATTTATCATTAAATTTAAAAAGGTATTATCGAAAAGAAATTGACATATGATAAGTACCATAAAAGAGGCTAATTTCGCTCAATTTTCCAATTCTTTTTTAAATAACTTCGGGAAACAATGAAAATAAATATTGGCACTGAAAATACATAATCTCTAACCCTTTCTTTTTCTTATTACTGCATAAAGAAATTAAAATATGTAACATAAAATTATTTATAAGCCGTTTTGTTGTGGGCGACTTTACCTTCAAATAAGGGCAAATTCACTTACAATTATTATTCTGGCAAAATATATAATAATCTGCCAAAATAAAACTAAATATTCTTTAGAATCAGTAAAGAAAAAAATTAAAAACAATGTCCAAAGATATTGAAGATATTGGTGGAGAAAATTTTTCCCAATCGTAGCAAAATAAATTTTAAATTAAAATTTACTATTTATATTAACCAAAACAATTGTAAATCTTAAATATTTCCGTCTAAAAAATATGTTAATCGAATTTAAAAATATATATATATCTGTAGAGCGAATTTACCCTACATGAGCGAAATTAGCCTCTCTTACGGTAATTTTAAGATATTGTTCTATAACGTTTCATGATAGAATCACGTACATGTCCAGAACTAACATTAGTAAACAAAGATGAAACGTCAAGCCTAATTAAAATATGGTCATCGGGAATAATAAAATGTTTAATTTTTTTAATAAAATCCAAACCGTTTCGTACATAAGATTTTGGTTTCAGAATAGATTTATCAAGTGTTTCGAACAATTGTTTGCGTTAAAAGGACGTTAGAGAACCAATAGTTGACGCGACAGGTCTTGAAAGATTATCCTTTTTGTAGATTTTCGGTAATCCGTTAATCTGTGAGAGAGTTGTGTTAGTTAAGGTCAATTCGATATCATTATATTTTCTGTTTAAAAGTTCATTGTTATTTAAATGTTTTAAAATATTAGAAGTATTAGTTCTTAATTATTGTATTGGAATTCTATTAATAATTTTATGTTTTTTTATCTTATAGTAAAGTTTCATGTTTTTTGTATATTCCAATGTATCCAACGCAACTGTGACATTTCCCTTGTCCGCAGTAGTAAAAATAATATTTTTGTGTTCTTTAACAAATAACTTTGTGTCATTTAGCATTTTAGCGAAAATTCTATCATTGACATTAATGTGACGTGATTTTTTAAGATTACAATCATAGTTTCGAAAATTAATAATCAATTTGTTTCTTATGTTATTTGAAATGTCATCATTTAAATTATAACAACTAATAAAATTTTCTATTGATTTAATGTAGTCAATTTTTGTGTTCAGATTGTAAATGTTTAAATTATTACCATACATAAAATCATTACCCAAGAAAATGACGTTTGAGACATTTTCAGGAATTTTAAAATTAGAGAGATTCATAAACCAATTTGGTTGTGTGTTGAAAGGATTATTTATATTTATGTTAGGGTTACGGTTGTTTATTAAATTTTTAAATTTGTTTGTCAGATCGGTTTCTACAATTACTCGTAAAAGAAGCATGTTGTAAATTGTGTGTATTGTAGATAAACTTAGAAGTGTTAGAAAAATTATCATTAATGACAGATTTCAAATGATTGATCTTTTTAGATAAATAATAAGTGTGAATACATGGTCATATTAGTAAAATTATTATATGATATTATCACTCGGTTGTTTTAAATATTAAACATTGAATTCAACGATCAACTCCGAGTCAGGTGTAAAAAATAAAACAACAATAGTTGTTTGACGTTTCGACAGCGCGGCTGCCCTCTTCAGAAACTAAAATTTATTTAACAAAAGAAAAAATTAATAAAAATTTAAATACATTTTTAAAAAATAATATTAATTATGAACTTATGTTTAAACAATTTTTATGTGTTATGTGGGTCAATTAAAAAAGAAGGGTAGGTGTCCGTATTAAGGAACATAAAAATTCAACTTCTAATGTAATTGCTACTCACAATGATTTTTTTAGACACAAATTTGATTAGAACAATTTTCTTATATTAGACAAAGAAGCAAACTACAATTAACGTTTAATATCAGAAATGATACACATTAATTTACAAAAAAATCCGGTTAATAAAAAGAAAGATGTACAAAATCTTAGTGTTTGCTATAATCACTTTATAAATGAAATGAAATATTCTTAATCTATTCTGAGTTACCTCAGTTAGTCAGTTACCTATATTTCGAAAACTATACACATTTTATTCGCCAGTGTCCAATTGTAATCGCCACAAATAAGACGTTCTTTTGGAACGTTTTTAAATTTTGTTTAATTTTCGGTAAAAAAATTGTTTAAAAATAACTTTTTAATTAATATTATTTTTTAAGAATGTATTTTAATTTTTATTATTTTTTTTTGTTAAATAAATTTTAGTTTCTAAAGAGCGCATCTGCGCTGTCGAAACGTCAAACAACTATTGTTGTTTTATTTTTTATACCTGACTCGAAATTGATCGTTGAATTCAATGTTTAATATTTTTTTAAACTTTTAAAAATGTAACACATTATAGGAAAACTTTTGCTTAAATAATTAAATATTCCATTTATAAAAAACAAAATCCATCATTTTACCGACTGCCTGACTGTATATAACCTCTCAACGAATTTAATTGTTTATTTAAATTTTAATTGGTTCAGTGTTTTTAAAGTAATTTTAAGAATGATTGTGAAAATTAAAAACTTTTTTTGTAATACTTTTTTTTGTTCTAGAATATTGCTTTCAAATCTGCTATACAATTGTGCCTTGAAATATTGCTTGAATGAATTTTTGTGTTCTTTCTCATATTTGTTTTTAAAATTTCTTAAATGTCCAAAAATGATAAATTTTTTAATTTCACAAATATAACTCTTCCCATAGAAACTTCCTGGTAAGTCCTGGAAGTTTCCAAAAATTATTCAAAATTTCTTTAGTAAAAATATTATTAGAAAAGATTTTAAAAATGTAAATTTTCTAAACTTTGCATTGCTTTAAAATAAAAAAGTGGGTTTAATTTAAAAAATTATCTTTAAAACTACAGCACACACACACATACATTTATATATATATATATATATATTAACTAATCCTGTAAAGTCACTTGGTGATTTGGTTGAGCGCATAAAGCGCTATGCCAGCAGCTCACTTAGAGGGTTATGCTTTAAGACTTTGGGTTCGAGTCCGGGTGACCCTCATGTGTGCTAAACTTTTAAAGATAACCTCTTTAAATTAAACCCACTTTTTTATTTTATAACAATGCAAAGTTTGGATAATTAAAATTTTTTAAATCATTTCAAATAATATTTTTACTAAAAAAAATTTTGAATAATTTTAGGAAACTTTCCGCAGTTACCAGGAAGTTTCTATGGAAAGCTCCCCGGAAGTTACCAGGAAGTCTCCATGAGAAGCTTTTAATCTGCGGACATTGTTGCATATCCTGGAAATTTCCAGAAAGTTACGACGGGAAACTTCCTGGAAGTTTCATGGAAATTCTTGTGCTATTTGGAGAGTGACATTCGCGAAATTAAAAAATTTATCATTTATGGACATTTTAAAAATTTTAAGAACAAATATTAGAAAGAACACAAAAATTCATTCCAGCAATATTTCAAGGCACAATTTCAGGAGTCAGGTGAACATCTTCTTCAGGGAATTTTTGTTTCTATCAAATAATCATAGCTATAGACTAACCCTATAATGCACCCGGGTGACGGTATGAAATAAATATTTATTTGCTTTAATAAAATCATTTCTTTAACTAACTAAATCTTGATTTGTATCAAATATTCAATTATTTATCACAATTAATTCTTTCGATTAATACTAATATTTCTTTAATTGAATCAAATAATTAATTTTTTTTGCTTAGGGAATTTGGGAAATCTGCATACAGATACCTTGGATTCCGCATTCCAAGGTTGTGTGGGGTTAGAAAAATAAAAGAATATAAAATAAAGACAAATTATAAAATTGTTTAGCAAGCTAGCGACCTACTGCCAGCCCCGACCCACTAAAACCCGTAACTCTTCTTTTGAAGTCCTTCGCACACCCTCGGAACTGTCGCAAGACTTTAGCTTTCGAGGGTGGCGCTTCAACTCAGTCGCTGGTGCAATGTTAAAGAGTAAAGGAACAAATGTTAAAAAATAAAATTGTAGACAGACATAAAAAACAGAAATGAATCAACTAAACATATATATAAAGATTAAAAATAAAATTGTAAAAGAACAAATTAAATAAAAACACAAATAAGTCAAATAAAAAATAAATAAACAAATATATAAGTCAGAAGAATAAAAAAGTAAAAGGACAGTATAGAAAAGCGTTGAGAATCGTAGATTTGAACTTCGTCGGTACTTGGCGCCGTTGCGCCATTTTGAATCGATAATGCAAGTATCGACCGTTTAATCATTAAAGCAAGCATTAAAGCATTCCAGCAATATTTCAAGGCACAATTTCAGGAGTCAGGTGAACATCTTCTTCAGGGAATTTTTGTTTCTATCAAATAATCATAGCTATAGACTAACCCTATAATGCACCCGGGTGACGGTATGAAATAAATATTTATTTGCTTTAATAAAATCATTTCTTTAACTAACTAAATCTTGATTTGTATCAAATATTCAATTATTTATCACAATTAATTCTTTCGATTAATACTAATATTTCTTTAATTGAATCAAATAATTAATTTTTTTTGCTTAGGGAATTTGGGAAATCTGCATACAGATACCTTGGATTCCGCATTCCAAGGTTGTGTGGGGTTAGAAAAATAAAAGAATATAAAATAAAGACAAATTATAAAATTGTTTAGCAAGCTAGCGACCTACTGCCAGCCCCGACCCACTAAAACCCGTAACTCTTCTTTTGAAGTCCTTCGCACACCCTCGGAACTGTCGCAAGACTTTAGCTTTCGAGGGTGGCGCTTCAACTCAGTCGCTGGTGCAATGTTAAAGAGTAAAGGAACAAATGTTAAAAAATAAAATTGTAGACAGACATAAAAAACAGAAATGAATCAACTAAACATATATATAAAGATTAAAAATAAAATTGTAAAAGAACAAATTAAATAAAAACACAAATAAGTCAAATAAAAAATAAATAAACAAATATATAAGTCAGAAGAATAAAAAAGTAAAAGGACAGTATAGAAAAGCGTTGAGAATCGTAGATTTGAACTTCGTCGGTACTTGGCGCCGTTGCGCCATTTTGAATCGATAATGCAAGTATCGACCGTTTAATCATTAAAGATAGTAGTAATAATGAAATCTTTTATTTTATTAATTAGCAATTAATTGCGGGGTTAACTGTCAAGTGAAATTTGCAGTGCGGTGGAACTTGCTAGTTGACTAGGGAGTTTGTGTGATTTTGCACAGTCCTCGATTACATGCTTGGCCAACCGAAAATTTGACAGATTTTGTAGCCATGCTTAAAATCATATACGTCAAAGAAAAGGTGCGTGTTTTCGCGTGGTTCTGTGGGAAAATACAGATTCTCGTTTCGCGTTACAATAAATTGCTGTGCGTTTGTTGTGACTCAGAAGCACGAAAAATTTTCTTTTGGCTTTATATATATATTTTTTTTAGAAAATACCTGGTACTTAAAATTTTTTAGAGTATATATATATATATATATATATATCTGTGTAAATAAAAATGTTAATGGTAAAATATATTTTTCTAAATCCCGTAATAGATGTCAGACCAAATCTCACTGACAGGATCAGCCTCCGATCTGGCTCGAGGTCTTCTCGTGGATTATGAGGACGGACTGAGTAGTCAGTCGGATCTCCAAGATGATCCACTGAGGAAATTAGAGAAAGAAGAACCAGAGAGCGAAAAAGAGAAAACAAAAAGCGTCAAAGAGGATACTAAAAATAAAGAGGAAACTAAGAATAAAGAGGAAAATAAGAATAAAATGGAAACTAAGAGAAATAAAGATAGGACTAAGAGCAAAGTAGATAAAATTCAAGAGAAGAAAGAAACTACAAAAAAGGTTAAAGAGGACACCAATAGAGACAAAACCGGAAGTAAGAATTAATACTATATTTTTTTAAAATATTCAAATTATCATAAAAATGTACACGTTATTAAACTCTTCTTTGAGACGTAAAATAAATATACTTGTATTGCAAAATTTAGATGTAAATTAAATTGAGATTAGAAGTTCAATTTTTATTAAAATTTAATTAAGAAGTGTAGAAATTTAGATGGTCAGGCCTGACATGTAAATAATTAGAGAAAGAGTTAAAAACCAGGTATTAATTTAGAATAATGTAAATAATAAATTTTTTTCAGCAATACCAAAGGAGAAAAACAGGCAAATGCCTAAGATCATTAATAACCAATTGATCCAGACATCACAATTGAGTGCTATTCAAAACGAATACGTTCAGTTGTGTAATCTGCAGGAAAATAGTTTGGTCAGATTATTTAAAATCCGATTTACGCACTAATGACTTGCTAGATGTAATTGATCAAAATCTTACAGGTCCAGAAAATCTTTCAGCATCTAATAAGTTAAAAAGAGAAAGCATAATTAGAGATATAATTATTAATCATTTAGACGAGTATTATCATAAAAGAATTTTAAATGAAACAAATCCTAGAGAAATTTTAAAGAAGTTAAGAGGATAGAAAAAAAGTGAGGTAAACGTGACTCACACTTCTGTAAGATCACGGTTATATCAGCTTAAAATGAGGAAAGATGAAAAAGTAGGCGATTTCTGTGAACGCTTTGACTCAATTATTAGAAAATACAAATCCTGTGGAGATACTGTTCCTCTCACAGAACAGGAGAAAAGATCGTCCTTTTATCAGGCAGTATCCTCCATAATTCCTGAATTACGAAATGCTGACTTTATACAAAGACAGACTTTTTCAAAAGAAATTACCTTAGAGGAAATAAAATCATTTATTTTACAGTTAGAGGCAGAAAAGAAATCGGAGAAAAGGGAAGAGATTAGAGTGCAGAGACAAAATGCCATCGGTGCAACGGCACCGGGCGAAAGATTGTCACCTTCAGTAAAGTGGGCAGTGGTTTTGCTACTTCTGCCAAGCAGTAAAATACCACAAAGGTGACGAATGCCCAAGTCAACGGCGGCCAGGAAATCAAGATAGAGGTAATTTCAATAAGAGTAATGATTTCAATAAAAATAAGAAAATAGTATACAAATATGTATACAAGAAAGAGAAAATCGAAAGTGACAACGAAAAAGAAGAACTCAATTGGAATGGTTTAGAGGAAACAAAGGAAAATGATTTAGAACAAAAAGAGGGAACGACCTTAGAGCCTAAAAAAAGAGGAAGACCGAAAAAAAGATTAGATAATAAAAAAAACTAGAGGAAACGAAAGTAACTAAAGAAGGTTGCGTAACTAGAAGTAAGAGAAAAGAAAACTAGTGTCGCAAGATGAATCTGAGAAAGCTTACACTGGAAAACCCATAGAAGATACGATTTATGCCAGGTTTGCAAATTGTTCGTCTCCTTTTGAAAACAAAGATGAAAATGATGCTCACCTCAGGCATTGTCTCTTAGCATCTTTGAATAAAGATCCTATAAATTATGAAGAGGCAATAAGCACCAAAGAGAAGGAGTATTGGAAATACGCAATAAGAGAAGAGATCGATTCTCTGAACGCTAATAAAGTGTGGGTGTTAATTGATCGACCGAAAACCATGCATGATGGTAAAAGAGCAAATATAATTGACTCAAAATGGGTCTTTAAGAGAAAATTAAAGGCTGATGGATCAACTCGAAACAAATCTCGATTGGTGATTAGAGGTTTTGAAGACAAAAATTTTTACGACCTGAAAGACACATATGCTCCAGTGTCCAGATTGTCAGTCGTAAGATCGCTATTGTCAATAATTAATAAGTACGATCTACATGCATGTCAATTAGTTGTAAAGACAGCATTTTAAACGGTTTGTTAGAGGAAGAAATTTATATGGAAATTCCAGACTGATTAGAGGTAGATTCAAAGATTAGAGCGACGAAAGTGTGCAAATTAGAGAGAGAGCACTTTATGGATTAAAAATAAGTCCAAAAAAGTGAAACAAAATATTTTCTGAAGAAATGAAGAAACTTGGATTAGAGAACGATCTACATGAGCTATGTCTTTTTACATGGAGAAGAACAGGCAAGATAGCTGTTGTATTAATCTACGTAGATGACATGATTTAGAGAAATTAGAAGAAATTAAACGATGTCTCAGTAACGCTTTTGAATTAAAAGATCTTGGTAAACCAAGAAATTTTCTTGGAATAACAATAGAGAGAAATAGAGAGAATAAGAAAATGATAATTCACCAAGCAAATTATATAGAAAGCGTCCTAGAGAAATTTAATATGAAAGATTGTAAGCCGCAAAGTACACCGATGGTCACCAGACAAGTCAGCAATAGGAATAAAAGAATCAAACTAGAGGAATTTGAAAATAAGAGTGAAACTAAAAAAATACCATATAGAGAAGCCATTGGAAGTTTGATGTACTTATCAAACGCGACACGGCCTGACATCACCTTCGCAGTAAATTATTTGGCAAGAAAACAGTTAGAGCCAACTAAGGAAGACTAGGTTGATGTCAAAAGAGTGTTTAGATATTTAAGAGGTACCACCAATATCGGCTTAAAATATAAAGCTGAAACCGATGAGTTAGAAGGATTAACAGACGCAAGCTTTAGAGACCCATGGAGATTTCATTAAACAATGTGTTGATGAAAGAAAAGTCAACGTTAGATCGATTAACACTAAACAGAATATCGCTGATATTATGACAAAACCGTTAACTTTAGAAGCACACTGATATTTAAGAGATAAAATGTTAAACTAAAGAGTGTAAAATACATATGTTTATAAATAATATTACTATTTATATCTAAGTGTTTGTAATTAATCTTACTCTCAATATGTTTACAGACAGGCGAGGAAACTAGATTGGAAGAAGAGCTTTCTACAGAGGACCGATTTTAAGAGAAACAGAGTTCAAACCGTTTAGAAGTTATTTTATTTCATTTTCTTCGACTAATAAATATTATTATAATTAATAGTTTTATAAAACGATCTCTTCCGAGTAGATCGACAAAGGGAGGGATTGTTGAGAATCGTAGATTTGAACTTCGTCGATACTTGGCGCCGTTGCGCCATTTTGAATCGATAATGCAAGTATCGATCGTTGTCCATACTAGACAAAGTAGACGCGCAGCGCACTTCACTTTATTAACGACTTCCCGTGTGTTTTGTCACGTTTCGTGTGTGTTCACCGCAATTTCTGTGTAAAGACTAATTTATGTTTATAAGAGACTGTTTAGAACTTTGAGATATTAAACAAATAATGAAGTTTTCTTAGAGTGTAAAACTGTGTCCTTCCTTTGAAACCTTTCTCACAAAAAGCACCAAAAAATAATAAAAATTCAAATTTGGCACCATCGACTCTACTTTCTGAGAGACTCAAGTTAGAAAGTATTAAGGTCATGTTATTTAGTGGGAAGTTTTTCCATAGTAAAGTAAATGGGGCACGTGACCACTGAATAACATAACTTTAAGCACTTAATTTTTACAATTGAGGAGCCGGAAAGAAGAACTCGCCGAGCGCGGGAACGTAATCTCTAATATCAGTCGGGGAGCAGTGAGGGCCTCTGGGCCTGTCACTGCTAGCCGACTGGTATTAACGCATGCGTTGGAGCGCTCGGCGAGTTCTTCTTCCCGACTCCTTAATTGTATTAACCCATTTAGTCCCAAATGTCCGTATTTCTTAGCATAAGTTCGAGCTTTCAGTTATACGAGCTACGATTTTCAAAAAAATCGGGAGACAGGTTTTTTTAATGGTTTGAGTGTCCTCTTTCAGAATCTGAAAAAAATTTCAAATTCAAATTTATAGTAAAATGTTATAATTGTTTAAACAAAAAAATGCCGTTTTTAAAGTGTTTTTTTCTTAAAAATCAGATTATTTAATCGAAATCGGTTAGGAAAAAATTCGGGATATGAAAATATCGCGTCCAAAATATCGGAACTATCAAAAAGACAGGATACCAAAAATAAATTTTTTCAAATTTCAAAATGGCGCCTCAAAAATGCCCGCCAAAATATTCAAATATGGAAAAATAGTTTTAAAAAATACTAAAATTATTTTTTTAAACTTTTATACTTCATTTAAATAAAATAATGTTGCTTCAACAAAAAACATTGTTATATGATGTTAATTGACAATATTATAAACAATTTGTAAAACATGAAGTGTATTCGCAGAATTTTTTTTAATTGCATTACGCTCTCTTGTAATCCAAATGTTGCTAAAGTTTTAAACTTTAATTTAAATTTATTTAACAACATTTGCTAAATATCAAGTATCGTCATAGATAAAAGCATTTTACGGTTATATAATGCACTCTTGTTATCAAAACCTTCATTTAAGATACAACTCGACATTTTTTGTTATTTAGAAATATTTTAAAATGTTTTAAACATTTTTTAATAATTGTTAAAAACATTTTTATAAATAAATAGAAAAGAAAAAGTACTTCAGCCGGTTAAAATATCTCTGTTGTCCCATTTTTTGTGCTTTCCTGGAAGTGATGGGTTAGTGTTGCATTCGAGCGAGAAATCGCTCGAAAAGAACGAGAAATCTCGTGAAGAAGACAATGAAAACAATTGAATATTAAATCACATTCAATTGTTTTCATTGTATTCTTTACGAGATTTCTCGTTCTTTTCGAGCGATTTCTCGCTCGAATGCAACACTAGTGATGGGAACTATAGACTTTGCGTGGTGGCAGATGATATATCCAGCCACTCAATTATTCAAAACTTTACTATAAACATAATTTTTTATATACATATTACTTCTACTGTCTCCCAAATATATTTTTACGGAATCAAATGAACGTACCCTTGATAATGCAACATACATCTGACAGTGATTAAAGACATCTCTTTTTAAATCAATAAATATTCTTTTAAATGTTTGTCCTTGAGATTTGTTAATAGTCATTGCGAAAGCCAATTTTATAGGAAATTGTCTTCTTTTAAAAGTAAACGGATATAAATTTTAACAATAATATAAAATTACTCTATGTAAAAAGGCAATATTTCCACTTTTATCTCCCATTAATATTTGACATTTAATAACATTATGTGGTAAATCTCAAACAAGCAACCTTGTTCCATTACACAATCCCTCATTAATACTAAGATTTCTAATAAGCATTACAACTAAATTAATTCTTAAATGCAATTCATGAGGTAGCAAAGAAGGTGGAGAGAGAGTGTTTAAATGTTCTGGTGAGAATACATCAGTAAATTTTCCATTATCACAATTTTTAGTAGAATCAATACTTTTATATATTTTTTTACCTTTACTGTCTAAGAGACCCACCACTCTCTTATTAATATCATCAACATCAACGTTTCTAGGTGTTAAAGTAGCACACTCCGAGATCTCCTCAAATTTATTTTGTTGTATAAACTGGCTATACATTTCTTCAGCAATATCTACATTTCCTTCTTGAATAATATGTTCTGGTAATATAACATTATCATCTGCATCATTTAATTCACTATTGCCAACTTTAAGTAAAAAATCTACAAATTCCGTTTCTTGTGGTAAAGCTCTCATATTATCTGTTAATGTGTATTTTTTGAAATATTTCTATAGTTTACTATTTTTAGGGTTTCGTGGCCAAGGGGCAAAACTATTATAGCGAGACTTCGGTGTCCATCCGTAGTTTTTAAGTCTTAAGTCTTATAACGAGACTTTAGTATAAGAAGTAAGACTTAATCTATTAAGCCTGAAGTCTTACAGTAAGACTTCGGTACAAGAAGGTCTTAAGTCCTAAGTCTTACGTCTTACGCCTTTGGTATAAGAAGGTCTTAAGTATTACGTCTTACGTCTTTAGTATCGGAAAGTCTTAAGTCCTAAGTCTTAAGTATTACGTCTTATGTCTTACGTCTTAACAACCGTTACTATATTAATGTTTGTCATAACAGCCGTTGCTATGTTAATGTTTGCCATGACAACCGTTGCTATGTTAATGTTTGACATACACTACCGGTCAAAATTGAGAGACCACCCATTTTCAGTCGAATGAAAAACGTTTTAAAACATAAGATTTATTGAAACTAAAATTTTTCTCTGTTTCATTTGTTGACAGATGATGAAATTTGGAAAGAACAAGATATTTCAGAAGTCGTTTGGCCAATAATTTTTTTTAGATATTTTTAAAAAATCGTCATTTTCAATGATTTATGAAAATTTGACACTATAAGAATTACTTATAGGCATTAACGTGTAATTTTGTTCCTAGAAAATGCAGGCCGTCAAACTTGGACCAAAAAAATTCAAAAAATTTGGAACATTCTTATTAACAGAAATATAATTTTTAAAATTCAAACGTATTTTTTTAATTAAATTTTCTTAAAAAATCTACACCATATGATGTTTTAAATATTTTTTAGAATAGTTTTCAGTACAGAAAAATTGTTCCAAATTTTTTGAATTTTTTTGGTCCAAGTTTAACGGCCTGCATTTTTTAAGAAAAAAATTACACGTTAATGCCTATAAGTAAGTCTTATAGTTGAACAAATGACCTTTAAAATAAGCCTAAGATCATTAAAAAGCGTACATTATTTTAGAAGTTATTCGAATTTTTGTAAAACATTGAAAATGACGATTTTTTAAAAATATCTAAATTAAATATTGGCCAAATGACTTCTAAAATATCTTGTTCTCTTTAAAATTTTAACATCTTTCAAAAAATAAAAATAAAAAAATTTTAGGTTCCATACAAGTTTTGTTTTAAAATGTTTTTCAATCATCTGAAAATGGGTGGTCTCTCAATTTTAACCGGTAGTGTAACAACCGTTACTATGGCAATGGTTGTTATAACAATTGTTGTTAAGGTAATGGTTATTAAGTGAAAGTTAAAACTTATAGTTTGTATTATTTATTTTTTTATTCACTTATTATCATTATCATCATTTTTGTCATTTTAGGTCACGAAACCCTATGATGTAGGCGCATTGCGCTTGTTTCTCTGCCTGATTTTTTATTGATAAATTTACTATTTCTGATCTAGTGCCCCGTTCTTTAATTAGTAAAGTTTGTCAAAAATATTCTCCTAGAATTACAATTTTAACCACCTATCCCGAGCGGAAGGCGAGGTTAAAGGTTAGGTTAATAACTTTTTGGAGGAATGGTAGGCTGATTATGGTCAAGTTGGTAAAGCTTGACTTTTATTTTTAAGTAGGATCGTTTGTACTTGTCAAAACTATGGGTTTTGCGTTAACAACCAATAAATATTCCCTTTTAATACATTTATTTAATGATTCAATAACAATATTACAAATAATTACATAAATGTTACTTACTTTTAGTTTACAGATTAGTCGTAGATTTGAGGTTATAGCGCTGGTCGGTATAAGTTTAGTTTCCAAGATGTTGTTTCAATTGAATGAAACTTAGAGAGTTTGTTATGTTACACTTGTGTAACTTTCACAACTTTGAGATTTTTGCGTTTGTTTCCAGAATTAATACCGCTTCTAAATGTTACTTTTCGTCACTTGCACCTATTACGGAAGGAAACTTGTTTCTAGGTGTGAGAAAAGCAACTTGCACAATAATCGAGTACAATTCTAACTGCAATTGCCGATTAAAGAAAGAATTAGTAAAAACTACAATTAATGAGACTTGGCACGCAAAATACGACAGTTAATATATTGAAATTATAAATTCTAAGTGTCAAATTGCCTTTCTTGCACCCCTTAGGGAAAGAAACTTGTTTCTAAGTGTAAAACAAAATTGACTTGCACCTTAATCGAGTACAATTCTAAACTGCAATTGCCGATTAAAGAAAGAATAATAAAATGGAATAAAACTGAAGGGTCGCTCGACAATGACTACTGATTTATAAAATCGCACTGGAACTTTTGACAGTCTTCTATAAAGAAGCTATGGTTTATATACCTTAAAATGCTAAGAAGTGGGAGAGATTGTTGACAATTATAGGTGTGGACGATTGTTAACTTTTTGATTTGATTCATTATGAATCTAATTAGTTTATTTATGATAATCTTGATGGTTGACCTAATTATTTTATCTCATACATTGATAAGCGAAGTTCTGGATGCAATCGGCGAATCGTCATACCTAGATAGCGAAAAGAGGTCATAGCGGACGAGCCTGAGCTTACATGATTCAGGCGCTGATAAGACGCCTAACTTTGTGTTTTGATAAATTTCTGTCTCTTATTTTGACATTATGCTAATAAGTATGACAATTTCTATCTCTTGTCTTATTTTTTTAAACATTATTTTCATATGTGGGATAACATACGAAGTTTCAATTCATAATTTCTACCTCTATATATTAATTTTTAAAATTTTTTACGCGAGTGTTATGTATACAATTTGATTGTAGAGGCAATCTTTTAGCTTCTTGTTACATTACAGATACATAAAGTATATCTTTTATAATTTTATCAAAATAAACCATTGGTTCTTCATCCCAAATAAAAACATCTATATTTTTTAAAAAGAGGCCTACTTTAGATTGAATTTTAATGTTTAAAGATGAGTCACTGTATCGTCGCTTGGGGGCAGCAACATGTTGACTCAGCTAAACGGTGAAAAAGATGCCGTTTCAAAAATAAAAGTGAAAAACATGCCATTTCGCGAAAGCGCTGAGAAACATACCTTCTTCAAACGATCGGTGAAGAACATGCCTTTTCAACCGTTAATATTTAATATTCATATTATATTAATAATATTATATTAATTATAAATAATTAATAATATTATATTTATTGTAAACAATTAATGATTAATTATTTTAATTAATTGATTAATTTATAATTATTAATATTATTATATTAATTATTTATTTATTTAATATTATATTTAATATTAACGGTAGAAAAGGCATGTTCTTCACCGTTCGTTTGAAGAAGGTATGTTTCTCAGCGCTTTCGCGAAATGGCATGTTTTTCACTTTTATTTTTGAAACGGCATCTTTTTCACCGTTTAGCTGAGTCGGCATGTTGCTGCCCCCAAGCGACTGTATAATGGAACGAGTAAGGCTACAACTTTACGAAGAGTTTTCCATTAGGAAGCAGAGTCGCAGCTATACCTGTAAATTCCATGTTGCAAACATTTATTCCTTTACTTCTTAACAAATGGCATAGCGTAATGTATAAAACATTTTTCCAGATCCTCCACAACCATCAACATATAAGCACTTAGAACCATCAAAAGAAGAATCCTTTAGGGCATAAAGTACATAATCAACTACAAGTTTTTGTTTTACAGTTAATTTAGCATAATTCTGTTCTCCTATGTTCATATGTTCTGCAATACTTATAACCCACGAAAGTCAGTTAAAATATATCCTTCTTTAATAACATTGTATTAATATTTCTATAAGCCCTTTGTTCAGCTTTAATGTAGTTAATTTTTGAATAATTTTCTGACATTTTACCCTTAAATTGTTCCCTTAGTTTATCTGGATGTACAGAATGAAAATGAATTAAAATTCTTGTGAATAATTAGCGAAGTGAATGAGGCATCATCCATAATGCAGCTTCTTCCATTGTCCTAATCCACTCACAATCATCTTCTACAAGTCCTAATGCCAAACAAGCAATTGTAAAAGATTTATGAACAACTCTATTAACTGTTCTTAATCTTTCAAAAGAAGTTGCTCCTTTTACAGTAAGTAAGAATAATCTAAGGTGAAATAACTCCAATTGCTGTGGATTAAGAGAATACATTTTGCCCAATACTTTTTCTTTACGAATTCTTTGTTTCCATTTAAGAGATTTTGTTCTCTATGTACAATGCTCTGGTATTTCTGAATAATAATACTTTTGAGCATTACTATCTCGTTGGTTAAGTTTAAAATAATTAAGAAGTTTTGTATTTTTATTTAAATCGAAAGAAATGCCGTTACTATTTTTTTCTTCTCGAATAATAACATTCTGTTCATTTGGTAAATATAGTGGTAAGCGATTAACGCTATGATTACGAGGTGATCCTATAAAAGTAGAAGGCAATATAAGCGTTTTTCCAACGTGTACATCATTTTCCAACTCATAATTGTGTAAATAATCCATCAGTCCTTTATATGTTTCACTTCTCAATTGAGCTTGATTATTTGCACAAAATCTTAATCTATCTTTCTCTACTTTTACATAATTGTCAACCACCCATTGTTGAAACAATCTACATCCATATAAAAATTGATTAAATTCATTATCTCTTACAGCAATTTTGTATTTAATGTAGGCAGACCTAGAAATAGTATGATTTCTACTTCTGTAATCACTATCACTTCGAATCATATTAATATTATAACCCTTATTTCCAAGTGGTTAAAATATGGGATAAATCCATGGTTCAACATTCGAATCTAAATTACTAACTAATTTCAATTCTATTGTAGATTTATTATAAACCGTTACATAAGATTTTGGTATTTCTTCTTCAGAGTTTGTATTAAAAATTGCAGCAACTTTATTAAATCTTTGAAAATTGTATCTATTTTTATCAAAGCCTTTTTTCAACGTGAACAATAAATTGTAACTCAGGAATAATTCAGCTTCTATTTGAATTACCTCTGACATCATCATGTAAGATTTTGTGTATGCATTAGAATTTCCCATAATATTTTCTATAGATGTTAAAACATCTTCATCTAAATTTTCGTTACTTTTTAATCTGTATTTGATTGATTCGTCAGGATCATAAATAAATAATTGACCAAAACATGGATCCTCACCTTTATCCGGTTATAAAGCACTATTAATTTGATAGTATATTCAATTTTGGATTCGTCTTCAAGTTTTTTCTTAGCTAAAGTGTGTTCTTCTTCTAAATAATTTGCATTATCAATTTGAGATTTTAATTTTTGCCTCTCACGATAATGTTTTTGTATTTCAGCCCTACCTTCTTTAAGTGTTTTGATGCTATATTTTCTTCATTTATTGCATTTATTATTCCCAGGAAAGAAATGGATGTGTATGCTTCCTCTGAATATTTTTCATGATCGATTTTAGGTTTTAATTTTTGCCTCTCACGATAATTTTTTTGAATTTCAATCCTACTTTGTTTAAGTGTGGTTGATGTAATATTTCCTTCATTTATTTTATTTATTTCTCTCGAAAAAGAAATGGAAGTGTGTGCCTTCTCTGAATAATTTGCTTAATCAATTTTACGTTTTAATAAATTTTTTCCTCTCACGATAACTTTTTTGAATTTTAGCCCTACTTTGTTTAAGTGTTGTTGATGCAATATTACCTTCATTTATTTTATTTATTATGTTTAGGAAAAAAATTTCTTTCTTAATAAAGTTGTTAGAAAAGTTTGATTTTCCATACAGAAGTTTAATATTATTTTCATTTAAAAGGCAATTCCAGTCATACGCAACTATGCAAGATATACTATTAGAAAGTTGTACAGAGAGAAATTTACATAAACTATTGTTTTCGAACATTAGCATTAAATGATTTTTCATATTACAATAATAGTAACTGACAGAGTGGGACATAATATTGAAAAACAACGATGTTGCGAATGCTATTGCGTATACTCCACAAGAAAGACTGTATTCTGGATGTTGATCAACTGCTGCGAAAACTACTAGTCGTTCAAAGGGATATAATCTAATTAAATAATCTCTTTGATCATGATATAACATTTTTTATTAAGGCTATCATAAATGTAAAGGCTTATTCCATCATAATAAGTACAAATCCAATGACCAGATTTATAAGATCCACTAAAAAGTATTTGAATGTGCTGCTTACTTTTCTCGATTGGGACTATCAAATCAAGTGTTTGTAAACACAAAGTATTTTGCATATTATAAAAAAAATTAGATTGTCTTTCTAATAACGTTTAAAATTTATACATATGATCATTATTTAGCATTCCTCCTTCAGTGACAACAATACTTAAGTCATGAGTATTTAATTTCACAGTTTCTCCTTTGTTAGACATTATTCTTTTAGTTTATAAAATTTACTTATATCAAGGAATAAAAATTTAAAAAATAGTAATATTACATTAGAATTTTAAGATCAAGTTTAATAAATTTAATTATAAATTATATAATTTCCTTTTATTTCATGTTATTACCAATTTTTCCTCTTATAGAAAATAACAACAAATTTACAATTCTCTCCTTATTCAAAACTGTTAAATTTTTCCTTTAAACCAATTTAACCAATTTCCAGCTTTCTGTTTATCCAATTTAATTAATTTCCAATAATGCTTTTTATCCAATTTAGTTAATTTCCAGCGTTTTTATCCAATACAACCAATTTCCAATTTTGCCTTTTATCCAATATAACCAATTTCCAATTTTGCAATTTAATTAATATAACCAATTTCCAGTTTTTGTATCCAATATCACCAATTTCCAATTTTGTCTTCTATCCAATACAACCAATTTCCAAGTTTGCCTTTTATCCAATTTAACAAATTCCCATTTTGCCTTTTATCCAATTATAGACGATTTACAAATTATAACTTTCTTATTTATAAACATAAAAAAATTATAACAAATTTTTTAACCTTATTATAACTAAACAGAACTTAATTAATTATTAAAGTAAATAATGATGGAAAGAAATTAAGAAAACAATATGTTAATGAAATTTTATTATTAATTTACTATTCACTTATTATCACTAATTATATTCAGTAATACTTACTATTCACTAATTCACGAAGTATTCACACTTATTTAACTTTATATTCACTTACATATAGTGAGTGAATTCACCAGTGATTATAAAATTTTTTTGAACCTAATTTTTTCGATGAAGACACGTAGAACGTGCGCCAAGGAAAATAATCGACGATATGATTTTGAAATTAAATTTTTGTTCTTATATTTAAGAACGTGGTGATAGGTCCTAATAGTGAGTATCCTCTTTGCACTCGTAGATTGATTCTGAGGCCTATATATGAGCGATTCCATCTCAAGTGATCAAGGTGGAGAAAAATTTTTCTCCAATCGTAGCAAAACTTGGGGCATTTTTAGTACTCATAGATAGTAATTTTTCGTGAAAATATTTTTTTACCTAGTCCAATATTTTCCGAGGGGGAGGGGGTTAAATTTTTGTGTTTTTCAGTACAATGGTTATTTCAATAATTTTTTACTCTTAAACAATTAAACATACAAATTTGACAAAGTACATTTTGGAAAAATTTTTTCATCCTCTTTCGATTGAAAATAAGCATTTTGAAAAAAAAAAATTTTTGACCAAAAAACCAAAATTAAAAATAAATTTCAATTTTTGAGGGAGATGGATACGATTTTTTTTTTTTTTTAACGAAAGCTGAGGTTTTTTCCTAAAAGGACATATAAATGATAAAGTGGGACTAGAATGTTTAAACATTGAAAAAAAGAATTTTCTCCAAAACGGAGCTAAAAATCGGATTTAGAGCGCTCCGGCGAGTAGAAAACTCTTTTTTTCAATGTTTAAACGTTCTAGTCCCACTTTATCATTTATATGTCCTTTTAGGAAAAAACCTCAGCTTTCGTTAAAAAAAAAAAATCGTATCCATCTCCCTCAAAAATTGAAATTTATTTTTAATTTTGATTTTTTTGGGTCAAAATTTTTTTTTTTTCAAAATGCTTATTTTCAATCGAAAGAGGATGAAAAAACCTTTCCAAAATGTACTTTGTCAAATTTGTATGTTTAATTGTTTAAGAGTAAAAAATTATTGAAATAACCATTGTACTGAAAAACACAAAAATTTAACCCCCTCCCCCTCGGAAAATATTGGACTAGGTAAAAAAATATTTTCACGG
The DNA here is from genome assembly GCA_032872475.1 of Leptopilina myrica (nomen nudum). NCBI lineage: Eukaryota > Metazoa > Arthropoda > Insecta > Hymenoptera > Figitidae > Leptopilina > Leptopilina myrica (nomen nudum). The sequence continues at coordinate 23,096,875 of CM065460.1, read as the reverse complement.
AAAATTACTATCTATGAGTACTACAAAAGCCCTAAGTTTTGCTACGATTGGAGAAAAATTTTTCTCCACCTTGATCACTTGAGATGGAATCGCTCATATAAATATATTTGTATATATATATATATATGTATATGTATATATATGTATGTATATGTATGTATAAATTATACCTGCTCGCCTGTATTAGACCCTACGAAGGATTACCACAAACAATACGAACCCTTCGTAAATGAAGGACCCAGGTATCTTCCTTCATCGCAAGGAAAATTTATATATACTAGAACAAATTCTGCGCGCTACGCGCGCCCATTTAATTCTTTTAACTATAAACTACTATGCTACAAATACAATTTTATATTGATACCACAACATTTTGAAATATCATCTAAAATTACTACTTTTCACTAATCTCCATCCTTATTTATAACGCACTAAAATAATAATGCTTGCATTATTGATTACCTTTTCCAAACATTTCATTTAAAAAACTTAGCTTTTAGAAACATCGTTATTTCTATTACAACATGCATAAACTATTACAGAATCAAATGAAAATACTCTCAACAATATAATATTTATCTAATTCTGATCAAAAATATTTTGTTAGTCGTTTCCTACGTTACAAACATATGGTATTATTTCGATTATAGATAAATCATAAAATTGTTTGCCAAATTAAAATGTTTTCATAAATAACAATATTTATCACAAGAATAATTTTACTAAAACATTCAATTATTTTCATAAATAATTAAATTTCATTTATCCATACATTATTGCCATCGAAAAATTTCAAATATTTTGAATAACGTATTCATTATATAATTTTTGTGAAGAAAAATGAGAAACGTGATCAAAATAAAATAAAAATTTTTTAATAAGAGATAATAAATGTTAATTGCGGACAGGAAGACCTCACAATTCAAGATAACGTTAATTTTCTATTTCCCCATAAATATGTTCTTGAGAATTGAAGTAACAAGTTAATGATAGTACTATAAAAGTTTTCTGAAATAGGCCTGTCAAAAAATTACAGATTGAAAATTTGTAATCTCAAAAGACTTTATAATATAACAAAACAAACTAAATTAATAAGAATCTAAAATTTCCTTATAAACATACATTTTTATATATATTGGCAACTGCAGAGCTGCGTTGGCCCTCTGGTGTCGACCCACTTCTAGTAGTTGTATTTTCATTTCGTCTCTCTCTAACATATGTAGAAATAAGAGATAAAAACCAAGATGTCGGACGCAAGTGGGTAAAAGGATGGGTCAGTTTCTCATGATTTCGAATCTCAATATTACTTCTGATATTTTCTAAAAATATTTTTACGGAATCAAATTATTTTACTCTTGATAATACAACATATATCTGACCATGATTAAAAACATCACTTCTTATATAAATGTTTGCCCTTGAGATTCGTTAATGGTCATTGCAAAAGCTAATTTTATAGGAAATTGTCGTTTTTTAAAAGTAAATGGATATAAATTTTCACAATATAAAGTTACTCGATGTAAAAAAAACAATATTTCCACTCTTATCTCCCGTTAATATTTTACATTTAATAACATTATGTGATAAATCTAAAACAATTAACCTGGTTCCGTTACATAATCCTTCATTAATACTAAGATTTCTAAAAAGCATTATAACAGAATTAATTCTTAAATGTAATTCATGTGGTGGCAAAGAAGAAGGAGAAAGAGTATTCAAATATTCTGGTAATCAAGTTTCAGTAAATTTTCCATTATCGCATTTTCAGTCGAATCAATACTTTTATATATTTTTGACCTTTACTATCTAAAAGATTTACCACCCTCTTATTAATATCATCAATAAGAGCAATATTCTTAAGTCTTTTGGATATTGCACTGAAGGCAATGTAACACCACCATGGCCACAACAATCATTAAAACTGTTTTGTTTGCCACTTACTCTTTCATCTTTAAAATGCTTCGCTTGGCAATAAATACAATAATAATTCAATTTTCTCAGATAATTTTCATTAACATTTGATTTTAAATAACTTTGTCATTTGCTATGGTTGACAGAGAAACAATTGATTTTTGTGTATTAAATGTATTTATTAAATCAATAGATTGATTCGAATTTCCCTCTTTCGAATCAGCAAAAAAAGAGTTTTTTTCATTTTATTTTTTATTTTCATTTTTTCTCTATATTTTTTTTGGTATTCTGCCTTACTCTTTTTTATTTTCGTAAACGAAACATCTATTTCGTCTAAATTATTTATATTATTAATTTTTCTTTTCAATTTTTGTCTGGCTCGGTAATTTCTTTAATTTTCTGCTGCACTATTTGGGATAGTTTTGAATAAAGAAATTGATTTCTTCACACTATCATGTATATTCCTTATTGTGGGATTTGATTTATTTGTGTTATCAGCATTTGAATCATTAACTTCTCTGGACAAATTTTTACTCTTTAATAATCATTTTTTATATTCTTTTTGACATTGTACAGTACTTTGTTTTCTTTTATCCGGATGTTGTCGGTGGAATTCTAACTTACTTGTTTCAATTTGTTTAGAGCAAACGTCTACTTTATCTGAATGAAATATATTTTTTTAATTTTACTTTTGGATTTGAGTATAGCACTACATTCTTGCGTTTTTAAAGGACTATTAATTTCCTTTGTATTGTTCAAAATTGTGCCACATGGAATTTTTGTATCAATAATTTGTTGGTTGTTTATTTTTTACATCGGAGTTCTTCAAATGAATCATTTAAAAGACTCTGCCAATCATACTTAACAAATAAACGTGGGTTAATCGAATTTTTTTCAATCGGAAACCGACCTAAACAATTATTTTTAAAAATTAACTTCAAATGATTTCTTAAATGACAATAATCATAATAAAGAGTGTTTGGCATTTCATTAAAAAAAACGAAGTTGCAAATGCTATTGCAAATACTCCACAATCAACACTACCTATCGGTTGTTGATGAACTATTGAAAATACCACTGGTGGTTTAAATGGATATAATCGAATCAAATAATTCATTTAAAAATGTGAAGTCTTGCTCTTGTCCCATTATAATAAGTGCAAATCCAATAACCAGATTTGAAGGAACCACTAAAAAGTATTTGAATGTGCCTCTTATTTTTTTCGATTGGAATTATCATGTCAAGTACTTGTAAACACAAAGAGCTTTGCATATTATAAAACGAATTTGATTGTCTTTCTAAAAGTTTCTGAAATTCATGCATATGGTCATCATTCAACATTGCATTTTTATGATTAATTATATCATAATTTTTATGACTTGAACTAAACAGTTCTTCTTTATTAGCCATGGTTTTATTTCGTAAAGTTAACAGGTGTCATAAAAATTATTTCTAAATAATTAAACGTCTTTTTATTCAAAAGATTTTTTTCAATTTTATCATATTTGTTTTTATTTCCAATTTTTTCTACTTTCTGTATCTTCAATTTTTTTGTAACCTATATCAATTATCAATTCTAATATCAATTTTCAATTTTCTTGTCAGTAATATTAATTTTCAATTCCAATATAAATTTTTAATTCTAATAATATCAATTACACAGGCCTACAAAATTTAGAATTTTGTCAGACCCAGAAACGGGATAAGTCATTTCCGATGTAATTTATCGCCCTGAATCCAAAACTGACAGCAAAATTGCTCTATCACGTCAGGATTCTGAGATATTCTAACCTAAAAGAGTGAAAAAGGCCATTTTTGGCAACATTCGACTCTCAATAAAATCTACAAAAAATTTTTTTCATCATTGGAACAAATTTCAAAAGAAAGTACAATTAATCACCTTTCAAAATATTCTACACCCAATCCGATCCGACTTTTTTCACTATGGTACAACAATTTTAAGTTTCGGTTACACGACCTAAAAACTGAGAAAAAGAAAAATAGAATAATTGGAAAGTACTTTAACTTAAGCATCTGATTCTAAATATTTTGGGATCGTTGATTAGAAGACCGATGTTGGATTTTGAAATTCAAAATGGCGGATCCAAAATGGCAGCTGTCAAAATATAAAATTGATCGGATTCGCTTGAAACTTTTTACTCGGGGGTTTTTGAGGTTGCATATTACGAATCTGATGTCACATTTTCGAAATTTAAAATGGCTTTGCTTTAAATTTGTTTCTCGGGGGTTTTTGGGGTCGCTGATTAAGAATCTTACGTTAGATTTACAAAATTCAAAATGGCGGATTCAATATGGCGGAATAAAATTTAAAAATCTCCTCCGTTTTACTTTAAATTTGCTTCTCGTGGGTTTTTTGGGTCGCTGAATAAGAATCTAACGTTAGATTTAAAAAATTCGAAATGGCGGATCCAATATGTCGGAATAAGTTATTTAAATATCCTTTGATTTGTTTTAAATTTGTTTCACGAAACTTTTTGGGGTCTTATGGCAGCATCAATTAAAAAATATCTTTTGATTTACTTGTATCTTGTTATTAGGGGGTTAATTTATATTACGTGCTGTCATATATCAATTAACCCAGTGGGCAAAAAACCATCATTGTTTTAAAAACGTTCCAAAAACATTTTTAGAACGTTTCATAACTGCCAAATAACATCCCAAAGACGTTATATGTTTCAAAAACGTTTTAAAAGCAATGGAACGTTTTTGGAACATTATTTGGCAGACATGAAACGTTCTAAACACGTTTTTGGAACGTTTTTAAAACAATGATGGTTTTTTGCCCACTGGGAAGTAACTCTGAAAACGAAAACGAACAATAAATAACTTTGTTTGGTTAATAATTCTTTAAAATGCTTTGAGTTTCTGCATTTATTGTTATTTCTTTAACGTATTTATTTTTAGAAAGTAAGTTTAGTTGTTTAATGTATATGCAATAAATTATTTTTTAATAATTATTAAAAATACTGCCTGGTAAAAAAAATTCTCGTTTTCAAGTAAATCGAAGGATATTTTTAAATTGATGCTGCCATAAGACCCCAAAAAGTTTCGAGAAACAAATTTAAAGCAAATCAAAGGATAATTAAAAAACTTATTCCGACATATTTGATCCGCCATTTTGAATTTTGTAAATCTAACGTTAGATTCTTATTCAGCGACCCTAAAAACCACCGAGAAGCAAATTTAAAGCAAAACGGAGGATATTTTTAAATTTTATTCCGCCATATTGAATCCGCCATTTTGAATTTTGTAAATCTAACGTGAGATTCTTAATCAGCGACCCCAAAAACCCCCGAGGAACAAATTTAAAGCAAATCAGAGGATATTTTTAAATTTTATTCCGCCATATTGAATTCGCCATTTTGAATTTTGTAAATCTAACGTGAGATTCTTAATCAGCGACCCCAAAAACCTCCGAGGAACAAATTTAAAGCAAATCAGAGGATATTTTTAAATTTTATTCCGCCATATTGAATCCGCCATTTTGAATTTTATAAATCTAACGTGAGATTTTTAATCGGCGACCCCAAAAACCCCCGAGGAACAAATTTAAAGCAAATCAGAGGATATTTTTAAATTTTATTCCGCCATATTGAATCCGCCATTTTGAATTTTATAAATCTAACGTGAGATTTTTAATCGGCGACCCCAAAAACCCCCGAGGAACAAATTTAAAGCAAATCAGAGGATATTTTTAAATTTTATTCCGCCATATTGAATCCGCCATTTTGAATTTTATAAATCTAACGTGAGATTTTTAATCGGCGACCCCAAAAAACCCCGAGAAACAAATTTTAAGCAAATCGGAAATAATTTAACATTTTTGCCGCCATATTGGATCGGCCATTTTAAATTTTAGGAATCTAACTTATGATTCTTATTCTGCGACCTCGAAATGACTCTTGCAAGCTTATTTTGAATAGATAAGAGCAATTACTAACTATTTATGGGCTTTTAATGAAAGCAATTCTTGTATTTTCTCGACTGTAAGCTCTATATCTCAGCCGCTATCTTGGATTTTTAAAATCGCCCAACGGCATGCAAAAGTAGACACTTTAAGCAAATTTTTCCAAAAGGTTTCATATTTTTTTAATGAAAACAAAAATGGAGAGATGGGGTGGTCCGCTTGGCAAAGAATGTCCCATATATATATATATATTGTGACGTATGATTTTGAACCATGGCAATTGTTGCTCAAAATTTCTGCTTACGTCATACAAAATCTGACGCGTTTAACATAGATAATAAAAAAAATTTAACTTAAATAAATTTCGCCGTCAGGCGCCAATTAAATTTCAAAGGTTAATTAATAAACTTATTCTCGACTCGGCCCAACAAACTCAACTCTCAAACCAAATTTTGTGACGTATGATTTTGAACAGTTTATCTGATCGCTCAAAACTTCTGCTTTACGTCAAGCAAAATCTGACGCACTCAACAAACAATAAATAAGAAACTGAAATAAATAAATTTCGCCGTCAGGCGCCAATTAATTTTCAAAGGTTAATTAATATACTTATTCTCGACTCGGCCCAACAAACTCAACTCTTAAACCTCCGAGTTTCTCTCTTACTCAGAGGAGATTCTGCCCAAACAAAATTGGCAGCAGAAAAGCCAACGGCGAGACACGACTGGCACAACACTGGCACGATACGGACTCACCCACGACGGCTCGGTTTGATACTTCTCTCGATCCTCTGTCCTTCGATCCTCAGGTTGACGGCTTCCTGGCAGACACCAACCTAATCCAATTGGAAGGCAATAATTGGGGAGAAAAACTAAAGGTCACCGTCAATTTCACAAAAACAAATTTATTTATACACCTCTCGCTCTATTACACAACACTGTCTTATCACAACACAACTCCTCGACTCAACAAAAAAAAACTACTGCACTCGACACTCGGCAGTTCCTCTCGACTTTTCTCGTCTCGTTACTCTCAACGCATCATTACACACTGCTCCTCAATGGCGGCGACAAAATTACACTTTTTTCTTAGCGCTTTCCTCACGTGCTCGTCTTCTTCATCTCTTCTTCTCTCTCGTTCCACTGGCTCTTCTCTCTCTGTCTCTTACTACTCACTTGGGCTCTGCCCTCTACCACTTTTTCTCCTACTAACTAGCCGCGCGACACACATTCACCACTGATAGTGGGTCACGCGGCAGTTTCGACTTTCTAAATTACCATATCAATTAACGATCACGGTTCAGGGATAAATCCGACAGATGACGTGACGATTCAGATTGTCGAACCACAGGAGACGACAATCCACAACGTCACAATATATATACTTTCTAATTGAATCACAATAGGTAACGTCTGGGTAACGGCTCCGGTAACGCTGGCTCTGGTAACGACTACCTTTTCTTCTTTCTCTAAAGGCAATATAAATAAGAGTGTCTCTCTTTACCTAATTTGCATATCTACTTGTTTCATATTAAGGATACTTTATATTTCTAGATAATTTTGTCATAAATAATTTACACTCTATATTTGTTATTATTATAATTATTATTATTAGGTCGTTATTATTGTTTTTATTACTATGTGTATAGATTTAAGTATAATAATTCATTATTACAAATAAATAATTAAAAGCAGAAACTAAAGAATATAATAATAAGTTAAAGAAATCTAAATCACTACAAAAAGTATTAGCTTCATTACAAATTCTAGAGTAAATAGAATTTTCGCCATAGTTTGTTCTATGAAAATTTATTTTAAAAAGTTTTGTCTTTCTAGATAATCTTGAGGGTACTGAAATATTGATATTCGCTAGAATCTCAGGACTATCCACATAGTTGTTAAGTAGTCGCTACAAAAAAATTAAATCCGAATACAGAAACATCGAAGAGATTTTAGGTATATGAAACAATTGTCTTAGGTCAGAATAGTCATGATTTGTTATTTCTCTAGGTATTTTTAATTGTTTTGCGAGAAAGCGAAAAAATTTGTTTTGCACACACTCAAGACGTAGTAGACTATCTTCCTTATAAGGCCACCATAAAATTGAATTACATACTAGGTAAGAACGTGCAAGAGAATAATACAATGTCTTTAACGTTGACAGTTTAAAAAAATGATTCGCATTCCTAGTGACAAAGCCATTGTTGGATTCTTTTTTTTCGTAAAAGTAATAGTTGAACATTTTTTTATATTTAGAGGAAGACCATTATTAATTGACCAGTTATAAAGCTTATCTAAGTCAGCTTGAATGTTGTCAAAATCGTTAGTATTAGTTATAGATTTATAAAGTTTAAGATCATTAGCAAATAGGCTAAACAAGCAGTTGTCAAACACAGAAGATATATTATTTATAAATAACACAAACAAAAGTGGGCCTAAATTGGAGCCCTGTGTAACACCTGATGTGGGAATATATATTTCTGAATATTCATGAAGAATACGAACGCACAAGGGCCTACCCGTTAAATAAATAAATATCCATTTTAATATAATATTTGAAAAACCTAAGTTCCTCAGCTTTGCCACCAGAATATCATGAATAATCTTATCAATTGCTTTAGAGAAATTCGTAAATATTACATCAACTTGAAAACGATTTTCTATTACATTCATCACATAATTAGTGAAAATACACATATTGGTAATAACGGATCTTCCCCTCATAAAGCCATGCTCTTCAGGAAGGATGAAAGTAATAGAATATTTGTAAATTACATCATATACAAGACTCTGAACAATTTTTGAAATCGCATTTAAAAGTGTTATTGGTCTATAATTGTGAATGTCATTCCTGCATTCGAACTTATAAGTGGGTATAATAATACCTTTTTTACACTCATATGGGAAAATCGCAGTAGATAAATATTTATTAAATAATAAAAATAATGGATGCAGAAATTACATTTTACAAGTTTTTAGAAGTGACCTGACCCGAACCCTTTGATGTGTCTAATGCATTTAACTTAGCAAGAATATCTTCCTTTCTAATAGCTATCTTATCAAGATAAAAAGAATCGTAGATCTATGTTGATAAAAAGAATGTTGAGAATTTGTAGTATAAGCATTAAAACCATATCCAGAGTAAACAGAAGCAAATTAATTTGCAAAAAGATCAGCAATATCTTTGTTATTTTTAACCGTAACATCATCCAAAATCATTTCTTTGGAAATATTAGACGCTTTTCTTAAACAATTAACATAATTCCAAAATTGTTAAGGTTTTTTTTCATAAATGAGTTTTCTAAGAAATTAAGATATTTGTTATAATTCAACTTACTTGTTTTCTTACAAAGCGAGCGTAAATAAGAAAAATCTGAATAGACCGCAAAACTACCAGTTTGTTTATAATTAATATGGGCAATTTTTTAAAAATAAATTAGTCGCTTAAGCCCGGCACTAAATAAGGTGGATAACTGGATTGACAAACAACTCTAACAGGAACAAAAAAGTCAAATGCTGTTTAAACATGGACATAAAAAATACTTACAACTTCATCCACATCAACCAGATCAAGTACTGTATCCCAATTAATATTATCTAAGTAAGTGCACATTGCGGATATGTTAGCATTGTTGAAATTATATTTAAAATTATGCTGCATCTGTGTATAAACACCAAATCTACGTACTTTAATGTCTTCTAATTGATAAGCAGGGACAAATTTGGGTAACAGATCTGTTATTGATGCATGAAGACGATTTTTATTTTCTACGGAATTTTTAGATTTTGTAGCGCTCGAGTTTCGCTTAGGAAAACCAAACACAACAAAGACTTCTTTTCCTCTGCTCACGCCTTTTAACTTTAACCAAACACTCACGTGCAAGATCATTGCAATTCACAACTATATCAATTTTATTCAACTTACGTTCCACTGTAGTCATACGATCTGTAAGATTGACCACTTTGATTCCGATATTTAAATTACGATTAACTAAGTCACCTAGTTTGGTGTCAACATTATCAAATCTTGTTTCAAACGACTTTTGCAGGTTAGCGATTGCCTTGAGAACAGCCGAATCATTGCCAGTGTTAGAAGAGACAGGACTACTTGCGCCAACTAGTAATGCACAACTATGGTGAAAAGGCTTGTTACATTTAATGCAATTATCCGGTCGAGATACGCCTTTCGCACACTTAAAACACTTGTCTGACTGAGATATTTTTGCAGTACACTTTGAGGTTAGAGATACAAAAAATGCAAATTATATAGTCAAATCAATACAGAGCCGGCGTCTCTTCGTCATTTGAGTTGACTTGCGCACCCTCTGTAAATGTAGGGAGCGAAGAATTTAAATCATCTAGCAACTAGAATTATATCACTCATTAATTTTTCATAATAAATTTTTGTCCGCTGAATACGAATTTATAGTTACAATTATATAATTGGTTCTTATTTTATTTTAATTTCGTTTTTCGTGTCGATTTTTCAGTATAATTAATAAAAAATCAATTTAACTATGTTAACACAGAATTAAAATAAAAAAAATTGTAAAACTCAGCAGTAGTATAATTCTATGTATTTTTTCCCGCTGAATCTGAATTTAGAGTCAGAATGGAGAGAATTGCTTATAATTTTAAGAAAATCTTAAAAAACTCTTCAACAATTATAAATAAAATATAAAATAAATATTTCAAATAAAAAACATTTGTATAAAAGTTACAATTTGGAACTTTTCGGTCCTGCATTTAATGGCACTCACATAGTCACAACTCTCACTGATATAATCCCTTCTAACGTCTATCTTGTAATTTTCGACTGTATACAGTTTCGTCTGTAATTTAATAGTTAAAGAAAAGTTTCTAAACAAAAAAGCTGAGAAAATGTCATTTTCCACAATTTTTGGTTTTTAAGGAGTTACATACCTTTTTGACCACAAAAAAGTGATTTTCATAATTACTTTTAGAGTTATCATTTTAAGTTTATTGAAATAATGTACATTGTACCTGATAGTACATGTTGTCATGAAATTTTAGCAACTTTAAAACTGAAAAAATATTAACATTTGTGGAAGCAGTAGCTGTTTTACCAAAACACTTTGTTTTAAAGGTGGCTTGCGGTGTGCATGATAAAACGGGAACAACTAAACTTAAATCAAAAGCAAAGGAAAATTTGTCAGTTTACTATGTTATCTGGTTCAAGAACGAAGGGTTTTGAAAAAAAAATTCTAGAAATGGGTGAAAATTCACAAAAATTCGAATTGTTGGGTTTTTAAAAACTGGTTTTTTAACCGAAAAAAATAATAAATTTTGGTACAAAATTAAATTCCTTCTTTTACGAACTAGCTATTATATCTATAAAGAAACCCTGTAAATTTCAAGCTGATCGCTTTAGCGGTTTTGGAGAAATCATGCACACCGAACCAGTAGTTTAAAAAATATTATTTAGTAATAATAGCGTTTAAAGTTCCAAGTTCAGTTCTGACCTCTGAGAAGTACCGCTCTAAAAATATCAATAACTTCGGTTTTAATGCACCGATTTGAATGAAAATTTTAGAAAACATTGTCGAAAATATATATATTTAAAATAAGTGGGAAAATTTTTTCAATTTTTTGAGTCACAAAAAGGTATGTAACCCCTTAAAGTACAAATAATTTCAAAATTTATGACGAAACTAGCCAAATTATCCACGCGCAAGCGCGCGGGAATGTTGTGCTACCATGTTTGTTGTAAACAATTTCAAGTCATTTTAATTTAAATAATTTTTAAAGAAATACTTATTATGACACATAACTGAAAAACTAATTAGAATTAAATTTTTAAAATATATTATATTTTCAAACTTTAAAGTATATAAAAAAACTTTAACAAATTTCGATACTAATTTCAAATTTGGAATCAGATTTTCAAAATTGAAAATAATTAAACTTTCTTGTACGAGGAAAATTGAATTTCACAAAAATTGTTATCTAATACCTAAATTAAAAAAAACTTCATTACAAAAATTTTAATTATTCTAAAGAAAAAAAAGGTAAAAAAATTATCAGTAATATATAGGTATTTAACTTTCCGATCAAAGAATTCAATTATTTTCCAAATTAAAAAAAAATTCTTCGCAAGAATTCAATTATTTTTATAAAAATTGAAAAATATTCCAAAAAAATTTAACTATTTTCTTAAATTATGAAATTCTTCAAAAAAAGTCCATTTTTCCTAAAATTGACTTTCCAAATTGTTTTATAAATTATTTTCAAAAATTCAATTATTTTCCAAACTAAAAAAAAATTTCTCAAGAATTCAATTATTTTTACGAAAATAGAAAACTATTCCAAAAAATTTAACTATTTTCATAAATTATGAAATTCTTCAAAAAAGTGAATTTTTCTTAAAATTTATAAAATTCTTTAGAAAATTTCAATTATTTTTAATTTTTTTTTAAATTCTTCGCAAGAATTAAGTTATTTTAAATTCTTTTATGAATAATAAAATTCGTAGCATAAATTCAATTTATTAGCATGATAAGAAAAAAGTAAATATTTTTGATGAAAATTAGGAAAAAGTCAGGGAAATAAAAAATATCGAATAGAATTTTTGTCAATTTTGTGAAGTAAATAAAACGATTTTTTTGGGTTTCTTTTTGACATTAAAAAAATGACAATAACCCACAAAAATGAATTTTCCGAAAAAAACAAATGAATACAGATAATTTGCTAACGGAAAGGAAACTTTCGATTATTATCATGTATGTATATGTATATGTATATATCTATTTTCTATCAAAACGTATAAAAAACAAAAGAATAACTATAACTAACTTTAAGCGTGGACAGAAATCCGGAATCACGACGATTATTATATATAATAATTAGTTTTAAAAATATGTCAATTGAAGCGATTGTAATGGTCTTTAAGTTGGTAACGATATTTTTAAAGTTAATTTTACATTTTCCAACAAAATTTTCTAAAAATATTTTTTTCCAAAATTTTAGATTTTCTCCTCTGTAGAAATTGCCCTAACCGGGTCCTAACCTTGAATGAACAGGGAATCCGATAGAGGAGCTCCGCAAATTCGGCTTTGGGCCATGGTCCCAGACGGGTCCATGGTTCACCCCGGTTTGCGGAAGCCCGCGCCTGGTTCGGATCCGGCCAGGCCTGTGTCAAAGTTTCTATGGGTGCTGTTAATATGGACGAAAAATGTTCTATTTTAGCTCAAAAGATGTGTGTAAAATCTCTACAAAATATGCAAAAACATTTATAGGTGCCCTAACATTTTTTCAAAGTGATGGGCAAATAACGTTTTTGCAAAATTAATAGGTTACCAAGTAATTAATTATAAATTTATTAATATAAATATTATCCAAAATATTATTAATAGACAAAGATAATACTATTCAATTTTACATAATTATTATCAACATTTTTAATTGTACTATTTATAAAGTCTTATTAAGCAAAGTATTTAAACAGCTGTTAATAAACAGGGGCCATTGTTGTTCGATATATATAAAAATTTCTGTGAGTTCCTTTTCCAGAGCGAGGAGCAAAAACCTTCTTCGGCCCTTTAGATTAAATAAAAAAGTAATAAATATATAATGAGCGTTCACAATACGAGAATAAATTATCTTTTTTGTTGGGAGAAATTCTTACATTCCGTCACCAAAAATGATTTATGATATCATTTTCCTTTTGATAACGTAGAAGAGACCGGAGCATAATGGCCTTTTCATTCTTTGTTGTTCGTTACTCGTCCATTTTTTAGAACTCTTAACTTAGTGCACAGTAAGCAAGAGTCTATCTTTCTGGTAAGACTCTTCCTTACTGTGCACAAGATTCAGACTTCAAGTCAAGCTTGGTAAAATGTATTTTTGTGAAATATAAAATTATTCTAATTTTATCTGTATAGGGGAGACCGAGGAGGCAAGTAACAAAAATCAGTTTTTTTATTTTAGCGTTCAAACTATTTAACGAATAATTCACAGCCCGGCATGGGTTTTGCAAATAAGATGGCTCCATGTGTTTCCGAAGGCATTTTGCGCGCTGAACACGAATCTGGATTCAAAAACCTTCCATCACGTCAGGTTTTCGAGAAAAAGGGGGTTGAATCCCCTAAAAATAGCGTTTTTGGCCATTTTTGAAAAATTGTAGAGCTAAACACTGAAGTGCTAGAACCATTGCTATTGTCAGAAATTGACAATTGATCTTTGCTCTTTAAAATGAGCCCAAAGCCAAATTGATTGCATGAACCCTTAAAGCAGGGGGTTGGTTTATGTCAAAGGGTGCAAGAGAAAAAAAACACATTACGGAGGTCCTTAAAAATTAATCAGATTTACTTGAAAATTGTTACTCGGGAGTTTTTGGGGTCGCTGATTACAGATCTTTATTCAGATTTAAAAAATTCAAAATGTCGGATCCAATATTGCGGTCAAAGTTTATAAAAATTAATCAGATTTACTTGAAAATTGTTACTCGGGGGTTTTTGGGGTCGCTGATTACAGATCTGGAAAATATAGTATTATAAATTCTATAGCTAAATGATCTTAAGGGAAAAAATCAGGTTTAATATAAAAAAATAATTTTTTATATCAGCTTTATCAAAAGCTGATAAATGGCGGATCCAATATGGCGGCTCTCAAAATAAAAAATGGATCGGATCCGCTTGAAACTTGTTACTCAGGGATTTACGGGGTCGCTGATTACGAATCTGATATTAGTTTTTGAAAATTCAAAATGGCGGATCCAATATGGCGGCTCTCAAAATAAAAAATGGATCGGATCCGCTTTAAACTTGTTACTCAGGGGTTTTCGGGGTCGCTGTTTACGAATCTTCTGTTAGTTTTTAAAAATTTTAAATGGCGGATCCAATATGGCGGCTCTCAAAATAAAAAATGAATCGGATTCTCTTGAAACTTGTTACTCTTGGGTTTTCGGGGTCGCTGATTACGAATCTGATATTAGTTTTTGAAAATTCAAAATGGCGGATCCAATATGGCGGCTCGCAAAATAAAAAATTTATCGGATTAGCTTAAAACTTGTGACTCGGGGGTTTTCGGGGTCACTGATTATGAATATGATGTTAGTTTTTTAAAATTCAAAATGGAGTTTGCTGAAATTGAGAATTATTATAATTTACTTCAAAATTTAACAATTTTTTTCAAGACCTACTGCACTCAGCCTAACCCAGATAAACAAACGGGGACGTGGCGGCTGTTGTCTCCATCTTTTTTATTTTTTTTCCATTTTTAAAATTGTTTTTTTAGTTTTGTATTAAAAAAAATTTTTTTAATATAATTCTTTTAATTTAATAATAAGACCAGTCTTAATTCTGCCGGACACTATTGAATAATAATAAATAAAAAATTACAACACAAATTAAGAATTTTTATTTTCACTCAACATCTAGTCTCGCTGGAAGGATTTCGGTCCTTGGCTAATTAACCCTATAAACCTTCACTTACTATTTAGAATGGAACATCTAAAAGATGCCAAAATAGTCTGTGCCACCATTTTTTTGATTTTCTGTCGATCTCATACAAAGATTTTAGCATATCAGCTTTGTCTACGTAACCCATATGTTGATAATCCACAACGTCTCCAACCGCCATAATTTTTGTTATGTATTCTGTCAGATTCGCAATCATTATCACTATCAGTATCAGGTTGAGTGTTATCCATCAAATCGTTCAAATTATAATTTTCATTTTCGGACTCAACTAGTCCATCGATTGATTCATTATCACTTGGTATTTCAGACTCTATTATGTTCATTTTTTTAAACTCAATGAATTGAAAATAATGAAATAAATAAGAATATACTAAATAACTGTTGACTAACGTGCAAAATATAAATGACTGTTTATGTTAAGATATTCAGTAAAATACAATTAGTAAGGTTTTAAGAAAAAACGCAGATATTTTATTCAACAGAAAATTACCAAACTTACGTTAAATGAAGTCACTAATTTTTTACACTATTACATAAGAAACAAAGGAAGTTGTACATAATGATATTCATTAAAAAAGTATGATAAATTTCTTGAAATATAATAAGTATGTTTACAATTATTTGTCGACAAATGGAAATGTCTTTGAACTTAGTAAAATAAAATTAAGTGCTTCAATGTTTTAAATAATTGAGTTTCGAAAAATAAAATGGATACAGTAATCATTGACACACTGTATAGTAAGGAATTAATTAACCTCTGGACTATGGACATTAATTAAACGAATTGTCTAATTTTATTAATAATACAACCTTATTTAGTTTTGATATTCAAAGTAGATACTGACTGAAAATTTTCTCTCTCTGTCATTTAACCCTTTACGGCATACATTACATTACAACACTAATTTAAAAAAAAAAATTTTTAGAGGGTTTTTTTGGGATCCCTGATTACTAATCTGAAGTCCTTTTTCCAAAAAACATTTTGGTAAGAAGTTTGATTTTAAAATACCAAAAAATTTGCACGAAAATAATTTATTTTTATTTTAGAAATTTATTTATTTTTAATTTTTTTATAATTTTACGTATCTGCATTTATTATTAATTTTTTTAAATTTAATATTATTTCATTTATCAATAAAAAAAAATATTTTTTGATATTATTTTAAAAAGATCAAATTTAATGAGAAAATTTGAGAATACAAAAGGTGATAATCTGGGTTACCACTATACCGCAAACTGTTAACTAAAAAATAAATCATGTAAGGTTATAAAATACGAATTGCATTTAATCACTGCTGAAATCTTTTTCTAAATTGGTGTCAGATGTATTATATTGTACCACTTTGAACTTTTAAGAACTAACATCGGGTTCGTAATCAGCGACCCCAAAAACCCCCGAGTAACCATATTTAAGCTAATCCGATAAATTTTTTATTTTGACAGCCGCCATATTGGATCCGCCATTATAAATTTTAAAAAACTAAAAGTAGATTCGCAATCAGCGACCCCAAAAATCTCCGAGTAACCATATTCTAGCGAATTCGATCAATTTTTTATTTTGACAGCCGCCATATTGGATCCACCATTTTGAGTTTTAAAAAACTAACAGCGGATTTGTAATCAGCGACCCTAAAAACCCCCCGAGTAACCATTTTCAAGCGAATCTAGTTAATTTTTAATTTTTACTTTGAAACATTTTACGGTAAAAATTATTAGTTTTCTCGTAGTGTTTTAGCAATAAAATATTTATTAATTTTTAATAATTTGACATTTTTTTCTGGATTATATATTTTTAGAGTATTAGTTTGACAAATTTCGTCAGAAAAGTTCATAATATGTTAATTTAAAATGTAAATATTGCATCTAAATAGGTGGTACACTGATGTACCACTGTGCTTCAAAGGGTTAAATTTCTATAACCTTTCACAAAACAAAATTTAAGAAAATTCTATCACTTCTTAAAATCTTATTTCATTTAATAAAATCCGCCATTTTGAATTTTTTAAATCTGACTAAAAATTTGTCATCAGCGACCCTAAAAACCCCCGAGTAACAATCATCAAGTAAATCTGATTAATTTTTATAAACTTCGACCGCAATATTTAATCCGCCAGTTTGAATTTTTTAAATCTGAATAAAGATCTGTAATCAGCGACCCCAAAAACACCCGAGTAACAATTTTCAAGTAAATCTGATTAATTTTTATAAACTTCGACCGCAATATTGGATCCGCCGTTTTGAATTTTTTAAATCTGAATGAACATCTGTAATCAGCGACCCCAAAAATCCCCGAGTAACAATTTTTAAGTAAATCTGATAAATTTTTAAGGACCTCCGAAATGAGTTTTTTTCTCTTGCACCCCTTGACATAAACCCACCCCCTGCTTTAAGGGTTCATGCGATCAATTTGGCTTTGGGCTCATTTTAAAGAGCAAAGGTCAATTTCTGACAATAGCGATAGTTCTAGCACGTCAGTGTTTAGCTCTACAGTTTTTCAATAATGTCCAAAAACGCTATTTGTAGGGGATTCAACCCCCTTTTTCTCGAAAACCTGACGTGATGGAAAGTTTTTGAATCCAGATTCGTGTTCAGCGCGCAAAATTCCTTCGGAAACACATGGAGCCATCTTATTTGCAGAGAAAAAGTCCTAATTTGCAGGGCTGTGTAATTTTTGTTCATATTTTAATTGAAAGCTTGGACTTTCATTTGTTAAATAATATTTGAATTAGACATTTAAATTAAATAACTGGTTTACAGCATGACTTTTTCACGACTTCTGCATTTGTTACTTTCCGCCTAATCGCCGAGAAGGAAAGTAACAGCACCTTGGAGAAAAAGTAACATTACAGAATATAGTTAATATTATATAATTTAAAGACTATTGTAAATTTATAATATTTTTATTATCGGCTTAGAAAAATACAAAGATACTCAAAGTACAAATTATACATATTTGATACCTTATTTAATACATATTTTCTATATATTTTGGTACATTAATGTCTCATCGATATGATCTTCTTATCGCTATTACAGATCTAGCATTTATTTTTAAAACTTAGCATATGTATAATATTAAATTATTAAAATGTGAAACAAAAGTACTAATTCTATATTTTAAGTAAAATCAATCATTAATAATAACGTAATAGTTTTCGCCCCTTAAGAAAAATATTGACAAATTTTTTATATGTTTTATATTTTTAGCATATAAAAAAATTAAAAAATAAATCTTTTCAAACATGAAAATAACTTTATCTAAACTTTAAAAGCAAAAATTAATAATTATGACAAATGTAGAATAAAACAAAATAAGAACACAGAATAAAAACTTGCCTTGTTCAATAAACCATTTTTAGTTCATGTTCATATGTCAAAACGAAAGTCAATTTACTTACAATTCATTACATTTAACGAACAAAAGTTAATCTGTAACTTTAAATATGATTTACTTGACTCATTTTATAAAGTATGCACAATATATTGAAACGAGGAGGAAAGTAGCAACGTGTTACTTTCCTCTTTACTCTCCCTCTTAACAAAATAGTTAAAATTAAACAAAAGTATTAAACGTAATTTCACTGACTCGGCTCTACACAAAACAATGCAACACCTCTGAGTTTACTCTCTCACTCAGAGGGAATTCCACTCAAACGATTTGCAAGAAGAAATGCCAACGGCGGACACGGCTGGCTTAATATTGGTAATGACTCACCTACGATGTCCGTTCTTTTGATTCTCTCATATACTTTCCTTCGTTGGTTCTTCGGCTCCCACATAGCACAAAAACTTCCAGGAAACTTCTTGTGGAAACCTTTAGAAGTTACCCTTGGTAACTTTCTAGAAATTTCCAGGAAATACATTAATGTCCCCAGGTTAGAAGCTTCCCATGGAAACTTCCTGGTACTTACCAAGAAGTTTCCAAAAATCCTCAAAGATGTAATGAAATGTATAATATATAAATTAGCCCTGTCAAGTCAAGGGACCATTTGGTTGAGCGCATAAAACGCTACTGTGCTTTGTGGGTCTTGTCTCCATACTCGTCATCACTCTTATGGAGTTATACTGGTCCAAATGACCGCTATTCTAGAAGTCGCTTTAGAAGTCACAAATCACGAGGTTACAGATCTCATTCTGGGAGTCGTAAATCTCAAAATAGAGAATCCTAACACTGGCGCAGAATCTAAATCTGATCATTAAATTTATCAGAATGACACGATCACTCAAAAATCGTTAGACGCAAGTTAAGAATCGTCGTCACAATTGACACTATTATAACCCATAAGATTGTGCAGCAGTAAACTATGGCTTGGTCTATACCAAAGCCTGTAAAGATTTAAATTCAAGTCCCCCTGGTCGAAAACTACCAAAGGTATCTGGTCATAAATATTGAAGTGCACAAAGGTTTCAAATGGTGAAACTCTGTTGGTTCATGTTCTTATAGTAGTCTTTCTAAATATCTGTGAAATTTATTCGGATGCGTCAAACTCCGGATGGGGAGCTGCGTGCATGAAAAAACTGAAGGTGCCTGGTCAATGTCTGAAAAACCATTTAGGATTAACTTACTTGAACTTACAACAGTTTTCTTCGGACTAAAGTGTTTTGCTCACGGCCTCACCGACTGTCATATCCTGTTACACATTGACAACACTGCTGCTATTTTCTATATTAATAACATGTGTAGTGTCCAATGTGTACAATTAAGCTCACTTGCAAAGGAAATTTGGAAGTGGTGCAAAGAGCTCTCTAACGCTGCTTTTCAAAAAGTCTTTCACGAATTCGGTACCATAAATATTGACCTATTTGCTTCTAGAATCAATGATAAGTGTAGTAAATTTATTTCGTGGAAAGAAGACCTATATTCGATCTGAGATTTCCTTAGTTCGGGGTTCAGAATTGGCTCAAGATTTCAGAATAAAAAGATTCTTTATAGGTTTAAACCTACAACCTATATGTGTTGAAAATTCCGATATCCTAAACGACATTGTAAACGACATAGTAAACTACGTCGGAAATTAGAATAGTAAACGACGTTGTTTACGATCACGTTTACGATGTCGTTTATGATGTAGTTTTCCGAGTAGCAAGAAATATTACTAAATAAGTATGTAAAGAAGCAGAAATTATATGAAAATAAATATACTTTTTGTCCTACCTGCACGGAAAGTGTGTCATTTCGGGCACTTAGTGCGGGCGCAAAGTAACTCATTACCACCCAGGGGTAGGGGAAGCGGGCGCAAAATATTTGCCCCCCGCTTCCCCTACCTTCGAGAGGGCGCAAAGTATTTTGCGCCCGCTTCCCTTACCTTCGAGAGGGCGCAAAATATTTTGCGCCCGCTCCCCCTACCTTCGAGCAGGCAGAAGAGTATTTTGCGCCTACATGTTAATTATTCGATGTTCTTCATTAAAATATGATATTTTCGAGTTTCTTTATGTTGACTATAAAAATGCAAACATTTTCAACTAGTTTTATTTTGTCTAGAAAAATGTGCAATTTTTTTCGTTTTTCTCTAAAAAAATTGACACATTTGGTTTTGTTCACATTTCGGTTATAAAAATTGGCAATTACTATAATTTCAGAATACATTGTTGTCTTATTTCTATATTAAAACTTGTATCATTATAGACTTCAAAGAGTTAACATTTATATAGAGTTTAATTTTTAACTAATATGAGCGTTTAATCGTTCGTGCCCTCAATGACATGCATTCCATGCAGTTTGGACAAAAAATTATGTTAGCATCATGGGCGCAAAATAGGTGATTACAACTCTGGCGAAATCACCTATTTTGCGCCCTTGATACGAAATTAACTATTTCATGATAATAACGTCATATTACATTTTAAAAAGTAATATTTATTATTACAATTAAAGAAAAGTTGATTTAATCTTCAAATATTTTTTATTAATATAAAATTTCAAAAAAAATTTAAATTTAATTAAGACATTTTTTTAAATAGCAAATTGCTATTGTAATGTTAATAATATTAAGGTAAATAAAGCAAAAACATTCAGACAACGAATAATTATTATTTTAATTCTGTGATCAATTGTGAAATTGGCTGATTCTGAGGTGGTGCTAACTTATGGACAGCAAAGAGTTAACAGACGTTTTAAATTTAACACAAATTAAAGGTTAGAAAAGTATAACATGTTCCAGGTAATTTATTATGGGCATAATAATTAAGCATGTAAAGTAAGAGTAATTTTTAATTTATTAAGTAAGAATAATTTTAAATGGTAGGTAATAAATAAAGTCAATAAATTTATCAAGTAATAACAATTTTACTTAAAACGTTCAAAGCATTTTTTACAAAATTATTTGCTAATTTTCGATTTAAATTAAACAGAAATTAATAAGTTTACAAAACTTTTGAACAAAGGTGCACCATTGGTGTTGAAAACAAGTGTACCGTAAGGTTTTCTCTCATCATGCTTTAAAGTTCTAACAAACTTTCGATACATTTTACCGTCGAAAATATCGCATAAATGACCTTTTTCAAAATTTCTGTTAACAATATTTTGATAAGACTCGCTATTCGCTGCTATTAATGTTAATATTGGAGATGCAACATCCATCACAACTAAAAAATCGGTATAACATATAATTTTTACATTTAAGAAAACTATCTTTTCTTCTAAATTTTCCCAAATATGTCATAATTTACATCGTCATTATTCTCAATTGTGTCCATAAAAAAATCATCATCTTCGATCACATCTAAGTAACACTCGACATTTTCACTAGTTTCCTGTAATATAAAAAAATTAAAAGAAAATAGTAATTCCTGGATAAAAATTCTTGTACATGATCTTGTAAAAGAATATGTAATTCCTATTAATTATAAGTTTAATAATTCCACAAAGTTGCAATAAAATTTTTTTTTTTGACGTATGAACATGTACATGCTCATGTAGATGTTTATGTACATGATACATGATTACAAAAGGTTTCAACCATAAACATGTACATGGTCATGTACATGTCACATGTGCATGTTCTTGCGCAAGATCATGTATATGAATTTTCAACTGTTTTTTTAAATTTTTGCATTATTAATTACAATAGTTTTTACATACGTAAAGAAGTAATCTGATTGTAAAGCATTGATTTTAATGTTTCTCATAAAACAAAAAGATTAAAAGTTCAAAGGTTTAATAAATATTATAGGAGTGCTTAGAAATTAGAGTAATGCCGAAAATAATTGAAAAACAATTTTTGGTTTTTATGTATTTATACAATACGACATATTTAATAGGTTTTATAGTTTTGTCAAATGCTCGCACTCGTTACGAAATATACTATTATTACATTGCGAAGTTTGAATATGCCATTTATTACACTTTTTATTTATGTTTAAAAAGACAGACACAATTTCTCGAAAAATCTGTTTCAAACTATTGTTTGTAATTTTCAAATCAGATAAGTAAATAATTACTAAAATAGTGTCTGTAAATTGTGACATTTTATTTTCGATATCATCGATGTATTGTTCCAAGTCCTGAATAGTGTTAAATACAGCTTGTTCATTTTGAAATAAAGCATCATTTACAAATGTCTGTGAAAATATCACATTATATACAATATAATCATTATTATCGAACATAAGTTAATATTTTTCAGAAGATTACAATTGTTTCACCTCTGAATAAAGTAAAGTAAAGTTTCATCAATTTTTTGCAAAATAGTAAAAAAATATATATTTAAAATATTTACCAATGCTTTCCGTTTTTTTATAACGATACCACGAAGTTGGTGGTATTGCTTCACCAGAATCAGATTCCAAATATGTTTTATAATTTTTTTTCTTGATTATTCATTTTAATCTGTAAATAATTATAAAAATAAAGAAAAATTATAAGTTTTGTAAATTTTCTTTTGTAAATTATTACATATTCAAAATAATTTGTAAAGGTAAAACAATAAAACTTCAATTTAACCTTCGCGATACCAAAGATTTTTATATACGCGGACTACAAAAGGTCACCGTGAGTGACCTAAACTTGCTTTTCAATGTATATTGAAAAAAACATATAATAATTTATTTTATCTACTGCAATTGGTTCTAATTTAATAAAAAATTGAATGTTACACTACCGTCCGAAATTGTGCGAACGCTAACATCTCGAGCTATTAAAGCTTATTAAATTTCCAATGAAATGCTACTGTGTTAAGTTGTATTGCATAAATAGGAAGCGAGATATCATGTTATAAAGACAAAAAAATAATTATATATTTTTCGGAATTTCTTACTCTGACTTGGACTCCTGGCACAGTTTAGCAAAGTTTATGAAAAAAATTGTTACTTTTACAGACAATTCCTTTTAACCAAAGCTTTAAATAGAGACCAAGAATAGCAAAAAATATTTACGGGTTCCCGAGATATTACAAAAATAGTAGGACCGTGCAAAGCAGAATTTTCAATCATCGATTTCTCTAATTCGCCGTTGAGTCAATTACTTGTCTGTGAAAAAAGTGTCGAAAATTAATTTTACCAAGTACATTCTTACTGAGATCCATTTTTTAAATTTAATTTATTATATATCGATATTTAAAAAGTGGATCCCAGTAAGAATGTACTTGGTAAAATTAATTTTCGACACTTTTTTCATAGACAAGTAAATGACTCAACGGCGAATTAATATTTTTTGCTGTTCTTGGTCTCTATTTAAAGCTTAGGTTACAAGAAATTGTCTGTAAAAGTAACAATTTTTTTCATAAACTTTGCTAAACTGTGCCGGGAGTCAAAGTCAGAGTAAGAAATTCCGAAAAATATATAATTATTTTTTTGTCTTTATAACATGATATCTCGCTTCCTATTTATGCAATACAACTTAACATAGTAGCATTTCATTGGAAATTTAATAAGCTTTCCAATGCAATTTAAAAAAAGCATCTAGCTTCATTTTTAACCGAGTTATCACTGTTTCTGTGCGGGTGTGTTTTTTAATAGCTCGAGATGTTAGCGTTCGCACAATTTCGGACGGTAGTGTACATAATAACAAATAAAAGAAAAATATAAATTATTATTTAATTAATTTTTAAACAAATTATTATTGTTATTTAATAACTTTATACACTTTTACACTGAGATAAGGTGAGAAATTATAAGCACTGCGGATACTATATAATGTAAATACTCACTTGTTGAAAACAGAACTCTGTACAACATTCTGGAAATTTTGTTAAATCAAAACAAATACCACTTGTTTAATAAATAATCTGTTGACTTTTACCTCTGCGAAGCACAGTGCTAAATGCGAACTAAACTTTTGTACATGAAAGAAACCGTTTTGCTGCAAAATTTCGAGTGAAAAAATATCTTATGCTTATATTTATTATACAAATGGTCATCATGGTGCTGTGCCGCTTTCTTATTTTCAAAATAATTTCAAACCCAGAAATAAGGCTGATTTTGATAAGCGAAAGAAACATAAAGTGTGGCTTGAACGTGATGAAGTGGAGGATGTTTTACTAAACGCTTATATTTTACTATTAGGCAGTAAGTAATTATCATTTCATAATTATTATTTGTCATAAAAATTTTCCATACCTTTTCATAAACAAAATTAACATTTTAATGTGTTTTAATGCAGTAGAAAATTAAATTTCTAGCTTTATAAAACTTTTGTAATATATTAAAATTACTAAGTTTTATTTTTTTAACACAATTGGTGTCAATTTACAGTTTTAAGTCTATAATGCACGTTCTTGCCTTTGATTTGCTTTAAATTTGTTTCTCGAAACTTTTTGGGGTCTTATGGCAGCATCAATTAAAAAATATCCTTCGATTTACTTGAATCTTGTTTTTAGAACGTTTCATAACTGCCAAATAACATCCCAAAGACGTTATATGTTTCAAAAACGTTTTAAAAGCAATGGAACGTTTTTGGATCATTATTTGGCAGACATGAAACGTTCTAAACACGTTTTTGATTCTCAATCAGCGACCCCAAAAACCCCCGAGGAACAAACTTAAAGCAAATCGGAGGATATTTTTAAATTTTATTCCGCCATTTTGAATTTTGTAAATCTAACGTGAGATTTTTAATCAGCGACCCCAAAAACCCCCGAGAAACAAATTTAAAGCAAATGGGAGATAATTTAATATTTTTGCCGCCATATTGGATCCGCCATTTTGAATTTTAGGAATTCGCGTCAATTGATCAAGGGGTCTTTTGGTGCAATGTTTATTTCAATAATTTTTTACTCTTAAACAATTAAACATACAAATTTGACAAAGTACATTTTGGAAAGGTTTTTTCATGCTCTTTCGATTGGAAATAAGCATTTTGAAAAAAAAAATTTTTTGACCAAAAAAAATGAAAATTAAAAATAAATTTCAATTTTTTGAGGAGAAAGACCCAATTTTTTTTTAAAACGAAAGCTGAGGTTTTTTCCTAAAAGGACATATAAATGGTAAAGTGGGACTAGAATGTTTAAACATTGAAAAAATGAGTTTCCTACTTTTCTACTTTTAATTTTCATTTTTTTTGGTCAAAAATTTTTTTTTCAAAATGCTTATTTGCAATCGAAAGAGCATGAAAAAACCTTTCCAAAATGTACTTTTTCAAATTTGTATGTTTAATTGTTTAAGAGTAAAAAATTATCGAAATAAGCATTGTACTGAAAAACACAAAAATTTAACCCCCTCCCCCTCGGAAAATATTGGACTAGGTAAAAAAATATTTTCACGAAAAATTACTATCTATGAATGAGTACTACAAAAGCCCCAAGTTTTGCTACGATTAAAGAAAAATTTTTCTCCACCTTGATCACTTGACATGAAATGCCCTATATATATGTCATTTAAATTATTTAAAAATATTTTGTTTACAGCTAGCAAAAAGAATGTTGAGAAACAAAGAAGTAAGAAACGTTTAATGTTTCCAAACACAAGAAATTTAAGTTTTTCTTCAGACTCTCAACCATCTACATCTTTTAAAAATCTCGCAGAATTAAAGTAAACTAACATTTGCCAATTATTAACATTTAATTTATTTTTATTTTTAAATCTCTTAGCAGATATCTATTTAGAAAATAAACTTTAACAATAATATTTTTCTATGAAATCAGTGAATAGTAATCTAATTAATAGTAATATCTGTTAACTAATAATGCATTAAATTTAATATTAATTTTATATTGCTATAAGTTTTAACGATTTTGATATTTTTCAGAAAAAGGAACCCAACATTGACACTACAAAAAAAAGAGCAAAATAAATACAAGACAAAAGAATTTTAGACAAATACAATAAACTTATGGAAAATTGTAAAGAGTTAATTGATTCAGATGAATCTTTCAGTAATTTAGATAGAAATACTGCTAAAGTTGCAGAAGATAAGGGAAGTGGACCATTTAATTAAATAGATCTTAAAGTAATTTAAACGCGATGGAGTTAACGGATACTGATTCGGTTCATTCGAATGATGAAATTAATCTCAGTTTAAGTGATGCACAGTGGTCGGTGAGACCCTATTTAATGCGAAAAATTAGAAAGACTGTACCAATTGCAACGAAACTTTAGGATATTTTTAATTTCGCTATACTTACACGGAGAAAAATCTGGTGCTATTATTGCTTGCAGAATCTTTACAAATTTTATTAGTCACTGCTGAATAGAATTTTAGCTTAAGGTTATAATAATTTATATACGAAATCATCTATTTAATGTAATGGAGAGTTCGATACAATAAGTATAAGAGATAGTAGCTAATTTTGCATGAAATCTTTATTATGAATACAAAGAGAACGTGCTATAAAAGTATTAGATTCTTCTTATAAGAATCGCTCGAACTCCGACTGATTTTCAGGCGGACTTTATACAACACAATCTTACCTGCGTATACGCACATATAACTCACACACATATATTTCTCTGGATGGAGGAACCTGGAACGGAACGCGTACAACGCGGTGCGTTTACAATAACATAACCTAACAAATATAATGTTTTACAGGACGACAAAACTGTCCAAAGAATTATATATATATATATATATACATGTGTGTGTGTGTGTGTGTGTGAGTTATATGAGCGTATACGCCGGTAAGATTGTGTTGTATAAAGTCCGCCTGAAAATCAGTCGGAGTTCGAGCGATTCTTATAAGAAGAACTTAATACTTTAATAGCACGTTCTCTTTGTATTTATAATAAAGATTTCTTGCAAAATTAGCTACTGTCTCTTATGCTTATTGTATCGAAAGTATTTTTACAATAAGTATATGAATTTATGCTAAAAATATAAGAGAAACGATAAGCAAATTAAGTAATATGCTCTTTCGAGTAATATTAGCAGCAGATTTCTCTCCGTGTAATAAGAATATATCATAAAATTTAAAATTTGACAGTTGACAGCTGTCAAAGTAACTATCAATTTTATCAAAAATGAGTAAATCTGCACAAAAACAACTTCTAACAGGTTTGAGACTTTCTAAATCCAAATTTTATGTCTAATTTAAATTTGATAGTTGACAGATGTCAAATTGACTGTCAGTTTTATATCAAATGAGTAAATCTACATAAAAATTTTACCTATAAGATTTTTAGACTCATGTGTCCCGAATTTTCGGTAAAATATATAATTTGACTGTTGACAGCTGTCAAAGTGACTGTCAGCTTTATAATAAATGACAAAATGTTTATAAATATAACTATTATATTTGCAGACTGAGTAGTCACAATATTGATATCGAACTTAAACTTTGACAGTTACCTTCTATCACTGTATATGTCATAATATAAAAATATCTTTATTTATTAGAATTAATTATTTGAAGAGAATTTCTTTTTAAAAATAAATTAACAATTAAAATAGAAGAAAGTAATTTAATAATAACATATTTTTTTAGGACGAAAATGTAAGAAATTATTTTCATATAACCTTTGAATACCAAATTTTGTAGAAACTAAACAATTTTTAAAAAATTTAACGCCATATTGGAACCGCCATATTAAAATTTTGAATATTTATTTCACATTTATCAAGACACACAATAAAAAACACTCGTAAAAAATGCCTACCATGAATTAATTGAATATTTAATGTTATAATCTACTTTTTATAATCTACTTTTTGTCAAAATGTGTTTTATAAAAATGATTAACTATACAATATTTACTAAATCTTTATACGATTATTACACAAAAAAATTTAATTTTAAGTGTTTAATGTTTTAAAAATATACATTTTGACTAAAGATTAAAAATTGCTTTAAAATGTAGATTTAAGAAGCCGAATATATTCAAATGGACAGCCATCTCCAAATTCAGGACCACTCGTAAATAAAACCACTCTTTAATTCAAAGACCAACGCCTAATAGGCTATTATCTTCGATTCAAAGACCACCTCTAAATATACAACCATCTTCTATTCAAGAACGACCTTTGTACAGGCCTCAAAACTGTATAGGTGATCGTTATGACCGACCTGAAGATTGGGTATGGGTATGATCTATTATTACCTTCTTCATAAATTCATCAATATAAAAAATTTTTAATTATTTTATTACTCTAAAAGAATACAAATTGAAAATAAAGTTTGGAATATTTGCAATGATTCATTTTTATCGAACAAGTGCATACCTGAAAATGCTGGATGTAAAAATAAAACAATATTTACGTTGTTACTATGCTTATAAAAACATTCGATTTATAAAATGACTTAAATGTAACTTAAAACGCAAACTGACTAGTATTATCCTTTACTGACCGCACGCTTATCCCCTTATTATATAAAAGCCTTTAATAAAGAATTTAATAAAAAAAATTTGTTCCGTACAGGTGTATATTGATGCAAATACCAAGATTCACGTTGACATATGGGAAACAATGAAATTGAAAACAGACTCAAAATTCGTACGAGAATTAGCGCAAATATTATGGGGTGACAAAGTTCTTTGTGAAAAATGTTTGAATGTTAATAAGGCAAACAAAGGGCTACAAGTGAATGACACACATTATCGCCAATCACAAACTCCACATAAAGTGCAATTAATAAAAGGTAATACAACTCGTGTAGATATTCCGTAACCCGGCTCTAACCGCGCATGAAACATAGAATCTGACCGGTCTCTGGTCTGGCAGTTCAGCAAATCGGCTTTGCGCCATGATCTCAGTTTGGTTCACCGTTTCACTCCGGTTTAGGAAAACCCGGCCTAGCACCCTTTAAAAGTTCTACATGGATATTTAAACCTGAAATATATTTTGATAATAATTTTTTTTGCAGATTGTCTTTACAATAAAATAACAGATGCAGGATACGAGGGCAAAGTTAGAAATGCCAGAGTAAATAGGTATTGTAAATATCTGTCTGCAAAAATTTACGATGTCCGCAGAAAACTAAAAAATAATTTTGATAAAAATTAGTTTTAGTCAGCGCATTATAGTATAAATGCCAAAGATTACATAGTGGTTAAAGCGTGTTTTTTAAAACATTGTTCAAAGAAGCTATATACGTTTAAAAATAAATAAAAATTTCTCAATAAAAAATCTTACTTTTGCAAAAAACATAATGTTAAATATGAAATAGTCTTTTGTTTCTTCTTTCAAGTTTGCAGGTATAATAAAGTAAACAAAATGCAATTAAAATTTTATTGAGATTGTTTATTACTTCATTGTGATTGTATGTATTGCTTTATGTTATATTTGCTATTTTAAAAAATGTCTTATTTTAAATTTAAAAAAAGTTTGAAATTTTACATTAATACAAAATATTTGAAGATTAAATAAACTTTTCTTTAATTGTATAAAATAAATCTTACTTTTTAAAATGTAATATGACGTTATTATCATGACAAGTATATTTATTTTTATATAATTTCTGCTTCTTTACATACTTATTAAATAATATAAAAATAACATTTCTTGCTATTTGGAAAACTACATCATAAACGACATCGTAAACGTGATTGTAAACGACGTCGTTTACTATTCTAATTTCCGATGAGGTTTACTATGTCGTTTACGATGTCGTTTAGAATGTCGTTTAGATTTTCAACTCTAATGTGGTGTTAGAATATTTTCTTAATACGTCAGTTAATACAGAACTATCTATGCGAAGCTTATCTGAAAAATAAATCACTTTTCTTGCATTAGTTACTGGCCATAGATTACATACATTTTCGCTCATAAGTATTCAAAATATCCGAGATAATAATAATACTATCGAAATCAAAATCCCAGAACAGATTAAAACTTCTAAATAGATTTTGAGTTCCTCTTTTCAGTATGAAAGTCAAAAATACTTTTTACTTATAAATTTTTTTTGTTATTAATATTCAAACATGAGCATAATTTGGACATGCGATGTCTGTTTACTCCTGTTTATCAGGAAAACAGCTCCTCCACTTTCCACTACTACTACACTGGTTATACATATTACGTACGATTCGCACACTTCGCGCTTCACGAATAAATGTCAATGTGAAGTGTGTTATCAGGCTGAATTTCAATGGAAAGTCTCCACCAATAGGAAAGGACCAGCTTCTACTACGTTTCCCGTAGAATTCATATTCAGGAAATAAGGCACGTTTTCTCGTTGACAAAAAGGACCTCGATATTTTAATTACGGAGTAGCTGACTGCACTCAAAAATCTAAAAAGTTTGCTAATTTGTATAATCTACCGCTAACAGAAAGTAACGATTCATTTGCAAGAACCATATTATCTAAGTAACATATAAAAAACAATAAGTTGTTCATTCCACGAAAATTAAGCTTCCTCAATATAATATACACCAATTTTTTATTCTTTTATTGAATAGTAATTATTTTAAAGTAAAATTTTAACAATCTCAAGAAATACAAAATTTTAACTTTTTTTGAAAAATATAAATAGCGATTACTTTTATCCATTTCGGTTAAATGTATACTTTATGTACATCCATCGATTCGTTTTAATGTCAGGAACGTAATTTTGATCAGAATTAATAAAAATATTAATAAATAAAATCGTTATTTCAAAAAATACAAGAACTTTTTTTTCAAATTTAAAAAAATTGTAAAAAAGAATGTTTGTAGCAAAGTTTCCTTATTACGAAGCAAAATTTTTCTTTGTGTTCTATTACTTGTAATCTAGGTTAAAACCTTAATGAGAACAAAGTTCAATTTTTATAAAAAGAAGATTATAATTACAAGTTTTATTCTTCTTAGCCGCAACATTGCTCTAAACATCTACAACCCTGGCGGATAGGTAAAGAACGAAATTACGATGAATTCATCATAGTTTCGTCGTAACTTCGTATT
This sequence comes from Leptopilina myrica (nomen nudum), assembly GCA_032872475.1. NCBI lineage: Eukaryota > Metazoa > Arthropoda > Insecta > Hymenoptera > Figitidae > Leptopilina > Leptopilina myrica (nomen nudum). The sequence goes on along the minus strand of CM065460.1, from coordinate 23,065,347 downwards.
CCGACAGAATATTTCGACAATTATGTAAAAACATTTTAAAAAAGTATTGTAATGAATAAAGGAATATTCCAGGATGAAATTTATTTATTATTTAGGGTAAATTAACTTTAAATTATTGAGAAATTAATGTTTAATGTAGGAAATGTCATTTCATCCTAGAATATTCCTTTATTCATTTCAAAACTTTTTAAAAATGTTTTTACCTAATTATCGAAATATTCTGTCGGAAAACGAAGTTGCGACAAAACTATGACGAATTCATCGTAATTTCGTACTTTATCTATCCGCCACGGAAGTTTTTTGATCTTGAGGAAGAGGAGCACAGTACAATTAAATGATTAAACAGACTTACCCAGCGAAGTTCGATCATAATTGTAAGTAGCTCCTCTTCCGGAATGATGATACCCCATACCCATTATTTTCACCCCATGTTTTCACAAACTAGGTTTATAATTCCCATGTAATGTTTCAGCTAAAAATACTTCAAAAAAATGATGATATTCACCAAAGGCGCCACTGCTGCGATAGGACAGACGCGCGTTCTTTTGGATATTTTTGTAACTGGTATTTGCATAGAGAAAAATGAGTACAAGTTTTTTGATCATCTTGGAAGAGGAGCTACGTACAATTATGATTGAACTACACTTGGTAAGTTCGTTTAATCATTTAATTTTAATCGTATATTAAAATCTACTATTTGTAGATTTTAGATCAAAACTTGCAAATTTCACCAAAAACACCTTTATATACTTAAACTAAGTGAGAAGTAACCGCGAAAACAAACCTACACTTTGCCGATATGGTAAGTTCTACTACCCAAAGTAAAAACCAAGTATGTCGCATTTGCCGTAAGGTTGAAAGTCGCTTACCGTTTAAGACACTTTCGTGTAATTTTTGCCTTTCGACAAAATATGTATGTACATCTATATTATGGGGCGTTCCACACCAAATCGAAAATTATTTTACTTTTGCATCTGAAATATTTTTCAAATATGTTTTTTCTTTTAGAACTCGTTGAAATGAGCTACCATGATTTTTTAAAACTTTTTCATATAGAATTTAATAAAACTTAAAATTTTTTTTTAATTTTCGAAATAAAATAAAATTTCTAAAGTGAATTATAAAAGTTTCTCCATTATTTGATTGAAATTACATTAAAATTTCAATTATTATAAATGTAAACATTAAAACTAAACATAAATACTGTCATGGGGATGGCACTCGAGGCTTTTTTTCGGCGACACAATCTCCATAGTTTATGATATTAACACGAGGGTGCGCTGAGTAATAGCGCATGCTTCATTACGAATTTTTTGAAATTTGTTTTGAACTGTTAAACTGTATTTTGATTATTGTTTATTATTCAGGTTGTTTTTTGAATTATATTATATAATTATTAATAATAATTATAATATATTATATTGTTATTATTATTATATTATATTTCCAATTGAATAATTTAAATAAATATGCAGTCGAGAATCATATTATAAATTTATTTATAATATGAGCAAGAGAAAGTGCGTTGTTCGAAATTGTCCTGCAAAGGATGAGAAAACATTCCACGTCTTTCCAGTTAATAAAGATCTTGGTAGAAAATGGATAACAGCGATTGACAGTCCGATTTTAAAAAACTTATCTTATGAGGATATTAGGAAGAAACAGTTAAAAGTATGCAAAGGACATTTCAATGATAATGCATATATGGGCGGAATTGTCAAGCGAAATCTAAAGTTCGATGCAGTACCTACAGTTAATGTTTCAAATCCTAATATCATTGAAAAGGAAGTCATAATCGATAATCAAGAAAATGTTGAGTCTTTTTGTATTGATTTAAGTGAGCAACGAAGAATGTCGTCATTAACGTCAGGTTTATCCTACTCCTCGACAAATAATGCGGATAAAGAAATAAGAGAACCATCTTTAAATTCCTCTTTTGAATTCCCAGCAAATTCAAATCTTCAGAATAAAGACGAGCATATGATTATCAATAATTTTCAATCACATGAAATAGACAATAATAATCGAAACCTAGAGACCTCAACATCACAAAACAGAAGCAGATCCACTTCTTTGAAACTTAAAAAACGTACCCTCAGAAAACCTTACAAGGTAGAATTGTCTCCTACTGCAAAAAAAAATCCACCAAATCACGAAAACAGTGAGAAAGCGTTATTTTGACACAGCGTACCGTTTAAGAAGGTGCAATTGAAATTTCTTTTTAATTTATATTATATTCTTGTATACTTTGCTCTAAATTATTATTCACAAAAAATTTACTTGAACTTATTTATTTTATTTATTAGTTTTTTTGTTTAATTATTTAATTTAATTATCAATTATTAGAGCAAGAAGTCGTTTATCAGATATGAAAAAAAAATTCCGAACATGAATAAACTTTCAAATGTCCAACGTGATTTTATTCAAATGCATATAAATAATGCTGGAAAGGAATAAAATGGAAGAAGTTTTACTAAAAATCAAAAAATTATATGCTTGTCAATTTATAAATTGTCAGTTAAAGCTTATAAGTTTCTGGAATCCATTTTCATATGTCCCTCAGTAAGATGTTTACGGAGGTTTGCATGCAAATTGAATCTGTATACGGGTATTAATTCTAATTTAATAAAACATTTAAGAACCCAAGTATCCAATATGAACAAAGAGAGTGAAAAAACTGCAGCATTGATGTGGGATGAATTTTCAGTTCAACCTTATGTTTCTTACGATTCCAAAAGGGATTTAATTCTAGGTTTTGAAGATTACGGAATGAAAAGAACAAGCAAATTTGCTGACCACGTACTCGTCTTTATGGTGCGTTGCTTAGATACAGGAGCAAAGAAACCAATATCATACTATTTTTGCAACAATGGAACTACGTGGGACCAGTTGATAGTCTGCATCAAAGAAAATGTTCGGGCCTTGAAAGAGACAGGATTGCAATTAATGACAACCATTTGTGATCAAGGTTCATCAAACGTTAAAGCCATCAAAGAGTTAAAGAAACGGTATAATGAGAGCTGTATTAAGAAAAATATTGAACTTGGTAACACCTTCTGATTAAAATTTTGTAAAATAAATTTAAAAATTGAATACTATATAATTATAACTATATTTTAAACTATTTAAGTTAATATAATTTAGTGCAATAATAAAATAAATATAAATAATATGAAATACAATTATTTTGTTTACTATTTACCTTTGCTTTTTCCTACGTTAATCAAATAAATATACAATTTTTGACATAATTAAACAAATTGTTTATGTTATATATAACTTAAATTTTTAAGGAAATCCAGTGACACTAGAAATTGAAGGCGTAGAGCTTTGTGTAATGTTCGATCCGGTACACCTTTTAAAAAGTATGAGAAACAATTCAGTAGTAAAAGATGTAGAATTGGACTATAAAGAATCTGATGCACAAAGAGAGGTAAAACGAAAATACGCATGTTGGGAACACATAGAAAATGCCTTTGATATGGATCAGCAAAGTGATGCTTTGCATAAATTTATGCCTAAGGTAAAGAAAGAACATGTTCGTCCCAATAAAATAAAAAAAAAGAAAGTGTCCGTTTGCACCCAAACTTTTAGTGAAACAATGGCAGTGTTTATTAATCATGCTGTAAACCTTGGCGGTATAGTATTAAGTTGAACAATAATTGTTTGCTATAATAAAACTATGCTTATAATAATAAAGAAAAATATTTATTATAGAAACCGTTCAAACAGAAAGAGAAAATCTTTCTTTGCCACCTGAAGCGAAAAATACTGCCCGATATGCCTTGTTCATGGATCAGGTATTCGACTCTGTGAATGGACAGAATGAAAATCCTGACAAACCATTGCGTGGTGTTCTTAACGATGAAAGTCCACATATCGAGTTTTGGAAAAATGTTACTCGCAACTTTAAATCAATGAGATTTGTTAATACCGAAACAAAAGCTCCAACTCCTGATCCTCCATGTTTAAAAGCTTGGCCAGAAGTTTTTGAATGTTTGAAGCAAGTTTGGGAGAGATGTAAAGATCTTGGATTCCCGTTTTTAAAATTGGGCCTAATAAATCAGGACTGCCTAGAAAATTTATTTGGATGTTTTCGTAGCCACAGCCATATATTTACGAAACTGAATTGTACCCAAGTCAGTTTTTCTACATAATATTGAATATAAAGAAAATTAACATTCTACTGGAAGCTTCCGGTAGAGGATTTCCTTAAGGTGCAATGGAAACTTCCTTTCAGGCTGACATTTTGAGCTTCAAGGAAGTTTCTCTTTAACTTTCAAAGGAATTTTTTCCACTGAAAGCTTTCGGGAAGATCTTGTTCTCTGTGGATCAGCGTATTTTTCTCTTTTTCTTCTTCTTCTGTTTGAATTGCCTCTTGTATTAACAAATACACAGTTTCCCTACTCTGAAAAATCAATTCTGTACATTTTTTTTTCAAAACTAACTAACTAAAAACTAAATTAACAAGTTTTGTGAAATACGGCGAACATTTCAGGATAAAAACTGAAATATTTAACCTCAAATATTTACACACACTAACTATCCTATCAAAATAATTGTTCTTAACATCCTGTATATCCCATTTATTTTGCAATTGACCTAGGTTGATGGAATATTCAAAACGTTTGTGATTAACAATGAGTCCTCTTCACATGCAATCGGGTCGAATTGCAAAAATGATGCTGGATCATCGTTATTTTCACTGCTTTCGTTAATAGATGATGAAAGTGGATCAGAAGAAATTGCAAGGGCAGAAACTTTTTGTGACGATGATGAAGTTGAACATCCTTCAACATCTAAATTCAAAAAATCGAGCTTAAGTTTCCAGACAAATCGACGTTCAGCGGCTACTTTTGCTAAAAATTTACTTCTTGACGAGTGCGTAAAAAATTGCAAAAATTGTCAATCTGTCTTCTTTACATTGCCAGAAAGAACAGACATGCAACATTCACTGCATTCCATGAAAACTTCTGCAATGGATTACTTTGAACGCGGGTTTATGCAAGCTACAAACATCATTATGCGAAAATTGCCACTAATTTGTTTCAGAAGAAACGTTGGAGAAACTCTTGTTCAATTTGTCAAGAGGCAAATAGATTTCGAGTGGATAACGTGCATTAAACACAGGAAATTTTTATCATAAAAGTTTTTGTGGTCAATTGTAGTATTTACAATCAACCAATGGTGCTCACATTTAAATAAAATTATAAATGGAAGTATAATGCTTCATGGAGGAAGTATTATTGAGAAAAATGCTAGAGAGATGCACCTGAAAATAATTAAACAAAGTAAAGGTGTCAGTAAACAGTAAGTTAAAAAAATAATTTAAATTCTACAATTTAAATAAAATTACCAATCAAATAATATTACTTACGTTTTTTAGAAAGCGATATGTCGCATAATTTAATTCCAACGTTACCGTTTTTATCCACGCTTATTATTACACGAGATTAAAAACTTTATTAAAAAAAGAAGATACTTCTGTTTGATTTTATGTCTTCTGGCGGTATTAGTTAAATGCTTCTTAATTAATCTACCAAAAAGAGAAGAGAAAAAATATAAAAGTGTATTTTATTTTTATAAAATTTTTTATTTATAAATATTGACAGTATTAAAGTGTTATGTAAATTTTTAATAAATTGTTTAAATTATTCATAAATGAATATTCTACTTGAAAATTAAATTTTTAATTTAATTAATACCACAACCTCAATAATAAACAATAATCAAAATACAATTTTACAGTTCAAAACAAATTTCAAAAAATTCGTAATGAAGCATGCGCCATTACTCAGCGCGCCATCGTGTTAATATCATAAACTATGGAGATTGTGTCGTCGAAAAAAGCCTCGAGTGCCATCCTCATGAATACTGTCATTAATTTACATATTTGGTTATAAATATTGTATTGTTTTGCGTTACCATGGCATTTGTTTTAGTAAAAAGTAATATGAGAGGATTTGGTCCCGTGAGTGCAAAAGATCCGAGAGTCGAGTGTGATAAACGTGTTTTTTCAAAAACTTATACTCTTAAACCGCTTGATGAAAAAATTTGAAAAAAATCATGGTAGCTCATTTCAACGAGGACTAAAATAAAAAAATATTTGAGATGCAAAAGTAAAACAATTTACGATTTGGTGTAGAACGCCCCATATGTAAATGTATTTAAAACTAGCTTTTGTGTCCGCCTTTGGCGGACTTGGAATCTATCATTATCTGCCCAAAAATATATTTTATTAAAAATAAAAATAAAACTTTTTGAATCATTTTCTTTCATTATAATATTGTTAAAAATAATTTAACTATAATATTATATATTATAATGTAGTTAGGGTCAGCTGGGATAAATATAGAAACAGATTTGCTAAGTTTCACCAATAACATAAGTTATAACTAAAATATAATACTAAAATTTATAATTATCTCTTATTAGGGGAGAGTGAGACAAACTGGACCGGTGGGTAAACCGGACCCCCCTCAATATTTCCGAAGTGGCGAAATTGTCAAAAGTGCTCTTTAGAAATTTGAAACAACCTTGTGTAGTATACCTTATTTTTTCAATTTGACATTCTTTACTTTTGTTTTTGCAACGCTAGGAGCAAAAGTTTTTTTTAGTTTTTTTCTACACTTTTCCGAATTTTTCTTAAGGAAATTCTGAGGTAATCGTGTAATATTTCCAAATATTAGGTCTTGGGTTTTGAATGTACTCACCTCAGGAATATTTACCACCAAAAACTTTGATGAATTTGCAAAGCGTGTCTTTTTGAAGAACATTTATTTTCAAAATGGACCTGTGGGTCAAACCGGACCGTTTTCGGTGGGGTAAACCGGCCATAGGATATTTCCATTGAATTAATGTTTCATAAAAATTATTTTTAAATACAATGTTTCTTTCATTAAAATATTTACTTACAATGAAAAATAATTGTTTTTCAATCAGAATTGGACCCTTTAATATTGTTTCTCTGATAATGACAAACATTTTTATTTTTTTATTTAAAAAAATATTTATTTCATTAAAATTCAATCCCGAATTATTATTTTCATTATTACAATCACTGTTTACATGATTCTTTATGTTTTTTATTATTGTAGATTATGTAAATACAAAATTATAAATAAAAAACCAAACTGTTCGGTTTGCCCCATGGGGGGTCCGGTTTAACCCAGGTGGTGGGCCAAACCGGACCGTTTGCAAATTTTTTTAAAGTTAACACAGCAACTAAACAATAAAAGATGAAGTGTAGGTGTCTCTAAGAAAAAGTTGCGCAATTAAATGATCTTTTAAACAAGCCATCGAAAAATGAAATCGGTTGATTCGTTTAATCACAAGAGTCAAAAAACTGTTAGGGGTTCCGGTTTGCCTCTCCCCTAATACTACAACAAAAAACAATTTTAATTTTTTTATTATACAAAGTTTAATTCAAAATAGGAGACTGTTTCTATTCATCCCTAAAAACTGGAACTATGGGGTTGATAGAAATGGTTGATTATATCTTACAAAATTTAAGAAAAAATCAATTTCAAATAAGGAAATGTTGAAAGATAATACAAAGAATGACATAAAAAATGGTGTTAGTTATAAAATAATTTAAACTAACAAATAATAATGCATTATATAAGTTTAAAAATATACCATGTTAAAAGTTGTGTGATGTGATAAATTCAATTTGGGAAAATACTATAGTCCACCAGGATAATTTCGCCCGATAATTTTATGCACTATCAACTCCAATCTTAAATTTCGACAAATAAAAAAAATATTTTTCTTCTTAACAATAATAATAATAATATTTCTAACTCATTTACTAAATAACCGAATCCGAAACAAACAAATTAGAGTTGGGTGCCAGGTTCAAGAGGAACCAGTCGTAACAACCAACATAACCAAAATTAAATATTTATATCGTCTCAATTTAAGATTTACTTAATGTCCGGCTAACATAAGTGGAGAAGGGGAGGATTCATCTCTCTATGCAGAGGTTTCTCTTGCAAATTAAACAACTATATTTGTAATAAAATTCTACATTTGAAATTTCCATTAAATTCAATAATTCTCAAAATTTTCAGTTATTAACAAAATTTGGTTCAGAAATCGGAAGTATTTATAATAACAAACAAAGCGCAGTATAATCTTGAAACATTCTACGACTTGAATAATTAATCATTCAATCTTCATAATTCATAAAATTTGACCCAATAAATCAAACAAAATTACGGAATAAAACATCTAAACTTATCCAAAATTCGAGTAAATAAACAACACTATATATAGAATTAATCAGTAATCAAACTCAAATAGACAAAATCAGTTTACTGTGTAAGTTTCCGAGATTTTATTTTAATAGGAGAAAAATTGAACTTGTAAGCCTAAATAATGATCATCATTATCACTTGATTAACGAAATAAAATCTTCCTTTAAATTTGTAATACATGATTTTATATCATGGTTAACAAAAATCACAAAATGTTTTTCAGACACTTAAAATTCTCAAATCTCATAATCTAACCGATTTAAAAGTTAAGTTGAGTTTTGTCGGTAAATCGCACATTTTCAATTTACGAATACACATAAATTAATTGAATCTTGCAAAGAATTACGCGGAAACAAAAAAGGCATATTTTCGGAAAATAACAAACAAAATAATTAATCGAATGAATCGCGAGAATCAAATCAGCAACAAAACAACACGGAAAGAAGGTTTCACCTTTAACGCGCATGTACAAAGTGACAGAGTAAAGCAGACTGTAGAGCACTGTGAAAGTACGTGCTGTGCACGGGATTTTTCGGTGCATGGTATCTAAAATTCAGGTGTCGCGCATGGCATGGAAAAATACAGTGCCCAAACCAAGAAATATTAGGTGGGAGTATTTTACTTTTCAGTGCTTGCTCAGCAGCATTGTTTTCTGAGCCGCGAACCTCAAATATATATTACAAGGTCTATATATATTAATTTGCTGTTGCGTTCACTTATTATCAATAAAATGTTAATATTTAATTATTATTATATTTATACATTAGTAGTGAAATATTAAATTTGTTCTAAAATAAATGTATTCTATTTTTCAATTTAATGCTATATTTCAACATAACCTGAAAAGTGTATTTCAAAATAATTAATTATTTTAAAACATTCTGAAATTTAATAACTTATAGAAATTTTGATTTTAATTCTCTTAAAATTAAATTATTTTCAACAATTTTTAATCAAATTTCTTCTCGAAATGAATAATTTATAATAATTTTCCGAAAATTTTTAGAGAATTCAATTATTTAAATACAAAAATTTTGTTCATTATAATAATAAATTGTAACTGTCTATATTTTTTTGAGTTATTAAATAATTTTCAAGAAATTATAATAAAGAAATTCTTAAAATTCATTTCTTTAAAATATCGTTAAAATAATTTATAAAAGATAATAGTTTTTCAATTATATACAATTGAAAAATTTCCAAACAATAGAAATTTGGTAAATTCTAATAAAAAATAATTTAATTTTTGAAGAATTTTAATTATTAATATAAATGTGATTTCTCCAAAATTTTAATAAATCTAAAAAAGTAAATTTAAAAAAATGATCATTTACTTTGTTCGAAGTTAATTGTATCTTCAAAAATTAAGATAAAAAAATTTAAAGAATTGTTTTTTAAATATTGTAATGCAATTTTTCGAATTGAATTGAATTTCTTAAGGCTTTCAATTTAATTTTACATTATTCCAATTATTGGAACTATTTTAATTTGAAATTTTAAAAATTTAATTAGAAAAATTATTAAAAAATAATTTTCGAAGATTGGTCTGTAGTTATCGAAACTGATCATTATAAATTGAAATCTTAAGATTAAAAATTTTTATATAGAAATTATATCAAAATTATTTATAATTTTTTAATGAATAATGATATAAAAAGATGTAGACATGGCATATAAAAAATAATTCATTTACTTCATAAATAATTTTTATTTCTCATTTATAATCAATAATTTTGAAAAATATGAAAACAAAAAAAATTTCGTTTGGTTGAGCGTTTGAAACTGTAGTTACATTAACATGCAGTATCAACTTAAAAAATATGTCTTACATATATGTAGGAAATTTCATTTCTTTCATACAATAAACAAGGCTGCCTTAATCCTATCGAGTCGTGTTCGATTATTTTTCTATTTTCGCTGTCTTCGATAACACTGTATGCAAAATAATGGGAGTTAAATCCAATTGTTCGAAAAGGAATGTACTTAAAATAAATCAAATTGTCCACAACATAAATATTTTCTATTTTTCCGAAAACAGGACCATTTTCCAAAATTGTAGCAATTATAACAGTCCCACTTTTGTAACTTATATCATTTACTGTTACATTGTTTACGGTTTTTCGTGAATTAGCAAACGGAAAATGAATGGCTACTAAATTGTCTTGCATCTCACTTCCGTATTTGACATATAACTTTTGATAACTGGCATAGATAAAATGAGTTAGACCTAATTGCAATCTAATACTAACCGTTTGCAGCATACTTTTTCTAGATGCAGTTCCATTTAAAATCATTTTAATCAAACGATGTTTTGATTCAAAACGCATCGATGATGTATGAACCATGGAACCATTCTGCAACATCATTCGCACATAGTGCAATAGAAAATGGAACTTTGCTTTCAAATGACCCAACAACTCAATGTATAATTTATAATGTTCCTCTATTAAAATTTCTAATTGCAAAAGGTGTGAACGAGTAAACGAGGGTGAATTTATAATATGAACAATCTCTCTTAATTTTGTATATAAAATCCAAGTATTGTTGTCTTTTGGCACCATGTGTCCTACTAAAAATCCAAAGTATCTCGTGAAAAATAACGTCTCTGAGGCTGACATTTTTAAACGTTGGTTTGCCTTGACGTACTCCAGTGAAATATTCAGTGGAACGTTTGATGATTCGAACCCAAAATCAGTGGTATTTAAAGCGTTGTTTACGAAATCGATTGAAAAAAAATTATCTCCAATTAGTTTTAATTAAATTTTTGCCATAACATAACTTTCCATACCTTCATCGCAATCATGCATTTTATCTAGGCTTTGATTTTTATAAACGTGATACTTGCTTAACTCTGTTACATCCCGAGATATTTTAAAATTTTGTAAATTAATAATAATTGATAATTTAGTTAATCAATTAACTAAATGAGAATTATAAATATAATAATTGAACAATGTCCAAAGGCATGGTTTAAATTAATACAATACTTTTCACGAATCCCGTATATAGAAACATAAAAATAGAAATCATAATTAAATATTATAATTCTTCATTCACATGAGTCATTAGCACGTGTTACTACTCATATGAATGAAATAGTAAAATTGAATCACGTACTATGCCTTTGCGACAAGTGTCAAAGCCATGAATGAAAAAGATGACGCATGATTGAAAAGAATGACAGAGAAATGAATGTAAATTGTGAAATTAATTAATATTATTAAGAACAATTATTTAAAATAACTAATAACTTTCAATTACTGCTAATTTACGTTTATTACCAAACAATCAATTTAAAATTCCTTTAAATTGGTCGAATCGAAAAATTAATCGATAGTCGACAATCGATTAATCGATAATCGATTGTCGATTCGATTAATAGAGCAAAAACTCGTATCAATGTTTGAATTCAATAAATATCAATTCAAGCATTGATTATAATTGTCAATAATAGATATATAGAAACTAGAATGAAAAATAAAAGATCATATTACATCTGTATGTGCTCAATGCTCTTTTAGATAAAAACGTGACAAATGCTCTTTTGGCTAGGAACGTGTTACATGCTCTTTTGACCAGAAACGTGTTTTTTTGCTAATTTCCCCACACGATACATAGACCAAAAGTCCTATATAAGCCAATGCAAAATCAAGAGCGATTGTCAAAAGTTCCGGTGTAATTCAGAGCGAATAGTATCATTGTAGAGCGACCCTTCAGTTTAAACGCGAGTTATCGAATTCTTTCCGTAAAAGGTGCAAGTTAGATTATTTATCACTTAGAAACAAGTTTCTTTCCCGTAAAAAGGTGCAAGATAATAATTTAACACTTAGAATAATTAATTTTGTTGTTTTAACTGTCGTATTTGTTATACAAAATTAACAGTGTAAATTTCATTAATTCCTTCCGTAAAAGGTGCAAGTTATATTGTTATCACTTAGAAACAAGTTTCTTTCCGTAAAAGGTGCAAGATAAATAATTTAACACTTGGATAACGTAAAACTGTTAATTTATAGCAAAATTCTTACAAAGTTGTGAAAGTTACATAAGTGTAACATAACAAACTTTAAGTTTCATTCACTTGAAACGAAACCAATCAAGAACCTAAATATAACGACTTTGCTGTATTCTGTCAACGAATATTGTGTAATAAACGTAAGTAATGAATTGTAATAATTGTAATTTTAATTAATGTTGTAAACAATAAATTCATAAAAGGAATATTATTCTTGTTTTTAACGCAAAACCCATAGTTTTGACAAGTGATCACGATCCTACTATAAAAATAAAGATCAGGCCTTACCAACCTGATTAATCAGCTAACTGGTTTTACAACCTCTTTTAACTAAATAATCAAATTTATTTAAAAGCCTTTCTTTTGCTCGGGACATAACAGCTGATTTGGTGGCAGCGGTGGGATTGTCACTTTTGTTATAAACAAATTAATTTTTCAAAAAAAAAATTCTTATCAAAAAAAAAATTTTTTTTTTACAATTTTAATTTTTGAATCAAAATTATCTTTAAACTCAATAACCACGTTCAACTCCACACAACCAACTCCTAATTGTTTATAATTTAACAAACAATTTCCTAATTCCTTCATATAATCTTATAATTGGGCTGTCTTTGCGCCGTCCGGCGAGATTTTGGCTTAATTTAAGAATAGTTTACGCCGTCCGGCGAGACCGTTCAATAGGGATTTTCCTTTCTTTCATTATTAAAATAAAATTGTGACATTATTATTGCGCCGTCCGGCGAATTTAATTGATCAAATGACATTTGAGCCGTCCGGCGAAATTGTCATTTTATTTGTTCCTTTTAAAACTTCCTAACATTCCTTGATTTTTTACAATAAATAATAATTTGCCTTGAGAATATTTAAATTATTAAATAAATAAATTCAATAAGAACATTAAATACATAAAAATGTCATTTGGTTACAGTTAAAAAACTATGTGTGATAAAATTCCTACACCAAAGAAAATTAAAAATCGAGGAGGAATCAAAGCACAAAGAAGATTTAATATCGAATCATCACTAGAATCAGAAAAATTTGTAGAAAATTTTCATTCAAAAAACAACCTCAGAGAATTAAAAACACAGGAAGAATTTTCTGAATTTTTCGAAAAATTACTAAATAAAACGGAGCAAATTTTAAGAAAATAAAAAGTGTAATTTAAATTCAATAAATAACAAAATAAACTCTTATTAAGATTAATGTGCTTTGTTTATTGTTGTATGATAATAGTATACCTAATATTAATTGCAATAATTTGGTATACAAGTCCAAAAAGGAAAAATTGAAATAAAACTAATTATATAACCAATAAGCTGATCAATAAATCATCTATTTAACAAAAAATATATACATATAATCAGAATCTAGATGAATAGATATTTTGACATAATTAACAACTTTAATTATCCTCAAATTGAATTAGTCTCAGGAGATTTAATTTCTCATAAAGGTATATTTCTTATCGATAATACTAGTCGATTAAATATAATAAAAGAAACAAAATTGTCTTCATTTATCAACATTGATCGAAATATTCGATACACACTTCGACAAAACTCAATTCACACTAACGGTAGTGCAATAGTAGAATTTTGTGATTTTTCTTTGAAATTTGAAACTATCGATTACGAAAGTAACTCCGAAATTATTGGTGTTTTAGGCGCACCATTCCTAGATCAATTATTCGAAACCAATCATTTTAGTCGAATTGCTAGAGAATACGATAGAAGAGCTCGAAGAAGAGCAAATACATTTAGACAACGATTTATTAGACGCATTTGTAGAATATTAAGGAATTCGTCTTGCCGAAAATATCCATGAATTGTTACGTCAATAATATTGAATTTAATACGGATATTTTTCAAAATATTCATATATCATCTCCCAATTTAAAGGAAAAAAGAGGTCTTTTCTTAATAAATCCTGCTTTAAACATTAATTTAATAAACGAGAGAAAATTAGCACCAGGCATTGTAATCGATCGATCAGAATCAATCACTCTAAATTCAGGTTCTTTTGTTACTTCTGGAACAACAGAAATAATAATTGCAAGTAAACCAATTAAGTTTCGAACTTATATTAATAGTAGACAAAACGAATTGACAGGTATATTGGGATTATCTTTCCTAAACACAGATCCTAGTGAGTTTGTATTATGATCATCATCGATATTAACACATGCGATACTTTTCACTAATAACAACAATTTTTGTTATAGCAATCTTTTCGTTAATTTGGTGCCTAAAATTTTGGCATATTTTCAAAAATTTTAAAATCAAAAAGTTAACAGATATATTGATTTAAACAATTTTCAAGTGAGAAAAGTATTAGGAAAACATATTAATATAAAAGGCCATATTTAAATCGCGCGGTTAATATCATTAATCATCTCCTCATTTACTTAAACTACTCATTGATTTCGCGCGCGAAAGCTACAAGTAGTACGCCGCGAGGCAAGTCAGACGTACACCTTAAAGGCAACTCTCACACGTACCTTAAGCCGGTTGCGGCTTCTCTAGTGAACCACCATATCGAACTCCCTTATGAATTCATATTTTCACTTTCTAATAAGGAATAACGAATTATATCCTCAATTGTTACTAAACTCATCATTTTTTATCGGTAACGAAGGCCGATTTATACTAGATCCTTCTTTACCAATAAACTTAATTAAAAAAGACAAAGTTAACCCTTTCTTAGGAATAAATCGTATACTAAAATACTTTTTAAGAGACGGTACTATACGAACACACAGGGAAGCAAAAATTTGCATTAATCATACAGTACTAAAATTTCAAACCATAATTTGTGACGACCAATCAGATATTATCGGAGTTTTAGGACTTCCATTTTCATTTGATATTATTAACGAATTATTCTAATAAACAACAAAATGACTCGCAAAAATAAACATCAAAGAGACTATAATAATGATGATGATGAAACCACTGCTCCAGCCAACGATGCAACCTTTGCGACTTCTATGAATAGAACCCTTCATGACACTATGGTAAATTCTATGGCCGAATGTTTTGCGTTACAACAAGGTATAATGAATATTCCTTTTTATGACGGGCATAATATGCCGGTTAAAGATTTTATTGATGATATTTTAAATGCTGCATCATCCATTCCTAAAAACTGTGAAGATCAGTATTTGAAATCTATTCTTGCTAAGTTAAAGGGTGCTGCTAGAAGCAGTACTCAAGGTAAGTCTTTTGGAACCATTATCGAATTAATAGACCATTTAAAACAAAGATATTCCACTCATAAGTCATATGCATGGTATTTGCAAGAAATATCCACAATTCGTATGAACCGAAACGAAAATGTTAGTGAATTTTATGACAGATTGTCTCAATTATTAGCAGGGGCAAATGCGGCACTCGCTAGTTCTTATGGAGCTCCTAATGCTAAAATTCAAATGCAACCTCTAAATCTCTGTGCATTGGAATCCTTTATTAAAGGACTTCCCGATTCAATGTCAACAGTAATAGAGGCACGAAATCCTGAAAATCTTAAAGATGCTTTCGACATTGCCTTAAAATGTGAACAACGCCATGAAACTTTTAAACCTGATTATAATGCATATTACTATTCACGACATCAATCACAAGACTACAGAAATCGAGAAAGAAGCCCTAGTAATAGAGTACAATTCTCATACCCTTATGAACAAACGAGATATCGTTCTCAATCACCCACCCCCACTGGAATTTTAAGAAACCCGTATCCTCCTTATATGCCGAATAATCATTACCCACAACCATATCCTAATCAACCTAATTTTCATCTTCCTAACGCTTATATGCCTTACACAGCATATCCGTTCTATCCATATCCTCCTCCGCAGGAAGGATACTTTAATAAAAATCAAGATGGAAGCAGAACACCACCCCGTTCTCAATCCCCACATTCATTTGAAAAGAATAATTTAAACTTAAACACAACTCGACGGACAGACGCGACGACGAGTGGAGACCACAAAGAGCGTCCAGCCAACGCGAGGATTCTATCGTTACAAAACACATCTTCCACGCAAAAAATTCAAGAGAATCTCCACTAATAATTATAAATTCTCCAAGCTTTCAAACATCCTCAGCAACCTTGTTAATAGATACAGGAGCAGATGTAAACATAATCAAGGAAACATCATATTACCAGATTTAAATATAATTCGAGAAGAAGCTATACACATAGCCGGAATCGTTCCCATAAAAATTTTAACATTGGGTACCGTTCAAATTGAACTAAACACAAAACAAATAACTTTTCAGGTAGTACCTATAGATTTCCCTATAGAATCTGACGGTATACTGGGTCGAGAATATCTGCGCGAAGAAAAGGTTGAAATTTCCTTTTGGCATAACACAATTGTCACACATTCCAATCCTATAAAACCAATATTTTTCGCAGATAAAGAATCAGCCGAAGCCAGAGAAGCATTGACAGAAAATAAGGCTAATAAAAGAAAGAATGTAACTATTAAGGCCAGAACTAGACAAGTAATACCAATCGATGTTCTAAACAAAGAACTAAAGGAAGGATATCTACCTTTAATAAAAACAGCAGAAGGATTACTAGTAGGCGAAGGTGTAGTAACCAATCAGGATGGAGTTTGTCACATCTATGCCATAAACATGACATCTGAAGACGCCGAAATCGACATACCACCTCAGGAACTAATTCCTTTCGAATTTTACAAATTACCAAGCGAAGATTCGGATGAATACTCCACAGAAGAAGAATATACACCACCAATAGATAGAGTTTCAGCAATATTAGAATATCTAAGATTGGATCATTTAAATAAAGACGAAAAAGAACATGTCCAACAAATAGTAACAGAATTCCCGAACAGTTTTCATCTCCCCGGAGAACAACTAACTCCAACTCATAAAGTTCAACATAAAGTCATTACTAAAGATGAAATACCAATTCATGTTAAACAATATAGGTTTTCCCCATCTCAAAAAGAGGAAATCGATAAAGTTATTGATAGAATGAAATCAGAAGGAGCTATTGGTCCTTCCTGTTCACCATACAACTCACCATTGCTTATAATCCCGAAAAAGATCGATGGAAGTGGTAAGAAAAAATGGAGAATCGTAATTGATTTTAGAGCATTAAATGAGAAGACAATTGGTGATTGCTATCCATTGCCCAATATTACCAGTATACTGGATACCATTGGAGGCGCTCAATATTTCTCCGTATTTGATTTAGCCAGCGGATTTCATCAAATCGAACTAGATCCAGTTGATAGATCAAAAACAGCATTTTCTACCACACATGGACATTATGAATATATAAGAATGCCTATGGGACTAAAAAATTCACCATCTACCTTTCAAAGATTAATGGATCAAGTTCTGACTGGTCTCCAGGGAGTCGAATTATTTGTATACCTAGACGACATCGTGGTCTACGCAAATGATTTAGAAGAACATGGTAAAAAGGTAAGAAGGTTATTACAAAGATTGAAAGGTGCTAATCTTTCACTACAACCAGAAAAATGCGAATTTCTTTACAAAGAAGTAGCATATTTGGGACATATAATAAGTAGTGATGGAGTAAAACCCAACCCAAAAACAGTAGAAGCAGTCAAAAATTTTCCAACCCCCAAAACACCAAGAAATGTCAAACAATTCTTAGGATTAGCAGGATACTATCGAAGATTTATCAAGGACTTTTCAGCCAAAGCCAAGCCATTGTCCAATTTATTAAAAAAGGATGTAAAATTCGAATGGAAACAAGAACAACAAGACAGTTTTAATGAACTAAGAGAAGCTCTATGTACCAATCCAATTTTGCAGTATCCAGACTATGAAAAACCTTTCACCTTAACAACAGATGCATCTGATTACGCCATAGGTGCAGTACTAAGTCAGGAAAAAGATGGATTCGATCTACCTATCGCTTATCTATCCAGAGTATTAAACGCGCCAGAAATAAATTATTCTACAACTGAAAAAGAATGTCTAGCCGTTCTATATGCAGTTCATCATTTTAGACCTTATATTTATGGTAAGAAATTCACTTTAGTCAGCGACCACGAGCCATTGAGATGGATCGACACTATAAAGGATCCAGGACAACGATTAATAAGATGGAGATTAAAATTAAGAGATTATGAGTACGAATTTCAACACAAATCAGGAAAATTAAACACAAATGCCGATGCTCTATCCAGAAATGTTATGGAAGAGGATATCGACGAAAATTCCCAAACCAGTAATGATCAAAAACAAGTAAAAATTTTGATTAACAAACGTATTGACAAAAATCCTAAAAAACCAACTAAAACTTCATCAAACATTCCTTCTAATCCTCAAAAATCGAAATTACAACCTCCAAAATCAATATTAAAACCATCCACTTCAAAATCCACTTTAGACCAAAGCACTATTGGTTCAAGAGCATCACAACGACGAGCATTTCAACCCACTACTCTAAAGTCCACACTAGACCAAAGTACCATTGGTTCAAGAGTATCACAAAGAAGAGCATTACAACCCAGAATAAAAACAATAGACGAAAATACATCTGAAAGTAGCACTGACGAAGAGAGAGAAACACCAATTCCTCCTATTCAAAAGGCAAGTAGAAGTGTACTCCCCAGTTTGAAACTTCCGCCAGCAGCTATCAAGAATATACCAGGTCCTAAAAGTGCACCTCCAGAAACGCAATCCAAAGTTGTAAATTTCCCAATTCCAGAAACAACTGTACTAACGATAGACCCACCAATTAGTGAAAGCGAAGACAGTTCTGAAGAAGAAGATAACACAGCGCTTTTAAGCAGAAAAGAAATAGCGAAGGACCTAGGAAATTCTATATCTCGTTTTAATCAATCCGTAAAACAACATGAAGATTGGCTAATGGATTCACCACAATCTCCAAGAGATTGGCTTAGTCTTTCTGATGGAAATGACGACGAAGGGATTCACAAAGCTGCTAATGAATTAATTCCAGGAGACCATACAGAATTTTCTCATAAAATGGATTTCCAATGGGATTATGCTAAAGGCGAATCCATATGGGAAAATGATTCTAAAGAAAGTTCAGATAGCGAAGTATCAATCAAAGAAATCGAAGAAGCAGAACAAGAAATACAACAAACACCCCGAAAAATGGACACAGATGAGATTAAGGTTAAAAATGTAACCTTTAGGTCGGCATCATTAGAACCCAACACACCTGTAACCTTCAAAACTCCAAAAGCTATGTCAACACCTTATCACACTTCATTACACGAAACAGATGTCGAATCAGAAAATGAAACAGACGACGAAGAAGAAAGCGATACAGCTGAAAATGAAACTAAGGAAAATAAAATTAAGTCAACTTCTTTAGGAACAACACTCTTAGAAAGCATTCCTCCAGATTTGCCCTCATGTTATTCGAAAACACCTGAAAATTCCTTGAATATAACCAGTCACAGAGAAAATCTAACTTATTATCGAAACAATTACGTGCATTTTCTATCTGCTGATTGTGAATTTACCACTCCAATAAGCAGATTGCTTATAGATATTGCAGTAATAGATCCAGAGGAAATTAAAAGTAAAAAGCCCATTAAAGGACAAATTCTTGTAACTCCAAGAGGAAAACATAATGTATATTCTATAATAATAAAAGATAAATATTACGATCCAGTGTTAAAGGAAGATTTAATTTCAGGAATACAGGATTTAAAAATTCTTTTACACAAAGAAAAGGCAAAAGAAATAAGAATTTCTCGACACGGTGATTTCACTGACGAATTAAGGAAAGGAGAATTAATGCAAATAATTGAATCAATTTTCTATAAAAGCGACATTAATATAACTATCTGTTATGGACAAGTTTCTGTCCCAAAAGAAGAAAACAGAGAAGACATCATCAGCGAATTTCATAGAAGTAAAATAGCGGGACACAAAGGAATAGTAAAAACTTACAGAAGAATTCGCGAAAAATTTTACTGGCCTAGAATATAAGAACAAGTAACAGAATTTGTGAGAAGATGTCCCACATGTCAAACTCAAAAACTAGTTAGAGCAAAAACCAGGGAACCAATGATTATAACCGACACACCTTTGGACGTTTTTGACAAAGTTTCATTGGACACTGTAGGAAAACTTCCTACAACCCCAGACGGAAATTGTCATATTTTAACTATGCAAGACCACTTATCTAAATATTGCATAGCTGTAGCAATACCCGACATTTCAGCAACTACTATTGCTCACGTAGTTGCAAAAGAACTATTTTCAGTTTACGGAGCACCAAAAGTCATTTTAACCGATAAAGGTACTTCATTTATTGGCAAATTAATGTCAAAACTATCAAAAATATTCAAAGTCCAACAAGTAACAACTTCAGGTTATAGACCACAAACTAACGGAGCTTTAGAACGCAGCCATGCTGTATTAGCAGACTATATAAAACAATACACCACAGACTGTGACGATTGGGATAGATTATTGCCTTTTGCATTGTTTGCTTACAATACCTCTGTACATGAAGCAACTAATTTCACTCCTTACGAGTTAGTTTTTGGTAAAACTGCCCGTACTCCTAGCTCCTTTCCACAAGAGGAAAAATTAGAAACCTATGGTTCCTACTTAACAGAGCTCATAAACAGACTAACTGAAATAAGAATTCTAGCAGCCAAAAATTTAATAGACTCCAAGACAAAATCCAAAGAAAGATACGATAAATCAATCAAACCTTTCTTAGGAAAAGTAGGCGATAAAGCCTATGTCATAATAGAAGGTATGAAAAGAAAATTTGACCCCCACTATCATGGTCCATATACAATTGTGGATATCCTTGATAAAAACAATGTAATCCTCGTAAATAATAATGGAAATAGGTTCCAAAAACATGTAGATAAGTTAAAACTCGCACATGAATAAAATAATAATACAATTTAATTTTTAGATGTCAAAATCAATCATTTTCACTCCACCAATCCAAGGAGAGTTGGTAAGAAACTATGCGTTTCCCAAAGGTAACATAGAAGGTATTAATTACCCTAAAGGAATATTAGAGGAATTGACTGCAGAATATAATTTGGATAAACCAACCTACACAGTTGATAAAACTACTGGTCCTGAATTCGGAAAACTGTGGAGAGTAAAATGCATTGTCACGGACGATAAAAATAGTAATGCATTCATCGTAACGGGAGAAAGTTGCAGAACCATTCGAGAATCAGAACATTCAGCTGCAAAAATGATACTAAAAGAATTAGAGAAAACGTATTATTTTAGCGAAGAAGAGAAACCACGATCATTAAAACACAAAATTTATGTTATGACACCTGAAGAACCATCATTAATAAAATTGAAGTTGTATAAATGGGAAAATTGCTGCGAGTATTGTTATAAAAGAGGACATACCAAAGAACATTGCTTTAGCGTGATTCGAAATAAGAAAATCCTACAGAAACAAAACCCATTCAATGATAAAAATGATGATTCAGACGAATTTTGGGAGCTACCTGGCCCCACATGTTCATGGGATTAAACACCCAAAATTACAAAGTTTCTCTTTAACAGTCTATAAAACAATTCAATTTCTTGTTGTACCCATCTAAAAAAATCTAAAAATTATTTAAATAATTGATTAATTATAACAATTAAGAACCATTTGACATAATATTAAAGATTACTTAGTTAAATAATCAAAAAATTTATTAATAATAATCAATCCTAAAATAAAACAAAATAAAATAAAATAAATTTTTCAAACAAATTTTCATGCTGAAAATATTATTTTATCAGGATGGTGACAGCTAGTTCTAAGGTTAAGTATTACACTAGCTTTCGATCAAATACTAAATGAATAAATTCTATCCATAACTTTCCGAAATAATCAAATTTCACCATTTTTAACAAACGTAATCCTTAATTTCACACAAATAATTTAAAAATTATTGTAAACCGACCATAATTTACAACACAAATTAAGATCAGACTACTGAAAAACATAAACAAATTCCTAAAACAATAAATTCTAACCATTAACAGTACTCATTCAACCAGAAAAGGAGAAAACAAACTATATCTATCCTTTTCTAAAAGGTTAATTCTCATAAATAAACAAATTTGTTAAGTAAAAATTCAAAAAGCATAATTAAACAGAAACAATAAAATAAAAACTCATTAAATCAAAAAACAAAACTCAAAAATTTAGTAAATTACAGTAAATAACGAAGAAAAACGGAATATATCTGTCCTTTTCTAATAACCCATAATTACATTCATTAATAAAAGGTACACCTCAATAATAATTAAATTATAAAAAGGAAGACAATTATTAATAATTCTGTTAATTATAAGTAAATGTTATTAAAAACAGATTAAAATTAAACAATAATATGCATTTAAGTAGAATTATCGCGTATCGATATATCGAACATAAAGGTAGCAATGAGAAACTACTCAACGCGAACTTACGTAGGTTTACGCCACGCGATCTATATACATTCAATTCAGTAACCAGCAGGTTTGAAAATATATCTAATATAACAACAAATAAGTAATAGCAAATGAACAATAAACAAAAGAAAATAAAAATTCAAATAAAGAAAGAGAAAACAACTTATACCTATCCTTGTCTTCAAATTCAGTCTCTCAAGGATGAAAACCTAAAATACGATTCACTATGCGATCTAAGTACATATAATCAATGACCAAAACACAATTCAAAGCTAGTAACTTCAGAAACTACTGAAAACAAATGTCCCTAGATTTAATAAAAATTCAAAATTCCCCACCCGAATTTAAATTTATGCACACAAGTGCAAGTAAAATATAAAGCCCATAAATATGGGCCCAGCTTATAAAGCCCCTAAATACGAGCCATGATTATTCATGTTCATATTCGTGTGCTCAACCTGCGGAGCCCACAAATACGGACATTCAAAAAAAAAGAAGGAAAGAAAATACAAATAGGGAACTAATAAATAAATTAACAAGTAATTAATTAAAATTAAATTATTTATTTAAAATCTTAAAACTAAAATAAAAAAAATAAATTAACATCCAGGCCCAAAACGAGCCTGCCCCGGGAATAGGACGTATCGCGTCCCATCCCCAGCAAAAACAATTTTTAAATTTATATAAGGGGGGCGAATAAAAATCCTCCCCCCACCCATAAAACGAGTAACCAACAAATTTTGGTAGCCATAATCTGAAACAAAAAAATAATAATAATATAAATAATTATTGCCAAAAATCACCTTAATATACTAATACAAAAATTAAATAAATAAGTAAACTAATCAAAAAATTATCTTACCCCCTTCATTGGGCCCAGCATGCCCCCAACGACGATCATCTCCTTCATTATTATTATTTTCTGAAAAACGAAAAGAGAAAATTGTTATAAAATATAGAATTAAAAGAACATGGAAAAAGTATAAAGCATAAATAATTAAACCGAATGTCACTTACCTCCGTTCATCTCGATGTTTTGTTTTAAAATGAGTCATTTTCAAAAATCGCTGATCCTTGCAAATTCTAACGCGATAAAAGCCCTTAGATGAGATCATAAAAACACAGCATCCAAATCAAATTAACAACCAATAAATAAAATACAAAATAATAATAAGACATGTCATATTTTAAAAATAAAATGCCATTAATTAATAACAAAAAAAATTATACTAAAAATTCAAATAATAAACAATGAAATAATGAATTAAATTACCAACTGTCAAAATATAGATAATATAACCACTAATTATCTAATATACCGACTGTTAATGAGAAACGAAAATTCAAATTTCGCCCCTACCATTAAGATATCTTTAAATAAATTATAAATAATGTGATTATTAAATAATAAACAAAATGTTTATCAAGTTGTAAATAATTATGAAAATCACATTATTACAAAACATATAATCACAAAATATTATACTTATATTCAAATTTTTACTTAAAATATAAATTATAATCAATTATAATTAATACCATGCTTAATCAATAATTATAAGAATTAATACATTACACCAAGAATTACATATTGATATTATAAAATATTAGATAATAATCAAATAATATAACCCTTATTACTTCTATAAAATATAATTAATCAATAATATTATTAAATAATCATAACTTACCTTTATAACCTATATTATAATCAATATTCTAACTTATTAATAAAAACTATGAAGTAGAAAAAACACTTGGATCAGATAAAAACACTACTTCAAACTTTAATTAAAAAATATAATCAATAAAATATAATCAATATTGTTAAAAATTAAGTATATCCATTATATACCAATAAAATACGAATAATCCATATATTATACCCTTAATCAATATCATATCAATAAGAATATTATAAAACCATATGTAGTACTAATTAATCAATAAATAAAAATTAAAAGAAGGACGAAAGAAAATGAAGGAAGGGGATTTGGCGGTCGCCTTCTTCTTTCCTCCTCATTTTAATAAAAACTAAAATAAGAATAAAAACTAAAATAAATTTGATGTTACAGATGGAAATTCCATTTTTGGGACACATATCTGACGCTGTAAATTATATATCAATAGCTTTCAAAATATTATTATTATTGATAGCATTGATAGTAGTTAAAAACCTATACGTACTTTATAAAGTCGTAACAAAGAGAAGACAAAGATCGAATAACAATCGATCAAATGTATAAGGATTATTGGTCCAACTGGAGCTCACATACATTGGGGACAATGTACACTCTAAGGAGGGAGGACCAGGCCCAAAAATCCCGAAAAATTTAAAGAAATAGAGCCACTAACAGAGTTGAAATAACCAGGCTACTATAAACCGTCAAGAGGCGACACAATTCAAATCAGCGCGCTAAAAACCTTAAGCTCACAAACATCGATCGCATGAATCGACCCTGAAGCCATGTATATATCGCGCATGTCTTGTTCGGCAACCATCATGAAAAAGCGGCAAATAATTCAAATTCAAAATTTAAAATTCGCTATTCACGATGGAAATCGAATAAAAACCACAATAAAAATCAACATTAATGCTTATAAATACTAAATATGCTTATACGAATCCTAATTAACCAACATTAACAAAAATGCATGCATATATTTAACATTTAAAAATAATAATAACCAAGCTTTTTCATTAATAAATAACTAATGATTATAAACTAAAATATATGAATATTTTATTAACTATTTACTAATTCATTAACAAATACTAGATTAGAATAATAATTATGATTGTTTGTGGTTGATTTCGTTAATTATAATTGGCCAAAGTAATTACAAACAATTAAATTAATCAACAAAAAAAATATATATATATATATATATATATATATGTAAGTATGAATTAAACGATAAATTATTGATCAACTTAATGATTATTAATAAAATATTAAAATAGCTAATTAATAACGCATTAAACAATAATTAATTAATATTATATTAATTAATTGTTGTCGAAATTTAAGAATAAATATAGAATAAAAAGAAAACATCTTAAAATTAAGAATATTAATAAAATTCAATTAAATTACAAGGTAATTCATTAATTATGACATTATTAACAATTATTGTTAATAATAAATGCCAGTAAAAGTCTCCGCGTGAAGCTGAAAGTATCAGGGAGGCATGAAAGCAACAGAGGATGGCTGCGAGGCAGGAGTATGAGCCGCGTGGCTAATACTACTGCCACGCCTCATGCCCAATAGTAGTATAGCCAGGCCCACATCTCTCTCATACAGTAGGCGAGATCGAGCGGCATTAAAATCTTCAACGCATACGGCCTCGTTGTCGCTTACACCCTTATGCGATAGGCGAGATCGAGCGGCATTCAAGTCTCCAACACATACGGGCCTCGTTGTCGCGTACACTCTTACCATGCATGTTCGCTTGCTATGTTTCCTGCTCTAAAAACCTTAATATTATCGAATTATCAATAATAATTGATAGAACATAAACACAAAATTCAATTATATGACCACATATAGTCAATTTTGCAAAAATTAAATAAAAACAAATATATATATTAATAATAAATAGGTAAACGAATAACTAATTATAAAGTTGATTACACTATTTATTATTTAATAATTTAATTATTAAATAGTGAATTAATTTCAAAAAAAATATATATATGACAATTTTTCCGCTAACAATTATAAACTTTAATTAAAATTTTATCATCATTATTAAATAAAGAATAAAATTCAAATAAACTTTTAATAAACTGTAATAGAATATATTATTTTTAATAATATTGATGAAAATAACAATCACAGTAATAACAATAGCAATAAAAAATAATCCGTGAAAAGAGAAAATACATATTAAAGGAGATAGTTTATAAATAAAATTAATAAAGTATTGCTATTGTAATTTAAAGAAGATTGTTAATCAATTTAAAAGAAATTATGAGTTTCCTGTCCCATATAGGATTGCATATCGACCATACCGATGATTCAGGCGTTGAAAGTCGCTCGATCTCCGCTCAAACCTATAAATATACTCCCTGCGCATTTATGCTTCCTTGATATTTCTCTCGCAGTACTCTACTTGAAAAATCGATTTAATCAATAGATTAATCGATTTTAACAAAAATTTATATAAAAGAAATTAAAAGCAATTAAAATTTTAACAAAAGGACAAAAAAAAATTGAATTTGGACTGCCAAATTAATCAATAGTATTCGATAAATCCACAAATAAATATATTGTTCAAGTCAAAATAGATTGGAATTCAAAAATTTTTAATATAAGCCAATAAAATCAAAGGAAAAGCTAAAAACTTCAAAAATTGTAATAAAATTCGGACAAATAAGGAAAGGTAAATTCAAACACAGAAATGTTATATTAAAAACATCCAATTTATTATAAAATACGAAAGTATATACAATTATTGTTTAGAGAAGTATATGTGTGAATGTATGTATGCATGTTCATGTATGTGTAAGCAAAAAAACAAAAAAAAAAAAAAAAAATTTTATATATGAAAGATTGTAATAATTAATTAATTACATCTATTTCTTCTTCCTCGGATTCAATTGTATTGCCACCACAAATACACTTCAATTCCTTTCGATTGATAGAAATAAACCTCCCACAACGACAAAAACGACCGTTCTTTCCCTGCAAACTAAAAAAAAAAGAGAAAAGAAGAACCACCGATTATAAAAAATTATAAATCACAAAAGAGCAAGAAAGAAAATAAATATAGTTTCTAAATTACCTTATGAGGCTCGCCCTATTCTGCGACGAGACAATAAGGGCTGCAACCAAACGCATCAATTTCCTTTCCAACTTCGATTTACTATTCTTCAATTTCCGCACTGCTATCGAGTTTCCTTTCACCACCGACCAAGAAGCCGATAGTTTACGGAAAATCATCTTCAACTGCGAATCAGGACGACTTATTATTTGATAATTTGGAACAAATCCCCGTGCACACCTTAAACCCTTTATCTCCCGAGATATCCTGTGTAACTCGGTGACACCAAAAAGGATTTGAGCCAACAACTTCAGTTTAAAGGGCCGACGAATAAAGGCACTATTGATGGAATCTATAACAAAATACAAGGAGAGAAAATTTAAAAATTTATAAACAAAACTCATGCATCAAAATTACACAAAAAGGGACTAATTACATAATAAATTACAGAATATCTATGTGATATCCTCTATACAAAAAATATGTTTTAAAGTGAAAATTGATCTTTTTAACTCCGCACTAGGGACACGTACTATCACCCCTTTACGTTTAGAATCCAATCGCCTAATTATTTTAAATTCACTGATATCAAAAGGAGACTCAAAGATTGACGAGCACAAATCGCAGATAATTCTGGCAGCAGATCCAAAAGGTACTCTCCAAATGGCAAATTGATAAATGCCCAATGACTCCTCAATATCAACAATTCTCAACCCCAAGAGTCTATGTTGAGAGACGTGAAATATCGAAGAACTAGAAATCGAAGGTCCTAATGGTCTAGTTAAACTATCGTAATTACGAATTTCAGTGTTAAAGGCAGAAAATTCGTCAGTAAACGTGGCACTTGTCGAAGGGAAAACTGCACCAACTTCTGCGGAAAATTCAGAGGTCAATCTGGAAACACTTGGTCCCGATGAGGCTGAAGGCAATGCAATTGTCTCTTCTACGACAATTCGGTTATTTACACTAGAATTTTCCGCTAATTCCGAAGTGTCACTCAATTCCCGCACACTTTCGTCATGAGTCACAGAATCATTAAACAAATCCAGATTAAATTGTTCAATATAATCGTTTTCATTATCACTAGTGTCATTTAAATTAACGTCACTCATTGTAAAAGAAAAGGAAGAAAAATAGGAGAAAAAGGAAATTAAACATTAAAATTTCTCACCAAAGGAGACTTCCGTGAAAAGTGACGACGGTACCGATATCATGTTTTCCTCACAATAATTGGGAAAATCAATGGTGGATGCGTCGCTTACCGAACCAGTATCGCTCATTATCAAAAGGAAACTGAGGAGAATAATAGACATGGACACCGCGGATCCTGAGATCACCAGCCCTCAAAATTGACGATAGCAGCAAATCCTTTGTCTCAAGAAGAACATCGAAACCGTGGGACATTTCGCCAATATTTCCATAACAACTTACCTCATCCTTCATGTATCCTATCTAAAGACACGTTCACCACATTCCAAAGTAAACTAAAATTGTCAACTTACCTTGTCAGCAAAATAATTATTGTAGAAACTATTAAAATCACTAGATTATGAAATCATGAATATTCGCAATACACTTTTTAAGTTCCTCGAGGACGAAGAACAATTTAAGGAGGGAGGACTGTTACATCCCGAGATATTTTAAAATTTTGTAAATTAATAATAATTGTTAATTTAGTTAATCAATTAACTAAATGAGAATTATAAATATAATAATTGAACAATGTCCAAAGGCATGGTTTAAATTAATACAATACTTTTCACGAATCCCGTATATAGAAACATAAAAATAGAAATCATAATTAAATATTATAATTCTTCATTCACATGAGTCATTAGCACGTGTTACTACTCATATGAATGAAATAGTAAAATTGAATCACGTACTATGCCTTTGCGACAAGTGTCAAAGCCATGAATGAAAAAGATACACTAATAACTTTCAATTACTGCTAATTTACGTTTATTACCAAACAATCAATTTAAAATTCCTTTAAATTGGTCGAATCGAAAAATTAATCGATAGTCGACAATCGATTAATCGATAATCGATTGTCGATTCGATTAATAGAGCAAAAACTCGTATCAATGTTTGAATTCAATAAATATCAATTCAAGCATTGATTATAATTGTCAATAATAGATATATAGAAACTAGAATGAAAAATAAAAGATCATATTACATCTGTATGTGCTCAATGCTCTTTTAGATAAAAACGTGACAAATGCTCTTTTGGCTAGGAACGTGTTACATGCTCTTTTGACCAGAAACGTGTTTTTTTGCTAATTTCCCCACAGGATACATAGACCAAAAGTCCTATATAAGCCAATGCAAAATCAAGAGCGATTGTCAAAAGTTCCGGTGTAATTCAGAGCGAATAGTATCATTGTAGAGCGACCCTTCAGTTTAAACGCGAGTTATCGAATTCTTTCCGTAAAAGGTGCAAGTTAGATTATTTATCACTTAGAAACAAGTTTCTTTCCCGTAAAAAGGTGCAAGATAATAATTTAACACTTAGAATAATTAATTTTGTTGTTTTAACTGTCGTATTTGTTATACAAAATTAACAGTGTAAATTTCATTAATTCCTTCCGTAAAAGGTGCAAGTTATATTGTTATCACTTAGAAACAAGTTTCTTTCCGTAAAAGGTGCAAGATAAATAATTTAACACTTGGATAACGTGAAACTGTTAATTTATAGCAAAATTCTTACAAAGTTGTGAAAGTTACATAAGTGTAACATAACAAACTTTAAGTTTCATTCACTTGAAACGAAACCAATCAAGAACCTAAATATAACGACTTTGCTGTATTCTGTCAACGAATATTGTGTAATAAACGTAAGTAATGAATTGTAATAATTGTAATTTTAATTAATGTTGTAAACAATAAATTCATAAAAGGAATATTATTCTTGTTTTTAACGCAAAACCCATAGTTTTGACAAGTGATCACGATCCTACTATAAAAATAAAGATCAGGCCTTACCAACCTGATTAATCAGCTAACTGGTTTTACAACCTCTTTTAACTAAATAATCAAATTTATTTAAAAGCCTTTCTTTTGCTCGGGACATAACAAACTCATTAAAAATGCACACTTCTTTAAGACCCGTAACAGAGGAATTTGATTTTTGCACATCTTTTTCATATTTTTCTTCGGATCTCAATTCGGCTATGTCTTCCTTCACCATAATTCTAGATTTATCCGGTCCAACGTAACAAACTCGACAAAAATGTGTTAAACCAAAAGATTCTATGAATCCCAAAATACCGTTGAGCCCTAAATTATCCCATAGAATCAAACTTACTACAAAAGAAATTTTGATTACCTTTTTGTCTACAATTATTTCAAGACCCGTACTCTCCAAATCTTTCAATGCAGAAAGAAGTTTGCTGAAGATGATTTTATTTCCAAATCGCTTTCGATCGCGTGAATGGAAAATATCTATTACAAAAATACTGTCGACTTTTGATGCAAAGTTTGGCGGAAAGCAAGGAATCGTTCCGTAGACATACCCAACTTGATTTTTCCCAGCGTGTGATCCCAAGGCGTTGCCAGTTTCGACATCATCAAAATAAATGAACAGGGGCAAAACGATATCAGTTTCCTTGTAGTTTTTGATCTGCTCTTTCCATAAGGAAGCTTGAATAAAGTTCATGCAGACATCTGAAGTAGAAAGTAGATAATCTCTGTAAGCTAATGTTGCTTTGAACAATCCGTCCATCTGGAGAATTCTTCTTAGTGTGTTTTTCAATGGTAGATGAACCATTGATGTCGTTTTTGTTGTGATATGAATTTTGTTTTCTTGATATTTGGGCACTTGATCTTCCTTTAAGACACATACTTCAGGTTCTTTATAATAACCCAAATTTTTATATATTGTCAACCTTTTTTGCTCAGTACTGAATTTCTGAAACGGATCTTTGTGTTTTTCAAAGACATGATTGATTCCATCCGCAACCTGTTTATCAATAGCATTATGTAATTTTGAATTCAGATCGCTTAATAAAAATAGATTATAATCATTCATTATAAAAATTCTAATTTGTTCTACAATAAATTGTACGTCTGATCGAGAAAAATTATTATTGTTATACAAATTACAGGTTAGTTTCAAT
This sequence comes from Leptopilina myrica (nomen nudum), assembly GCA_032872475.1. Taxonomy (NCBI): domain Eukaryota; kingdom Metazoa; phylum Arthropoda; class Insecta; order Hymenoptera; family Figitidae; genus Leptopilina; species Leptopilina myrica (nomen nudum). The sequence goes on along the minus strand of CM065460.1, from coordinate 23,033,762 downwards.
ATTTTTTTTCAATATCCATTTTACTTTAAAGAGCTTATTACAATAAATTATTTGGAAACTACACCTAATTCAGCGCAGAGAAGACTGATCTGCTTTGAAGCAGTTAAAACTTTTCGTCCTTTAATTTCATATATGTACTTTTGCAAAAAGGACCATATGTGGGGACACGCTATCGAATAATTTATTGGTAATGCGAAAAAAGACTTAAAACAGAAATCTATAGCGTCCACTGGCGAGGAGCACTTAATAGTATATTAAGCAACAAGGTACGTAAAGGTAGCCATTTATTTACGATGATTTTTGTGACACGAATGGAGGTCGAGGGCGCCGTAGGCGCCCTGAGACCGTAACGAGTGGCACAAAAATCATCGTAAATAAATGGCTACCTTTACGTACCTTGTTACTTACGATATTTTTTATTCCAAAGGCCCAAAAGTGGCGATTTCAGATAGCAGACGACAGGGAGTAAAAGTCATTCACTTGTTCGACTTGCATGAAAATAGCGGCCTTTTTTTCCCATGAGCAAAATAACGCATGGGACCATAGCTTTTTTTTTGCCCATGGGAAAAAAAGTCGCCATTTTCATTCAAGTTGACAAATGAATAGCTTTTAGTTCCTGTCGGCTGCTATCTAAAAGCGCCTATTTTGTGCCTAAGGTATGAAAAAATACTTTTCTCTATAACGACGTATGACGCTTCAATATTATCTAACGGTCCGGAGATAATTACGTACGGTTGTACAATTGTCACATTTTTACTTTCGTAGAAGGTACATTTCTTATCAACAAACTCCTGGAGTTGATTTATACTTTCTGGTACCTGTAACATATTATTATTGAAAATTATTGGCTGTTTTAAAGCACCTATAACTTTACAAAAAAATAACATAATTAATAGAAAAAAATTTATTAGTGATTGCATAAAAATAAAGGAAGAATTTATTTACAAAATTAGATGTTCATAAATCACCTTGATATGAGAAATAAATGAATGTGGAATGTCACTTTGATCCGGCTTCCAATTGTTTGTATTCGTTCAAAAAATATGCTTGATTAGACTTGGAAGAAGAAGAAAGGCCAACGCACTCACATGGACTGCAGAAACAATTAATTATTTTTTATCAATAAACGTGTAATTTAGAAAATATTATTTTCTTAATATTAGTTCAATTATATTTTTAGCACTAAAATTTTAAAAAATCTTTAGTTTATTAACTGAGGTCAAAAAAATGCCAATTTAGGTAAATTTGGAATTTGGAAAAGAACCAATTTCAATTCAAATGTGAAAAACATGCTATTTCCGGTATTAACTACTTTAGAAATTTTAAGTTAACCGAAGAAAGAAATTGATAATTAGAAATAATTATTTATTACATTAATTTTAAATATCTAATAATAATAAACTTGAGAGTGTCATTTTTAATGGTATTTGTATTTGATTTTTCGCTTTACTTCTGTCAACATAAAATTAAAAAAAGTGCCTTTTAAAAATTTCAAGAATTTCTTCCGGGCTTTTCTTCTTGTAAACAGTTTCCGTTCGATGAAAAAATGAGTATTTCCATGTAGCAATTGCTACGTTGCCGTCATCGGGGTGTTCCTCAAATAAAATTTTTAGGTTAAATGGAAATTCTTCTAACTCTGGAAATCGAAAAACTATATATGTTACAATCTGAAAATATGTATTTTGTAATTAAAAATACTGAGTTTTGAAAATTATTAAAAAATTAATATGCAAAAATTAAAATTAAATGTTGTTTAAAGAATAGTAAGCAAATATATAATACATATCAATTTCTAGTCATACAAAAAATTCAATTTTTAAAATAATTCATTTGTAATGCACCTTCGGTTCCTTCCTTCCTTTGAACTTTTGCTTTTTTTGTCGAATCAAAAAGATTAAGATATGCCACCTTATCTCTAAACGATAGGTACGTCGAATACAGCAATCCAGTAGAATTTACTCTTTTTCTCTTACTGTTTTCAATAATAGAACACGAAGGCGAATAATATACGTCTGATTCCTCTGTTGGGAAAAGTGCTTTTATATCCTCAGCAAGACTTTGGAAAATATCAGACGCTAATCTAAAATAAAAAAAAACATTGATATTAAACGAGAAATATATTTATATTTTTACTTACTTGAAATAAAGTTTTCTTTTACGTTTTGAATTTAAAATTTTGAAACCATTTAAAAGAATATACTGAAAAGTTTATTTAATTAAGTATAAACATTCCTTTTTCAAATAAAATTTACAGTAAACATAAAATAAATAGCAATAGGAAAAATTTTAATTCAAGAAACCTGCTTACGAAAAAGGAGATTCAGTATTTAGAGATTCTAGAAGTTGATTTTGTATCACGATTTTACTTAAATCTCTGCGCCAAAAACTTTTATTTTTCGAATAATCGTACAAAATAATTTTTCCGACGAAACTTTTACACAATAACACAAATAATGTCATATTTTTTTCAACTGTAAAGTTAAAGAAAATAAAATTTAAAAACACAAATCACGATTCGGATTATTTAACTCATTGGTTTCATATTGTGAATAATACTTGTAAATATATAAAATAAATATTTACTTGGTGTGTACAAATCTTCTACATTCTTTAAATCGAGAATATTTCTCTCGCTCCCGGGAACTTCGCATTGAATATTTTCATTATCAAACATTTGATCACTTTCGATTCGAAATATAATTTCATTTTGAACACTTAAATTGTTGCATTCAGAGTTAACCAAATATAACTTATATTTTGTCTTAAAATCACACAAAACCTCATTTCCTACTTCGTCGGGAATCATTTCCGAAATCTCATTTTCAGTTAAACTGTTAAACTTTTCTTTGTCTACGCTGTGAACTATAAATGAAATGCATGTAACTCTCTGTCAAAAAATTTTAATTTTATACTTTATACACTTAGAATCAGAATCATTGTGTACTCAAAAATTTTAATAATAAAATAAAAAAGAAATTTAAATAAATTGATGTTAAAGTACAAGAAAGAAATGTGTTTTGCAGTTAATAAATTTTTAAAATAGCAACATAACCTACAATTTAATACAAATTTAAATACGAGTTTTATACTTATACTTACATCGGAATATTTGTTGTAGCGCACTTAAATTCCAATTTTTCAAGATCTGGCAAACATACTCGTCCATTTTTAAAACATATAATAATCACAGCACATACAATTAAAATAAATAAATATATCTGCGCGCAGCTCAGTAGATTGATCAAATTGATGCACGGGAAAAATCGGTGCCGCAAATCGAAAAAGAACGTGCACGCCACTAATTAAGTTAGTGGATGATGCGACACCCTAAATTTTAATGCTATGAAACAAAATATATCGTGGCGCTACAGTGTTAAATCTATGAACGTCATGGAAAATTAAGTTTCCGACCTCTGCATTCAAAATTTTTCGTGCGTGCACCTTCTAATATTCTGATCTCACCATGTTTAAAGGTGATTACACGGTGATTTAATGTGAAACCTTCTTTCCGTGAATAATTAGTCTCATTATCAAGAATTTTCACAAAATACCAACCTACCGGCATATTCCCGAGCACATGTTCAAATTCAATTTTTGTATTCGTCATTTTATGACTGAAAAAGTGAACGTAAATCGAAAGAGAAACCAAATTTAGCAAAACTAACTCACCAATTAAATTTTGTCACGAGAAGAGGGCATCTATTTAATTCTCCTTTCTCGGAAAATGAGATTATATAAAATTATAATATAATTGACTTTTGCCTGGCGTCACGACTTTTACAGAGTATCTCTATATAAAAAAATCAAAGAAGAACCGAGAAATGCCAAAGAGTGGAAACTGGATAACGACGATGTATATGAAACCTCAGGTGTTGAAGATGATTGCTGATTGGCTGATCGTTTTCGAAAATTTTCTGCTACTGGAAGTAGCGCGTAACTTATTCAAATTTGATTTCACTATAAACCAAATTAATGTTTTTGGTAGATATTTTCAGTAGTTCCAATGACTATCCGGCAATAAATGTCCATTCTTGAGTCCTCAATTGCGAATAATTAATCCACTTAGCGTTTCTGACTTAATTGAACGTTCTTCAACATAACCTCAAAATTAGGATTTTCGTCCTCGTCCATCGGGAATCGTAGTTAACTAAGGAAATAGGTAACATTGTCGCTGTCGACTGCGGCGCTGTCAATCGTAACAAAATGATGCTGTCCGTATAACTCATTCGATCAGCTGTGCGAATCTCGTTCTCCGGTTGGCAGCAGTATCATAACAAAACATGTGTTTAACCTCAAATTTCGCCCAAGTCATAGTGTTGAGCCTCAATCCTCGGTGAATCAGCAACAAATATCCAAAATCTCTTTATCTTGCTCATCCATTACATGCTTGAGTCTTGCATAGATAAATGGTAAATACAACTATGGCTGTCGTAACGAATTTTCCTCGATAAAAGTGATTTCCTTCATTTTTGCAGATTAGTGGACTGGCTTCATAATCCGAATTGACAAGTTGGACTAATTCTCCGGAAATATTGCGTGTTGGTTTTTGTGAAATTTAAATTGAACAGTCACTATAGAGAGTGATTTCCGAATGTCTCGTCAGCAAATAATCATTGGTCCTTGGCTTGACTCGTACAAAATTTACATGAAATATAGAAAGAACACGGCAGTACAAAAATAATAATTATAATCTAAAATTCGCAATCGGTCGTGGAATGTTTCGTTCTTTCGCAGGTACCGTGTTGCCAGGGATTTTAATTACTTAATTAATTAACTATCGTGTAACTTGTAAACAAAAAGGTAAATAATACAAACAAAAGGCAAGTTTTGTGAGTTGCAAAAAATTGCAACGTCACAACTATCCCTCCCCTATAGGAGGCCGCATTAGGCCTTCGATCGTAAGCTCAATTGATTCGCGGCATGATATTCATAACTAAATAAAATTTCAAAACAATCTGTTCTTAGAATTTTGAGAAAAGGCTATGGAATTTACTTTATTTGATTCTTAGCAATCAACAAAAATCAAAATCTTTATATTCGAAAGAGCAGAATTCCGATAACCCCCAGGGTGAGAGGGCTTTGCCAAATCAATCTCTTTCAATTGATCGGGATCATTCCACTCCATGACCGATATCAAAAAAAATAATCATTTAAATATCATAACAAGGTCATTTAAATATCTTAATCAAAGTGACTCATTCAATAAACAGGTAGAATAATAAGAGTAATACGTAAAATTGGCTTAACTAAATTCGTTTAATTTTCAATAATCGATTGATACAGGTTATGAGTATTGACCATATTGGTTCTTAAGCTTAAATCAACGTAACTAAATAATCTCATTCTTTTTATTTTTAAGCTATAATACTGACGTTGGTAATTCAACTAACAGTCGATATAAACAAATTAACTCATTAACTTCTTATAAGTAACCAACGATTTCAAATAATAAAAAAATAATTTTCATATTACTTGGCTTATGAATAAGGATAACAAAGTGAATTTTTAGATTAGAGAAAAAGAAAAAAATAATAGTAAATGCAATTCGGCCACAAGAAACTTTAACATCAACTAGGTTGGCAAGCAATTATTATTGGAACAAAAGGAATTTCAGCAATTATACCTCAATATGAACAATATTTGAACATATCTAGATTGTTTTCGGCTCGATAGTCTTGTTTCATACAAGTTTTAATCGTTAATATAGCAAAAAAAATGAAATAATCTTTTGACAAAAAAATAGAAATTTTGAAACTAAAGAAATATGAATACTCGACATATGTGTTCGGAGGTCTCAGCGACATAAAATTAAAGATTTACATGATTCACATATCATCGGATTCTAACTTTGGGCGATCTTAGTCGCGTCGGATATTTTTAGTACAGTATGGACACTCGGACGATTTTACCCCTTCCAAACCGCAATGGTAGCAAAATCTATGCTCAAACGGCTTATCACAAGCAGGATAGTAGTGAGCTGAACTCCCGCAATTTCAAAAGCCTGTGCGCCTTCTTGAGACTGAGTTTAAGACATATACTTCGGGATTATTGTTAAAAGATAGTTCTTTACCTATATCCGCTAGAGTAAGTTCGGGATATGGCGGGAACGCATAATACATTTCCTCTTTAGAGTATTTAGCTATTTTGGATTTCTCTCCCAAACGAGTCGAAGATGAAGTTGAGGGTTTAGGAGTTTTATTAAAGCCTTTCGCGTGATTATCCAATGGTAAAGCGTAAGCTCCTGTCAGTCCTGATTCGTTCTTATCCGTCTGAGAGTAGGCGTCGAGGGTAAGAGTATGTTTAAGTCTCTTCTTCGTTGAGTCTATCGGCAAGTTCGTAATTTTTTCTATATTGTCTTGTAGACCCGGGAATTTTGACTCGATTTTGTTTAATAGAATCTGATGAATTTCCAGTTCACTAGTCAATCTCGCGATTTCCTCCATTTTGTCGTTCATAGCCTCCCTCATTTGTTCGATAGTTGTCAGCAAACAGGTATTTTGGTTCTATATGGTTGTAGTCATACTAAATAAGTATGCAAGTTCTTCTTGAGCTCGATTGATTGTTTCTTTCATGTCCGTAGCGGTTTCGGGAACACAATTGTCATTCTGATTTTGTCCAGACATGTCTATGCGAGGTAATTTCGTATCTCTGCAGATGAGTAATTTATAACAATTGACCTGTAAAGAACAATGCAAATTAGACGTCAGCGTCTGGGTGTTTATACGGTTTGAGATCCTCAATGTGAATTTTGCCGACCTTAGTGCCTTTGAGTGTACTTATTTCGTAAACCAAGGGAGAAAGAACTTTGTTGATCTTAGAGGGGCCAATGAATTTTGCGCATAACTTTGCTGCAATAAATTTGTCCTTATTGGAAAGTTACCGATTTAGAGATAAAACTAGATCTCCGAGATGATATCTTAGTTCACGCCGACGAAGATTGTAACGCTTTGATTGTTGCACAAATGCTTTATCGAGATTATCAATAACCCAATCTCGAACGACACTTAACCTTTTCATGCGATTATCCCAGGATCCATGGTTGGTAAGCTCGACTTCGGTTAAATCCTCTTCTCTTTTCCGTAATGAATTTAACGGTTTTGGTTCGCGTCCTAAATTTTGAAAGGCTGGTGTTGCGTCCAGGCTAGTGTGATGCGCAGTATTATAAGCGAAGCGAAATTCGGTTAGGTTCTCATCCCAAGTTCGTTGATCTTTCTCGATGTACGCGACAATCATAGTCTTTAATATCCGATTCACTCTCTCCATCGGGTTCGCCTGTGGGTGATATGGAGGAGTGGTAGTGTGGTAAATGTTGAATTCTTCGGCCAATGATTTTATCGTATTATTTACGAATTCATCGATTCAATACTAATTCACGGAATGCTTCACTGATCCTTTTGCCGTTAGCCGAGCGTAAAGGCTTGAGTTCGACCCACTTTGTGAAAAGGTCTTGTATCACGAGTAGATATTGGAACTGCGCTCTACTCTTCGGTAGTGGTCCTACTATATCTGCTGCGATCATGGTCCATGGTTCTTCGATAGTCCTTTGATTCATCGTTCCGGGAGGAGCGGCTTGCTCTACTTTGCAGGTTTGACAAGTTAGACATTCACGAACTTCTCGGAAACAATTTGGCCAGAAATAGTCTCGCGCAATTCTAATATAGGTCTTTTGGATCCCTAAGTGACCTGATTGTGGGTCATCATGTGCTTCGGTAATTATGATTTTTCTCTGATCATCTCTAGGCACTAATTTCCATACATTCGAGTCTAAACTTATGCATCGAGCAGCAAGTTTGGACGGTAATGATACAATTTCTTATCGATTATTCGCCAACATGGAAATATATTCGGGAAATCAGTCACGGCAATAAATCTTCTCACATACCAAGAGTTTTTTGGATTGGCAACTAAGTTTAAGGTTTCCGGCGATTCATGGAGTCGTGATAGTGCATCTGGCACTAGATGAGAAGATCCTTTTCGGTATATAATTCGATAATCGTATTCAAGAAGGAACAGGGCCCATCGCGCTAGTCTTCCTGTGGGATTCTTTAAATTATTTAGCCACATGAGACTACTGTGATCCGTGACTACCGTGAACCTATAACCTTCTAAATATCCCCGATATTTCTGTATGGCCCATATCACTGCTAAGCACTCCTTCTCCGTTGCCGAGTAATTTCATTCCGGACTAGTTAAAGTTCTGCTAGCGTATGAGATGACGTATTCGATGTCATCGATATTCTGCGATAGCACGGTACCTATGCCAGTATCACTAGCGTCGGTTTGTAATATAAATTCCTCGTCAAAATTCGGACAGGATAAAATTGGGGCCTCGGTCAGGTGTTTCTTTAGTTCATCAAATGCTACTTGCTGTTCGTTACTCCAAGTCCAACCTTTTCCTTTCTTTAAGAGAGAGTTAACGATGCGGCTATTGTGGCGTAATTTGGTATAAAACGCCTATACCAAGATAACATCCCTAAGAATCTGCGTAACTGCTTGACGTTACAAGGGGCGGGATAATTCAGAACTGGAGCTACTTTATCAGGATCTATTTGCAATCCATTTTCGTTAACGAGATAGCCGAGATATTTCACTTCCTGACAACAAAATTCGCATTTTCCGAGATTTAATTTAAGTTTAGCGTCTCGGATCTCCGTTAGGACTTTCCTCAACCAATATAGATGTTCTTCAAACGTTTTAGTGACGATAATTATATCATCGAGATACGCGAAAACGTTAGGTTCCATACCTTGGCCTATGAGCTTATCTAGCAAACGTTGGAAGGTCGCTGGCGCCGCTATCGATAAATGCTTCGAAGGTGATATTCTCGATAGTGATTTTCACGAAGGGTAAAGATTCGGAATTTTCTACAGGGATTCGGTCATAAGGAATTTCCGATATTTCTAATAACTTGTGAGCGGTTTCGCAATTAGGAAAATCAGAAAATTCCCAAGGTTTGTCAAGATCCGATTCGTCCAAATAATCTGAAATTTCGCTGAGTTCTGACATCGAATCTGCGGAAGATACTTCACGAGAATCAGGGTTTAAATCTAATGATGATATGGAAATAGCGTTCTCGGAAATTGAACCCTCTGACTCGGTTAAATTGAGATAGGGCTCTAACGAGAATAATGGAACCGGCACTGCCCCAGTTAGCGGTCCCTTCTGGAGTTTTCCGCACACGTTGGACACGTCGTTCTAGTCTCGCCCTCCTTTCCGCAACCGAAACAATATATTCTGCGGGGTTCTTTACATTGTAGACTGCGGTGACCCGGTTGATTACAATTCCAGCAGACCAGGACTCTTAAGTTCTGATCATCCTTTCCCCCGTTATGGTTATTTTCTTTTAATCTCTAAATTTATTGTCGGGCTTATTATCGTTAAGGAGGAAGATCTCCTCATAATCGAGTATTTCCTCTTCTTCATTATCAGATACAATAACAGTGTTAATCGCTTCGCGTCTCCTAACCGATACTCTTCCTCTATAGGCCGGATCGGGCAATAATGAGCGGTCAGGGGGTGGAGGGGGGTCTGTATGTTTTGACTACTCTATAAGTTTTTTCAGCCGCAATAGTCATATCCTCTAATTCAATTCGCGTACGAACTTCGGTACGTCGGACAGATATCTGGAGGTGTGGTAATAAATTGCGGTGTGCGTAGCTTATTGCCTCTTGTTCGTATAGTCGGGGCACTATGCGATCTATCATTGACCAAATACAAGTGAGAAAATCAGCGACCTTTTCCTTTTCCTCTTGTGTTCGGCGATGGATTTCTTGGCGTAACTCGAATTAGAAATCCGCGTCAGCAAATCTAATTTTAGAAGCATAAGCAAACTCATCAAAAGATTCCCAGCGGTGTCTGGAACCTCTAAACCAACTCAGAGCTATCCCTGATAAGAAAATTGGTAAAATTCGAAGTAAGTCATTTCCGTGGATGGGGAAAAAGCTTCTACCTTCCTCAATTCTCTTAAAAATTAATTCTGCGTCTTCTTGAGATGATCCGGAAAATCGGATATTCCACTTTCTCATTACTTCGTAAGCCGATTTTGTAACATAGTCATAACGATCGCGATAATGATCCCCTTGTGAAGAAAACCCATCGTAATCAGTATGGTGTCTATCATAATCAGTATGATGTCTGTCATGATCCGTATGATGTCTATCATAATCAGTATGATGTCTATCATATTCATACTGCTAGTGGTTATTTTCGCGCAATACGTTATCCGTATGGGAGTATTTATCTTGTATAAATTTTTGGGATGTGTTTAAGTCATTGAGATGATCTGTATCGCTTGGATATGTATTGTGTGGTGATACTTGGTTATGTATCATGGTTGCATTATTGGAGGGATGGAAATTATCACGTCTAGGTCTCTGAGATATATTTAAATCATTCAAGTGATCACGATTATTTGTGATTTGATAGCGTTTCTGATAGTTGGATTCGTCAGTGTATTGGTTATGTTCCTGAGATTTGAAATTGTGTGTGTATTGATTACGTTTCTGAGAGTTGTAATTATCTGTATATTGATTACGTTTCTGAGAGTTGTAATTATCAGTATATTGATTACGTCTATGATACTTGAGATCGTCTTCAACTTGCACGTGCTCTGTGTCAGTGATCTTAGTTTTCGTACGTCTGTCTGGTAAATAGTTATTTCCCTGATTATTGGAAAAATTTCTTCGGTCGTAATTCCTATCTGAATTTGCATATCGTGAGTCTTGTTGAGTATAAGATTGTTGTTGCGTTCGAATGTACTCGTCTTTATCTCTATCATCGCGGACGATAAAGTCTGATCTTCGACTGCCTGAAGAAATGGCCATATTTAATTTAGCGAATTTATCTCCTAAAATTTTATTAGTATACTGGTTACTTTCACGAGATCGATTCTGATTAAGTTCAGAATAGTAATGTTTGTCGTATTCTGGATTATCATACGATTCCAAACTAGCTTGTCTATCTCTATTATCTTCGCGATGATAATTATCATAAAATGTTTTCGGTTTAGTACCCGTGTTTCTCGATGTTGTGTTAAAATTTTTAGTTGTGTGTGGTGACAGTGTAATTTGTTGCGTTGTGAGAGTCGAAAAGGCTTGTGTGGTTGCAAGTGATATGGTTGTAGTTAGTTGTGTCTTGGGAGGCGGTTGAGAGGCGGGCTCTAATTGCCCTCCAACAGGAGCGTTTTGAGGAATTTGTTTTTCTCCACTTGCGGAATTTTCTATACCAACGGGTTCCGATACAGGTTGACTTTGTGTATTGTCGGTAATTTTGATTGGACTTTTGTGTATAATGAGCGAAGATTCGGCTTGGCTATTGTTTAGCGAGAATTTATTTAATTCGGATTTAAACAGTCTTTCGCGGAGTACTGGTACTATCCCTTTAATAGACAGGCCGCGGCGTTCCAGTTCATCGGTTACATCATCCTTAGATAATGAGTAGGCCCAAGCCTTCAATTCTTCTATCGTGACGAGAGTCATTTTGAAAGAAAAAATAATTTATGATCTCACAAAATAATTAAACAGACTTAATTAAAAGCGGGCAAAATAAACAAGGTAAAGCAAAATTTTTAATCAAAAGGCAAACAAAACAATCAAGGTTCAGCAAAATTCAGCAATGATCAGCAAACATAAGAAATATATAATTTTATTGGCAAATACTCATAATTTGTTTAGCAAAATAATATTGAACAATATTAAAAATAGGTTTAGTCACTTTGGCTTATAGTGCTCGAGACCAACTTTGTTTGTTACTTTTCGCTTCTGATAGATTTTTTCTAACAAAAAAATTTTATTTATTTATTTTCGTAACAACTAGATTTGTAATAAAATTCTATATTTGAAATTTCCATTAAATTCAATAATTCTCAAAATTTTCAGTTATTAACAAAATTTGGTTCACAAATCGGAAGTATTTATAATAACAAACAAAGCGCAGTATAATCTTGAAACATTCCACGACTTGAATAATTAATCATTCAATCTTCATAATTCATAAAATTTGACTCAATAAATCGAACAAAATTGCTGAATAAAACATCTAAACTTATCCGAAATTCGAGTAAATAAACAACACTATAAATAGAATTAAACAGTAATCAAACTCAAATAGACAAAATCAGTTTACTGTGTAAGTTTCCGAGATTTTATTTTAATAGGAGAATTTCAATTTTCCAGAAATCTAATTTAACCGAATATCAATTTATGCGAATCGTTTTTCGTAGAATCGTAATTTTACAGAAGCGTAATTAAATAGAATCTGAATATTGCCAAAAATCTTTTTGATAGAAATCTATTTTATCACACCCTAAAAAAAGTAATCTCATAGTTAGAGGAAAAATCCTTTTCTAAAATCCTCTCAGTATTTCCTCTCAAAAAAAGAATATTCAACTCTAATGTAGAATATTTTTATGTTTTGTTTTAATAGAAAAGTGACAAAAGGATTCCTTTAATAGTTTCCTCTTCAGTTAAGATTTTCCGTTTTTAAATTAGAATATTTGAGGTAATGAAAAGGAACAATATTTATAATATTGCTCAACGATTTTCCCTTTTGACAGTAGCGCTGTTCTTTTTTTAACCTGTCAATTGCAATATTAATGTGTGGTTAATGTTGATTAAGTGTAAAAACATAATTAAATAAATAAAAACATGGAAAAAAGACTAGAAGATTTATTGAATGGATTAAAACTTGATGAATATGTTGAATCGTTTAAAAGTAAGTAAACATAAAACTTAAATTGTTTTATCAATATAATAAACGAATGAAGTGTAGTATAAATACGTGATAATAGGATAACCTTCTTTACGTATGATTATTTTAATTAATTTTTTGCATGTGTTTCATTCTTGAAAATTTTAATAATATATAATAATAGTTTTTTCATTATAAGGCTGATTTTTTTTACTCTTTTGTCGTAATGTTTTTTAGAAAACAACGTTTTGACTATGGCAAGATTGATGGTATTAAAAAAACTGTCGCTTCTTCTTGGTCAAATAATTGTACCAGTTGGTGATTTAGGAGTATTGCTAAATCAATTAGAAATGGAGACAGAAATTAATACGCTTATGGTATCGTTATTATAATTATTTAATTAGTATTACTATTGTTTACGACTGGTATAACTGAACTTAACTATATAATTTTTAAATATAATCCAAGCAACGAAACTCAATTTTTATTTTGTTTATTTAACCTGTCAGTTTTATTAATTTTCAAAGATTTTTCTAGGCGGAAGAAAAATTTGTACACTACCGGCAGAAATTGTCGGTACGAACGACGGGCGAGCTACGAAAAGTTGCTGCCGAAATTAAATTAACATATTTTATTATTGAAAAATTCTATTTTTGTACACCATGTTTGTGTGGCTGCATAATCTAGAAAAATTTAGAGAAAAATTTTTAATTTTAGCAACATAATCTTTAAAGTCTCAGCTTTTATTTGAGCAACGAACCAGGTGATCAGCGAGAGTGCAATAAGTGTGTATCACCGCCTAATTATAAAACAACATGCTTGGACATTTTTTTAGATATTTCAAAAACAACTGAACGGATTTTCAATTTTCAAGGCTCAAATAAAAGCTGAGACTTTAAAGATTATGTTGCTAGAGTTTAAAATTTTTCTCTAAATTTTTCTAGATTATGCAGCCACACAAACATGGTGCACAAAAATAGAAAAATTAATCAATTTTTTTCTAAAATGTTTTAGGTGATAAAATCTCTTAAAAATAACAAATAATTTTCATTTATATATCAAACGACGCAGAATTTAATTGGCTTTCAAACGATCCAAGAACCAAGTTTCTATCATTTTTCAATAATAAAATATGTTAATTTAATTTCGGCAGCAACTTTTCGTAGCTCGCCCGTCGTTCGTACCGACAATTTCTGCCGGTAGTGTATATAATCAACAGGAACTTGAGATTCTATTGAATATAGATAAGAAATTGTCTATACCAACACCAATCGCGGAAACCGTCACTGAAGAAAAATCTGAAAAAGAATCTTGCTGTTCTAAAGGGGCCATCCATAAAGTTTAACTTATTTTCTGATAAATGCATTATTTTAAGGGTAGAACTATACTCAAATACTATAAAGTCAATAAATTACTTAACTCGCAGTGCCGTTTAGATCTCGTACGAATCATCGGAGAAAAATTATTGGAAATAAAGCAAACGTAATATCTTTTTTATACACTGACTACTCTATGATTATTTAAATCTTATCTAATTTATATTTTACAGTCCTAGTGGCGATGACTTTGAAAAGGTGGATAAAAAAATAAGAGAGGTTTTTTGTCTGAATCTGAATATGTCTACTTTATTCAAGCAAAAACTAATGGAATTTATCAAAAAAATCACGAAGGGAAATTACCAAACTATATAAGAAATCAAAAATATCGTTGTCAAAAATTACTTGCATCTTCAGAAATTAGTGATAATGATTATGATAATCAGATAAGTTCAGACGAAGAAGCTTCTAAATATTCCGATGAAAGTAATAACCAATGTTTTTTATCATAATAGAAATAAAAGTTTTGTAATTATTTTATAAAATTATTTTCCAAATTCCAGTTTAAATTGATGTGCGCAATGCTGATGGTTGGTTGAAACAATATTTGGAACCTTGGGAAGAAGTAATTAAACAGTGGAAAACAACACATCATCTTAGAATAAAAAAAATAACATCTGAAAATAATTGCGACCCAAAATATAAATATTTTGAAGAATATAAAGTTCTAAGACTTGTTTCGGGATGCATTTTAGTTAACTAATTTTCTCATTATTATTTTTTTAAATATTAATTTATTATATTATTTATTTATATTCGCGATATTATATTTTTTTCCAGCTACAAATTAATTTTGCTTTGTTACATCCAAATTCAGAAAATTCCTTGAATACTGATTGGGAGATAAAAAGGGCAGCATTGGTTAAACTTATTTCTTTGGAATGTAAAATTGTTGAAGTAAAGAAATTTTGGCCCGTTTTAGTACACTCACCAATGATATTGAAATCCTTTATCATCTAAACTTGCTGCAAGAACCTTTACTCAATTTTCAGCAAGTTATATACAAGTATAGGAACTTGAGGACAGGTTTATGACTCATGCAAACAATTTTTTGCTTCTTTTTACTTATACTCATCTACTTCACTCTCAAAATTAAAATGTTTTGTTTTATTGATTGATTAAAAATTTTATATAACTTCTTGTATATATTTTAGTGGAAAAGGATAATCTAATTTTTCAATGCATTCCTTACTTATTTATAAATGAAACACGAAAAAAAGGAAAAGGAAAATCAGTTTCTACTAGTTCAACCATAGCTGAATCCAACGAAGCTTTTATCTTTCACGTAACTGTTAGTCTATATGCTTCGGAATTTTGAACAATACCTTTAAAATAATATTTCCATTAAAGGTATTTGTACTTTGATTTACAGACAGCAAATGATATTAATGCGGCAATTTCAAGGAGATTAAAGCAAATGGAAAATGGCAGTTCGCTTCAACCTTTTGTTCTCGTTGTAGGAGAAACACGTTCGACACTATCAAGACATTACTGTGTTATAGATACAGTGAAATACGATTTTACATCTTTAAAAGAAGCCTTCGACTCCTGCTTTAAAGCAATTTTTGCGCTTAACCTGAAATATCCATCTGAACCTTACAGTTCGTGGTTATTTATTCAACACGCAATTTATGAAATATCTACCGTTTACGACAAAAAGTCTGCAAATGTTTCTACCATGATCGAAAATTTTAAAACATTATTAAAATTAGAAAAAAACGAATAAGGTTCCTGAATCGTGAAGCACTATTTTAGGCTTTTGCTTGCATTTTGGGTTTAAAACTAATCTTAGCATTATTTATTTTTCACATGTTTAACAAATTGTTTTTAAAATGACTTACACGTGCTTTGCCTGTGATAGTTTTCAATTTTCAAGTGTTGACAATTTAATATCTCACATCAAACTTTGCCATAGAACAGTAGAAAAGTTTAGGTGTACAACATCCAGTTGCTTAAGAACGTATAATAATTTACGAACTTTTAAGAATCATTTTGATAACAAAACAAATAATCCTAATTTTTCAGAGCATGACGAAAAACACATTCTATTTTCAAATTTAAGTAATTTTAACTTCGACAATGACGAGTCTATACCTTTTAAAGATAAAAGTGTTTTATATCCCTCCCAAAGGCTAAAGAATGAAGAGTATAATCCTAGTCCTTCGGAGATGAAACAGGATGTTTTTGATGATGCGCTTTCTTTTTCTGCAAAAATGTATTCATTAACTTCTATGACACGCAATTCAGTTCAAAGTGATATAGAAAGTGTTTCAGATTTTTCAAATGGTCGCTTAATATCATTTCTTCAAAAAAAAGTTCTACATACTTTAAAACTGTATAAGGCCCCTACAAGTGATATTCTAGAAATTGAATCATTATTTGATTCTATTTCAAAGCCATTTAACGATCTTGAAACTGACTATTTAAGACTTCAAGCTTTAAAAGAATGTGGAGCATACGTTGCTCCCAAACTATTTGTCGTTGGCTCTGAATATAAACCTAAAAAAATTGATGGAACTACAGAGATTATTCACAGTAATGTGTATGTTCAACACATTCCTATGAGAGAGGTATTGCAAAGAGTTTTAGAATTACCAGAAGCTATTAAGGCTACTCTCGAAAACTTAAAAAATCTTTCTACAGTCAAAGAACCATTTACTAATATTATTTAGGGTAAAATCTGGCAAGATAAGATAAAAAAATTTGGTGGTAAAATCGTTTTTCCACTTTTTCTCTATTTCGACGACTTTGAACCACACAATGCTTTAGGTTCCCATGCAAGTCACCATAAACTTGGAGCAGTTTACTATTCTATAGCTTGCTTTCCTCCTGAATGTATTTCAAATCTTGAGAATATGTTTTTAAACCTACTGTTTTTGTCAGAAGATAAAGTTTTTCAAAACGATAAAATTTTCCAGCCTACTATTAATGATTTGACTGAATTAGAGGAGAAGAGGTTAAACATTAATGGTCAACAAGTTTATTTTTGTCTGTGTGCGATTCTTGGGGATAATTTAAGAATGCATGAATTGTTAGGATTTGTTCTCGGATTTAAGGCAACTTATCCTTGTAGTATTTGAAAAGTACACAGAGACCATCTTCAAAATCAAATTCGTGTTGACAATAAACTTCTTCGAAATTCTGAAAATTACATTGCTGATTGTATTAAAAATAACGTCACTGAAACGGGAATTGCTGGCAAATGCGTATTTAATCAAATTCCTAGTTATGGTGATCCAACTCAAAATTTTCATTGTGATTTTATGCATGATATTGCAGGTGTTGGACAGTACAATATGGGAAAAATTTTACACTATCTAATTAAAAAAAAAATTCTTCACTCTTAAAACTTTAAATGATCGAATTTTTTTCTCAAAAAATGCATGCCGTCAAACTTGGACCAACAAAATTCAAAAAATTTGGAACAATTTTTCTGTACTAAAAACTATTCTAAAAAATATTTAAAACATCATATGGTGTAGATTTTTCAAGAAAATTTAATAAAAAAATACGTTTGTATTTTAAAAATTATATTTCTGTTAATAAGAATGTTCCAAATTTTTTTGAATTTTTTTGGTCGAAGTTTGACGGCCTGCATTTTTTAAGAAAAAAATTACACGTTAATGCCTATAAGTAAGTCTTATAGTTGAACAAATGACCTTTAAAATAAGCCTAAGATCATTAAAAAGCGTACATTATTTTAGAAGTTATTCAAATTTTTGTAAAACGTTGAAAATGACGATTTTTTAAAAATATCTAAATTAAATATTGGCCAAATGACTTCTAAAACATCTTGTTCTCTTTAAAATTTGAACATCTTTCAAAAAATAAAAATAAAAAAATTTTAGGTTCCATACAATTTTTGTTTAAAAATGTTTTTCAATCATCTGAAAATGGGTGGTCTCTTAATTTTGACCGGTAGTGTAAATTATAAATAATTTAGTTGTAGTTTATAGTTTACTGTTTAAGTATTTAAAATAAATTACTTTTCTGACTATGCACAGTTTTAATTTTTTACTTAATTTTTATCTATTACATGAAAAAAATCTTCACCTGGAATAACTACATATTTCACTATATTAGCGAAATTTTTAGTTATTGCAGCGAATGCTTTTGCTGTTCCAGTTAGGTTTTTTTCGTGTACTATTCACAGATGTGACAATATTTATTAATATTTATTAATAATTAGTTTCTATTATATTAACTTAAATAATTATTATTTTTCAATTTTATTTAAAGAGCAGTATAAAAATATTAATTCATTTAATTAAATATATCATTTTAGCTTTAACATTTAAAATTTATTTTTTGCTTTCTGAATAAAAATTAACCCCTAAAATCTTTACAAATAATTCTAAATTATAGATATCTTGAAATGTCAAGTAATTTTTATGTAAAATTTCTACGGAATTTTCTGGTAAGTATATCAATGTTTTGTGTGTAGATTAAGACAACAAATGTAACCTTTGGCTCAATCCTTATTACAAACTATACTATAATTTCTAAATTTATGGAGTTTAACTTTCGTTAAATTGAAAAGCAATATTGAATTTTATATTCAAGTAAACTGTTTTAAATTAACATATCTGTAATTTCAATATTTATCCCCTTTAAAATAATTATTATTTGATTGAGAATAAAACCTTTTTATTACTGTTCATAATATTAAGCACATTAGAAAATCGTCTTTGAGACTTTCATGTTGTAATATTGAATTCAGTGTGTTAAAACTATGCTTTTTATCAATACATAACTGACATAACCATGATTATTAATTTTATTATAATAAAAATTTGAATTTATGCTATTTTTTATATGCAGGAATGTGAAAGTAATATTCTCTTGGTACGAGGATTTTCGCGAGAAGAAAATCCTCTCAAATGAAGAATATTACTTTTGATACCAAATATAAGAGGAAAATATGCATTCAGTTCAGAGGAATCCGCATCAAATTAAGATTACTTTGTTTAGGGTGCAGAATGTACATGTGTTCGCATATTAATTTACTAGAAATTCAACTTATCCGAATATCAATTTGATAGGTTTTTTTCGGCGCGAATTTTAAAATTGACCAATCACAATTTTCTTGATAATTTCTGATTGGTCAATTTTAAAATTTGCGCCGAAAGAATTCTACCAAATTGATATTCGGATAAGTTGAATTTCTAGTAAATTAATATTCGAACTCGCATTTGCATAAAAATAAATTAAAAAATCGAACTAAATTAGTTCTTCCTAATTAATGCCTTAACAAAAATTGACTTTGGTTTTTGATTTTCGTCAATTTAGTAAATAAATAATTAAGTGTTTACATTTACTCCAAAAATTCGAAAACTCAGGGTAAATGTATACAGAACTTCAAATACATTTTAACAGAAAATAATTAAATAAATTTGCTTATATATTCTACAATTTCATTTCTTTGGCAATGTAAAATTACATATAGAAAAAGAAATTAGGTCTTCTTTCATACCTCCTTCGTGTTAGTGAGTTGCAGGAATATAGACCTGCATAGTATTGCATAGTGCATTTACATGCTTAGAATATAGGAAAACGGTTCTTCATAATTGTTAAATAAAACTCAGGTGTTTACATTTACCTCGAATATTAAGAAAATTTAAAAATCTTTAGGTAAATGTAAACAGTCATTTTTAGGTGATTCAGGTGCAACAATATTTTTTTGTGTCTCATAAAATTTTTCTAGGGAAGTAAAGTAACAAGTTCATGCAAAAGAAATCCGTCCGTTTTACCTTATAGCATAAAAAACTAATGTTTTGGTGAAAAATAGATATTCCGTTTACATTTACCCCAAATTACCCTATAAGAAATTTAAAAAATTAAAATGTACTTCATAAAATAAAAAGTAATTACTACTGATTAAATGCTGGCTCGACACTAAGTTGATAGTATTAAATTTTTAAAAAATTAAAATTTGTTAATTGAATTTATTTCATAAAATACTAAACTTTTTTTCAGTAATACTTTTATAAAATTATTTTATTAGTTGGTAGGGTCAGTTTATGTAAATAGAAACATACTTGCTAAGTTTCACCAATAACATAAGTTTTTTTTAAAATCTTATTACTATCGGTTTTCTTGTGTATTGAGTTATTATTTCACTTCTGTGGAACATTTTTATGGGGTAGCAGAAAATTAATTATCTCTTACTAATGCTACAACAAAAATCAACTTTAATTTTTTTCATTTTGCAAACTTTAATTAAAAATAGGAAACTGTTTCTATTTACTCTGAAACTGGAAATTCGAGGTTAATAAAAACAGTTGATTATTTCTTACAAAATTTAAGAAAAAATCAATTTTGAGAATAGAAATGTCAAAAGATACAAAGAATTACATAAACAAGTTGTTCATTCCACGAACATTTAGCTTCCTCAATATAATATTCACCAATTTTTCAATCTTTTATTGAATGTTAATTGTTTTAAAGTAAAATTTTAACAGTCTCAAAAAATTCAAAATTTTACCTTTTTTTGAAAATTAAATAGTGATTAATTTTTCTCATTTTTATGAAATATATACTTTATATACATCAATCGATTCGTTTCAATGTCAGAAACGTAATTTTGACCAGAATTAATGAAAATATTAATAGGGTTAGTTGGGGTAAATAGAAACAAGGGGTAAAGCGGAACAGTAGATATTTTAGATAAATAAAAATTTTTTTAAATAAATACGGTCTTAAACCTTATACCTTGGATCACCCCCAACAGGTTCTAAGTATTTTCCCATTTTTAGTTTGTCAATTAGCAACAGTATATACAAAAATATTTCCTATTGCATAAAAAATTGAAAATCAAAGAAGACACCCTTTTACTCTTTTATTTCGCATTTGAAAAAATAGGCTAAAAATTCATATAAAAATTTATAATTATCTCTTATTAATACTACAACAAAAAACAACTTTGATTTTTTTATTTTGAAAATTTTTCTTAAAAATAGGAGACTGTTTCTATTTACCCCTTAAAACTGGAAATTCGGGGTAAATAGGAACATAAATTTCAACAGTATTTCTTATAATAGAAAAAGAGAAAATTGGTTCTATCAACCTCAACATTATTTTCAACATTATAAAAATGCATTGAAAATGGTATTCATGTATAATCGCATCGGTACATAGTATTTAACAATTCCAGAATTGTTATATACGTACTTTATAGCAAATAGACGCTAGTTCGTTGCATAGCACAAAGTGTGTAACATTTCAGATTTCATTAGGATTTGTGACCATAAAACCGGTAAGTGTAATGAAACAAGAGATAATAAGAGAGAATGAGAGAGTATAAGAGAGAATGAAAGAGAATAAGAGAAAATGAGATATTGGATCCGCCATTTTAAATTTTGAAAAACTGACTTAAAATTTGTATTTAGTAATCTTTGATAACCTTCTTTTGACAAGTTTTACATAAATCTGTTAAAATTGTTTAAAGTTGAAACTTTAAACCTTTATAATTGAGTAATGTGTTAGAATTTTTGGTATGAAATACTTTTAAACCTATATAATGCATTATTATTTCTTATTTTGAATTATTTTATGCCTAACACCATTTTTTATCTAATTCTTTATATCTCTTAACATTTCCAGACTTGAAATCAACTGTTCCTATTTACCCCTGAATTTTAGCAAAGTTGAAAAATTTAAGGGTAAATAGGAACAGTTGATTATTACGATTCAATGATACCCATATTTTTTACTACTCCATAAAATTGTTCCACGGAAGTGAACTACACTGAAATCTCGCTATAACGAGAAGTTCGGGAGTCAAGTCTCCCTTTATTACGAGCGCAAAAGGAGAAATGAGAAATCCCCACTTTTACGATTCTTCATTTATTTTTTTAGTGTTTACAATTTACATAATGTCAAAATTACAAACGTAACCTAGTTTAGTTTGAACTTTAATATACAAAAAATTTATATAAGCTAAAATTTTAAAGATGTTCGATTGATTGATATAATTTCAAATACGAGGTGAGTTTTTTATTTTTATTTTATATAAATAAAATTGATTTTAACCAAATTTGAACCGACTGAATGTGCATTTGTTTATAAATAGTGGGGACAATCGGCAGGAAATTTTTCTCGCTATACCGAGAGACAGAGTCCTCGTTATAGAGAGCGCTCGTTATAGAGAAGGTCGTTATAGCGAGATTTGAGTGTAACAACTCAAAACACAAAAAAACCGAAATTATTCCGATTTAAAAGAAAAAACTTATGTTTTTGGTGAAACATAGCAAATCTGTTCTTATTTACCCCAACTGACCCTAAATAAAAAAATAATTTCAAGAATTTTTTTTCTAATTATTGAAAAAATTGGATAAAAACAATTTTTGTAGATATATTCAGACATCCTTGTGTCAGATTTTAGGTAATAATGACTGCAATAAACCTGTAAAATTTCAGGCCAATCCATTAAAATTTTTATGAGATATTTTGTACACAATATTTTGTGACATACACACACACGCATGCACTACACATACATCTGAACATTTGCTAAGAATTGAATGTACATATATTGTAGACAAAAATGAGTCCATATAACCTTCTTTTGATAAATTGAAAATCGTCACGAATGAAAAGTTTTCTCATGAGGAAGCAAACATGGTTTGTTAGTTATAAAAAAATTCCAACTAGTAAATAATAATGGATTATGCAAGTTTAAAAATAAACCATGACAAAATTGAAACACATTACACAAATAGAGGATTGTTTTCTCCTATTCTCTCTCGTTCTCTCTTATTATAGTGTTGTAGTTTAATAGAAACAATTTTTTCATTTATATTATCAGAGATATTATTGAAATTTCTTCTGTATCTGTTTACTCCGAATTTACAGTTTTTAGGGGTAAATAGAAACAGTCTCCCATTTTTAAATAAGGTTTATAAAATGAAAAAATCAAAGTTAATTTTTGTTGTAGTATTAATAAAAGATAATTATAAATTTAAGTATGAATATTTACTTCATTTTTGTCCAAATGCTAGTAAAAAAATAAAAGTGTGTCTTTTTTGGTTTTCAATTATTTATGCAATAGGAAATATTTTTGTATATACTGCTGCTAATTAACTAACGGAAATTGGAAAAATATTTAGAACATGTTGAGGGTGATCTAAGGTTCTTGGTGTAAGGCCGTATTTATTTAAAAAAAATTTTATTTTACTGAAATAACTACTGTTTCGATTTACATTTTTTTAATAATTTATTAATCTTATCTTTATTTCCATTCAATTTATATATTCTGCATGAAATCTTACTTAATTGTTAGAATTTCATTTACAAATCAGTGATGATTTGTTAACACAACAGCCTTTCTCAAGCAATTTCATTTTTTTGGATTTATTTTTCAACAAGAAAATAGACGAAAAATTAATATAACTAATTCAGAATCTCAGTAACCTAATTACAAAGTAATGATAAAAAAGATTAACTCTGAATGAAGTTCAACATTGAATATATATGAAAAAACTAAACTTTTCGAATTTTCGAAAAAAAGTCATAACTTCCAATTTCTGGCAGTCATCGATTCGCTCCCGTGAGGGGAAGAAGCCTTTCCCCACCATGCGGACAGGGGCCCGGCTGGAGGTGCGAAGTGAGCGTAGCACAAATTTTTTTTTATCCTACCTGCACGGAAAGAATGTCATTTCGGGCACTTAAGGCGGGCGCAAAGTAGCACATTCTGCCCGAGAGTATGGGAAGCGGGCGGGAAATACTTTACCGTCCGCTTGTGTGACGTCAGCGTGCGGTAAAGTATTTTCCGCCCGCTCTGAAAGTATTTTACGCCCGCATGTTAATTCCTTGTTTGTTTCTGTAGATAAATTAATAAAAATAAAGCTTTTTGCTAAAAATAAAAAATAATATATCCAGAGACCGTCTCCAAAGTTTAGTTTCGTTTCAGTTTCTGAGTCGACACGAAACTAAATTGACAAACTGAATTTAGTTTCGAGTCGACACAAAACCAAACTAACTAAATTATCACGTCCTGGCACTTTTTCAGGAGACTTGTCATCATGACACCTAGACAGCCTGCACTAGGTAAATCACTAGGTGTCACTAGGTTTATCATTATAGACTTCAAAGAGTCAACATTTATATAGAGTTTAATTTTAAACTAAAATGAGCGTTTAATCGTGCGTGCCCTCAATGCCATACTTTCCCTGCAGTTTGGACAAAAAATTATGTTTGCATTATGGGCGCAAAGGTGATTACAATTCCGGCGAGATTTCGGGACCTCGTCGCAATCACCTATTTTGCGCCCTTGATACAAAAATAACTATTCTGAGTGTACTAGATTAGTTTATTGTCATTAGTGTATACTTTTTCACATTCGAGTTTTCGAGCACTATTTATTGAACTTAAAATTTTGAGCCAATTTGACAATCTGACTTCGAAATTAAAGTAAAAAATAAAAATATTCTACTGTAGTATTATAAAAAAATTTGTCTATTTTCTTGACTTTAATTCGGTTTTTTGAGTTTATCTCAAAATTTTGAGCATATCTGTTAATTCTGACCTTGAATTCGGATTCAGCTTGAAAAAATGCATCAAAATATATTACTGTGTAGTGTCATAAAAAAATTTATTTTTTTATTTTACTTTGGTTTTTGATTTTCAATCAATGAATTTTTTTTTATTTATTTAAGTCATATTTTACTAATTGACAAAAATAAAAAAGTTACTAAGCTTAGTAGAATTATTAATTTTATTAATTAAATATTTAATTGAGTTAACTTTGAATTTTTTCGAATATCAGTTACTAATAAATTATAAATTTTTTAAATATTAACATTTTTAAGTCAAAAAATATATGCATGAATTCATAATAAAGTCAGGAATCAGAATTTAATTAAAAAAATTAAAAATGTTAATATTTTAAAAAATTCTATTTTTTCAATGTCATTAAGGAAAGGTGCCGTAATGAGGGATTAAGGGTCCGAACCCCGCGGTGCTACGTTCTCTCTAAATCTCCAGCTGGTCCCCTGTCCGCACAAAAAAAATAAAAGTAAAAACCTAGAGGTTTTGAAAAAAAAATTCATGGTCATATTCGGTTTCAGTGACCCCAAAAACATAAGGATAGGGGAGTGTGACCTCAGGGTTTCAATTTTTATTTTTTTTGTGTGCCTGTGTTATTGGACGCCAAAACTTTTACAAATCCAATTATCTGACCCCTAGTTATCGGACGCATGAAAATGCCTGACACTTTTTTAGGGGAGTGCTGTTAGGGTTGGACAGGTGTTAGGGTTGAGCCATCGCGTTTATTTAGTTTTATCACACTAGCGCCATCTGTTTTTGTACTTAAATTCTTGCTACTAATGCCAGTCAACTTTTCACATTAGTTTCAGTCAAGTATACGAAAGTTTACTTTTGTTTTTTGCGAGTCATTGTTATACGCTCAACAGAAACTTTTTTGTGGTGTCAAAAAAAGAGCAGTAAATGTAGAAGAAATATGCAAAAGACAAAGTAAATTTATTGAAATTGTTTAATAAGATGTTATACGAAAATGTGAAAAGAAATTTGGGGTTTTGTGTGACGCGTTTGTGTTCTGTGTGGCATGTCGCAAAACGATGCGTGAGTTAGCGTTGAGCCAGGCGGTGTCGTAAGGGTTGAGCCGCCCAAAATTTTGCAATAACGAAGCTTACTTGCAACAGAAATTCATTTTTAGACTTAAGGAGGTGTCAAAAACTTTATTTTTAACGAAAAAAGAGAGAAAAAAATTTTTCGATAATATTTTTTTATTGTTTTAATTTAAAAAATTTTTATATCATTCTTAAGAAATAAAATATCTAATGTTATGCAAAAATGCAAAATATGGGATTTTATTTTAATTCCATGGTTCCTTTCTTCATTTTCAAGTGTCATTCTATTATTTGAAGAACATTTTTAACCATTTACCTAAATATTTCATTGATTTTCTACAGTGGCTCAACCCTTACACCCATGTTCAACCCTTACAACATTTTTTTTTTAATTGCTTATAACTTTGAAACTTTTGGCCTAATTTTTTTACAATGTACAGCAAAAACATTGCATTTGAGTTGATCTTTCCAACAATATGCGCGAAAACGTGAAATTCGCACTGCAGAGGAAGTTATGAAGAAAATTCAAAACTATGTCCAACCCTGACAGCACTCCCCTATATAATATACAATATATAATATATACGATTGTATAAAAAGAGATGAAAAAAGTGGGCTTAACCTTTGCATGCGAATCAACTATAATCACAAGTTATTAAATGTAATTCTTTTTCTTTTAAGAGGCGTGGAAATGCAAATAACCCTCTGATAACTTTAATCACTAAATAATATGTACTTTTTATGATTTAAAGCGTGAATAAAAAAGTGAAATAGAAAAACGAATTTTTTTATTTCAGTGAAGGAAACATTCTCTAAATCGCTACAAATAAAATTATAATTCATATGGTAATTTTTAAATGTATTCGTTTTTTATTTTTTTTCTTGTTATGATTATTTTGTAAAAGTTTTCATATTTTATCATAACAAAAATGATCATAAATGAGGATGTTATTTTTATTATTTTATTTAATTAATTATTTTATTATAAATTATTGGAAATATTAATTATATTTATAAAGTTTGTTAAAATCCTGCGCTTTATTAACGCGAATGTTATTTACCACTTGGAGTATTAATTAAATTAAGGTTGCCCTGCAAAATTTATCTGTACATATTAATATATCTAAGCGGAATCGTTGTTTTTAAAAAATTATTTATGCAAAATTTAATATTTAGCACCAGTCTCCGCTAAATAAATATACCAAACAAATAAATAATAAACAAAAATAAAAAAATTGAAATTCTTGAAAAATTTACTTTCATTTGAAAAAAAGTGTCACATATATTATTTCGAGAGAGCAGAGATAGTTTTATAAATAGACTAAAAAATTTTGTCGCATGAATTGTCGTGTTTTAATTATTCGACATGCAAAAGAGTTGAAAAAAGAGTACAACCTTTAAGAGCGCACAAGGTGAGCCTAAGTTGACGGACAAATCGACAATTTGAATAATTTACTAAGATAAATAGATCAAATAAAAACACACGACTTTTTTATTTTTTCTCTTTTGAATTAATTTTCTGTTTTTTTCCTCTCTCCCGAAACAGAAACTAGTTTAGATCAACATCAAAAGGATGTTGGGATATATGGATATGTTTATATTAATTTAAAAAATCTGACCGCGACACGTGACGCTCGAAGCACTTGTCTCTCTTGACTCGGGGATTTTATTTATTCCCAAATTTTTTTTTTCAATGCATGATTTTTTTCCCTCGAAACCACCTATCGCTCTGTTGTGGTGAATATGTTAAAGAATTATGCACCTAAATACATAATAACACTAATAATAATATTAAATATTCATAATAATAATAATAATTTTTTGTATTCGTGAAAACCGTTTTTTTATTTTTTGTAATAAAAGGTTTAATATTATTTCAACAATAATAATTATATTATTAATACTAATAATTAATAATAGTTTATACATTTACTCTTTAAATTTAGATTTTCAAAATGTTTACTAATTAGAATTAGTGACAAATTTTTTGCTTTTGCAATAGTAAATTTTAGTTATAATTATTTAATAATTTATTAATGTTTAATTAGTAAAGTTTACTATATTTACTACTAATGTATTAATTTTTAGGGTTCCTTACACCTACCGTGTACCGATGGAAACCTACACTAATAAAATGGTGATAGAACAGTTCCGCTGTTGGCTGTTGTGCAGCGCTACTTGACATTTAAAGTCACAGCTCAATCAAAATTGGGAGAGTTGCTTTCTTAAACTGAACTACAAATGGCGTTAAGTGAGCGCATGCTTGACAAATAGTTCGACAGCTCTTCCAAAAAGGAGAGTTACTCTCCCAAAACTAAAGTGAGCTGTGCGTTTCTGTTTAACGCAACACTTCATCGCATTGGGCGAACAGTTTTGCCAATAGTTTTTCAGTGTATTGGTGAGACTCTTGTGTCCGTAGCCAAATCGTGTCCCCCCTAGCGGCTAAACTATTTGACCTAGAGAGCTCAAATTTGGTACAGATACGTATTTTTAAACGTAAATTACAGGAAAAATATACATAATGTGATTGGAGGTGATGGCCATAGCGTTGTCAAGGAAATAACAAGATTTTTGGCCAAAAATGCATAAAAAGTGAACATTCCTTCCCTTAACTTCTAAACTATTCAACATAGAGGGCTAAAATTTTGCATACTGGTGTATTTTAATGCGAATATTACAGGAAAGTCACTAATTCAAAGAAATACTAATTCAAATTTAGAGATATTTCCAGTTTTATTAGAATCCGCTACTCTTGTATGAATCTATGTCTCGTTAATGTTTTTGAACTTCTCTTTTTTGTATTTTAATTAATTACACTGGTTTACAGTGAAATTGCCAATGGAACAAAACATTTTTTTTCGATTAGTAGGTGTTTTCTGAGTAAGAAAATCATAGTTTTAATTTTTTCACTCGTGTAGTTTTTTTGTAGCTTCAAATTTTGTATTTTTGAGGAGCGACGGCACTTAAATTTACCTGTTGGAAAATCAACTAGTCCAAAAATGATGAATAGGAAGTCGTTGGAAAGGTAATTAAATTATCTTTCAATCCATATATTACAGAATAAAATTGAATTAAAATTGAGAGAGCTATAGTCAATTTAAAATCAAATTTCATGGAAATTTTGATGATTTTTAGACACTTGACTAACTTTTAATAATTTTTCCACAACAAACAGTAGAAAATATTTAGGTTTTAAATTTTTTATTGATAGCTTATTCCATTGACAAACTTTTGAGACCTTGTGGACCTTGATTGAATTAAAAATGAAAATTCTACACCACATTTAATAAACGAAACTACGTTGCCATTTTTAGTATACTTTTTAATATTTGCAGCAAACATGCAAATAGTAAAATTAAGTTCAGTGCTAAAGTTACTAAAATCACACATCAAGAAATTCTAGAGACTGAATCCACCTCTTTGAATTTTCAAAATATGACATCAAATTTGTAATCAGAGACCTAATCAGAGAGCTAAAACTCGTCCTCTCTATTAAAGCCACCATTTTTAATTTTTAAAATCTGACATCAGACTCGTCATCAGCGACACCGAAAAACCCCGAGTAACGAAATTGTCATAAATTTGATCGATTTTTAAAAAAACTTGTCCGCCATTTTCGATCTACCATTTTGAAATTTTGATATTTGACATTGTATTCGAATTGATCAACTCTAGAATTTCTTGATGTGTGATTTAAGTAACTTTAGCACTTAACTTAATTTTACTATTTGCATGTTTGCTGCAAATATTAAAAAGTATACTAAAAATGACAACGTAGTTTCGTTCACTAAATGTGGTGTAGAATTTTCATTTTTAATTTAATCAAGGTCCACAAGGTCTCAAAAGTTTTGTCAATGGAATAAGCTATCAATAAAAAATTTAAAACCTAAATATTTTCTACTGTTTGTTGTGGAAAAATTATTAAAAGTTAGTCAAGTGTCTAAAAATCATCAAAATTTCCATGAAATTTGATTTTAAATTGACTGTAGCTCTCTCATATGCATGGAATAAAAATGTATAAAAGTTTTTTCAAAATTTTTCGAGTTACCTCCCACATAGCACAAAAACTTCCAGGAAGTTTCCCGTGGGAACCTTCGGAAGTTACTCTTGGTAACTTCCTGAAAATTCCCAGGAAATACAATAATGTCGGCAGATTAGAAGCTTCACATGAAAACTCCCTGGTAACTTCCTGGAAGCTTCCTATTGAAACTTCCAGGAAACGTCCTGCAAGTTTTCTGGAAGTTTTTGTGCTCTGTGGGCTCTTACTCAAAATTTTAGTCGGTTTTTCAGAAAAGTCACATAATTTTTTTTATTGACCGATTAAGATTATTTTTTTGCAAAATACTCATAATAAGAAGTACTTTTAAGAAAAAAAAAATTTTTTTGCCTGAAAAAAATTTTAAAAAATTTTTTGAATTCGAATTTGGAAAAAAAAATATCTTCGATTTCAAAAAAAATTTTTTAGATAGTGTTAATATTGTAGAGAATGCTTTCTGTAAATCTAATTATGGGACAGCAATAACTTTACGAGAAAAAAAATAAAATCTCCAGCGCGGCGTGCCGGGACTTGTGCGTTGCACGGAAAAAAATACGTGAAATTTTCATTGCATGAGAGTTTCAAAAGCAGCCAATGAAAATTTCTAGTACCTTGCTTAAGAATTTCATTGACTTTCAAAAAAGTTGTATATTTCTGTAAAATAAAAAAAGTGATTTCCACTTGTTCACACAGTTTTTCTGAAATTTACTCATTCATTCACATATTTGGATAATTAATCAAACAAAGAAAGAATAATTATTGTAACACTTTTCGACGTTTATCAACACTTATGAACTAACCTATAACACACACAAATATTCGTGTATAACTTAAATATTGAGTTAAAATTCTTAAAGTAGACTAGTGTAATTTCAAAACTACTGTATTCAATTAAAAACATATTAAATGTAGACCTTATTATGAGCTTATTGAACAGTTCAAAGGAATTTTAAAAAAATTAAAATTTCTCTAAGTTATAAACAATTAAAGTTTTTTACACTGCTTAATTAAATAATTCATATCTCGTGATAGAATCAATGGTCAATGTTACAATCTTTTTTATGGTGAACCAAGTTAATAAAAATGCTCTTATTTTTATATTGGGAAGCTGCCCCATCCGAAAAATAAATAATTTTTTTAATTTTTTCTTCACCGTGCATTTTTTTAAAATAAAATATTAATTTTTTATTAAAGAGATGAACTAACGCTGTATTGTGCATCTTGTTTTCGGAAATTATAACAAAATTATCATTTCGAAGCTTGCCATTCTTCTTATTATATATTAGATACAGATGTAATGTGGCTTGAGTATTTGACCAGTGGAAAGCTTGAATGGCGTCTTGAACGGAAAAACTGTAATTTTCTAAAAAGTCTAAAGAGACTAAAAATTCTCCATCACACAAATTTTGTTTTAAATTTGAGAAATATGAAGCTTGTGATTTTGTTCTGAAATCATGCTTTAGCAACGCTGATATAATATTATTTAAAAACTAGTATTTGACATTTGAAAAGTAAAACATATTTAACAAATAACAATACTTTCAATAAAATCAAACTTATTAAACAAAAAAATGTTAGTAAAATTAAGCTTAGCAATCAAAAATAATTTTTGTAAAGTCAAATTAAACAAACAAGCGAAATGCAGCTTAACATGCAAAAGTAATTTTAGTAAAATTACAACTTAAAAAACGAAAATAATATTTGTATATAATCAAATTAAACTTAACAAACAGTTATATGTTTTGTATAAAATCAAACTTAATGTGACAAAGTAATTTTGGTATATCTTAACGAACATATGTAATTTTTATAAAGTCAAACTTCACAAAAAAAAATTTTTGTATTAAAATTAAACTTACCTGTCTGTATTGACCCATTCATTGTACTTTATTTCCGTTACTGAATAATTACACAACAAGTTACGTAGTTTTTCAGAAAAACCTGCAAAACCTTGACAGTTCGAGCATCCCAGAAAACAAACGTGCTTCGCACTTTAATTGCACTTCGTGATTTGCAAATGATGCAAGCGACAGCACCATACATATGAGCGATTCCACGTCAAGTGATCAAGGGGTCTTTTGGTGCAATGTTTATTTCAATAATTTTTTACTCTTAAACAATTAAACATACAAATTTGAGAAAGTACATTTTGGAAAGGTTTTTTTATGCTCTTTCGACTGGAAATAAGCATTTTGAAAAAAAAAATTTTGACCCAAAAAAATCAAAGTTAAAAATAAATTTCAAATTTTGGGGGAGAGAGATACGATTTTTTTTAACGAAAGCTGAGGTTTTTTCCTACAAGCACATATAAATGATAAAGTGGGACTAGAATGTTTAAACATTGAAAAAAGAGTTTTCTACTCGCTGGAGCGCTCTAAACACGGTTTTTAGCTCCATTTTGGAGAACATTATTTTTTTCAATATTTAAACATTCTAGTCCCACTTTCCGAAAATCTGGGTATTTTGAGGGTTTAACCATATCTATGCAAAATAGTGAAATAATTTGACTTTTTTCAACGTTTTATTACAGGTTTTGCATTTTTGTGCCCATACGTAGGTATATAGAAAAAATCTGAGCCAAAATTTACAATCTTCGAAAAAATTTCAATCAGTTTTCTGTATTGAAACATCTTTTTTTTATTTTAGACAAATTTTAATAGCAAAAACAAATATATGTTATAATTAAGAGTATTCCAAATATGAGAATTTTTTTAAAATGCATTTTTGGTGTTTGCTTTTTATCTTTTTATTATTAATTTTTGTGGAAGGATATTTTATACAACGAATTATAAAACAACATTTTTTCTTTTTTTGTAATATAAAGTTAATAGTTAAATTTTTACAATTACAAACTCATTGGTTTCTGATAAACTGGTCTAACAAATCTTTTGCAAATATTCATTAAATAATTTAACAACAAATTGTTGATTGAATAATTATGGAAGAATTTACTAAATATTGACTTTTAATAAATTCTATGATATTTTTTGTGAAAATTAAAGTTTTTGAATTTAATAGGGTGAATTCCACAGTGAATGAACACCTGGCAAAAAAGATAAATAACTAAGGTTAAAAACTATTGTCTAATATAAAAATTGGAAATTAATAATATTAATGATTCCTTTTATCAAGTTATGCAAAAATTATAAAAAGTTTTATTACATTTTTTTATAATAAAATAAATTTTAAAGAACTTGCTGTTTTTGTGATCTAGGGGAAGAATTTTAATTACATGATAGAGAGTGCATCAAAAATTAAAACGTACACTATGAAAAAAGAGGGCACGTTGCAGCACATTTTCGATTAAAGTTACGCGACTCAGCCCTGAGTTCCGCTGCACACTGTTCTAGGGCGCGTAGCGCGCCCCAGACTTGAAGTTTTTTGAAAGAAGTGTGTAACACGCTCGTCTGGGGAGCGCTACGTGCCCCACAAGTGTTGTAGCAGAACTCAGGGCTGAGTCGCGCAACAATACTCGAAAATGTGCTGCAACGCGCCCTCTTTTTTCTCAGTGTATATTTTAGATAAAATTATTTAATAAAACATCCAAAATATGAAATCAAAAAAATTTTGAACCTTCAAAGTTTTATTTAAAAATTTTTTTACAAATAAATATTTATATAATTAAAAGTTTTAAGCTGTTCAATCACTGGTAAATTTTTATGTCAATGTTCCAGTGAATGAACACTCATTTCAAGTAGACGACGCGCAGGCGCAAAATTGAAAACGTCTGTCACGGTAAATTTAAGGTTAGAATAATATAAACAAGGTTTTCTACTTGACTTTTTTGCTAAACTTTCAAAAAATTATTTTTTTACTTAAAACCGACTGATCAGGTTAATTTGTTACTTGTTTAAAGTTGTTGGTTTGAATAATATAATCTTCTTAATCTTAATAACAACAAGTTGTGCAATTGAGCCTTCCAATTCTATAACTCGCCCAACGCTTGGAGACACGCGCTAATACCAGTCGGGTAGCAGTGAGCGCCTCTGGGCCTATCACTGCTACCCGACTGGTATTAACGCGTGCATTCGAGCGTCGGGCGAGTTATAAAATTTGAAGGCTCAATTATCTCAAAAGATTCATAATTATGGTGCTAGTCCACATATATTTAAGGAAAATATGTAACGTAAAAAATGTGATATTTTCAAAAAGAAATACAAAGAATTTTATTTAATACTCTTTGCATAATTAATGTACAATACATATGTATTGTAAATTCTATACCTATTATAAAATTATAATATAATCACATATATTAATTTAATTACTCTATATTGTTTTAATAACATAGTGCTTAATAGTTTCTTATCGAATTAGTAATTTGAGGTTAGATACTTAATGATTAACAGATTTTCGGAATAATCACTTTAAAGTATGCCTTTTCAACTATGTTTCCTTAAAATTTGAGCCAAATCGCAAAAGATGTTTTTGAGTTATAAATTTTTTTGAAAAAAACCGTTTTTTTAATCTACTGCGCATTCGTTGAGAAATTTCTCAAAAAGTTCAACGGCATTGGATTCTTTGGAAAATTTCCCATCGACTAGTACTTTTCCAAATTTTTTTAGACCAAAATAGACACATTTTCACACAAACATGGATTTTTTAATCTTAGTTTTGAAAAATGGCACTTTCCAGGAAATTGACGATTGTGAGCGTTCTTTATGAGATAGGAACTTAAAATTTTCGCTAGTTCACTACATATGGAGGTAGAATACGCCAAAAAACTTTAAGACAAATCTTTAACTTCTCACGTACAACTGTGTGGTTTACCTGTGGAATCCCCCAATTATTATTATTATTAATTATAAAACTTATATTGTTAATCAATAATTATTTTCCGAGTTATATGTTTGGAATTGCGCGCCAAAGTATCGTCACATCATTTCAATTCAATCAACATTTTCATTGGATGGTATATTAATGAATAGGGAGACAAATGGCGAGACCTTTTTATCATTACTATATATGTGCGTTATACTTTCGTTTGTCTCGCATCTCGCCTCGTGGTCTGTCGCTGTAATTGTTTGTCAATATTTTATTTATTTTATTGCAGTGCAAATATTGTAGTGGTTAAATTAATCTCGAATACAGTTCTTTATTAGTTCTCACATATCATTCTCCTTCATTTACAATGAAAACATTGTAAGGAAAAAGCCTTTGTAAGTAAAAATAATTTTAGTTCGTTAACATAACCTTATTTTTGTCATTTTGAATTTAATATACGTATTGCTATATTCACTATATAGCAACTTAACTTTTCAAAGTTAAGTTAAATTCTGTACAATATAACAAAAAATTATTAAAAATAAATTAATGTTTTAATTATGAAAATACAATTAAAAAATTTCCAAATAATTGAAATTTTG
The DNA here is from genome assembly GCA_032872475.1 of Leptopilina myrica (nomen nudum). Lineage (NCBI taxonomy): Eukaryota > Metazoa > Arthropoda > Insecta > Hymenoptera > Figitidae > Leptopilina > Leptopilina myrica (nomen nudum). The sequence goes on along the minus strand of CM065460.1, from coordinate 22,998,709 downwards.
TTATGAATTTTTTTTGACAAATAATCATATAAATTTGAATACAAATCTAATAAAAATATGAGTATAGAGGGGTTTTTAAAAAATTGTAATAAAATAAGTATAATAAAGCACATTAAAAAAAATTATTTACATTGTATATAATTATAATAATATTTAATAAAAAAATCGATTTGCTTAAAATGTTTGTTCGACAATATATTTAAAAAGTTATTTAATTTTTTGAAGAATTATAGCTAAAAGTAATCATTACTTTTTTAGATAATTTTGGTTTTTAATTTCATTAAAATTAGAGAAATTAATTATTTGAATAATTTGCAATTATAGTTTTAATTAATTAAGTGCGTAAAAAATACATTATTTTTAATAGAATTTTTCAAATTTTCATTAGATAAAAAATTAATTATATATTTCGAAAATTTAAGTATTTTAAAAATTAATTTTGAAAACTTTGTCTACAGTTATTTTTTACATTAGAAAAATTGAAGTAATTTGTATTTATAGTGGCGAAATGTCTGAGAAACCGAGAATTTTTCGTGTTCTTTCTACTTTTTTAATTAGCGAATTTTTTCCTAACCTAAGTTTTGCAAAATCTATAAATTATTTCAGGTTTGTGTCGTTATTAAAATATTTCTATTGAATGCATGTGCTTTAGTTACGACAAGTAGTACAACCTCTGAATACACATTATTTACGACAAATTATTAGATGCACCGAAACTTACTTAATCCCACAGCTATTGACAAATTTAATTACATTAATTTTTTAAATAATGAATTTGCCGAAGCGTCGGTCTGCTCATGGCGCCGCTAGCCTCAAGCGATGTAGGCTGTAACCACTGCCATCACGAGTCCAACCCAATGACCGGAAGGAAACAAGCCTTTCGGCAAGTCCCCCGGGCTCGGACCAGTCTCCATGGTACCGTTTAGCACTCTGGTATGAGTACCGATTAAGAGTCTTACCACCCTTGCTTCGGCAAGTTAGGTTCGACAGTCAATATTAGACCTGCCGGGCCGTCACGGCACTGCCCATCATCATTGTAAGCCACTGCTCTATAGGAAAGCCTGGGACGAACCGAGTACTAACCGCAAGCAGTGGCACCACTCCGAGTCTCTTTTAGTCGCCTCTTACGACATGCAGCTGATCGCAGAGGGCCTATTTTGCGCCTGGGACCCCCACGGGAGTTAAAACACAATCAAGGGAATATTATTATAAGCGCATTAAGAAAACCTCCTTTTAATTTAACTTACTTACCCAAAGATGTAAGAACTTTATTAAATACGCCTTCTTCGGTGGCAAGTAGAAAAATACAAAACATTGCAGGAGGAGAGTATCTTCACATAGGCTTTAAGAAAACAATTATTAAAAAGTTAAGCTCTGTTCCATAAAATACATTACCGGAAGTTTTAGAAATCGACTTAAGCACTGATGGAGCAAGAATTCATAATGGAAAACACGAACTGTGGCCACATCAATACCGTATTTTTAATATTGCTAATAAAAGACCTATCATAGCAGGTATTTTTAAAGGTGAGCATAAACCTTCCAATCCTTTTGATTTCTATGAGCAGCTGCTGCAAGAAATCATGACAATTCAACAAGAAGGTGGAATTAGAATAAGGAATAATAATTCGAAGGAGTGAATTATCCTTTAAGGACGGACGAGAACTATGAAGTTCTTACGGATGATGATCATCACAAAGGCAGAAGTCTCTTATCTCCATTTATACCTCTAGTGACAAGAGTTCATTTTGAACCAATCCACCTTTTATATATTGGCAATACAAAAAAGTGCTAAATGCGCATGTGAAAGGAATGTTTGGATTTTAAAGGTTGAGTCGTAGAAAATTAGATATTTTTGATAAAGGAATGGAACTCCTGAAATCTTACTGTCTCTCGGAATTTAATCGACGACCAAACAAAATTACTTTGCTTCACACGTTTAAAGCCACTGAATATACACAAATGCTATTGTACATTTCTCCGTCCGTTCTGAAAGACATCTTCAGTGAAAACTATTACGAACATTTCATGATTCTTTAATGCGTCAGTCGACTTCTTGTTTCAGAAGAAACACAACAGGAGTTTTTTCCTATCTGTCAAGCTGTTCTGGAGAGTTACGTAACTTTATTTGGAGAATTGTATGGTGGTCAGTTTCTTTCTTACAACGTCCATGAACTTTTACATATGACGCAAGATGTCGAAACATTGGGCAGCTTAGATTCTTTTAGTGCATTTTCTTTTGAAAATAAAATGCCCGAAATGCGAAAGTTTATTCGAAAACCACATTTAAGTTTACAACAAATATACAAACGACTTTGTGAAAAAGATTCTAATGCTACACCTCTTGTGGATAATGTTGAAATTAAAATTACCCAATAACATGCTGAAGGACTTCTTTTAGAAAATTTTCCAAGCAACGTTTGGCATCAGTTTTACAACTTGGAAGTCGGTAAATTTAAATTAACAACGAATTTGCGTGACAGCTCCTGCGCTTTAAAAGACTCGAGAATCTGTCTTATAAGAAATATAATACATTTTGAAAGACAAACTGTTTTCATTGTTCACTATTATAGAACTGTGGTGTCAGTTTACAATGTTGGAATTTCATCAGACGTTGTAGGAGCATATTGTTGTTCAAATTTGTCTAACAGACTAGAAGCAAAAGACATTAGAGATGTAAAGTAGAAAGTATTCAGATTGCCAAAATGGAGTAGTGAAGAAGGAAAGGAAGAGAATGCAAACGAAAACGAATGGATTTGCGTTATGTTACTAACACCAATTGTGTGGCCTCAAATTTGATCATATTGATTATTAAAAACTGTCTCTCTTAATGGGGATCATACAACAAATCTTGTGAGTTAAATTGACTTCCATTATAATTGTTTTAATTAATTTAGAATAATGTTTCAAGTCACTTCTTATTAATTTTTCAATTTAGCAATTATTTTATAGATTGCATATTTTTTAATACACAAGTAATGGTATATTGTTATTCTTATTCTTAACAACACAAAAACACACTTTCGTATTACACAAATTATTTTATTGTTATCTATTGCAAATTTTATTTATACAGATAGAAAATCAAAATCATATTAATGAAATAAAAATTTTCTATTTACGAATGTTGGTTGTAAATAATAATAATAATAATGGTTAATTAACTCAACAATTACTATAAAATTATTTTTAGAAAAAATTGCGTTAAAATATATTGAAAATTGTAAGAGAAGATTAATTTTGAAAATACAAATTTTACAACTTTTGACATTTTTCCAAAGTCTTTGACTTAGATCTTCGGTAATTATTTAGAATCACGGCTTTTGCGAATTTTAGATATAAATGATTAATTCTTTTTGGAAAGGCTTTCATTCAGCTAAAAAATGAAAAATTAGGTGGGGGAGGATGAAAAAGTTACGTACAGAACGCCAGGGCTGGGAAACAAATTTTTTTGGGGTTTTTGACGTTTTACTCTTAAAATATTAAAAATTTTGAAAAATGTTCTACATAAAAGTTGTAGATCTTGTTAAGATACACATTTTATGTTACATGCAATTTTTTCATAAATTGAGTATTTTTCGAGAAAAACACAAAAAACGAAAAATAACCATAGAAACGTTTTTATGCAGAAGGGAGTCAAATTAACTTCCTACATGGTACTAGAAGGTATCCAACTTAGACCAGACCCCCCTCCAACATTTAAAAAAGGCGTTTTGAAGGTGCATCCACAACACAGCACTCAAAAGCGGGCGAAGCCCGCCGCTCCTGTTTTCCTTTAACGTTTAATGCAGAAGGAAGTCAAATTTAGTTCCTAGTTTGTACTTTTTCATCCTCCCCCACCTAATTTTTCATTTTCTAGCTGAATGAATTCCTTTCCTAAAAGAATTAATCATTTATCTCTAAAATTCGCAAAAGCCGTGATTCTAAATAATTACCAGATCTTCTTAAGAATATGGGTGTTTACAAAAATTTATTCGCTGCATACAAAAATTGTATCAAATAACTTATTTAATAAGTTAAAATTTTAACATCTGTAAAAATTAATTTTATTTTCTAGGTTAAAATTATAACAGATGTTAAAATTTTAACTTATTAAATAAGTTATTTGATACGATTTTTGTATGCAGCGAATAAATTTTTGTAAACACCCATATTCTTAAGAAGATCTAAGTCAAAGACTTTGGAAAAATGTCAAAAGTTGTAAAATTTAAACATTCAAAATTAATCTTCTTTTACAATTTTCAACACATTTTAACACAATTTTTTTCTAAGCTTATTTTATATTTTTAAACAACCTCTCGCAGGAATTTGCAAAAATATGCAATTAGGTAAAAGATAAAAATTCTATATCTATATGTTTTCAAAAGGTTTTTCCCTCCTCTTTCGAATGGTGTAAAAATTTTTTTTTAATTAACAATTTAAGTTAATTTTTTCAAAATTAAAAATATTTTTGACTTTTTTTTAAAATCGGCATTTTTTTTCTCTTTCTTCTGCCTTAAAATAAAGCTTATTATATGTACTTTCCATACCCCTTTAGTAAAAAATGCCGTTTTTTTTGTTTTCGAATTATCAATTAATTAATAAAAAACAGTAAAAAATTACTAAAAAATGAAATACTTTTCAAGCAAATAAACTTTACTCAATTATGAGCTGATCATCGTAAAGCTGATTAAATTCCGCATCTAACGAGTGTAAATACATCTGTTTTTTATAAATAATTGTTAAATAAATAAATAATCAAAAATTTATTTATTAATTTTTTGAAAAAATTACATTTCTTTCTTCTTTTTTGCTTTAAAATAAAGCTCAATAAATGTCTAAATTCAATACCGGTTTAGGAAAAAATGACGCTTGATTGGTTTTCAAGTAATTAATTATTTAATTAATTAATTAACTCATTATAATAGTAGTTAAAAATTACTAAAAAATTGAATATTTTTTAAGAAAATATACTTTTTTTAATTACGAGTTTATCATCTACAAGCTTACCAAATTCCGCTTCCTACAATCATAAACTCAACTGTTTTTTATAAATAATTATATTTCATTTGCCTCGTTCCTTCGATTACAATTGTAGTACTTCCTTCGGTACTGCTAGAGGCCACTACGTTTATAGTAAGAGTATACCTGGGTATACCTTAATTTGAAAATTTCCCCCGCTGCGTCCCGCTGTGCTCCCTTCTTGCGCTTGATCCTCATATTCTTTCGTAGTGCGCTTGAGGTCACACGCGTTTTTCCAATAATTCAAATTAAAGTGTTAAAGTGTTATACTTAAAATAACGGGAGTGAACTATCGAGTGAAAATGAAGATTACGAATCCGGTAGTGCAACAGAAGAGATAGGTGACTAGGATGAGAATACCCACAACCAAAAGGATTTCCGACCATTAATCAACATCAGAGAGTAAGTTAAACCAAAAAATTATTTTTCCTTTCTTGCAAAAAAAAAAAATTTTTAATAAAATTTACCTGAAGAATAAACTATATTCCCTTTTGTAATATGGGACATAATAATAAAATAATACAATGCCTATTATTTTCAGGCTTGAACGACCTAAGAGTCACCTTTAAACTATTGTCCAAGACATAATTTATAAACACGCTGCGAAACGTGTCTCTTACTTACTAGAAATAACTCATTTAATCTATATACAGATATATGTATTCGTGTATGTGTGATGTATATATGTATGTGCGTTGAAGGGAGCTGCTATGTCAGTCACAGCCCATGAGAGGGAATGAGACAGACTTATGCAAAACGCATGTTTTCCTGTGACTGGCTGGTAGTTTTTTCTTACTTTCCTTTATATATGTGTACGCATGTATATATATATATATATATATATATATATATATATGAATATAACATTTTAGTCGAACTATCAAAAGAAATATACGCTCGCAAGACGTAATTAAAATTCAAAGCAATCGTTCATTGCATTTTCAAAAATAATAAATAAATACAAAGAAATCGTTAATTGCATTTTTAAATAATAAATAAGTAAATAAATTTTTACGCTCTCAATACGTAATCAAAATACAAAGCAATCGTTCATTGCATTTCAAAAACACGCTCGCAAGACGTAATCAAAATACAAAGCAATCGTTAATTGCATTTTTAAAAATAATAAATAAATATATAAATAAATACAAAAAAAATCGTTTATTGCATTTTAAAAACATAAATAAGTAAATAAATTATTACGCTCCACAGTGGTCGGAGAGACCCTATTCAATGCGAAAAATTAGAAAGACTTTACCAATTGCAACGAAACTTTAGGATATTTTTAATTTCGCCATACTTAATAAGAATATATCATAAAATTTGACAGTTGACAGCTGTCAAAGTAATTATTAATTTTATCAAAAATGAGTAAATCTGCACAAAAACAACTTCTAACAGGTTTGAGACTTTCTAAATCCAAATTTTATGTCTAATTTAAATTTGATAGTTGACAGCTGTTAAAGTGACTGTCAATTTTTGAAAAAATGAGTAAATCTACATACAAATTTTACCTATAAGATTTTTAGACTCATGTGTCCCGAATTTTCGGTAAAATGTATAATTTGACTGTTGACAGCTGTCAAAGTAACTTTCAATTTGATCAAAAATGAGTAAATCTGCACAAAAATAACTTCTATTAGGTTTTGAGACCTTCTGAAACCAAATTTTATGTCAAATTTAAAATGTGATAGTTGACAGCTGTCAAATTGACTGTCAGTTTTATAACAAATGAGTAAATCTACATAAAAATTTTACCTATAAGATTTTTAGACTCATGTGTCCCGAAATTTCGGTAAAATGTATAATTTGACTGTTGACAGCTGTCAAAGTGACTGTCAGCTTTATAATAAATGAAAAAATGTTTATAAATATAACTATTATATTTGCAGACTTAGTAGTCACAATATTGATATCGAACTTAAACTTTGACAGTTACCTTCTATCACTGTATATGTCATAATATAAAAATATCTTTATTTATTAAAATTAATTATTTGAAGAGAATTTCTTTTTAAAAATAAATTAACAATTAAAATAGAAGAAAGAAATTTAATAATAACATATTTTTTTAGGACGAAAGTGTAAGAAATTATTTTCATATAACTTTCTATCTTTCAGATTCATCAACAGATATATGAAAAACCTTTGAATACCAAATTTTGTAAAACTAAACAATTTTTAAAAAAATTTAACGCCATATTGGAACCGCCATTTAAAAATTTTGAATATTTATTTCACATTTATCAAGACACACAATAAAAAACACTCGTAAAAAATGCCTACCATGAATTAATTGAATATTTAATGTTATAATCTACTTTTTGTCATTTTTAACCACTGTTGTAATCGGACTCATGAAACAAAAATGTCAAAAAAAATTTTGGCGCAAGTTTGCGCGGCTGTTTTTTTCGTAGGTCATTAAAAGATACTTTAGACTACTCTTGTAAAAAAGAATTAGAATCGTACTCGGTCGTACTTTTTTTGTATACCTTTTTAAAAAAAATTATTCAAATAAAAAGCTATATTATAAAACAATTGATATTTTATTAACAAATTTTTTTTTTGGTTATAATTATTCGAGAAAACATATTTTTTCAGCTTGAAAAATGACATAAAATCGTTAAACATTTTTAATATTGACTCCTGGAATACGAAAACTTGTTAAGAAAACTCATATTATAAAGGGTAAAAAATTTCACTTATAAAAACCGCTTTTTAAACATATATATCGCCTTTCCCAATCGATTTCATTGTAAATACCGATCAGTTTTGAAATCTAGGGACACTTATGAGTAATAATCGCTTTATCTAATTTAATTTAACGCAATTTAAAAATGACCATTTTTCGCATAAAATAGTGTACCTCCGACTACTGTGCGCTCTTAAGAAGTAATCAAAACACAAAACAATCGTTCATTGCATTTCAAAAACACGCTCGAAAGACGTTATCAAAATACAAAGCAATCGTTCATTGCATTTTCAAAAATAATAATTAAATATATAAATAAATACAAAGAAATCGTTCATTGCATTTTCAAAAAATAAATAAGTAAATAAATTATTACGCTCTTAAGACGTAATCAAAACACAAAGCAATCGTTCATTGCATTTCAAAAGACGATCGCAAGACGTAATCAAAATACAAAGCAATCGTTCATTGCATTTTCAAAAATAATATATAAATAGATACGATCGCAAGACGTAACCATAATATGGAACAATCGTACATTGCATTTACAATAAATAAATAAAATAAATTAATTAATATATAAGAAACGCCTACAAGTCGTAATCAAAATATAAAGCAATCGTTAATTGCATTTCCAAAAAATAAAAAATAAAATAAATTATTACGTTCGCAAGACGTAATCAAAATACATAGCAATCGTTCACTGCATTTTCAGAAATCATTAATTCCTCTGCCGCGCAGGATACAAATGATAGTGCACCTCATATTAATGAATACTTCGTATCAAATCCAAACGCTTCAAAAGCACTCAAAAACTAGAGACAGCCTCAGGACCAAAAGGCTACGGCCATTCGGTGCTGCAATGACCGCTTATGGCTCAGCCATGTCAACTTTAATGGAAGAATTCGACAGCATTGGTTACTTAAGTGATCCAGATCACTTTTCGAATGCTGTGATTGGTTACTGAGTGATCCGGATCATAATCCGTGTACATGCCGAAAACACCCTTAATGTCACAGAAAAAATACTTACCAAAATTTTTCACAGCCAAACAAAGTAGAGAATAACCTTTATTCTTGCGGGTGTTGATAAAGACTCAAAAACCTTTAACTTCAACCCACAGTATGCAAGTTGGCCATGGCCAGTGATACCAGAGCCCCCACAGGGTTTCCAACCAATGTAGCATCTGCAATTCAGGACCAAACCAACCGAAATCCGACCCAACTGCCATAAATTTATACTAAATTGTATCAAAGGCTATCAAATATAATTTTGTAGAAATGTGATACAAAAAAGAGCACCAGTTGTCAGGCTTAATTCTTCAAAAGAAATAAAGACCGTAAACAGGCAATTAATAACTCATTCCAGAAGAGAGCAGGCCTAATGTACACTAGGCAACTAGAAAGAGAAAAACAATCGCTTCAATATCAGCAACTCTGATTAAAATAGAAAAATGTTATTTCCAAAAAATGTATTATCAAATGGTTAAAAATTTTTACCAGTTACGGAAAATAATATTACAACAGGCGACTAAAAAATATAAAAACGAGCATGATTCTCAAGTTCTTGTAAGAACGAATAAAATCACTGCCTTGTCGTATGTCAATAAAATGGGTGGTACCCGTTACTCTCTGTATAATAAAATAGCCAAAGATATCAGAAAAATAAAAAAAAATTCGTCTTTGCATCTTATATAGCATCAGCAAAGAACAGACAGAAAGACTTTCTACCTAGAATGAAAATAACGATACTGAATGGGAATTAAATACAAAATTACTTCGAAATAAGTAGTGCAAAACCTAGCACTGGTACCTTACAGGTAGATGCATTCACCGTCAACTGAACGGATCTAAAATATAATGCCTTCCCACCTTTCAGTTAAGTATTAAGAACGCTTGTAAAAATAAATAAAGACGAATTAATGTCAATTCTTGTTATACCTAATGGACCAAACCAAACGCGGTATTCAGTCCTAATAGAATTGCTTGTAAGAAAAACTGATTTATTTGAAACCAAATAATAATTTATTATTGTCTCCTTGCAGGAGAAAAATACTCCCTCAGGCTCAGAATCTGTCCTCGATGGATTACAAAATCTTAAGAATGCGTTTCTGAATAAAAAATATTCACTTGGAATCGATTGATATGCCTCTACTTAATTTCCTTACAAAGCGTTTTTAAGAGGTTGCCCCATATAGCACAATAAATACATATAGATCTGCTGTTTCATTATTGACGAACATTAAATTCTCAGCACCTTAATTCAAAACTTTTAACAGAAAATACAGTAACATTATTAGCCTTATCTACGGCCCACAGACCACAAACATTAGCATCAATAAACATAAATAATATCAAAATGACACCATAAAGCTTACAAATAAAAATTTCCGATATTATAAAGACATCAGGGCTAGGGCGATATCCGCCTTTGTTAATTTTTTCAAGGTTTTAACAAGACCTTTCGCTATGTATTGTATCAGTTATTTCGAATTATATAGAAAATACTAGGACGTTAAGAAATTATATAAACGAATAATTTATCTCGATAAAAAAGCAGCATAAGCCAGTTACATCCCAGACCATAAGTAGATGAGCTAAAAACACCTAAACAGAAAGTGGCATAGACACCACTATATTCTTATCATACCATACTAGACATGCGGTAACGTCAACAGCTTTGCTAAAGGGAGTTGATTTATCAACAATTAGAAAACGGCAGGATGGACAAACAGTTCCTCCGTCTTTGCTAAATTTTATAACATGCCAATAATCGCAAATAATGTCGATTTTTCTTTAGCAATTGGTATTTCGATATAATTATTGTGACTGTAAAAACTTCAAAATGTGTTCTAAAACAATAAAACTTAATATTAAAAAGTTTAAAATTGCTGTATCTCTAAACAACTACAATTGTAATCGAAGGAACGAGGCAAATGAAATATAATTAAACGATCAAACGAACTTACCTAAAAGTGAAGTTCAATCGTAATTATATGAATAAGCCTCGTTCAAGAGATTACTTTCCCACCCAACAGAAAATACCATTTCCTTTTCCCTAAATCTCCCATAATAATTAACAATTTTAAACACTCTGAAATATGAGGATCAAGCGGAAGAAGGGAGCACAGCGGGACGCAGTGGGGAAATTTTCAAATTAAGGTATACCCAGGTATACTCTTTCTATAAACGTAGTGGCCTCTAGCAGTACCGAAAGAAGTACTACAATTGTAATCTCTTGAACGAGGCTTATTCATATAATTACGATCGAACTTCACTTTTAGGTAAGTTCGTTTGATCGTTTAATTATTACCCCTTTAAGGACGGAAAGGACAGATTTTTTATCGAAGATTCAAGGTCGTGGTTTTCTGTATTCACGTATGACAAAAATTTGTCAGGCACCATTCCTTAAGTATTTTTTGCCCTCTTTCAGAATCCGTCATTGAAATTGCAAAAAAACTAAATTTAAAAAAATTGTGGACACTTTTTTAAACAAAAACACGAAATTTTGAAAGTTTTTTGTCCAAAAATTATTTTTTTCATAGACTAAAAATTAAAATATAAGCTGCTCACCTAAAAAAATCGCGTCCGCAATACCCAAGCTTTACTAATATGAAACGCGATTTAAAAAATTTCAAGATGGCGGTTTTAAAATAACGGTGGGAGTAATTTTTTTACATATGGCAGACAAAATTTTTGAAAATTTGTCGTAATCACTTAAAACTTGTCACTCAAGGGTTTTTGGGCCGCTGATTACGAATATGATGTCAGTTTTTAAAAAGTCAAAATGGCGGATCCAATATGGCAAACAAAATTTTTGAAAATTTGTCCTAGTCACTTAAAATTCGTCACTCGGGGGTTTTTGGGGTCACTGATTGCGAATCTGATGTCAGTTTTTAAAAAGTCAAAATAGCGGATCCAATATGGCGGACAAAATTTTTGAAATTCGTCGTTGTCACTTAAAACTCGTTACTCGGGGGTTTTTGGCGTCGCTGATTACGAATCTGAGGTCGGATTCTAAAAATTGGAAATCGCGAATCCGATATGGCGGACGAAACTTTTGAAATTCTTCGTTGTCACTTAAAATTTGTAAGGGGTACAAACGAGATTATCATAGAAGATGTGATAATTAAGCCATTGTTTGGGAGCAGTCAACAGTAGTAAACGTCCTCCATTTTTAGAACAATGCTTCTTCTGAAAGCAGGATTACTCAATACATTATTATTTTCAGCTTCTGTCCCGCAATAAATATCATTCGTAAAATTTAATCATCTTCTTCATGAATTCAGCACTTTACAAAAAGGCCAAATATTTATTTTTTTACGAAATATTTCTAAAATTTTGTGAACTTGTGCTGGGTTTTATGGAGTTTAATCATTACTATATGAGCATTGAATGTTTGTTTTCATTTGTAAAAAGTCTGTCGAGGTATTGCTGTTCTGTAAAGTTTTCAAAATTTTTTTTGTAGGATAAGATGGCATGATAATCATAAAGATAATTAAACACCTATATTATCGTCACTTTTCATAATACAGAATAGAAAAAAATTATAAATGCACCTGTTTCTTTTCAATTCTTTATTTCAGGTGTCATTAATGTATATTTTTAAATCATAAAAAATCGAATTAAAATAAAGATAAAAAATTACATACTAAATTTTGACTCTAAAACAAATGACAATTTGTTTCTCTTTCCTACTAAGGTATATCGCTTCTATGACAAAAAAATTAAGATTGTCATTTGTTTTCACATAGCAACGAGATACATGAATGGAAAGTATAACAAATTGACATTTGTTTCATTGACAAAATCTAATTGGCATTCGCTTTAGTAATTTTAAGTTTTTTAAAATTTTTTCGTCTTTATTGTTATTTGATATATTGTCAAGAGTTACGAACGTTTAGCAATGTTTCCTAAAAGAAAGCGTTCAAAAGGAACAGATGCATCTATAGTTTTAGATGGTGAATCTTGTGAACTCTTTGAAAGTGATGATCACATAGATGTGGTAATTTTACCTAATTCAATGAATTCAGATATAGAATCTGACGTGGACAGTGATGATAATGAAGATGTTGAAGTTTCTCCTGATGATCGTGTTACCGTATCCTACCAAAAAGTTTTTGAAAACTATACAGATACTCAGAAAGCAAACCCACGAAAATCAGTATTTTCTTACAGTTAATCAAAAGAGAAATATCTGTGATAGTTCGCCAGCGGAGCTCTTCGAAATTTTTTTTTCTATTGAGATGAAGAATTATATAATCGAAGCATCATCTGAAAATGGTCTGCGCCTCACAATGTCTGAACTTAATTTATTTTTTGGAATAATTATTCTGACTACTTTTAATACGAGGGCAAGTGAAAAAGATTATTGGCCAATAAGTCCTTTACTTAAATGCCCTATCGTCAGATCGACAATGTCCCGTGACCGTTTTCTTCAAATAAAAACAAAAAAGTCTGTTTTCATATATGATACTGTCATTGCTAAACTGTTGCAGCAATAATGCCTATCTGTTATCAACTAAAGTAAACTACCATAAGCAGTCTACATTATCAATAGTGCACGATTTGAAAAAAAAATTGCAGAAGTAAGAAGCAATTGGCTGCCTCGCCCCGTTCTCCTCTATATATTAAATTTCTCCTTATTTCCGTCTTCAGTATGACTTATTAATGATAAATTATGAGTTCTATAAACAATAAAAAATAATAATAGCTATACAAGTGTGTTTACATTTCTCTTACATTATTTCTTATAAATACATTTCTTAATACTAAATTTTGCGCCTACAGAGCGACTTGAAAATTAGGAGTACTCGCATTTGCCTGGACCACCCGTCTAATGGGTCTTCTCGCCAGTGGAGAGGGAAACTGTAGAAAACCTCTCCGAGTTCAACCGGTTTTATCGACAGTCGAGTTCTAATGGTGTGTACCGGACAATAATCGACGGTGCACATCATTATACTTCGACGTCAAACCTCCCGCTCAGATTATCTCACGTGCCGGAAAAATCCCAGGCTAATTGTTCATATATGTCTTATATAACTCATAAATCTCGTATATATATATATATATATATCAGAATTCTCATATGTAATTCATAAATCTCATAAGAAATTACTCATATTTGCATGTAAATATAAGCATAAAAATAACAAAAATATATAATTATATTCACTAGGAATCACAAATTTCAACTTAAGCAAAAATCACTACGTCTCACTCTTTGCACCTGAAACGTCTATTAACAGGAACATAAAAATAAATTTATAAAAATAACTTCTAAGACACCATTTTTTCAAAATATATTACACTTTAAACTTTAATCACAAAAAAATTAACAAATTGATATGATTTAGTTCACTACGTACCACAAATTGCACCTTAAACAGAAATTACAGTTTTTATGTAAGAAACTGTATATAAAAATAAATAAATTATAAGTCACAAGATTTTGTAATTAAACTACAAAATCGCAAAAAAAGTTTCCATTAAATAATTAAGAAATTTTTCACTTGAAGAACTTTCACTTTACAGCCGAAATTCATATTAGAGATTCCCTTACCAGTAAAAACCCCCACTTATTTTTTCTTTACACTGTCATAAAGAGATAGAAAATTATCTACCAATAAGGAAACATTACGCCCTTTGGTATTTTCGCTTAAATGTAAAAGTCGCCACTTTTAACTCCCCTACCACTCTTTTACTCACTCCTTCTATCTGTCACTAAAAATAAAGAAAACCATGATGCCTAAACGAAAAAAAGTAGGCGTTACTTTCTTAACTATTCGCCTCTCTCTCGCTCCTACTCTAAACTGAAAGAAGTGAAGATTCTTCCCTCTCTTACTCTGTATCGTGCTTTCTCTCTCATACTCTGACAGACAGAATGAATTTTGGAATACGAAGATTAATATAGTTAATTTTTATACGTGCATGTACAATAGACTGGCCACTGGTTTAAAGAAACCCTTTAAACAATAGGTCAGGTACTCGAGCAGACCTTTCGCTTCTCTTTATATATAGGGGAGACTGGGGTACACCCGCCCTCAGGGTAAACCCACTCACTAGCGATTTGACGCTATAAACTCAACTTAAGATGGAGATATTTGTAGTGTGAAAAATACTTAACATACAACTAATATTAACGAACTTTCGTTTAGTTTCATGAATTCATCATAGAATCAGAGACGGTCAATTGTTTTTAGAAGTGCAAAAAAAAGGTTTTCGGATTCTTAAGTTTTTTGATTATTATTTTTGAGACTTAATTTATTCGACAAATTTTTTTATGCTATTGGTGATCTTAAAATTTTTAATTTAAAAAATATTTATGTAAAGAAAAATAATATTCATTTCCTAACAATGTTATTGAATTTTTCGGTAATTAGTTGAATATTTAACATTTTGAATGTCCCGCATTCCGCGATTTGTGGCCATTTTTTCAGTAAATGGCGCCGATCTATTAATATTTGTTGGCAACATTGAGCGGAATCATGTCTACATCAGTCATTATTAGTGATTATTAGGTTATAACACTTATAACAAACAACACAAACAAATAATAAAAATTTGTCGCTGTCTTTTTCAGCTAAAAAGAAGATATAAATCTAGTTTGTTGTCCTCGTTCAATTCACGTTTTATCATTGTTTATTTTAAAATTTTTAATTTTATTTGTTAATTTTTATGAATAATATAATCTATAACTTGTTACATTCAAAATTGTATCTACATTTTAATTTTTTCTTAAGGGGAGGCACCACCCCCAACTTTGACCCCTTTAAGTTTGAATTATTAAAGTAGGTTATATTTTTTTTCTTGTACCATTTTTAACCCTAAAATATATAGGATAGTCAAAAATTTGAAATTTTAATTTTTAAAGTGGTTAGAATTTTTATCTTTTCACTAATTGCATATTTTTGCAAATCCATGCAAGAGGTTGTTTAAAGCTATAAAATAAGTTTCGAAAAAAATTTGCGTTAAAAAATATTAAAAATTGTAAGAGAAGATTAACTTTGAATGTTCAAATTTTACAACTTTTGACATATTTACAAAGTCCTAGACCAATAATCCTTAATAATCCCTTAATAAAATATTATTTAAATTCACAGTTGCAAATCATGAAACCTATACTTATTATTTAATAAACTAATACTTATTGTTTATAGAACTCATAATTTATCATTAATAAGTCATACTGAAGACGGAAATAAGGAGAAATTTAATATATAGAGGAGAACGGGGCGAGGCAGCCAATTGCTTCTTACTTCTGCAATTTTTTTTTCAAATCGTGCACTATTGATAATGTAGACTGCTTATGGTAATTTACTTTAGTTGATAACAGATGGGCATTATTGCTGCAACAGTTTAGCAATGACAGTATCATATATGAAAACAGACTTTTTCGATGTAACTTTTCTAAGAGTTATTTTAGTGATTTTAGTTAATAGAGTTACACGAATAAAATTCTTTTAAGTGAATTTTAATGCAGAATTTAGTTCTGAAGACGATTGTGTTAATGGAATTGCGATATTCTTAATATTAAGGGTTTTGTGAATGTTGTCTTAAAAAAGTACTCGTATTTGATAAATAATTTCTCCGCAGAAAAATTTTTTCTGAACAGCGTATTATTGTAATACTATAATATGACAGAGTAGTAGTTTTGACTTACTAAAGACTGAAACTAAAGTATTATTATAAGGTATTGTGTCCAAAGAATTATTCTAAAAAAGTCTATTCAAATGTTATATTTTTATAGAATGTCGGACGATCTTCAGTATTTTTAGTATTATGTGTTTAAATAATGAATTTATTTAATTTAATATTATTTCTTGTGTTATTTTTATTATATATTATTTTCATTTATTTTAAATAAAAAATTGTTCATTACTATTTATGTCTATTTGATAAATAAATAAACTTTTTAAATATTGATAAGTTATATTAACTGACATAGAGATTGCATTCAACCTGCTTACATTTGATCTCATTTAACTCGCATAAATGAGATCGCATCCAAGACACGCATATGATCGTCCATGAATGACGCATCAGCATGTTACTATGAGATCACGGGGTGCGAATTGATTTGCACGTATGCGGCTTCTTATTCTAGCACTATGCAAGCATTTTGTTATCTGGGGTGTTAATAAGTAACATGACGAACAGGGATATTCGCATGTCATATCCGTTAATGCATCCTTGGAAGATAGCGTAAAATTATATTGCTGCTTCTTAAATGCGGATTTTAAACCTTCAAATTTTAATTTCATATTTTTATGTGTTTTGTACACACATACTTTTATACACATCTTGTATATTGTGAAACAAAAGTTGTTTCTGAATATTTTTTCGACCTTTATCGAATTTAATAGAAATGCAGTCTTTTATCCCCGGCATTATTCTACTGTTTTCCTCTGATAAATAAAAATTTTCGACTTTTTGTACAATTTCCGGATTTATAGGACGACCTTTTTATTATTAGGACAAGAACGGTATCCTCCTGTTTGTCTTAGTTTTCTTGCGCGTGATGCCATACGACGAGAGACATTAAAATGACAACGTATTTGATGAATACTTAATTCCTTTGGAAGAGTCGTCAATATTTTTAATTTTTGGTGATAATTTTCTGCTGCCAGAAATGCGTTGTTAATATCATTAATCGATTCATCACTGTTTACGACTTGTTTAGGTAGAACCACTTTTTTGTGCAAGAATAATTAATATTATTTTTAATAAAAGCATAAATGAGTTCAGATAATTAACCAGACTAATATTTATCATTTTCTCTTTGAATTTTATTCAGTTCCATTTAATGTTTGAAATTAAAAAATAATGTAATTTAATTTTTGAATATTTTTAGGAAATAATAGCAATAAGTATTACCAGGATCTTCTGTGCTATCCAATTCATTTTGCACTATTGTATTGTCGGAAATTGTTGAAAAACATTTTTTAATTTCAACACCATTATTAAAAGTTACACCTACAGGAATTGCAAATATGTTTACCGAGGAGATCACTAAATTTATAATTCTAATTCACTGTGACACTTTTTACATTTTTAAACACTGAATTATGTTTTGCTTTTAGCAAAGAAATACAGCACTCATTTTTTGGTGGAATTTTATTCTAAGCGGTCGCGGTCTTAAGCGCTATAACGTGTCTTTACACGTTCCGTGCGCCAGCGCTGTAGACGTGCGGTGCAATTGAAAAAACGCTATAACTTTGTTGCTAATTGCGATCCACTAAATTTAAAAACGGTTATGAAATCCTTGAAACATTTTTTCTTAAACTACTTCTATGCAAACTTTCTGCGACAATGCGAATCTTGTTTTTTTCGAATAAACAATTAATTTTGCAATAACAATCAAAAATTTTGACAATAATATTTTTTTATTTTTGTAAATAAAACTGTATTGTTTAAGGTTTCCAAAAATGCAAGTTTCATTAAAATCCATTGATTCTATCACGAGATATGAATTATTTAATTAAGGACTGTAAAAAACTTTGATTGTTTATAACTTAAAGAAATTTTAATTTTTTTAAAATTCCTTTGAACTATTCAATGAACTCATAATAAGGTCTACATTTAACATGTTTTTAATTGAATACAGTAATTTTGAAATTACGCTAGTCCAGTTCAGGAATTTTAACTCTATATACACACACTTAACATTTCAAAGTACGTATCGAATTGTTCTTATATACTACATGTTTAAATTTTTCACGACTTGTGAGACATGCTATTTCACTGAAAACTGAGACTTGCATAAAATTCTGTTTTTTGAGAAACACAATTAAACATTTTTTAAATAACAATAAGTTTAAAAAAAAGTCATAAAATCATAAGATATATTTTTGTCATATTTATTAATTATGAAAATTTTTTTTTTCTTGTACCATTTTTAACCCTAAAATATATAGGATAGTCAAAAATTTGAAATTTTAATTTTTAAAGTGGTTAGAATTTTTATCTTTTCACTAATTGCATATTTTTGCAAATCCATGCAAGGGGTTGTTTAAAGCTATAAAATAAGTTTCGAAAAAAATTTGCGTTAAAAAATATTAAAAATTGTAAGAGAAGATTAACTTTGAATGTTCAAATTTTACAACTTTTGACATATTTACAAAGTCCTAGACCAATAATCTTTTTGAGAATATCAGTATTTACAAAAATTTATTCCCTAAATGCAAAAACCATGTCGAATAACTTATTTACTAGGTTAAAATTTAACATCTGTCAAAATTATAACTTAGAAAATAAAATAATTTTGACAAATGTTAAAATTTTAACCTAGTAAATAAGTTATTCAACATGGTTTTTGTATTTAGTGAATACATTTTTGTAAATACTGATATTCTCAAAAAGATTATTGGTCTAGGACTTCGTAAATATGTCAAAAGTTGTAAAATGTGAACATTCAAAGTTAATCTTCTCTTACAATTTTAAATATTTTTTAACGCAAATTTTTTTTGAAACTTATTTTATAGCTTTAAACAACCCCTTGCATGGATTTGCAAAAATATGCAATTAGTGAAAAGATAAAAATTCTAACCTCTTCAAAAATTAAAATTTTAAATTTTTGACCATCCTATATATTTTAGGGTTAAAAATTGTGCAAGAAAAAAATATAACCTACTTTAATAATTCAAATTTAAAGGGTTCAAAGTTGGGGGTGGTGCCTCCCCTTAATAAAATATTATTTAATTTCACAGTTGCAAATCATGAAACCTATACTTATTATTTAATAAACTAATACTTATTGTTTATAGAACTCATAATTTATCATTAATAAGTCATACTGAAGACAGAAATAAGGAGAAATTTAATTTATAGAGGAGAACGGGCGAGGCAGCCAATTGCTTCTTACTTCTGCAATTTTTTTTCAAATCGTGCACTATTGATAATAATGTAGACTGCTTATGGTAGTTTACTTTAGTTGATAACAGATGGGCATTATTGCTGCAACAGTTTAGCAATGACAGTATCATATATGAAAACAGACTTTTTCGATGTAACTTTTCTAAGAGTTATTTTAGTGATTTTAGTTAATAGAGTTACACGAATAAAATTCTTTTAAGTGATTTTTAATGCATAATTTAGTTCTGAAGACGATTGTGTTAATGGAACTGCGATATTCTTAATATTGCGGGTTTTGTGAATGTTGTCTTAAAAAAGTACTCGTAGGGTTAGGCAGCCAACACTAAATTTTTCGTCTTTTTGTGTTGATTTTATAGGGTCTTCTAAATGTTTTCTCTTTTTTTCCTATTCCAATACATTTTAATCTTAACATTGCATTTTATAATCCAGTTTTTAAGAATAACATATTTATAATTTCCTTAAAATGTTAAATTGAATTTAATTAATGTTATTATTATAATAATATTCAAATATAAATTTTTGAAGTTTACTAACAAAATAAAGGTAAGTTAAGGACAACTACCTTGTTATGTTTCACTACTTTTAACTTTAAGTTATGTTTTTCTAACTATTAAAATAGTTGTCTGCCTCACCCCACGTTTTTTCAAATATGACAAAATGTGGTCCTTTGGGAAAAGAGATGTAGAAATTTTTAAGTGCAACCTACGTCAAAATGTTCTATGGAGATTCTTTAGCTAATAAGACAAGCTTTCTAACGCGCTATTGAAATTGAAAAAACCTATTTATGGTCATGTTATTCAGTGAGAAGTTTTTCCATAGTAAAGTAAATGGGGCACGTGACCACTGAATAACATAACCTTAAATAACTGCCTTGCAAACCAAAATGTGCCGTCTTGGCTGCTTCGCTCCGTTCTCCTCTACAAAATAAAACTTTTGGGATTACCTTAAATTCTTAAAAAATCAAGTAATCGGGTTTACCCCGAGGGGTGAGCGGATTTACCCTGGAAAATTGTGATTTTGAAATTTGGTATATGTGTATTAAAAATTTTCTCTAAGTAAAACTAAGACAGATAAATCAAAAATTCTTTTTTATTTTGTTAGTAGAAATCATAAGCGTTCAAATTATATAAATTAACTTGGATTTAGTTAATAATTATTTAATAAAATAATCCTGTCAAGTTTAATTATTTCTTGTAAGTAATTTATATATCAATAAATACCAATGATAATTTTTTATAAAAAAAATAACTGGAGAATAGATTTTTGAAAGAAATGGATTTTATATTTCGCTACAGCTTTTTAAAATTTGAAAATTGCATGAAAATTTTTAAAGTTTTAATTAAATATGTTCCATTTTCTATATTTTTTGTTATAAATATACAATAGAAACCAAAATCGTCAATACCGTAACAATATTTGATGATCTAAATTATAACTTCAATGCTGATCCATTACGCCCGGGCTGAGGCGAAATTCCTCACCTTGCATTACTCCAGAAACATTGTTCTAGGAAAAAAGTATAAGTGATATCAGGGCGCACTTTTTTTTATTTGGAAGCTGAGATGTTAGGCTAAGTTTTCCACATGATGAAATTTTTATTAAACAAGAATGACGAAGTTAAGCAACAAAAAGTGAGCCATTACGCCCTGGTCTCCCCTACTTCCTCTACATGAGGAAGCAATAACCATTTATTTTAGCAATTAATTGTTTAAAAAATGTTTTAATAAATAATTTTTTATCTAATTGATTGGATGAAGCAACTATTTGTTAGTTGATACATCCAACTTTTTAGCATCATTATCTTTGGTATAATCCAACGAATTGGATACATCAATCAACACTTTTTATGAGTGTACAATTACACGTAAAAATTTTACAATTAGAGAATTTCTTTTGAGTTAATAACAGTTAACTGTTCAAACAAATTGATGGTAAATCACAGTGGTGAGACTCTGTGGCTTGCGATCACCGAGGTTAAGCACCATTCAGTACGGTTAGTACTTGGATGGGTGACCGCTTTGGTGCACGCTATAGCCCGTATTTTTCTCACTACTTTCGTGATTTATCAAGCGGGAGGATTGACGTCAAGGTATAATGTTGTGCACTTTCGATTATTGTGCGGTACACACCATTAGAACTTGTCTCTCTATAAAACCGGTTGTACTCAAGAGAGGTTTTCTACAGTTACTCTCTCCTCTGGCGAGAAAACCTAATTAACACGTGGTCCAGGCGAATGCGAGTACTCCTAATAAAGCCGGCTGTAGACGCAAATTAGGTTATTATATAGAAATTTCATATAGAATGGTTATGCTTAATCCAAAAAAGTATTTCTCGGGGTGTCTTGTCAAGTGCTTAAGGACAATAGGGCAGGAGTATAAACAATAAAAAAAACTGTTCAAACAATGCTAAATTGATTATTTTCAATTTTTTAACAGGTTTCATGATTAATTTTCATAATTAATAAATATGACAAAAATATATCTTATGATTTTATGACTTTTTTTTAAACTTATTGTTATTTAAAAAATGTTTAATTGTGTTTCTCAAAAAACAGAATTTTATGCAAGTCTCAGTTTTCAGTGAAATAGCATGTCTCACAAGTCGTGAAAAATTTAAACATGTAGTATATAAGAACAATTCGATACGTACTTTGAAATGTTAAGTGTGTGTATATAGAGTTAAAATTCCTGAAGTGGACTAGCGTAATTTCAAAATTACTGTATTCAATTAAAAACATGTTAAATGTAGACCTTATTATGAGTTCATTGAATAGTTCAAAGGAATTTTAAAAAAATTAAAATTTCTTTAAGTTATAAACAATCAAAGTTTTTTACAGTCCTTAATTAAATAATTCATATCTCGTGATAGAATCAATGGATTTTAATGAAACTTGCATTTTTGGAAACCTTAAACAATACAGTTTTATTTACAAAAATAAAAAAATATTATTGTCAAAATTTTTGATTGTTATTGCAAAATTAATTGTTTATTCGAAAAAAACAAGATTCGCATTGTCGCAGAAAGTTTGCATAGAAGTAGTTTAAGAAAAAATGTTTCAAGGATTTCATAACCGTTTTTAAATTTAGTGGATCGCAATTAGCAACAAAGTTATAGCGTTTTTTCAATTGCACCGCACGTCTACAGCGCTGGCGCACGGAACGTGTAAAGACACGTTATAGCGCTTAAGACCGCGACCGCTTAGAATAAAATTCCACCAAAAAATGAGTGCTGTATTTCTTTGCTAAAAGCAAAACATAATTCAGTGTTTAAAAATGTAAAAAGTGTCACAGTGAATTAGAATTATAAATTTAGTGATCTCCTCGGTAAACATATTTGCAATTCCTGTAGGTGTAACTTTTAATAATGGTGTTGAAATTAAAAAATGTTTTTCAACAATTTCCGACAATACAATAGTGCAAAATGAATTGGATAGCACAGAAGATCCTGGTAATACTTATTGCTATTATTTCCTAAAAATATTCAAAAATTAAATTACATTATTTTTTAATTTCAAACATTAAATGGAACTGAATAAAATTCAAAGAGAAAATGATAAATATTAGTCTGGTTAATTATCTGAACTCATTTATGCTTTTATTAAAAATAATATTAATTATTCTTGCACAAAAAAGTGGTTCTACCTAAACAAGTCGTAAACAGTGATGAATCGATTAATGATATTAACAACGCATTTCTGGCAGCAGAAAATTATCACCAAAAATTAAAAATATTGACGACTCTTCCAAAGGAATTAAGTATTCATCAAATACGTTGTCATTTTAATGTCTCTCGTCGTATGGCATCACGCGCAAGAAAACTAAGACAAACAGGAGGATACCGTTCTTGTCCTAATAATAAAAAGGTCGTCCTATAAATCCGGAAATTGTACAAAAAGTCGAAAATTTTTATTTATCAGAGGAAAACAGTAGAATAATGCCGGGGATAAAAGACTGCATTTCTATTAAATTCGATAAAGGTCGAAAAAATATTCAGAAACAACTTTTGTTTCACAATATACAAGATGTGTATAAAAGTATGTGTGTACAAAACACATAAAAATATGAAATTAAAATTTGAAGGTTTAAAATCCGCATTTAAGAAGCAGCAATATAATTTTACGCTATCTTCCAAGGATGCATTAACGGATATGACATGCGAATATCCCTGTTCGTCATGTTACTTATTAACACCCCAGATAACAAAATGCTTGCATAGTGCTAGAATAAGAAGCCGCATACGTGCAAATCAATTCGCACCCCGTGATCTCATAGTAACATGCTGATGCGTCATTCATGGACGATCATATGCGTGTCTTGGATGCGATCTCATTTATGCGAGTTAAATGAGATCAAATGTAAGCAGGTTGAATGCAATCTCTATGTCAGTTAATATAACTTATCAATATTTAAAAAGTTTATTTATTTATCAAATAGACATAAATAGTAATGAACAATTTTTTATTTAAAATAAATGAAAATAATATATAATAAAAATAACACAAGAAATAATATTAAATTAAATAAATTCATTATTTAAACACATAATACTAAAAATACTGAAGATCGTCCGACATTCTATAAAAATATAACATTTGAATAGACTTTTTTAGAATAATTCTTTGGACACAATACCTTATAATAATACTTTAGTTTCAGTCTTTAGTAAGTCAAAACTACTACTCTGTCATATTATAGTATTACAATAATACGCTGTTCAGAAAAAATTTTTCTGCGGAGAAATTATTTATCAAATACGAGTACTTTTTTAAGACAACATTCACAAAACCCTTAATATTAAGAATATCGCAATTCCATTAACACAATCGTCTTCAGAACTAAATTCTGCATTAAAATTCACTTAAAAGAATTTTATTCGTGTAACTCTATTAACTAAAATCACTAAAATAACTCTTAGAAAAGTTACATCGAAAAAGTCTGTTTTCATATATGATACTGTCATTGCTAAACTGTTGCAGCAATAATGCCCATCTGTTATCAACTAAAGTAAATTACCATAAGCAGTCTACATTATCAATAGTGCACGATTTGAAAAAAAAATTGCAGAAGTAAGAAGCAATTGGCTGCCTCGCCCCGTTCTCCTCTATATATTAAATTTCTCCTTATTTCCGTCTTCAGTATGACTTATTAATGATAAATTATGAGTTCTATAAACAATAAGTATTAGTTTATTAAATAATAAGTATAGGTTTCATGATTTGCAACTGTGAATTTAAATAATATTTTATTAAGGGATTATTAAGGATTATTGGTCTAGGACTTTGTAAATATGTCAAAAGTTGTAAAATTTGAACATTCAAAGTTAATCTTCTCTTACAATTTTTAATATTTTTTAACGCAAATTTTTTTCGAAACTTATTTTATAGCTTTAAACAACCTCTTGCATGGATTTGCAAAAATATGCAATTAGTGAAAAGATAAAAATTCTAACCACTTTAAAAATTAAAATTTCAAATTTTTGACTATCCTATATATTTTAGGGTTAAAAATGGTACAAGAAAAAAAATATAACCTACTTTAATAATTCAAACTTAAAGGGGTCAAAGTTGGGGGTGGTGCCTCCCCTTAAGAAAAAATTAAAATGTAGATACAATTTTGAATGTAACAAGTTATAGATTATATTATTCATAAAAATTAACAAATAAAATTAAAAATTTTAAAATAAACAATGATAAAACGTGAATTGAACGAGGACAACAAACTAGATTTATATCTTCTTTTTAGCTGAAAAAGACAGCGACAAATTTTTATTATTTGTTTGTGTTGTTTGTTATAAGTGTTATAACCTAATAATCACTAATAATGACTGATGTAGACATGATTCCGCTCAATGTTGCCAACAAATATTAATAGATCGGCGCCATTTACTGAAAAAATGGCCACAAATCGCGGAATGCGGGACATTCAAAATGTTAAATATTCAACTAATTACCGAAAAATTCAATAACATTGTTAGGAAATGAATATTATTTTTCTTTACATAAATATTTTTTAAATTAAAAATTTTAAGATCACCAATAGCATAAAAAAATTTGTCGAATAAATTAAGTCTCAAAAATAATAATCAAAAAACTTAAGAATCCGAAAACCTTTTTTTTGCACTTCTAAAAACAATTGACCGTCTCTGATTCTATGATGAATTCATGAAACTAAACGAAAGTTCGTTAATATTAGTTGTATGTTAAGTATTTTTCACACTACAAATATCTCCATCTTAAGTTGAGTTTATAGCGTCAAATCGCTAGTGAGTGGGTTTACCCTGAGGGCGGGTGTACCCCAGTCTCCCCTATATATAAAGAGAAGCGAAAGGTCTGCTCGAGTACCTGACCTATTGTTTAAAGGGTTTCTTTAAACCAGTGGCCAGTCTATTGTACATGCACGTATAAAAATTAACTATATTAATCTTCGTATTCCAAAATTCATTCTGTCTGTCAGAGTATGAGAGAGAAAGCACGATACAGAGTAAGAGAGGGAAGAATCTTCACTTCTTTCAGTTTAGAGTAGGAGCGAGAGAGAGGCGAATAGTTAAGAAAGTAACGCCTACTTTTTTTCGTTTAGGCATCATGGTTTTCTTTATTTTTAGTGACAGATAGAAGGAGTGAGTAAAAGAGTGGTAGGGGAGTTAAAAGTGGCGACTTTTACATTTAAGCGAAAATACCAAAGGGCGTAATGTTTCCTTATTGGTAGATAATTTTCTATCTCTTTATGACAGTGTAAAGAAAAAATAAGTGGGGGTTTTTACTGGTAAGGGAATCTCTAATATGAATTTCGGCTGTAAAGTGAAAGTTCTTCAAGTGAAAAATTTCTTAATTATTTAATGGAAACTTTTTTTGCGATTTTGTAGTTTAATTACAAAATCTTGTGACTTATAATTTATTTATTTTTATATACAGTTTCTTACATAAAAACTGTAATTTCTGTTTAAGGTGCAATTTGTGGTACGTAGTGAACTAAATCATATCAATTTGTTAATTTTTTTGTGATTAAAGTTTAAAGTGTAATATATTTTGAAAAAATGGTGTCTTAGAAGTTATTTTTATAAATTTATTTTTATGTTCCTGTTAATAGACGTTTCAGGTGCAAAGAGTGAGACGTAGTGATTTTTGCTTAAGTTGAAATTTGTGATTCCTAGTGAATATAATTATATATTTTTGTTATTTTTATGCTTATATTTACATGCAAATATGAGTAATTTCTTATGAGATTTATGAATTACATATGAGAATTCTGATATATATATATATATATACGAGATTTATGAGTTATATAAGACATATATGAACAATTAGCCTGGGATTTTTCCGGCACGTGAGATAATCTGAGCGGGAGGTTTGACGTCGAAGTATAATGATGTGCACCGTCGATTATTGTCCGGTACACACCATTAGAACTCGACTGTCGATAAAACCGGTTGAACTCGGAGAGGTTTTCTACAGTTTCCCTCTCCACTGGCGAGAAGACCCATTAGACGGGTGGTCCAGGCAAATGCGAGTACTCCTAATTTTCAAGTCGCTCTGTAGGCGCAAAATTTAGTATTAAGAAATGTATTTATAAGAAATAATGTAAGAGAAATGTAAACACACTTGTATAGCTAGATAAGCTGAAGACGGGTGTATAAACAAATAAATAATAAATAATATATGAGCAATATAAGAGATTTATGAGATATATGCAAAAGTTGATGAGTATTTACGTGAGTTCATGAGTTCTATAAGACTAATAAATTTAAAAACTATGGCAAACTAAGAAAGTTGTGTTACATTGAGTAAAACAGATTTTAAAATTATAGAGAATGAAGATGGATGGTTAACGGATGATCACATACATGAATTTGCAAAATTGTTAAAAAATGTTTTAAATTCTGTTTTCAATATCCAAAGTACTTTATATTTATATAGTCTTGATTATATTATTCCAAATCAAAAAGGTGAAAAGCATATTCAAATACTTTTTAGTGGTTTGCTGAATTTTCATTCTC
Organism: Leptopilina myrica (nomen nudum); assembly: GCA_032872475.1. NCBI lineage: Eukaryota > Metazoa > Arthropoda > Insecta > Hymenoptera > Figitidae > Leptopilina > Leptopilina myrica (nomen nudum). The sequence continues at coordinate 22,971,148 of CM065460.1, read as the reverse complement.
TTTCTAAAAGGTACCCAATATAATAATTCATTACATAATCTTAAACTATGGTAAATTGTATATGTAATGTAATTGTAAAAAAATTCTAAAATATTAAATTATTTATTAAAAACACATAAATTAATAATTGAATATTTTAAATTTAAAATAATACATATGATTTTTATTCTGATAAATATTAATAAATTTTAAGCTGTAAAGATTTTTTTATGTTCTTTTAAATGGTAAAAAATGTTTTCAAAAAGGACATTTTTAATTATATTTTTTATAAAATTAATCGTCATCTATCATTTTCATACATTTATGGTTTGTTAGAAAAAAATTTTTGTTATTCTTATTGTAAATTTTACATTTTTTAAATAAAACTATATAAATATCAATTTGGAATAGTAATGGATTCTTCGTAAATAAATTTAAGTTTATTATAAAAATATGTATGGGGATACTCAAACCATGTGGTCAAGGAGAGTAAATAATGTATATGTGACGCGTCGCGAAGAAAAGCACCTAAGAAGCAAAAAAACGATTTTTAGATTATGATTACTTCAGATAAATTAAAGATTACTTTTTAATTATCTGTAGTCAAAATTAAATGTTAACAAATACTTAAATCAAATACTTTCGCAATAACAATTTAAAAAAGAGCAATTCGTGCTAAAAGTAAATTTTCTTTTTCTTTTTTTCATGCTCCTGTAAAATTGTTATTATGCTTCTTAGGTGCTTTTCTTTGCAACGCGTCACATATTTTTCAAGAAAAATTAAACAATAAATAAAACTTTTGAGTTCATTATATGTTTATGAAAATTTACTTTGGGGGGGAGGGTAAGGTATAAATTTTTTTTAATAAATGCATAATATCTGCAGAATATTAGGTTAAAATCTCAAGTCAATGGAAGCAAAATTGACGAAGTTATGAATATTTTAGTTCCATAGATAGGTCCAGACTTCATATTTTTTATTAAATAATTATTTATAATTTGTTTATTTTTGAAATGAGCAATATTTTCCAATACAATACATATTTATGATACAAGTGCGTAAGTTTACAGCTTTCTGCGTGTAAAATTAAATTTTACAGGTTAATGTTACAAAAACAAAATTTAACATATTTGTGGCATAAAAACCTTATCTAGACTACATTGTTTAGGGGTTGATTAATTTAAATAAGGCTTGCTATAATTTTTTCTTCATTTTTTATGAAAAGTACACCTTTATACAAAGATTCTAAAAAATTTGTCTAAATTACATTTTTTATAAGGGATTGTCCGTAAAGCATGTGCTATATATTTTCGGTAATATAGACTCCCCCCGATGACCCCTAAAACGATTATTTTTTTCAATAAATATAATTAATTTACATATTTATAATTATACCAATAATAATAAAACTTACCTTTAAGGATTCTCTATTCACTACATTATTGTAATTTAAAAGTTTTATTTCACAATTGAGCAAAAACAAATAGAAAATTTAGGCGCGCAATTTTGCTAGTTAGTTTGCTAGTTATTATCTATATTAATCTCCGTATTCTTTCATTCATTCTGTCCGCAAGAATTCCGTCTGCACTCCTGCTGTGTTTTTGATGACAGAGAAGAGTTAGAGAGAGAAAAGTTAGAAAGTAACGCCTTTTTCCATTGGTTAAAATCAAAGTTTCCTGTTTTCTCTTTCTCTTTTTATCTATTCAACAATTCAAAGTTGAAAAATGTATTTTATTAATTTAAAATGTAATATTTTTCTTACTTGATTAATTTTTTTTATTCTTAACTGAATACAATTAATTTTCTTTTTGTGTTCTTTACTTAATTATTAATAATAATAATTTTGGTATTCTTTGATTTATTCTATCCAAAGTTTCATAATATTGATTTATAAATTTTATTTTTTTTTTAAATTATTAGTTTCTTTTGAAAAAAACAGTTGTGAAATTTTTGTTTTTTTAATAAAATTTTTAACAATTTTTTTCAATTTTAAATTAATAAAAAAATGTGTAGGAAGGATTTGTGTATTTCATAATTACAATTTTTATTTTTTAATGTATATAAAGATATTTTATGTTTTACTAGCTAAAAAACGCTCAAGTATTTTCTCATTCTAATGATAATAGATATATAATAATATAATAATCTAATAATCTAATAATAATGTCTATTCACAATTCACATTTTTTTATTAAAAAACAAAATATTTTATTTCATTTTAAGAATTTCTTTAATAAGATTAAATTTTTTAACCTTTTAAAAATGAATTTATTTTAAGTTTCATCTAAAAATTAATAAAAAAATTTGCATAATTTTTTTTTCTTTATTTATAATCGAATAAAAAATAAAGTAATTTGAACTATTTATATTTCTCCATCAACATTTTTTTAAAACTTTCATTTTGTAATTAATTTTGACAATCATATTGTTTTTACAAAATTTGTAGTATTTTTTGCATAATTTTCTATTTATTTATCACAATTTTGAAAATAAATATTGATTAATAAATAATAAGAATTAATTTCATCTAAAAATTAATTAAAAATAAGTCTTGTCAAATATTTTTTGTCGGATAAATCAAATTTCTATAGTTACCTTTATTCATTTCTAACAAAATATGAAAATTATTTAACAAAATTCGACTAGAGCTGGTTACTCCAAGATTTTAAAAAATTCTGTAATTAATATATAATATTCTTTAGTAAAAGTAGATTATCTTTTAGTGGTTGATTTCACTAAATACATTTTACATTTTTTTTAATAATTTTTTTCAATTTTTAACTGGTTATGCAGTCTAACGTAGCCCATTTTTTGAAAACTTAGTATAAATCATTAAAAATAGAAATATTAATACTGGTTTTTATTTTAATATACGTATGTTTGCTAAATTCATCTAAGTAATAAAAAATTATTTAAAAATAACTCACCAAAACAGTAAAATTAGTATTTTTTTAATTTGCACCGTATAAAAAACATAATTTTCTTTTACTTATATCTTTTGTGGAGAAAAAGGAATGATTTTGGAAATAAATAATATAAATCATTATGATTTCCATTTAATGATCATTGTTGTTAAGCTATGTTTGTACTGCGTACTGATATAAGTTTGATTTTATTTGTAAAAATTAGAAACACTGTGATAATAATTGTTTTGGTACAATTAACTACTTTTTTTAATGATGAAAACTGGAAATTGAAAATAGATATTGCAGTTGGACACAAGGGAGTTGAAAATAAAGAAAAAAGGCAGCATTGGAAATAATTTTAGTTGTAAATGGAAGTGGACATTTTGAATTAAATTGTACTAAATTTTTCATCTTTTTTTTAATAAAAAAGACGTTACTTATTTAAAAGTCATTTTCACTATGTTTGTCACCATGTACAACCATGGTTAATAAAAAGGAATTACTTAATTTAAGTGATGAAAATTATGATAATTAAAATGCAATGTTGAATAATGATCATATGCATAAATTTCAAAAGCTTTTAGAAAGACAATGAAATTCGTTTTAAAATATGCAAAGCACTTTATGTTTATAAGCGCTTGATCTGAAAGTTCCAATCGAAGGAAATAAGAGGCACATTTAAATACTTTTTAGTGGTTCTTTCAAATCTAGTCACTCGATTTGCACTTATTATGATGGAACAAGACTTTATATTTTTAACAGTCTAAACAAAGGCTCTTTAAATAAGGATCAAATGAACTATTTAGTTAGATTATATCCATTTTAACCACCAGTAGTATTTTCAAAAGTTCATCAACAACCGTTAGGCAGTGTTGATTGTGGAGTATTTGCTATAGCATTTGCAACATCTTTATTCTTTAATGAAATGCCGAATACTCTCTATTACAATTATTGTCAAATGAGAAATCATTTGAATTTAATTTTTAAAAACAATCATTTAAGTCGTTTTCCGACTAAAAAAATTGTGTTAATCCACGTTTGATTGTTAAATATGATTAAGAGGGTCTTTTGAGTGATTCAGATAAAGAACTCCTATGTAGAAAAATAAACACTAATAAAGTTATTGATCAAGAAATTCCTTGTGGAAGAATGTTAAATAATGCAAACGTAATTAATAATCATTTTAAAACGCAACAATATAGTGCTATACTCAAATCCAATAGTAAAATTAAAAATATATTTCATTTAGATAAAGTAGACGTTTCCTCTCAAAAAATTAAAACAAGTCCCTTTGAGTTCCAACAACAACATTCGGATAAAAGAAAGAATGAAGTTATAAATAACGAAGTAGACTCCTATTAAAAAAAAGTAGTGTACAATGTCAAAAAGAATATAGAACATCATTGAAGCATTCAAATTTTTTATGTAAAGTTATTAATTCAAATGATGATAGTATGAATGAATCTGTTAATTCATTCATTACTCCTATTCCTTTAATAACATATGCACATGATAATGTAAAGGAAACAAATTCTTTATTAAAAACTTTCCAAAACATTGCAGTGGAAAATCAAAGAAATTATCGTGCCAAACAAAAATAAAAATCAATAGGGTAGAGTGGGGTAAAAAAGCCAATGGTGCAAAATAGTTATTTGGCTTTTATTTTGAAACTATTGAACTATTTTACCAGCCGTTTGAAATATATAAGTTTAATCAAGTAGAACTCAACTTTTGATTCTAGTTTGGCTGTCGTATCGATAATATTATAGTTGTTATTGTAATTTGTATTATTTAACTGCTCGTTTCGATTTGTTTCGATGACTGTGAATTAAAAGCAGGTAAACTTAACATAAAATATAATTTTGGAAGCTAAAATCTTTTTTAAATTATATATTTGTTATACAGATAAAAGAAAAATATAATATTTCAAAATTTTATAACAAAATCACCAAATGGCTTTTTCACCCCACCAGGTGGTGCAAAAAAGCCATATAAAGAACTTTCGTAAAACTGTTATAACTTTGTCCTTTCACGGAATACAAAAAAATGTTCTACAAGGATTTTGAAGCTTAATAACTAAACTTTCAGTAACAATTTAAAATTTGAAAAAAGAAATTTAAATTTCGATTTTATAGTAGCAAAAGTAAAAAAAGTGGCTTTTTTACCTCACTCTATCATATTATTAATCATTCAGACGAAGTAGATGTTTCATCTGTAAAAATAAAAATAAGGTAGAGAAGCAGGCGAAATGCGCCTACATCATAGGGTTTCGTGGCCTAAAATGACAAAAATGATGATAATGATACAGGGACCGTCTCGAAAGTTTAGTTTCGTTTTAGTGTTTGAGTCAGTGTGACCAGACTGCAGACTCGGATCCCCCCCACCATAGCGCCACAGTTACCCTTTCTTTTCTCCACTAACACAAAGACACACGATGCGTTTCAACTCGTACGTGAGCCTCTTTTTCGTCTTTTTCGTTTTTCTCTGATTTCTCGACAAATGTCGCGCGAAATTTAAAAAGGATAATTCTCTGAGAATTATTATTTCAAAGATAATTATAATAAATATTGCACGTTTCATCAAAATCTTTCATGTAAATCCTTTAACAAGTATTTCATACATTTTTTTTCATAATAAAATATACATATATGCAATGTAATTATTTCGACCTGTTAAAATTATTTCTAACCTAAAAATAGTGACAGACAGTATGCCGGCGAGCACACAGACGAGAGACAAGTGGATCTATGTGTCAGTGGTCCAGGAGGTGGCGCCAATTCCTGCTCTAGTGGCCGCGGCAGAAGTAGCTTTGCAAAATTATCGTAAAAACGGAGAAAGACTGCTTTTTACGGTAATTTAATTAATTAATTAAAAAATTAATTATTTTTGCTTTGTAAAATGGAATAAATAAAAACCTTCTTTGGAAGAATTCAATTATTTTTATAAATAGTAAAAATTTTTGCAAAAATTCCATTAGTTTTAACAAAATTTTAATAAAATTTCAGAAATGTATTAAATTAATTTTTAAATACTAAAATTTTTCACAAGAATTGGAATATTTTTACAAATATAGTAAAATTCTTTGCAGAAATTCAATTATTTTTAAAACTATTTTAATTGAATTCTTTGGCAGAATTACAATATTTTAAATTATTTACTAAAATTTTAATAAATTCTTCGAAAAAATTCAACTCTTTTAATAAATACTAAAAATTCTTTGCAGGAATTAAATTATTTTTAATCTAATTTAATTAAAATTGTACGAAAGTATTTAATTATTTTCACAAATTTTCATAAAATACAATTTCAACAAGAATTTAAAATTCTCTAAAAATAATTCAATTATTCTCCAAATATTTTTTAAAAATTCTATAAAAATTTAATTACTTTTAATGCAATTTTGAAATATTTCCTTCAAAAAAATTGCGAAAGAATTTCATAAATTTATTTCAAAAAATAATAAAATTATTCTGATGAATACAATTATTCTGAATATGCTTAATTTTAATAAAATTCTTTATAGAAATTTAATTATTTTCGAAACAATTCAATCTTTAATAATATTTTAATAAACTTTCGATCATTTTAATTAGTTTCATAAATAGTAAAATTCTTTGAAGAATTTAAATTTTTTTAAAAACAATTTTAATAGAATTCCTCAAAAGAATTTAATTACTTTTAAATATTTACATAAAATTAATTAATTTCTTAAAATTTTTATAAATAGTAAAATTCTTCGCAAGTATTATATATTTATTCTATTTATAAAAATAGTTTAATTAAATTATTTTTATAAATAATAAAATTCTTCTCAGGAATTCAATTATTTTAAATACAATTATAATAAAAATTTGGCAATTGCTTTAAAATTTTTTAATTATTATCAATAAAGAAACACCATTATTTTCAAAAAAAATTAAAAGAAATTCTTCAAAAAAATTTAATAGAATTTTAATCAAATTCATAGCGAGAACTCAATTATTTTCATAAATTAAACAAATTCTTCGAAAGAATTAAATTTTTTTCTTAAATTTTTTTGATAAGATTCTTACCAAGAATTCAAAAAACGAAAACATTGAATGTTTTCGTTTTATTATTTTTCGCTATAATTACTATTTATCGGACGTAAAAGATTGAATTTTTATATATATTATTCACAAAACATTTAATTATGTAATTAATAAAAAATTAAATATTAAATTAAAAAATTACTATTTTTAGTTTAGTCAACTAATATTAAATGTATTAATAATTAATAGTAAAATATTTTTCCAAGTAAATTTCAAATTAATAATATTTTTGTCGTAAAAAAATCTTTTTATCTAATTTACTGTTGAGTTTAATTGTACTATAGGTAATATTTTTATCAGAAAATGTTTAACAGGTTAAAAGGTTTAAACTTGTTAAAGGATTTACATGAAAGATTTTGATGAAACGTGCAATATTTATTATAATTATCTTTGAAATAATAATTCTCAGAGAATTATCCTTTTTAAATTTCGCGCGACATTTGTCGAGAAATTAGAGAAAAACGAAAAAGACGAAAAAGAGGCTCACGTACGAGTTGAAACGCACCGTGTGTCTTTGTGTTAGTGGAGAAAAGAAAGGGTAACTGTGGCGCTATGGTGGGGGGGATCCGAGTCTGCAGTCTGGTCACACTGGTTTGAGTGGACACGAAACTAAATTAACGAAGTGACTTTAGTTTCAAGTCGACACGAAACTAAATTAACAAACTGAGTTTAGTTTCGTGTCGACCCGAAACTAAATTAACAAAATAGATTTAGTTTCGTGTCGACTCAAAACAAAATATTGAAAAACATAATTATTTAGTGTCAATCAGAAAAATTGTTTCCCCTGACTTACGTAACTGTAGTAACTTACATAATTAAAGGAAGTTACGTATGTTACATAACCATAGCAAAATAACATAACTTACGTAAATGAGATTATTTACGTAATTTAAGTAAATTTGACTATTTATGTACGTTACTGTACGTACGCAACTTAAGTAAGTTCATTTAATTGCGTAAGTTATTCTAGTTGTGTAGCTCACGTAAGTTTGACCATTTACGTAAGTTACGTAACTTACGCAATTAATCAACCGCACGCTATTAAATGAACTTACGTAAATGATCAAACTTACGTAAGTTACGTAAACAGAATAACTTACGTAATTGAATTTACATACGTGAGTTACGTACCTATAGTAACTTACATAAATTGTCAAATTTACTTACATTACGTAAATAATCACATTTACGCAAGTTACGTAACTTACGTAAATTCACTTAATTGTGTATGTTATTATACACTCTTTGTTTAATTATTCGAAAAATGTTAATTCTAATGAATTAAAAAAATAAAATAAAATAAGCTCTTTGTTTGATGACTAAAAATGTTAATTCTAATTAATCTATTGATTTAATAAATACATTTAATTTACAAAAATCAATTGTTCCTCTGCCAAGCATATCAAATGACAAAATTATTTATGAATCAAATTCTAATGAAAATTATCTGGGAATTATGAATTATTATTGTAATAATTATCAAGTAAAGCATTTTACAGATGAAAGAGTCAGTGGCAAAAAAGACACTTTTAATGATTGTTGTGGTCATGGTGGTATTATTTGGAAACCGAGTGATAGAATCATTATTATTTCACTAACGTAATTAAGTTTAATAACAGAAGAAGAGGACCATTTTGTTATAAAATTCAAGTTCTAATTTATTACCAAATTCTTTATATTCTGATAAAGGTGAAGACCCATGTTTTAGTCAATTGTATATTTAACGATCCTAAAGAAGCAATTCGTTATAGATTAAAAACTAACGAAAATCTGGATGAAGAAGTTTTACTACAGTTTCCCTCTTCTCTGGCGAGAAAACCCAATTACGGGTGGTCCAGGCAAAATGCGAGTACACCTATCTTCGAAAGTCGCACTGTAGGCGCATTAGGTTAAATAAAGTTGCGAATATTTGTAGAATGGTTATGCTTAATCCACAAAAAGTATCAGCAGGGACTCTTGTCGAGAGCGTAAGGCCAATAGGGCAGGAGTATAAGCGACAAAAACAAGGAGAAACCATACTATTTATCGGTCTGCCTATTGTAAATACAAAATAGCTATTAGACATAAGGAATTTAATCAATTTTTATATAAGAGACATTATTTCCCAAACGTCCCAGCCCAAATTTAAAAGTCTTGCGATTGGCTTGATTTTTTGGGAAATTGTTGTCCTATATGAAAGTAATAAATTTGTAAAATATTAGCTCTTTAAAAAAATTGTTGAAAGTAGTGGGGGTAAAACTTTTGACATTTTTAATAAAACTGTCATGTTCAAAACCATATAACTTTTATAAATCTTCATTTTTTTCAATAATAGCTCTCTGCATTTAAACAGGGTTGAGACTGCCATTAAAATAATGCCTGCATTACTTTTAGCAAAAAACTTTGAAATATATAATTTTGAAGAAGAATGTTTGAACTTTTATAAGTTACAATTGTTATTATCAATTAAAATAAGTAATTTTGAAAAAGAAAGATTGAAGTTTTATAAAGAACAATAATTATCAGTTAAAATAATTAATTTTGAAAAAATTTAAGATTTAAGTTAAATAGAAATTGAACATTTTGAAAAGATTAATTTTTTTAATATAATGTTAAATAGTCGTAAGATTCAATTATTTATTTTTTATTAATTTATGACATTTGTTACGAAATCTAATATGCAAACAACTTGATTATTTTTTTCTCTTTGTTTTCAATTTTCTTCTAAAGTTCTGGTCATCCCACTATCAAACTTATATGATTTTTTTGGAAAAATTGCCAGCTTTCTAATAAAAATAAAAAAAATAATTAAAAATACCCATTAGAGTCAAAATTAAAAAATAAACTTTATTTTAAAAAAATTAGCTAAAAATTAAAAAAAAATTTTGTAAAATTGTTAGAAAGTAGATGAAAAATGCTTTAAATTCATTATAAATACACTCAGATGCATTAATGCTGTCCTTCCGGTTTAAAGGAATTTTAAAAAGTCGTCTCATTTCTATCAAATATTCTTAGTTCGTGACATACGAATGTTATCATATGTTATGAACTGAAAACATTTTGACAGAAATCATACGACTTTGCAAAATACCGTCAAACCTGAAGAACAGCAATAATGCATCTGAGTGTACATTAAAATCGATAGTTTTATAAAAGTTATATGGTTTTGAAAATGGCAGTGTTACTATAAATGTCAAAAGTTTTACCCTCACTACTTTTTACATTTTTTTAAAGAGTTATTATTTTACAAGTTTATTACTTTCATATAGAACAACAATTTCCCAAAAATCAAGCCAATCGCAAGACTTTCAAATTTGGGCAGGGACGTTTGGGAAATAACGTCTCTTAAGGGAAGATTATTTCAACAATGGGTTGTTGACAATTATGTAACCATAGAGAAAGATATATTACGATTTTGTGCAAACAATCAAGCTCAATTGGGAAGTGAAACATATCAAGGGCTAATCGATTATTTACAATATCATGAGTTAGAAAATAATGTACATGTAGGAAAAATGCTTATATTTCCATCAACTTTTATAGGATCACCTCGTAATATAATGCAGCAATATCAGGATGCCATGGCTATTGTTGGTCGTCATGGTAGACCAGATTTATTTATTACAATTACGTGTAATCCAAATTGGTAAGAAATACAAGAAAATTCATTGCCTCATCAAACTGATTCTGATAAACCTGATACAGTAACTAGAGTTTTTGCCTTGAAAGTTAAACATCTTTTAACAGTTATTGTTGACAACAAGTTATTTAGAGAAGTGAAGCCTTATGTTTATGTTATAAAAATTCAAAAGCGAGGATTGCCACATATTCATTTGTTAGTTATATTGAAAGAAAATTCTAAATTATTAACAGTTGACAGTGTTGATCGTTATACTTCTGCAGAAATTCCAGATGAAAATAGCAATACTTCTTTGCATAAATTAATAATGCAAAATAACATTCGTGGATCTTGTGGAGATTGGTGTTTAATTGATGGTTCCATATTGTCCTATACTTTCGGAATAATTTAATTGTCATATAAATGTGGAAATAGTTTTAAGTATCAAATCTGTTAAATATTTATATTTTTATATATTTAAAAGTCATGATGCTGCATCCATTATTATTACAAATGCAAATGGTGAGGTGACTGTTGATCACAATAAAATTAATCATTACACAGGCACACAAAAAAAGTTGTCTGTTTTTTGAACCAGACATACATATCTTATAGTATTTTTGCCCGCTGAAAACGAATCTAAAATCAGAATTGCTCCACCACCCTCAGTTTTTTTTAAATCGAGAAAACTACCCTTAACTTCAAATTTTAAACTAAAAAAAATTGAATAACAGATTTCCCCTTACAACAAAACAATAAATTTATCTACTTCTGCTACAACAACTCAGAAACAATGTCAACATTGCTTAAACACCCTTTGTTATTTATTATATCAAAAAACTAACCTTAAAGTGTAAAAATTCAAAATTATAATATAAAAACCCACATTGGTTTTCAATACAACAAAATAAATTTATGTACTTCTCTTTCAACATTTCAAAAACAATATCAAAATTACTTTATCATCCACTGTGTTTTCAGATTAAAAAAACTACCCCTAATATGTAAAAATTCAAAATGTATAATAAAAAACAATGAAAAAGCACATTGTTTTTCAAAATACAACAATAAATTTATGTACTTCTCTTTCAACATCTTAAAAGCAATGTTAAAATTACTCCAACCCCCTCTATTTTTTTAAAAACCCACCCTTAAATTTACAAAATAAAGGTTTAAATTTAAAAAAATGAAAAACCACATTGTTTTTTAAAACAGAACAAGAAATTTATCTATTTCTTTTTTAACAACTCGATACCATTAGCAAAATTGCCCCATCACCCTTTATTTTTACAAATTGAAATAACTACCCCTAATATGTAAATATCAAAATGTCTAATAAAAAAAAATGAAAAAGCGCAACAAATTGGTTGAAATTATAGTAAGAATTAAAACATCATCTGTTTTTTGAACCAGACACACAAATCTTATAGTATTTTTGCCCGCTCAATGAATTAAAATGACCTTTTTAAATTTAAATTTTGAACTTTTTAAATTTAAATTTTTAAATTAAATTTTTTACGTTAAATTTACATTTAACAAAAACAAATTATGATGATTTAATTATCAATATAATTTCAGATTCGTTTTCAGCGGGCAAAAATACTATAAGATATGTATGCCTGTTGAGGCAGTTTGGAGAATTTTAAGTAAACCATTGGGGACAAGGAGCTCTAGTATTAATCGTTTACCCATACATTTACCAAATGAAGAGAATGTTATTATTCGTGAAGGGAAATATAATAACAATGTTTCACTTGATTTGCAGAAAAATACAAAATTGCTTGATTTTTTTAAACTTAATGAACGTGATATTTCTGCTCTACAGTATTATTATTCAGAAATACCAGAAAATTTTACGTGGGTAACGAAATCTCTTTAATGGAAAAAAAGAATTCGTAAAGAAAAAGTATTTGGAAGAATATATTCAGTTAATCCATGCCAATTAGAGTTATTTCTCCTTAGATTATTGTTGCTTACAGTAAAAGGAGTAACTTCTTTCTAAAGTTTAAGAACAGTTAATGGAGTTATTCATAAATCTTTTACATCTGCCTGTATAGCATTAGGACTCATAGAAGATGATAGTTAGTGCATTAGGACAATGGAAGAAGCTACCTTATGGATGATGCCTCATTCACTTCGACAATTATTTATAAGAATTCTAATTCATTGTCATCTTCTAGATCCGGAAAAACTTTGGGAAAAATTTAAGGGTCAAATGCCAGAAGGTTAATGATGTAAATATTTTTGAACATATCAAGATAGGAGAGTAAAATTATAATAAATTAAATTTTGAACAAAAAAATATAGTTGATTATATACTTGAAGTTATAAAAGATTCTTTTTTTAATAGTTCTAAATGCTTATATATTAATGGTTTTGGAGGATCTGAAAAAACTAAATTTTTGCAACATAGCTTTTACAGGTACAGCTGCCACTCTGCTTCCAAACGAGAAAACTGTTTATACTTTTAGGCTTACCTGTTGCACTGTACAGTAATTTATCTTTAAATATTAAAGTTCAGTCAAAAAAGCGCTTTTTTAAATACTGATGGTTCTATTTGGGATAAAGCACCAATGGCTCTAAAATATGCCTTAGAAGTTATGGATAAATTATTAAGAGACATGAAATCAAATGAAGTTTTTGGTGAAAAAATTGTTATCCTAGGAGGAGGTTTTCCACAAATTTTACCAATAAAAGAACGTGGTACTAGATCAGAAATAATAAATTTATTAATAAAAAATAGTAAATTATGGAAACATTTCCGAAAGTACACATTAATAGAAAATATGAGAGCTTTACCAGAGGAAACAGAATTTGTAGATTGTCTACTTAAAGTTGGTAATGGTGAATTAAATGATATAGATGACAACATTCAAATACTAGAACATATTATTCAAAACAAGGCAATATAGATATTGCTGAAGAAATATATGGCCATTAAATACAACAGAATAAATTTAAGGATTTGTCGAGGTGTGCAATTTTAGCACCTAGAAACGTTGATGTTGATGACATTAATAAGAGAGTGGTGCGTCCCTTAGACAGTAAACGTGAAAAAATATATAAAAGTATTTATTCTACTGAAAATTGTGATAATGAAAATTTTTCTGAAGCTTTATTACCAGAATATTTAAAAACTCTCTCTCCACCTTCGTTACTCCCACATTAATTACATTTAAGAATTAATTCTGTCGTAATGCTCATTAGAAATCTTAGTATTAACGAAGGATTATGTAACGGAACAAGGTTAATTATTTTAGATTTGTCACATACTGTAATTAAATGTCAAATATAAACGGGTAATGAAAGTGGAAATATTGTTTTTCTACATCGAGTAACTTTATATTGTGAAAATTTATATACGTTTACTTTTAAAAGAACACAATTTCTTATAAAATTGGCTTTTGCAATGACCATGAACAAATATCGAGCACATACATTTAACAAAATATTTATTGATTTAAGAAGAGATGGTTTTAATCATGGTCAGATGTATGTTGCATTATCAAGAGTGCGATCATTTGATTTCGTAAAAATATATTTAGGAGATAATAGAAGTTATATGTATATACGAAATTATGTTTATAATGAAATTTTGGACTCTACTTAATTTAGTTTGTTTTTCTAAAAAATTTAATATTTTAGGATTTTATCATTTTTTTGTAAAACAGTTTCAAAACATTTTATGTATCTTGTGACGTATGATTTTGAACAATGGCAATTGTTGCTCAAAATTTCTGCTTTACGTCAATCAAAATCTGACGCATTCAACACAGATAAATATAATGGAAATTTAATAAAATAAATTTCGCCGTAAGGCGCCAATTAATTTTAATATATATATATATATAAGATAATTAATAAACTTCTTTCTCGAATCGGCCCAAACAAACTCAAAACTCTTAAACCACCGAGTTTCTCTCTCGCTCAGAGGAAAAACGACCTACCCACGACGACTCGGCTTTCTCACAACAGAGATAGTTCCCCTCGGCTTGGCTTTCTGTGGTAGCAGCGCAGCGATAATCCACAAGGAAAAGGCAAAAAGGGAAAACAAACTCTGGCACTTCTTAATCACACAAAATCCTGAGTTTCACGCTCCACTTTTCGACACTCAAAAAAAAGTTCTTATACACAACTCCACAAAAAAACGAAAATTTCGTCAGCAGCGAAGGACTGCGTACCGGCGCGGCAAGACAAGATTTTTCATTATGGTGGCAAATACACAGCCCACCTGTTGCGTCTCTCATTTTCCACGTGACCCGTCTTCTTCTTGTTCTCGCTCTCCAAAAGTGGTACTGGCCCCGCCATCTACCACCTTCTCTCGTTAAGCTAGCCGCGCGACCTACTTTCACTCGACTAGTGGGTCAGCTGGCGGTACTAGCTTTTCCTCACTAACCATGATAATTGAGGCCTGTCAACTCGGGGCTTTCCCGACAGATGGCATGACGATGTAGAATTTTCACTAGACTTAGAGCGAATGACAGTTCACATCGTCACAATCTGTGAAGTAATTCTTTACACACTGTTATATGGGCAAATCTCTGGAAACTTTAACAGTTGGATTTGAATTTTTCTTTAAATTTTTGTGTGCACAATTTTTATATTTTTAGTATTACATCTTCGACTAAAATAAATTTCATTTTTATTATTGTACAACCATTATTTGGTTGGCTTCTATTTTAAAATATAAATTTTTGGAAAGAAAATAATGATTAGAGTTGCATTCCGAGCGAGAAATTCTCGTTCTGTATTATTATTATTCTCGATTAACGAGAATAGATTCACAAAAAAATGTATAGTGTCATTTGTTCGTGCTCGTCTCTACGAGGCTGTATTCAAATTGGTTATTCTCGGTTGGATATTCTATTTTGAATGTCAAGCAAATCCAAACAAATCAATCAACTGCAATAGAAGTAAAATGTCGAGAAAAAGAAATTGTAATGAAGGACGTGCAGATTTGACTTCGAATGAAGACTCAGAAAATCACAATGAACCTCAAAATGACTGCGAAATTTTACCTTCGTAAATAAATGAAAATTATTTTTATTTGTATTTATAATTGTTTTATAAAATTATTTTATACTTATAAGAATTTTTTTTATTTTTAATTTTGTAATAATTGTCTTATAAATTATATTTAAATTGTAATAATTTATATTGTAATGTATTTTTATACTATTAAAATAAATTTATATATGATTTAATGTATCATATATAAAAAGGCAAAAATATTTCATAGGTCAAGTACTGTACCACAGAAGGTTACAGAAAAGCAAGTAACCTCCAAACGAAGAAAACTTCATGCACCGCCTCTATCCAAGTATTTTGAAATATTTTTCGAAAACGAATTAAAACAAGCACGATGTAAAGTGTGTGAATCAAATGAGCCGTCGATAAATAAAGTTTTGAAAATGACTGATGGGAACACTTCAGGACTTCAACGCCATCTTCAGAGATACCATGAAAAAGAATTTAAAGATGGGTCAGTCCATTATATTTCACCTAAAGCCGTTGCGGCCTATTTTTAAAAAAATCTCATAATTTGTAAAAATGATGTTTAATATCCGTAGATTTTATTTTTGAGAATTATTTTATAAAATTTTTTTATTTAAACATAGAATTTGAATTTTTAAGTTGAGTTACACAGAAAAAAGGTTAGATTGACAGTTATGAAAATTTAATAAAGAAGCATGGAAATAATTTAGATCATACAAATTTCTTGATTGATATTTGTTAAAAATGAGCTAATTTACTTGTATAAATAGATTATTATGTAAACAAACCCAAATTAGTAGATAAAAATTGATTTCAAAACTTAACTATAAAATGTCAAAAGTCACTACATTTTATTTACACTTTTCTAAAAAGTATATAAATATTTAAAAATTTATTACTATTTAATGTAAAGTATTTTTAATGTACTTTTATAATATGTGCTAACTTTTTAATTTTATAATATAGAAATATAAAAAATTTTACCTTTAATATTGAGTGTTTCATGATTTTCAGTGATTTTAATCACTTATTTCTTCTCAGGCGGTTTATCAAAAAATCCAATTTTTGTCTTAATATTTAAGTTTGACCTTCTTTTCCATTCTATTAAATTTTGGTGATGGAGAACGAACTACTTTTAAGTTTAAATTTAGTTTAAAAAATCTGCTGAAAAAACGCATTTTTTTGGTTAAAATGCAAGTATTTTTATAACACTGAAGTTGGCTATCTTAATAGTCTTGCAAAAATCTACTTGTATTTAACCAAAAAAATGCGTTTTTTCAGCAGATTTTTTAAACTAAATTTAAACTTAAAAGTAGTTCGTTCTCCATCACCAAAATTTAATAGAATGGAAAAGAAGGTCAAACTTAAATATTAAGACAAAAATTGGATTTTTTGATAAACCGCCTGAGAAGAAATAAGTGATTAAAATCACTGAAAATCATGAAACACTCAATATTAAAGGTAAAATTTTTTATATTTCTATATTATAAAATTAAAAAGTTAGCACATATTATAAAAGTACATTAAAAATACTTTACATTAAATAGTAATAAATTTTTAAATATTTATATACTTTTTAGAAAAGTGTAAATAAAATGTAGTGACTTTTGACATTTTATAGTTAAGTTTTGAAATCAATTTTTATCTACTAATTTGGGTTTGTTTACATAATAATCTATTTATACAAGTAAATTAGCTCATTTTTAACAAATATCAATCAAGAAATTTGTATGATCTAACTTATTTCCATGCTTCTTTATTAAATTTTCATAACTGTCAATCTAACCTTTTTTCTGTGTAACTCAACTTAAAAATTCAAATTCTATGTTTAAATAAAAAAATTTTATAAAATAATTCTCAAAAATAAAATCTATGGATATTAAACATCATTTTTACAAATTATGAGATTTTTTAAAAATAGGCCGCAACGGCTTTAGGTGAAATATAATGGACTGACCCAGATATATATTTTGCTCCAAAATCAAACGTAAAAATTTTATGAAAGTATTTTATAATTTAGGGAGAAAATGCGACAAAGCGAAATTTTGATATAAAAAATACTGATGTTTAAAAACAAACACGAGTAA
This sequence comes from Leptopilina myrica (nomen nudum), assembly GCA_032872475.1. Lineage (NCBI taxonomy): Eukaryota > Metazoa > Arthropoda > Insecta > Hymenoptera > Figitidae > Leptopilina > Leptopilina myrica (nomen nudum). The sequence continues at coordinate 22,953,513 of CM065460.1, read as the reverse complement.
ATAGTTTAATAACAATTTTGATACTGCAAAATTATTGCAATACAAATTTTTATTAAAAAAAAAATTTTGTTCGTTTAAACTTTTGGAACCTTATGATTCTAAAATTTTTATTTGAATTACTGAATAAAAATTATCCTGTTTAAAGAAAAATTTATCTGGTTCTAGAAAATATTTATTTGATTCAAGTATGTCATTTTTGTTTGATTCAAATAAATAATTCTTTGATTATTATAGACCACTAATCGGTTAATCTGTTGAATTAATTTTTTTCAGTGTCATTTTTAAAGAAAATTAATTGCTCACTGAATTCTAAAAATTAAATATAGTAATAAAAATATCAACGTTCACTTGAACATTTGTAATTTTGTAGATATTTACAAAAATTTTATTTGTTTTTGAATTATTTCAAATTTAATAATAAATTTTTGAATTTCAAATATTAATTTTCATTTAATTAATTCTAATTTTCTTTTAATTAATTCAATTCAAAATAAACTTAAAATTTAAGTGTTTAGAATTTAAAAATAAAACTCCAAAGAAGATGAGTTTTCGAAAACAAAAAACGTAATTAAATATTTAAAATTATGCTGATTAAAAATTAATTTTCTAAAAAACCGAGGAATAAAAATCAGAATCTGGATAAAGCATTTAATTTAACTTAAGGGGTTACACCACCCTGAACGCCTGAAAATTGGAGGGTATTTCAAGAATTAATTTTGACAAAACTATTAAAAATACAACATTTTAATAATTGGAATATCAAAGTACATAAATTTCACTAAAAAAAAATTCTTGGAAGAAGAAAAAATATGCAAAAATGGCGGAGATATAGCGAGTCTCGTAAGTTACTTTTCTTAGCGCGGTGTACATGCTGGACAGCACAATTCTTATCTGAAACCCAAAAACAAATTTTTTTTTAAAACTATATTAAATTACCTACAGCATGACGTAGCCGTTTAAAAAAAAATTTTGAGCAAATGGGAGCACTTTGAAAAAAATTTTTTTTTTTGGGTTCGAAATTTTTTTTTCAAAGTGCTCCCATTTGCTCAAAAAAAATTTTTTTTTAAACGGCTACGTCATGCTGTAGGTAATTTAATATAGTTTTAAAAAAAAATTTGTTTTTGGGTTTCAGATAAGAATTGTGCTGTCCAGCATGTACACCGCGCTAAGAAAAGTAACTTACGAGACTCGCTATATCTCCGCCATTTTTGCATATTTTTTCTTCTTCCAAGAATTTTTTTTTAGTGAAATTTATGTACTTTGATATTCCAATTATTAAAATGTTGTATTTTTAATAGTTTTGTCAAAATTAATTCTTGAAATACCCTCCAATTTTCAGGCGTTCAGGGTGGTGTAACCCCTTAACAATTTTTTCAATAATTTTCAATAAAAAACCATTCATTTTTTCTTTAAGATAATTTTGATTAAAAATAACGTAACGAATTTAATATTGTTTAATATTTACCATCTTTAAATTTGTATACCCTTTTATAAAGTTTAATTATAATATTAATCAAAAATATAAGTTAAAAAAAAGTAAAAGTTTTGATTAATTTTGTTTCAGAAGTTTAAAAAAAATAATAAAATAAAAGTTAAAAGAAAGTAAAAGTATTGATTAATATTGTTTCAGAAATTTGACCAGGACACATTCCTTGAAAAATTAGTAAATTTTGTAATCACAAAATATTTACCCTTTGCTTTCTTTGACGACGAGGTTTCTCAAGACTTCTTTCAATATACTAGCGTCGTTGTCCTCGCTCGCTAACGCTCGCTCGGAAGACATTTTACTTGTTTATTTCCGCTTGTATAAATTTATTAAATAGCATCTCCATTGATTTTATATATATTAAAAAATTTTAATTTATATATATATATATATGTGTGTGTGTTATGTATTTATGTGTAAATATATACATGTGTATGTAAATAATAATTTATTTTTTTAAATTATTTATGTTTGTTTTGAAATATTTGTTATTCAACATTTATTTTTTCATAAATTTAGATTATATTATTTTAAATATTGATATTTTATTTTTACCTACTTGTAGTTAATTTTAAAGTACTAATTTTCTAATCATAAAATAAAAATATTTTTACTTACATATATAAATATTGCCTATATTTTGTAAGTCTGAAGATATTGAGTTTAGAAAAAAGTTGGCAATAAATGAAAGTTTTATTTTTATTTTGACTTTTAAGTAATGTAAAAAAAAAATTTTTGAATAAACAAATTAATTTTTTTTAACTGTCGGTTATATTATATTAATATAAACTGATTTAGAACATGTGCAGCACCAGAATCTAAAAATAAACGTTTATTTTAAAAGGAAAAGTTAATTTGTTTATAAAAAAAACTGTTTACATTTCTTGAAAGTCGAAATAAATCTAAAACTTTTATTCTTTGACAACTTTTTCCTAAACTCAATATTTTCGGACTTATAAGCTACTGAATATAGGTCTACAATTGAGGCTTCACTGAGAAAAAAAATTATTTGATTCAAACAAATTTTGTTTAAATCAAACTTAAAATATCTTTGCTATACAGTCAAACATATTTAAGTTTTATTCAAACATATTTTCTGGTTCAGTTTAAGAGATTATATATTGAAATCAAACATAAATTGTGATTGATTTTAAATTATATGTAGTTAACTTTTAAGTTTGATTCAAACATAAAATTTTTAAACATAATTTTTGTTTAAACCGTAACAGAAAATATGTTTGAATTAAATATAATTATTCAAACAAATAATACTTTTAAATCAATGCAGTAGATATTGCTTCCTCATAAAGGAAGCCTTATAGTGATGTCGATTTCCGAATTTTTTAAAATCAATTATTTTTACAAATTTTCAAGTGTAGTATATATAATTCGTCGAGAGGAACAAATGTCCGGATGTATGTGTGTATGTATGTGTGTGTGTATGTATGTGTGTGTGTGTGTATTTGTGTGTGTGTATGTCACCGATTCTTGTGGACAAATTTTCTCTTACACATCTTGATGGATTTTGATAAAATTTTGTAGGTGTATTACGGTCACGAATATCTTGAATCAGACAGAAGGATTTTCAAAAATATCTAAAAATAAAAATTTTTTAGCAATTTTTTAATTTTCGAAAAAAATGAATTTTTTTATTTTTTGAAATAACTTCTTTATTTATTAAAATTTTTATTAATTTTTCTCAGCATTATATTCCTGGCATGAAAACGAATCGATTCATGTATATAAAGTATATATTTCATGAAAATTTATGGAATTAATAAATATTATAATTTTTCACAAAAAATTAAAATTTTGTATTTTTTGACATTTTATCATAACACTTTAAAATAATTATTCTATAATAAAAAATTAAATAATTAATATTTATTCAGGGTAGTTTACCCGGTTTATTAATTATATTTAATAAACTATTATAATTATTTAACTTTTAAAATTATATATAATAATATATATTGAGGAAGCTAAATGGTCATGAAATGAACAACTTGTTTTCTATATATTGAGATTAAATTTACAAATTAATTTCATTTAAACAAAATCGTCTAACATTATTTTTGTGTTTCAATTAAGTATAATGTTTTCTCAGTGTTCCAATTAAGGAACCAGTCGGATGTTAAAATTAAATGTTAAATTAAAATTTTGTTAATAAAATTAATAAATGTTATTAAAAGTCGAGTAATATTTAAAATGTCTCGAGCAATTAATATTTTGAGCGAAGCAACTTTTATTATATATCAGAGCAACTATTACTACTTTGTATAGATTTTTAGTTTTTACTAAAAAAAATATTTTTTTATAAAAGTTATGTCAAATTGAATTTTTTGCAAGTTTTTAAACAAAATTTTATTTTTCCTAAATAAATGAATCGATTTAAATGAATCAAGCGGGGATATAATAAAGAAGATAAAATAATTATACTTTTGTTTAGAATTAGAAACTTCTTAAAAAATTTATTTTTGAATAATTATGTATTTAATTTTATGAAAAAATAATTTTTTTAATGTTCTGCCTCTTTAAAATTTTTTTTTAAATTTCAACATAAAATTAAAACTATAAGAAATCAAAATTCGTTGAAAAGATTTATGAGCAACAATTTTTAAAAAGTTACAATCAAAATTATATTGCAACAGACATGAAAGTTTGATGTTTTTCTGAATTAAAACATTGTTTGCATCTATGAAATAAACAAAATACTGTCGAGTTAACATTTATATAACCATAATATTGATTAAAAACTAAATATAGTCATGTTGCACTATACATTTTGATTTCTTATAGTTTTAATTATGTTAATATTTTTATCAAATTTTTAAAAGACGCAGAAAATTAAAAAAAAAATTTGTTTATTAAATTTGTTAAATAATTATTCAAAAATAAACGCTTTAAAAAGTCTCTATTCAAGCTTCATTTATTTCAATCGGTTTATTCATTTAGAAGAAATAAAATTTTGTTTAAAAAGTTGTAAAAAAATTAATCTTGCAATAAATATTAAAAAAAAAACATTTTTACTAAGAAAACAATATATTTAAATCAAACATAATTATCTTAGTCATACAGTAAACCAAAAATTATGTTTGATTTAAACATAATAATTTTGATTCAATGCATAGTAAATTTCGTTCGGTAGAAATTAAAATTAATTCAATAACAAAATATGTTTAAATTAAACATATATTTTTAGTTCAAAAAAATTTTTGATTTTTTTCTTAGTATTTAAACGGAGTCAGATATATAAATTTATTTATTTAGTTAAATAATTAAACAAACAATATATATATGTATGTAGAAAGGTCAATACCAGGTCCGAAAAATATACGTAGACGTCATTACCGGGTCATTTTTGACTTTTCGGGTCCGACCCGATAGTGCCACTATAAGATAGTAATAAATACATTTTTTAATACAAAAAATATCCTTCCTCCATAATACTTTATAAAAAAAATTTATTAATTTTTTTTGTTGGACGGAGGTTGGTTTTAGGTTCGATACCTTCCAGTACCAAATATAATGTCAATTGACTTTATGTTTGGTACTGGAAGGTATCGAACCCAAAACAGACCCCCGTCCAACAAAAAAAATTAATAAATTTTTTAATAAAGTATTATTGAAAAAGCATGCATTATAATAAATTTAAGGTGATGCATCCTTCCTCAAAAATACTGTTTATGTATTTTAGAAGGACCTGGTATTGACCTTTTTACATACAAACACAGAGAAAAATGGATTATAAGTGATATAATTCAGATTATACTTTTTATGATATTTTAAATTGTATATAGGATAGTTAACCAGAATTATAAAATTAAATATCTAAGTAGTACCATTTTCAAATTATTGATCATATTAAATTAGATTATAAAACTTGCATCAATATGCATGTGTATGTATTGTGTGTATATGTGCAAGTATACATGTGTATGTATTGTGTGTATAAGTGTGAGTATACATGTGTATGTATTGTGTGCATATGTGCGAGTATACATGTGTATGTTATGTATGTATATGTGTGAGTATACATGTGTATGTATTGTTTGTATATGTGTGAGTATACATGTGTATGTATTGTGTGCATATGTGTGAGCATACATGTGTATGTATTGTGTGCATATGTGTGAGTATACATGTGTATGTATTGTGTGTATAAGTGTGAGTATACATGCATATGTTATGTGTGTATATGTGTGAGTATACATGTGTATGTGTTGTGTGCATATGTGTGAGTACACATGTGTATGTTATGTGTGCATATGTGTGAGTATGCATATGTATGTCTTGTGTGCATATGTGTGAGTATACATGTGTATGTATTGTGTGTATATGTGCGAGTATACATGTGTATGTTATGCATGTATATGTGCGAGTATACATGTGTATGTTATGTATGTATATGTGTAAGTATACATGTGTATGTATTAAGTGTATATGTGCGAGTATACATGTGTATGTATTGTGTATATGTGCGAGTATACATGTGTATAATATGTATGTATATGTGCGAGTATACATGTGTATGTATTGTGTGTATAAGTGTGAGTATACATGTGTATGTATTGTGTGCATATGTGCGAGTATACATGTGTATGTTATGTATGTATATGTGTGAGTATACATGTGTATGTATTGTGTGTATATGTGCGAGTATACATGTGTATGTTATGTATGTATATGTGAGTATACATGTGTATGTATTGTGTGTATAAGTGTGAGTATACATGTGTATGTATTGTGTGCATATGTGCGAGTATACATGTGTATGTTATGTATGTATATGTGTGAGTATACATGTGTATGTATTGTGTGTATATGTGCGAGTATACATGTGTATGTTATGTATGTATATGTGAGTATACATGTGTATGTATTGTGTGTATAAGTGTGAGTATACATGTGTATGTATTGTGTGCATATGTGTGAGTATACATGTGTATAATATGTATGTATATGTGTGAGTATACATGTGTATGTATTGTGTGTATAAGTGTGAGTATACATGTGTATGTATTGTGTGCATATGTGCGAGTATACATGTGTATGTTATGTATGTATATGTGTGAGTATACATGTGTATGTATTGTTTGTATATGTGTGAGTATACATGTGTATGTATTGTGTGCATATGTGTGAGCATACATGTGTATGTATTGTGTGCATATGTGTGAGTATACATGTGTATGTATTGTGTACATATGTGTGAGTATACATGCATATGTTATGTGTGTATATGTGTGAGTATACATGTGTATGTGTTGTGTGCATATGTGTGAGTATACATGTGTATGTTATGTGTGCATATGTGTGAGTATGCATGTGTATGTCTTGTGTGCATATGTGTGAGTATACATGTGTATGTATTGTGTGCATATGTGCGAGTATACATGTGTATGTTATGTATGTATATGTGTGAGTATACATGTGTATGTATTGTGTGTATATGTGCGAGTATACATGTGTATGTTATGTATGTATATGTGTGAGTATACATGTGTATGTATTGTGTGTATATGTGCGAGTATACATGTGTATGTTATGTATGTATATGTGTGAGTATACATGTGTATGTATTGTGTGTATATGTGCGAGTATACATGTGTATGTATTGTGTGTATATGTGTGAGTATACATGTGTATGTATTGTGTGTATATGTGTGAGTATACATGTGTATGTATTGTGTGCATATATGTGTTTATGTACATTTGTATATATGTTGCCGATGGATGAACCGATGTATATCTCTATATGTTGCCGGCCGACGAATCCGACGAAACGACGAAACGACGAAACGACGAAACGACTAGGAAACATTTTAATATTATAGAAGATAAATCCAATAGTCCATGTTCCGCAACGAAACCAATTGAAAAGTTTGATTGAAAATAAATTTTACGAGAAACAAGAAATTGTTATGAAAATTTTACAACAAAATACGTCGAAAATATCGTTTACAATAGATGGTTGGACATCTTTGGCCAACAGAAGCTATTTTGGAATCACTGCTCATTTTGTTGACGATAATTGGGTCCTTCAATCTCTCGTGATAGATTTTTGCCCTTCACACGGCCAACATAAGGGTAAAGATATAGCTGCTTGTTTTTTTAAAATGCTCGAAGAAAATAAAATTATTGAAAAAGTTATGGGAATAACTATGGACAACGCTGCTGCCAACACGACATGCATGAGTGAATTAAGCAAACTAATAAAAGATTTCGATTCTGAAAGTCATCATTTCCGGTGCCTAGCGCATATTTTAAATCTTTCCGTCCAGGATATGTTGAATGCTTTTAATATCGATGATAAAGAATCACAGAATGAAGAAAGCGAGCAAAGTGAAGAAGAAAGTGAATCAACTGAAAGAGGAGACATGGAAGAAGACGAAGAATCAGAATCGACGACATACACATATCCTGTAAAAAAATTGAGAAGCTTGTTCAAAATTTTAAAAAACTCCGAACAATGGCAAAACAAATTAAAAACCTGCTGCCAAACCTGCAATATTCAAATGCTGTCTCCAAACATCGACGTCAAAACAAGATGGAACTCTACGTACGATATGATTATGCTAGCAATTAGAATGCAGCCGGCAATAAATTTACTATGTGAACATAATCAGAAAGTGAAAAAATTAAAGATTACAGAATATGAATGGAATATTTTTAAAGAACTCACGAAATATTTGCGTCATTTTAAAGTCTTGACAGATTTATTCAGTGGTGAGAAATACCCTACCTTAAACTTAGTGGTCATTGGAGTGAATTTACTACTGGATAAATTAGAAACTTCCATTGAGAAGCTTTCTAATAATTTGGAAAAATTGAGCTCAATAGAAGAGATAGTTTTAGACGCACTTCAAGCAGCATACTCCAAAATAATGAAGCACTACAAGAAAACAAACTGGACCTACTGTACTGTGCTGATTTTAGACCCTAGGTTTAAAGTCGAAACTTTCGATAAAACGATTTGGGGTAAAGAAATGAAGGCCATGTCAGTTCAAAAAATTGAAGCAGCCTTAAGTGCAGATTATTCTCAAACAATACAGAACCATGAAAAACAAGTAATGCAAAAAATTGAAATTATTGCTTTTTTAATATATTATTTTAATTTTAATTTTTAATTTTTTTCTTCTTTTACTTCTACTTTTGATGACATTTTATTTAATCACTTTCATTTTTACTCTTATTTTTGCTTTGATTTGTCTTTATTTTATAAATTTAAATTAATTATAGGGTTGACACAAAATTTTAATTCTGTTTTTCCCTGATTTCCAGACAAAATGTTCACTTTTTCCCTGACCCTGAAGAACATTAATAACTTCTTTTTTAAATAAATATTTAATCATTATTATTTTTCTATAAGAATTAAGATTCTCAAATTCAATTACTTATGTGAATATTATAATAAAACATGAGAAAATCAATCACTCCGAGTTGAACACTCAGAGTGGTCGATTTCCTAAATTGACATGAATTAAGATGACAGACTGATAAAATCATTATTTCATATCATCAGAATATTGTAACTATAAATTCAAACTTTCAAAGATTTTAATTTTAACGTTTTTCAAAATTCAATTATTTATAAAAATCCACGATATAATGTTTTTAATATTCAATTATAATTTTAAATTCTAACTAAAATTAATTTTTAAATTAATTTTTATTAGAAAATTTCCAAAAATTCAATAATTTAAAAACAAACATAAATATTTTATTCAATAATTGCATATTTCTTAAAATTTAATTTTTATAAAGAATTTTATCAAAATTTTTAATAATAATTATTGAATTCTTTCGGCGAATTTAAAGAAAAATTCTAAAAATAATTGCATTTTTCTATCATTTAATTTAAAATTTTATAAAAAATAGATTGAAATTCTGCGTTAAGTTTTGTTAATTATAAAAATAATTGAATTCTCAAGAAAAATTTTATTATTTATGAAAATAATTGATTTCTAGCGGGGAATTTTATTCAAAGTTTATATTATGAAGATAATTTAAATTTTGAATTGAAACCTTTAAAGTTAATCTATTTATGAAGATAGTAAAAGAAACTTTTTTAAACTCCAATTAATTTTGAAATTTTTAAGTAAAATTATTCATTAAATAATTTATAAGTAATAATTTTATGATAGTTCTTCAAGAATTAAGTTATTTCAAAAAGAAATTATTGTCAGAAATAGAAAAAATTAAAGGTTTTGTATTAAAATTCGTAAAAATTCGTGGTAATTTCATAGTTTACCAGGCAAACAAAAAAAAGATCAAAATTCAGAGTTTTCTCATCAATTTTTAAAATTCAATTTTTTTTCCAGTACTTTTAACAAAAATACCTGACTTTTCCCTGATTTCCCTGACCAATTTTAATTTCCCTGGCTTTTCCCTAAATTCCCTGACTTGTGGCAACCCTGAATTAGCAATTTATGTCTGCCAATTTTGTTTTCTTTGAATAATCATCTGAATAAAGCAAATAATAATTGTAAAATATTGTTAGTAATACGGTATATTTAATTTTGAAACAGTTTTTAAATTAAACTTCAAATAATATTTCACAATGAAAATTATTTTTAATTTCAATTTGTAATTTTTAATTTCTCTGCCAATTATAATTATTTAAATAATTATAGATAACCAATGAACCAAACTGCAACAACTATGTTCAAGATATATTGGACAGCGATGAAAACGATGATTTAAATTTAAATTCATTGTTTGAAGAAGATCCTGTTAATGTTTGCATTAGTGACTGGAAAAGAGAATTCAATATTTATTGTTCAGAAAAAAGGGCTGACAGCAAAACCGACATTCTAGAGTGGTGGAAAAGCCGCCAAAAAACCTATCCAATTTTATCTAAAATGGCGAGGGATTATTTATCAATCCAAGCAACATCAGTGTCATCTGAGCGTTTATTCTCAAGGAGTGCTTTAACTATTACGAAACATCGAAATCGTTTGAATGATTCATCTATACGATTTTTAATGTCGCTTAATTCTTGGTCTACCTGTTCCTTAGCAACTTCAATTCAAGAGAAAATCAATGTACAATGATTATAAACAAAAAGTTTTAATATTTTTTTCACATATATGCTTATTAATTTGGCATTATCAAATAACTGTATTTTTCGTCAATTAAAGTTTGTATTTAATGTTGAGAATATAATGTTCTATTTTTTTGGTGCATCTAGAAGTAGAACAATAAATTATTTATATCATATATTTTTCCATGCTAATTGAAAATTATTAAAATTCTAAGTATATTAAAATTAAAAATATGAATTATTATTACTTAAAATGTTTTTACTACATCATACTTTTTATATAAATTAATGTAATCACAGAAACTTATGGAGTATTATTTTAATACCAAAATGGATTAAAATAATCTGTAAGGATTTAATCTTAACGCTGTAATCCATCGAAGGATTATTTAATCAATATGTTTTAAAAGTGATTTGATTTTAATTCAGGGGCACATTCTTTTCATGGAAAAAATTATACCATAAATTAAATTATTTAATCTTTTTCTGTGTTAATTTAAGCAGTAAAGTTCTGTAATAACTCTTAGTTTATTGTGTATAATTTACACATATATTGTTTTATTTTAATTTTTATAACGAGAAATAAACGAGAAAACATGAGATTCTCGTTATTATATAATCTCGCCTTTGAGACGAGAATGAGACGAGATGTTCTTATGGAAAACGAGAATGATTCTCGTTCTTATATATTTCTTGCTCGTCTCGCTCGGAATGCAACTCTAATAATGATACGTTATCTAAATTTGTAACAAGATATACATAAACATTTAATCTCCTACACTTAACACGGTGGTCTTGAATCAACTTTGAATGAAATGTCTTAGCACATCATTTTTTTTGCTGATTTGGGTTATTTGCACTCTAAATAATATGTAAAAAATTTATAGCCCATAACTTGCCGAGCCGTTTTTATATTTATTATATATAACCTTTTCGTTAATTTTTTTTCTGTACAGTAACTGGTATAATTTCCGTAAATTGGCAAAAATATGTGCCTTAACATGTATTGTAATATTTAAACAAAACTGACTTATTGTGTCAGAAATATTATTTAAATTGTTATATTATATTATTTAAAATTAAAGAAAAGTATTAGGGTCAGTTGGGGTAAATCCGGACAGAGGGCAAATACGGACAAAAGGTGTTGGATCTTAATTTACAAATTAAAAATTCAGTTCGACGTCAATATTTTAAGCTCAGATCCTTTAAAGAGATTCTGACTACTTCCATGATTTTATCTCGACAATTGTGAACAGGATAATTTGAAAACTTAGGGTAAATCTGGACAGAGCTTCTATTACATTTTAAAAAGTGGTGTAAGTAGTGTAATTCGATTAATCTTTAAAAAAGTCCGGCATATTGGATCCGGCATTTTGAATTTTCAAAATCTGGCTTTGTATTCGTATTCAATGATCCCAAAAACTTTTCTTTATCAAGTTTTATTAAAATCCATTAAAATTTGTTAAGCTATATATGTTTTGATTATTACTTTTTGAATCGTTAATTGATTAACTTTTATGATACTACAACACTTAACTGATTCAATTTTTGTACATCTAGTATGAATTTTTTTCAAGTTGTTCTATCCCTTAATAGAGTAGTAGACTTAAGATAACTTTATTTTAAACCTTTCTTAGAAACTAAGCTGTCAGGATTTACCCCAAATTTAAAGAAATTTTCTAAATCTTGGGGTAAATCCGAACAATAAAATGTAAAAAATTAAATATAAAATTTTATAAAAAGTAAAAAATTAATCTAGGGACCTCAAGAAAGAAATTAATGCAGTATAAAACGAAAGAATTTCCTTTTATTATAAAAAAACTTACGTCATTTGTGAAAAATAGGTATTTTGTCCGGATTTACCCCAACTGACCCTATTTTAATTAATATTATGCTTAAATCCATAATTTGATACAAATATGTAACATTTTAAATAAAAAACTGATGATTTTTTTTCAAAATGAGTTTTCTCAAAAACGGCTCGACAAGTTATGGGCAATAAATTTTTTACACATTATTTAGAATGCAAATAACCCAAATCAGCAAAAAAAATGGATGTGCAAAGACTTTATATTCAATGTTGATTCAAGACCACCGTGTTAAGTAAGTTAGTTCTCAGTATCACAAAAACATAATTAAACATGAAAATAAATATAATAAACGTCCAATACAACTAATAAGAACAAAATTACAAGAAAAAAATTTTACATTTAATATGTATCATAAAACATATAATAGTAACATGAACTTTTATAATTATTTGATTAGCTGAATTGTTTTGAAAAAATATCGAGGATCTTAATATAACCTTAAAGAAACACTAACCTTTTTTATGAACGTTTAATAAAAAATAAATAAATATTACTGAAGTTCCTTTCGTTGATAAACTTTCTATTCAGCGTTTCCTTTTTTTTAATTTTTATTTTATTTTCTTTGATTTTCTTTCATTTTGTCACTTTTTATTATATTTAAAAGAAGGATGGTGACTCAAATAAAAATGTTAAGAATTTTTTAAAATTTGTAAAAACTCGTTGTTAAGAATGTCTTTATTATAAAACAATTATTTTTTAAATTTTTTACTGTCCCGTTATTGAGAATTTAATTGTTGAAATTGCAGGGTTTTATATGGGTTCTTATGGGAAGTGTTATGTGAAGTGCACTATTTTGATAATAACTTGTGTAAAAATGTAAAACTTTTTTTAAAAATCATACTTTTTTAAAGTTTAATACTTTTGGCCTAATTTAAAAAAAATAATTGAGTAAACCGACTGTCCTGATTTTTAGAAATAACATTAAAACTAACGTAAAATTACAGATTTTCTAACCTCTCTAACATAATACACATAAACGTGGCAACGTCGCAATGTAATCATATACGAATGAAATCTTATTCAGTGTTACCAACACTGTTTCTAGCATGCAAATGGAATGCGTTCTTGTCACGATCTCCATGCTCATAAAATTTTTTTACAAAATTTTTCTTACGTAATTAAATAATTATTTTTGTAAATATTTTTTAAGAATAATGAATTGGAATGATTAAAATTACTATTTTTTATGTCTAATATATTAAGTACTGCATATTTCACTTATAAAATATATATTAAAACAGTTAGTATATGCAGTTTTAATCCCATATAAAAGCATGTGAATTACCCTCTCGCCGCCTGCCCCGAAAAGACAGTCACCCTCCTCCTTAATAAGACCATTTTAATTTGACCAGCGACACAAAAACTGAAGGACACTTTTTTAGAAGATTATATCTTATATAATTATAATAGATGGTACAGTCTATTTCATTCATAATAGTAGTTAAAGTTGAAAATCACAAAATAGGCGCGCGTGGCGCGCAAAATTTAGTTCTAATACAACAAAAAATCAAAAATTTACTTTCAAGCGTAAAAATCACTTTTTCTACCATATTTTTAACAATAATAAATAAATAAAAATGAAACTTGGTACAAACTTAAAGTGTATTAAGTACATCATTTTGATTAAAAACCGAAATTAATCAGATTTACCACTTTTGAATAAATTCAAGTGATCCATTACGCCCCGGTCTCCCCTATTGTAATAGCAAAATTTTTCGAGTTTGATTTTTTTACATATCTTTATGTTATTTGACCTTAGGAGTTTAAAAATGACATTTTAAAAAAATACTGCGAAGAGATACTGCGGCGATATTAAGGCGGAGTATTGCTGTGATCTTGAGGGAATATTGCTGCGGTATTGAGGGGATATTCTACAGAATTTTTTCTATAAGTTCAAATTTGATATTCTAGCGAAAAGTTTGTGAAATATCCCCTCGATATCACATGAATGTCACAGGGATATTCAAGAAAAGCGGATACTTCCTCAATATAACAGGAATATCCCCGATAGATATCGCTATGACGTACTCAGATGATACAGTGTGGTTCTTGGGTTATGTATCGTAACTAAATTTTTAATCAAGTAAAGAGAAAAAAATATTACAGAAAATGAGAATAAATATTCAAAATTTATACTTTTTTATTATTAACATCTCTATGAGGAAGCAAAATGTTTATGAAATGAATACAACAAGATTTACGAAGTCGAATGAAATAAGCATCAAATTTATAACAAAAATATATAACTTAGCAGCGGTTTTATTTTTGTCCTTAACTGTACCTAGGGTTAGAAATTAATACTTTTACTGTATTGTGCATTTTTTGTAATTAAATTTTCACCTACATAAAGAGAAACTAAAAATTAATTATTTAACCATTGTATAAGGGTATGTCCAAGTTGTGAAATGTAAATAAACCAAGCACTAAAATCTCATTTCGGAAACAGCCTTTTCTCCAACAAAAATTAACATTAGACCGATTTTTTATAAAAATGATAAATTAGTGTGTCAAAGTTTCCAATAAAATCATATTGCACTATAAGCAATTACAAGTAATTACCGATGGTAAATCACAGTGGTGAGACTCTGTGGCTTGCGATCACCGAGGTTAAGCAACGTTCAGTGCGGTTAGTACTTAGATGGGTGTGACCGCCTTAGTGCCCACTATAGCCCGGTGTTTTTCTCACTACTTTTGTGATTTATCAGGCGGGAGGATTGACGTCAAGGTATAATGATGTGCACTGTCGATTAATATTGTCCGGTACACACCATTAGAACTTGTCTGTCGATAAAACCGGTTGTACTCAAGAGAGGTTTTCTACAGTTTTCCTCTCCTCTGGCGAGAAAATCTAATTAACAGGTGGTCCAGGCGAATGCGAGTACTCCTCATAAAGCCGGCTGTAGACGCAAATTAGGTAATTATATACAAATCTCATATAGAATGGTTATGCTTAATCCAAAAAAGTCAGACGATTTCTCTCCGCGCATGTGCAACCGTGCCTAAAACGCATTAACAACACCATGCAAAAATGCACATTTTGTTTAAGACTGAAACTCACTTATTTTCACATGCTTTTAGGTATACTAGGTATACATACCAAATGCAACACTTCAATTTACCATTTTCATTTAAAAAAACTGTAAATTTCTATTCATTTACGAAAATTAGAAGGTCGAAAAATTCCGCAACATTCGGTCTTTTACTGCTGCTTTTTTTCTTTTTTTTTGTTTAAAAATAATTAATTAACTAAGTTACGTAATTTTATGGAATTATATAAATTTTAAAATATATCGGGATATAACATTTAGAAAAGATATAAATTTATAATCCTACATGTCTGTGTGGAAAGATTTTAGGGCGCTGACCAAGTGCTTAAAAGACCGCCTAACGTCTTTCTAGACTAAGGACAGACCGTCTTGTTGAGCGTCTGTTCAGAATTGAAACGAAACTTCCACGCTATCGTCTAGAATAGACCAGCGTTTCTGGTCTGATCAGCAGTGCTAGTAAATTCTAATCTACGTTTATTCAAAATTTCTCATTGTATGTTATGACAACTATTCTTAGAATGATAAGACTTCATTATATTTCAAATAATTTTAATGACTTTTTTACATAAAAAGTATAAAAAAATATTTTAACTTTCTGTATTTTTCACTTTAACTTTCTTTAAGCGTAAGTCTTTGTGCCCCCACCAATCTTTGGCATTGGAGATAGTAGTCTTTTTGTAAAATAAAATTTACTGCCAATCAAAACAGCCAGATGAAACTAGCAGTTGTATTAAGCACTAATCTTTAGGCGTCAACCACTAATTAATGAAATTAATAAATAGAAACTTACTATATTTGCTATTTAGTGGATATTGATACTCAAACAACAATACTCGATGGTTTTTTAAATTATTAAGTATTACTAAATTTGAAGGAGCGGCATATTGATAGATGACGCCTAAACATTGATGCTGAGTACGACTGCTAGCTTTAGCCGAGTAATCAAAACTCGTAGAAACACATTAAAATCTATTTTTTCAGTGCACATTTAAAATTAATTTATACAGAAAACAACAATGACATAGCACATTATTTTTCACATAAAACAGAAACCACAACGAATACTAAAAATCACAAAGAAATTGTACCATACGCTGACTGATCTAACAACGCCAAACAACGCGACGCCATGTTACTTAACAGATGGGCACACATCGACGCATGCGCATATAACATCCTAGACCAAATCTAGACGGTCTTAATAACACCGTACTAGATGGACATATTTGACTTAGGTTTCTTATTCTTTATTTTTTCACACGGGTAATTTTATTTTTTCATTTTGTCAATTATTTTTTTAGGTTATGTTTTGTAATTACAATACGATACTTACCTCCACTATTTAACATTAAAACTTGAGTCGCCATACGCGAATACTGCACAAGTCCCTGTACGCTGCGCCGGACATTTAATTTTTTTCTCGTAAAGTTATTGCTGTCCCATAATTAAATTTACAAGAAGTATTCTCTACATTATTGACAATATCTACAAAAAAAATTGGAAATGTAAGATATATTTTTTCAAAATTTGAATTCAAAAATTTTTTTTTTCCTTTTATTTTTTTCTTAAAAGTACTCCTTATTATGAGTATTTTGCAAAAAAATCATCTAAATCGGTCAATAAGAAAAAAAGTTATGTGATTTTTTTGAAAAAGCGACCAAAATTTTAAGTAAGAGGTAACTCGAAAAATTTTGAAAAAACTTTTATACATTATTATTTCATGCATATAAAGGAACAAATTGAAATAGTATTTTTAATATTGCTTAAATCATCAAAAAATCTTATAATCACTTGGCGTGGAATTGCTCAGATAGAGAAATACGAACAAGAGTTTAGTTCTATTGATGTAGAAAGCCGAGAGGGGAACAAAAAAATGAAGTGCTTGCAGACAAAGTAATTTTGGATCGTTTAAGAGGGCACTAGAAAAGGGACGATTTATTTGATTAGAAAAGGATTTGTTTCAATGCACCTATGCTCTTGTTCAAAACAATTTTTTACTTTCTTTCTTTAAATGTCTCTCCTTTTATTCTATTAAATGTGCTGTTAAAAACTTTTTTAAAAATAAATCCTAAAAATTCTAATAACAGAATTTTTTTTCTTTATATATTATAATTCACAATAAAAAATTTCTAGGTCAATTATTTTCTTTTTATCGCTAAGAAAAAATTATATTTTATAATAATTTTAAAAAAATTTTAAAGGAGGTTAAGGCTATGTTCAAGTTGCAAAATGTAAACAAACAAAAACGAAAACAAACCAAGCACTACAATCACATTTTTTAAACATATTTTTCTCTTACAAAAATTAATATTTTAACACTTTTTTTACAAAAGTGATATATTAGAGTGTCTAAGTTTCCAATGAAATAATTTTTGAGTATGAGCAATAAAAGGCAATTAGTAAAATAACCTGTAAAATAGCATTTTTGTAGCGTCGCACAGTGGTCGGAGAGACCCTATTTAATGCGAAAAATTAGAAAGACTGTACCAATTGCAACGAAACTTTAGGATATTTTTAATTTCGCCATACTTAATAAGAATATATAATAAAATTTGACAGTTGACAGCTGTCAAAGTAACTATCAATTTTATCAAAAATAAGTAAATCTGCACAAAAACAACTTCTAACAGGTTTGAGACTTTCTAAATTCAAATTTTATATCTAATTTAAATTTGATAGTTGACAGCTGTTAAAGTGACTGTCAATTTTTGAAAAAATAAGTAAATCTACATACAAATTTTACCTATAAGATTTTTAGACTCATGTGTCCCGAATTTTCGGTAAAATGTATAATTTGACTGTTGACAGCTGTCAAAGTGACTTTCAATTTTATCAAAAATAACTTCTATTAGGTTTTGAGACCTTCTGAAACCAAATTTTATGTCAAATTTAAAATGTGATAGTTGACAGCTGTCAAATTGACTGTCAGTTTTATAACAAATGAGTAAATCTACATAAAAATTTTACCTATAAGATTTTTAGACTCATGTGTCCCGAATTTTCGGTAAAATGTATAATTTGACTGTTGACAGCTGTCAAAGTGACTGTCAGCTTTATAATAAATGAAAAAATGTTTATAAATATAACTATTATATTTGCAGACTGAGTAGTCACAATATTGATATCGAACTTAAACTTTGACAGTTACCTTCTATCACTGTATATGTCATAATATAAAAATATCTTTATTTATTAGAATTAATTATTTGAAGAGAATTTCTTTTTAAAAATAAATTAACAATTAAAATAGAAGAAAGTAATTTAATAATAACATATTTTTTTAGGACGAAAATGGAAGAAATTATTTTTTAAACATATATATCGCCTTTCCCAATCGATTTCATTGTAAATACCGATCAGTTTTGAAATCTAGGGACACTTATGAGTAATAATCGCTTTATCTAATTTAATTTAACGCAATTTAAAAATGACCATTTTTCGCATAAAATAGTGTACCTCCGACCACTGTGCGTCGCGAAGGATAAACTGTTAGAGTATACCAACCGTACTGACGATGAAGAAGTTTCATATCAGCGATTGGACCTTCAACATGTGGAAGGGGAAATTTTTCCCTTTTCTCCATGAAATTACAAGGACACTTAAACTTTTTGTGACGTGAAAATATTGCACTTCGCGCATGCACGAAACTAATGGGGAATCCACACTTCGATCTAAGAAGCTAAGCGGGACGTGTTTTCCAGCGCGCGCGTTTTTTTCTTGCACATTCCTTTTTTAAATTTTTTTAAACAAAAGTACTTACAATGAGAATAATGGCGCAAATATAATAAATGTTTTAAAGAAAAATTAAAAAATAAATGTAGAATTATGTAGTGGAATATGTTGAGATAAATTTTTGAAATAAAGTAAACTTCTAAATCATACTTCTATTTCAGAAAAAAAAATATTTATAAAAAAATGCATGTGAAAATAAATTGATTTATACAATATAGAATAAAGTAAAGATAATTTTAGAAATGCAAAAAGATTTATAAAAGTAAAATTTACTATTTATTCAGAATGATTGATTAATATTAATAAAAAAGAAATATAAGTGTGGTTTCTGTAAATATTATACAACAAAATGTAAGTACTCCGTCATTTAAAAGAAAAGAAGTTATTGTAATATATTCTTTTCTATAAGATTCATGGGATGCAAAATTTCGTTAATAATCTTGAGAAATATTATCTTTAAACTTTTTCCAAAGTTCATTTGGATGACCTAGTTAGCAATACATTAAAATACGTACAAATAAGTGTCTTAATTATCTGAAGTTTGAAATATTATTTGAAATTAGGAAATTAAACGTTTTTGATCAATTAATAAGAAAGAAACGTGTAAAGAAATATTACGTGTGAATCTTATCTTAAAAAGATGACGTAATTGATTAATAAGAAGCGTCGAAGAAAGTCTTACGCGTAAAGACAGCCATAATAAGACACACTCCTTTTAAAAAAAAGAATATAATGACATTTTTATAGAAAAAATATTTACTTTTATTCCAATAAATCAGTGGAAACATAAGTCTTGGTTAGTAAATTAGGTTTTTGATTTCCTAAATATATAATTAATGATTCCCAAGATTTAACTCGTGAAAATGCAACATATAATTGCCCATGATTAAATACCAATTTACGAAGGTCTACACCAATCTTGTCAAAAGTTTGTTCTTGGCATTTATTTATTATCATTGCGAATGCTAATTTTAAAGGAAATTGCTGTCGTTTGAAAGTAAAAGAATAAATATCCTCATAATACAGCGTAATACGATTTATAAATACAATATCTCCAACCTTATCACCTGTTAAAATACGACAATGTAGCAGATTTCGAAGTAGCATGACAATACAATTGGTTCTTAATCATAATGCATAAGGCGGGAAATTTTATGGATTAAAAGTATTCAAATACTTTGTTAAAATAGCATCATTTTTACTTCCATTATCACAATTTTCGGTACTATCAACACTTGCATAACTTCGCTTACTTTTATTATCAAACAGTTCGAGTACCTTGTTGTTAATTTCATCAACATCAACATTTCGAGCAGTCAATATTGCTACTTTTGCTAAATCGTCGTATTTTTATTGATAATTAATTCTCCAAATATGTTATGAATTATTTCACCATTCTCTAGAATTGCTTTGGTGCTAGAATATTATTATCATTATAATTTAAAGTACCATTTCCAACTGATAATAAATATTCTGAAAATTCTATTTCACCAGGTAAAGTTCTCATATTTTCTGTTAATGATATTACCTTAAAGTGACTCCATAATGTGCTAGATTTAATAGATAAATTAACTAATTCGCTTCTAGTAGCATTAACTTTAACAGGCAATAATTGTCTAAAATCACTACCTAAAAGCATAGTTTTTCTACCAAATGGCATATCAACATTCATAAAATCGCGTAATGTTCTATCAATTAAATCCATAGCATATCCTGTCGCCATTGGAGCTTCATCCTAAATAAAGACATCAACCTCTTTAAAAAATACAGCTTCCTTAGATTGGATGAGTACATTTAATACTTCATCAACAATATCCTTCTGTTTGGAATTCAGTTTCACATATTGCATTTCACCAATCTCTTAATGTTGTTGTAATGACATTTCGTTGTTCGTTTGATTTCCTGTTTCAATATTTATTTCATTTAACTGTATCATTTCAGGAAAATTGCGAATATTTGATCCTTCATGCAACAGAAAGTTAATTATATCATTATACGCTCTTTTATGAGCTTCATTAGATGGATAATTTTTCTGATATTCTTCAGAAATAGCCTTTTAAAACTTTTCCCAAAGCTCGTTTGGATGAACTGGATGGCAATAAATTAAAATACGCACAAATAAACGTCTTAATTGTTGTGTCATTATCCATACTTCTCGTTCTGGCAAAGCACGTTCCCATTCTCCATCATCTTCAATAAGGCCTAATGCAAAACATGCACTACGAAAATTGTCATGTAAAATATTGTTGACAGTTCGCAGATGATCATAACTTGTAGCGCCTTTAACTACTATTAAAAGTAATCTAAGATAAAACAGTTTTGATTGACTGGGCGAAAATGAATACATCCGTCCAATGACATTAAATGACACTTTACGGTCCACCCATTTTAATGCATTTTCACCACGTTCTTTCTTAAAAACATAGTAACGTGAAATTTCTGCATATGTATATTGTCTAGCTTGTGGATCACGCCTATTTAAATCAAAGTATTCTTATAACATAGTCCGTTTCTGTAAAGTTTCATTTATAGCATCATCATTTGCTTTTTCACTAATGGTTACAGTATGCCGATTAATTAAATGAACAGGTAATCGGAGAATAGCATGACTATTCCTCCATGTAGGCAATTATATTGTCCTGTATTATGACGGCGATACGTTGGGTATTCGTTTTCATCCATTATTTTCTCAGAACAGAATTGCTTTGGGAAACCTTTTAAACGTTTACTATTATTACCTTTACACCAATTTCCACATGGACCATGAATCATATTTGTCATAAAGATGTCATGGAGTATAACATTTTCTGATTGCCTTGGAATTTCTTACGAAATATATTTGTCTACAATCTCGGGTGTTGTTATTTTATAATTTTGTTTCAAAGTCACTAGTAAATACATATGCGGCAATCCACGTTTTTGATATTCAATGACATACATATAAGCAATCACTTCGCCAAATATAATTGTTCTTTTACAATAGTATTAATAAGTTTATCTTTTTTATGGTAAAAACTCGCGATACATTACCTGATCTGTCAAAGGCAGTTTGGTTAGGTAATAAATTTTCCTTTATTTCACGCCAGCTTGGATTACATGTCATCGCAATAAAAAGATCAGGTTTACCAAATTTTCTCACAATAGCGATTGCATCTTGGTAATGCTGTAACATATTTCTCGGAGAACCTGTGAAAGATGATGAAACTATACGGTATGACTGTGCAAATAGGTTACAATTCGGAAGGGCTGTATCTATTCCATCAACAATATCTCGGTTTAATTGAACATTATTCTAAGAACGAATTTCGGAAGCTTCGTTTTCATCAACAATAAATAACTGTCCAAATGAAGGAGTATCGTTTCTTTCTGCATACAAAGATGTATTCATTTGATAATAAACCTGACCATGTATTTTGAAACAATATGGTCCTGGTCGTCTATTGTTAAAATTAACTAAGTTAGCGTTGAAAGAAGCAAAACCAAATGAATTATTGTAAGGTCGTATATAATGAAGAAAATACCCAGATAATTCGTGGGTGCCATCAAATAAATTTTGTAATATGAGTGGAGGAGCAGGTAGATCTTCAAGAATGACTTCGCCATGTCTACAACAATCATGAAATGAATTTTTTTTATTAGATACTCTTTCTGCTTGGAAATGTTTAGCATTACAATGCTCACATAAAATTTTCATCGCAGCAGCAAAATGTTCTTTTATATGCGAGACTGAAATACTGTCAGAGAAATTTTGATTCTGTGCAGAATTTCGTTTTTTTGGCGATGAGTTCTTTGATAAGCTGCATTTTTTTGACGACCAGAAATATTAGTATTTGATAAATTTGCTGTAACAGTTACATTATCTTTTGCTACAAAAGGAATTAACAGTTGTAGATGATTTTGCTGAATGTATATTTGGTTTAGCCACTGTAATAATACTATCCTTTGTTTGAATTGATTGGGGATTAAGAATTCTATTTTTATCTTGTTGTTTAAGGAAACTTTCTTTGATAAGCAGCTTTTTTTTGACGTTTCATGACTTGATGTTGTTCTTCTACCTCTAAAGAACGTATTATTATTCTTTTTTTTACTTGATTTTCATTTTTTTAATTAATATATTTTGTAACATTTCTTGAATCAATACAATTATCTAATGATCTCGAAGTGATGCATTATAATTGTCTATTATTAAAAGTTTCCTCTGGACTGTTGATTTTTGAATTAATTGTTGCAATTTCAATAATTACATTATCTTTGTATTTATAATTTCCTTTGTGTATTACTTCTCCTGATGTACTATTATTATTCTGCGCTGATATTGACGGCATACTTTGCAATCTTCTGCTTTTAATAATTTCTCCCTCATTCCTATTAGTTTTTGATTTTATAAATAATTCACTGTTAACTTTATGTTCACAAAGTTTTACATAAGAATGATCACGTGTAATATTCATTTCATTACAATAAGCTGTCTCTATATGTGACTGTCGAAAGGTGCGCTTGTTACTATTGTCACATTTAACAATAACTAAAATTTTTATTTTTTCCTTTCTTATTGAAGATTATTAAGAATGTAAAGAATGTATCTTTATATATTAATCTAATTTCGTCTTATCTCAAGAATGTAAAGAAGGTATCTATATATATTTTCATACAAATTTGTTATGTATTTATTTATACTTTCTCAACAATAAATATAAGTATATTTTTGGTAAGTTTTTCTGTTGTGTATCTATTTATTTTTTTATCTTTTATTTTAGTATCTGTTAATCTAGTAGCTTTTGGCTAAATCTCTGTTAACCAAGTATCTGGTATCTCGTAATCACATGTTCTAAATAGTACTTATTTTTAATTTTTATATATTTTATCAACAATAAATATATGCGTATTTTTTGTAAGTTTTTCTGTTTTGTATCTGTTCAGTATCTTTTATTCCAGTATCTGTTAATCTAGTACCTCTTAACTAAATCTCTGTTTATCAAGTATCTGGTATCTCGTAATCACATGTTATAAATAGTACTTATCTTTAATATTTATAAAGTTTTTTCGAAATAATAATAACGAACGACCAAAATGTTGAAAAATCAATAATTAAGATTAAGAAAACAAACATAAATCAATATTAAATCACAATTATTACCACTATAATGTAATTGCACTACCGGTCAAAATTGAGAGACCACCCATTTTTAGTCGAATGAAAAACGTTTTAAAACATAAGATTTATTGAAACTAAAATTTTTCTCTGTTTCATTTGTTGATAGATGATGAAATTTGGAAAGAACAAGATATTTCAGAAGTCGTTTGGCCAATAATTTATTTAGATATTTTTAAAAAATCGTCATTTTCAATGATTTATAAAAATTTGAATAACTTCTAAAATAATGAACGCTTTTTAATGATCTTAGGCTTATTTTAAAGGTCATTTGTTCAACTATAAGACTTACTTATAGGCATTAACGTGTAATTTTTTTCTTAAAAAATGCAGGCCGTCAAACTGAGACCAAAAAAATTCAAAAAATTTGGAACAATTTTTCTGTACTGAAAACTATTCTAAAAAATATTTAAAACATCATATGGTGTAGATTTTTTAAGAAAATTTAATAAAAAAATACGTTTTTATTTTAAAAATTATATTTCTGTTAATAAGAATGTTCCAAATTTTTTTGAATTTTTTTGGTCCAAGTTTGACGGCCTGCATTTTCTAGAAAAAAAATTACACGTCAATGCCTATAAGTAATTCTTATAGTGTAACAAATGACCTTTAAAATAAGCCTAAGATTATTAAAAAGCGTACATTATTTTAGAAGTTATTCAAATTTTTGTAAAACATTGAAAATGACGATTTTTTAAAAATATCTAAATTAAATATTGGCCAAATGACTTCTAAAACATCTTGTTCTCTTTAAAATTTTAACATCTTTCAAAAAATAAAAATAAAAAAAATTTAGGTTCCATACAATTTTTGTTTTAAAATGTTATTCAATCAACTGAAAATGGGTGGTCTCTCAATTTTGACCGGTAGTGTATGTAATGTACAAACATCAGAATTAAAAAAATCAATCAATATTCTAAATTCAGAAATCAAAATAACAGGCAAATGTCCTTTATTCCTTTAAACTTTAATGACATTAACGTTTTTAACTGTAATTAAATCCTTTAAATTAATTAATCAAATAATTCACATTATA
Organism: Leptopilina myrica (nomen nudum); assembly: GCA_032872475.1. NCBI lineage: Eukaryota > Metazoa > Arthropoda > Insecta > Hymenoptera > Figitidae > Leptopilina > Leptopilina myrica (nomen nudum). The sequence goes on along the minus strand of CM065460.1, from coordinate 22,928,143 downwards.
TTTACAAACTCCTCCTAATAAATATACAAATAATATTAACAAAAAATTGAATTTGTATTTACATTATACTTGCGTACGTAACGCATGTAATGTACTTTAACTTTTTTCAATGTACAAAAAACAAAACCACAAAATTCACAATCAGCACTTTCAGAAGAAGAATAACTCGACCAATATCAGTCAATACCTCTTATCGAAACGATAGACGTGTCACACTTTGCAAATGGCTGACAGTTGCTAACACTTGTAACATTTTGTAATTTTTCGTACCAAAAACTATGCGTTTCACACTGAAGTGAGGTTACATGGCTGTAGCGAACAAACAATTTTTGTTTGTAATAAAGATGCGCGCGCAAAAATTTTGAAGCGTCTAAAATGAATCATAAAATTAAATATATTTTAATATCAAACTTTTAATTTATTACAAACCAAACCATAAATAAAAATTATTATATTAAACTAATTTTAGTTAACTTTTAGTTAATAATATTAATTTTTTTTATTTAAAAAAAACGAAAATATAAAAGTGTAAGGTCACCATCATTATAAAATACAGCCAATGAGGAACACTCATTATAAAATCAGCCAATAAGGAAACTAAACCATAAATACAAATTATTATATTAAACTAGTTTTAGTTAACTTTTAGTTAATAATTTTAATTAATTATTTTTTTAAATTTAAAAAAGAAAATAGTTAACTTTTAGTTAATAATTTTGATTAATAATTTTTTTAATTTTAAAAAAGAAAAACGAAAATATAAAAGTGTGAGGTCACCATCATTATAAAATTCAGCCAATGAGAAACACTCAATATAAAATCAGCCAATGAGGAAAAAGTTCTACATTTGAAGTTAGCTGCTTTGACACCAGTAAGTAAAATGTCGTCACGATTATCCTATCAAAATAAAGGATTTTGAAAAAGAGACAATCAAGAAAAAGTTCTGCACTTGAAGTTAGTCGATCTTACGCACCTTGTTTTTACAAAAGGATCTACACTAGAACCTCCAACGATTGCAGCGTGACCTTCTTGTGTGCAAGAGATGGAGGTTTTCACCTTGATGCCAACTTTCCATAAAAGTGTCAACACTCAGGGCCGCACACACACTGTATGTGTGTATACTATTTGATTGATTGATTTTATCCTCGCCATTTTTTAATTTTGTTTAAATATTATGTTTAAATTCGGTGTCTAAGTGCGTTCTTTTACATTTTTGACCTTTTTCAGTCATGTTAAAATATGAAAATACAACTTGAAAAAACGGGGCGCAAAAGAACACTAAACTTAGTACAAAACTGCCTTCGCATTAATATGGCGGTGTCCTCCCCTCTCACCCCCCTAGCGGAGGACCAACAAACTTTCGTAAACAACTGCAATAGATAGAGATGCAATCGTTGGACGTTCTAGTGTATATACATAGGAGCGTCACGGAAAAGCGTCCCTCTTTTATGCTTCTTAGATCGAAGTGTGGATTCCCCATTACCAAGGACGAATTGACAACACTATGAAAATAACTGAGTTACAGAGTAAAACAAAATGTGTCTTTCTGCATAGTGTTGTCAATGCGTCCTTGCTAAGGTTTGCGCATGATTTTGCTTTGTTACATCCAAATTCAGAAAATTCCTTGAATACTGATTGGGAGATAAAAAGGGCAGCATTAGTTAAACTTATTTCTTTGAAATGTAAAACTCATGAAGTAAAAGAAATTTTGGCCCGTCTTAATACACTCACCAATGGTATTGAAATCCTTTATCATCTAAACTTGCTGCAAGAACCTTTACTCAATTTTCATCAAGTTATATACAAGTATAGGAACTTGAGGAAAGGTTTATGACTCATGCAAACAATGTTTTGCTTGTTTTTACTTATACTCATCTACTTCACTCTCAAAATAAAAATGTTTTGTTTTATTGATTGATTAAAAATTTTATATAACTTCTTGTATATATTTTAGTGGAAAAGGATAATCTAATTTTTCAATGCATTCCTTACTTCTTTATAAATGAAACACGAAAAAAAGGAAAATCAGTTTCTACTCGTTCAACCATAGGTGAATACAAAGAAGCTTTTATCTTTCACGTAACTGTTAGTCTATATGCTTCGAAATTTTGAATAATACCTTTAAAATAATATTTCCATTAAAGGTATTTGTACTTTGATTTACAGACAGCAAATAATATTAATGCGGCAATTTCAAGGAGATTAAAGCAAATGAAAAATGGCAGTTCGCTTCAACCTTTTGTTCTCGTTGTAGGAGAAACACGTTCGACACTATCAAGACATTACTGTGTTATAGATACAGTGAAATACGATTATACATCTTTAAAAGAAGCCTTCGACTCCTGCTTTAAAGCAATTTTTGCGCTCAACCTGAAATATCCATCTGAAGCCTACAGATCGTGGTTATTTATTCAACAAGCAATTTATGAAATATCTACCGTTTACGACAGAAAGTCTGCAAATGTTTCTACCATGATCGGAAATTTTAAAACATTATTAAAATTAGAAAAAACGAATAAGGTTCCTGAATCGTGAAGAACTATTTTAGGCTTTCGCTTGCATTTTGGGTTTAAAACTTATCTTAGCATTATTTATTTTTCACATGTTTAAGAAATTGTTTTTAAAATGACTTACACGTGCTTTGCCTGTGATAGTTTTCAATTTTCAAGTGTTGAAAATTTAATATCTCGCATCAAACTTTGCCATAGAACAGTAGAAACGTTTAGGTGTACAACATCCACTTGCTTAAGAACGTATAATAATTTACGAACTTTTAAGAATCATTTCGATAACAAAACAAATCATCCTAATTTTTCAGAGCATGACGAAAAACATATTCTATCTTAAAATTTAAGTAATTTAAACTTCGACAATGACGAGTCTATACCTTTTAAAGATAAAAGTGTTTTATATCCCTCCTAAAGGCTAAAGAATGAAGGGTATAATCCTAGCCCTTTGGAGTTGAAACGGGATGTTTTTGATGATGCGCTTTCTTTTTCTGCAAAAATGTATTCATCAAATTCTATGACACGCAATTCAGTTCAAAGTGTTATAGAAAGTGTTTCAGATTTTTCAAATGGTCGCTTAATATAATTTCTTTAAAAAAAATTCTACATACTTTAAAACTGTATAAGGCCCCTACAAGTGATATTGTAGAAATTGAATCATTATTTGATTCTATTTCAGAGCTATTTGAAGGTCTTGAAACTGACTATTTAAAACTTCAAGCTTTAAAAGAATGTGGAGCATACGTTGCTCCCAAACCATTTGTCGTTGGCTCTGAATATAAACCTAAAAAAATTAATGGAACTACAGAGATTATTCACGGTAATGTATATGTTCAATACATTCCTATGAGAGAGGTATTGAAAAGAGTTTTAGAATTACCAGGAGCTATTGAGGCTACTCTTGAAAACCTAAAAAATCTTTCCACAGTCAAAGAACCATTTATTAATATTATTCAGGGTAAAATCTGGCAAGATAAGATGAAAAAATTTGGTGATAAAATCCTTTTTCCACTTTTTCTCTATTTCGACGACTTTGAACCAGACAATGCTTTAGGTTTTTATGCAAGTCACCATAAACTTGGAGCAGTTTACTATTTTATAGCTTGCTTTCCTCCTGAATTTATTTCAAATCTTAAGAATATGTTTTTAAACCTACTGTTTTTGTCAGAAGATAAAGTTTTTCAAAACGATAAAATTTTTCAGCCTACTATTAATGATGGTCAACAAATTTATTTTTGTCTCTGTGCGATTCTTAAGGATAATTTAGGAATGCACGAATTGTTAGGATTTGTTCTCGGATTTAAGGCGAATTATCCTTGTGGTATTTGTAATGTACACAGAGACCATCTTCAAAATCAAATTCGTGCTGACAATAAACTTCTTCGAAATTCTGAAAATTACATTGCTGATTGTATTAAAAATAACGTCACTGAAACGGGAATTGCTGGCAAATGCGTATTTAATCAAATTCTTAGTTATGGTGATCCAACTCAAAATTTTCATTGTGATTTTATGCATGATATTGCAGGCGTTGGACAGTACAATATGGGAAAAATTGTACACTATCTAATTAAAGAAAAAAATTCTTTACTCTTAAAACTTTAAATGATCGAATGTGTAACTTCGATTACAATTTGACAGAATCTGGAAACGTACTTCCTCCTATTTCTGAGGACAATTTAGTTATTAACCAAATTGTCTCTGCATCTAAAATGATAACATTTATAAGGTATTTTGCTTTAATGATTGGAGATTGTGTTCCCGAAAATGATTTGGTCTGGAATTTCTTTTTAGTTTTCCGAGAAATACTAGATATTATTTTAGCTCCTTTTGTAAATCGAGATATAATTGAATATTTAAGAGTTCTGATTTCGGAACATCATGATATGTATATTTCTATATTCAAGTGTAATCTGGCACCAAAACACCACTTTATGTTGCATTATCCTGATTAGATGTTACTTCTTGGACCCTTGATAAATATTTGGTCAATGAGATGCGAGTCTAAACACAGATCTTCGAAACAAGGTGCTCATATTGTAAATACCAGAATCAATTTGGCATACACATTAGCTGTACGACATCAGTTGCAACAATGCCATAGACTTTTAATATCTAAGCCTTTTCTCTCTCCTTCTATTTGTGGATAGAAATAGAAGAAAATAGACAATCACGGGTAATACCGTGGACTTTAATAAAAGGTATAAAATATGAACCAAAAATGGTAATCGTTTTAGGACATACGAGTGAATTGCCTTATTTTGGAATTTTAAAGTACATTATAAAATGCGATACAAATATTTATTTTATTTTCTCCGTACTTAAAACAATTGGATTTTGTCAACATTTCTATGCGTATGAAGTGGAATATTGTAATATCTGGAAATGTCATATGTACAACGAAATTATAATTCCATATCCTTTAAAATTAATTTTTATGCCAAAAAGTGGTTTGAAGATGATTTCAACGCGATTTAAATTATAAATAATTTAGTTGTAGTTTATAGTTTACTATTTAAGTATTTAAAATAAATTACTTTTCTGACTATGCACAGTTTTAATTTTTTACTTAATTTTTATCTATTACACGAAAAAAATCTTCACCTGGAATAACTACATATTTCACTATATTAGCGAAATTTTTAGTTATTGCAGCGAATGCTTTTGATGTTTCAGTTAGGTTTTTTTAGTGTACTATTCACAGATGTGACAATATTGATTAATATTTATTAATAATTAGTTTCTATTATATTAACTTAAAAAAATATTTTTTTCAATTTCATTTAAAGAGCAGTATAAAAATATTAATTCATTTAATTAAATATATCCTTTTAGCTTTAACATTAAAAATTTATTTTTTGCTTTCTGAATAAAAATGTACCCCTAAAATCTTTACAAATAATACTAAATTATAGATATCTTTAAATGTCAAGTAATTTTTGTGTAACATTTCTAAAGAATTTTCTGGTAAGTATATCAATGTTTTGTGTGTAGGTTAAGACAACAAATGTAACCTTTGGCTCAATCCTTATTACAAACTATACTATAATTTCTAAATTTATGGAGTTTAACTTTCGTTAAATTGAAAAGCAATATTGAATTTTATATTCAAGTAAACTGTTTTAAATTAACATATCTGTAATTTCAATATTTATCCCCTTTAAAATAATTATTATTTGATTGAGAATAAAACCTTTTTATTACTGTTCATAATATTAAGCACATTAGAAAATCGTCTTTGAGACTTTCATGTTGTAATATTGAATTCAGTGTGTTAGAACTATGCTTTTTATCAATACATAACTGACATAACCATGATTATTAATTTTATTATAATAAAAATTTGAATTTATGCTATTTTTTATATGCAGCAATGTGAGAGTAATATTCTCTTGATAAGAGGATTTTCACGAGAAGAAAATCCTCTCAAATGAAGAGTATTACTTTTGATACCAAATATAAGAGGAAAATATGCATTCAGTTTAGAGGAATGCGCATCATATCAAGATTACTTTTTTTAGGGTGTTGGCTCTTCCACTATGAACTATTGTGTCATTTGAATAAAGTAAAAATACAGTATTCTAACTTGACAAACTTTATTTTAAATATGTTTTCAACTGCTTTCTTCAGTTATAGTAGTGTTAATTTTATATAGACTCCAAACTTTTTTTAAAAATATGTGAATCGATTCACCAGCTTGTTACCTTAAGTCAAAATCTATGTCAAACTTGATCGTTTTTACAACCTAAAAGTTTAACGTAATGTATCAAGCTGGTAAATCGACTCACAACTTTTTGAAAAAACTTTGGAGTCGATATAAAATTAACACTATTGAAGATCGACGATATTTGTTAAAACTGAAGAAAGCAGTAGTTGAGTTTTCCTCAAAGATATTTAAATAAAAGTTTGTCAAGTTAAAATTAAGTTGAAAAAATACTGATTTTTACTTTTTTTCAAATGACACAATTAAATTGTACACAATCATTAACCTTGTAAAAAAAATTTATTAATAAAAACGGTTCTTTTCAGAAAAGTGACCATTTTGTCGAAACTCCGTATTTTTAAACTAGAGGGGGGCGAATATAAAGTCTATTGGTTTTTTATCATTAAGATGCGCCCTAGACAGGAAATAGTTATTTTCGAATCAAGGGCGCAATGTCGCGCCTGAGGCGAATCCGAGGGAGCGAAAGTGTCCCCGAGGTCCCGAAATTTCGCCAGAGTCGTAATCATCTTTGCGCCCATGATGCTAACATAATTTTTTGTCCAAACTGCATGGAAAGTATGTCATTGAGGGCACGAACGATTAAACGTTCATGCCCTTAGTATTCTGGAAATATAGTAATTGCCAATTTTTATAACTGAAATGTGAACAAAACCAAATGTGTCATAATTTTTTTTAGAGAAAATCGAAAAAATTGCACATTTTTCTAGACAAAATAAAACTAGTTGAAAATGTTTGCATTTTTATAGTCAACATAAAAAAAACTCGAAAATATCATATTTTAATGAAGAAAATCGAATAATTAACATGTAGGCGCAAAATACTCTTCTGCCTGCTCGAAGGTAGGGGAAGCGGGCGCAAAATATTTTGCGCTCTCTCGGAGGTTGGTGAGTGGGCGCAAAATATTTTGAGCCTGCTTCCCCTACCCTTGGATGGTAATTAGGAAAAGTATATTTATTTCCCTATAATTTCTGCTTCTTTACATACTTATTAAATAATATAAAAATAATATTTCTTGCTATTCGGAAAACTACATTATAAACGACGTCGTTTACTATTCCAATTTCCGACGTAGTTTACTATGTCGTTTACAATGTCGTTTAGGATATCGGAATTTTCAACAGATATAGGTTGTAGGTTTAAACCTAGAAAGAATCTTTTTATTCTGAAATCTTGAGCCAATTCTGAACCCCGAACTAAGGAAATCGCGGATCGATATAAACTGAGGCATCCATATTTCGCTCCCTTTTTACACTTCTCCGATAAGAATAAAAGTACATTCGTAGTTAAAAATGAAAAAGGGTCTTTATATTTTATCTTTTGAAGTACTTTAGGAATTAAGGAAAATGAAGGAAATGTATAAAAGAATTTATTGCTTCAAGGAATTGTCAATGTGTTTAAATTTGATGAATACGGGTCTTCTTTCCACGAAATAAATTTACTAGACTTAGCATTGATTCTAGAAGCAAATAAGTCAATATTTATGGTACTGAATTCGTGAAAGATTTTTTGAAAAGCCGCGTTAGAGAGCAGTGTTGTCAATGTGTAACAGGATATGACAGTCGGTGAGGCCGTGAGAAAAACACTTTAGTCCAAAGAAAACCGTTGTAAGTTCAAGTAAGTTAATCCAAAATGCTTTTTCAGATATTGACCAGGCACCTCCAGTTTTTTCATGCACGCAGCTCCCCATCCGGAGTTTGACGCATCCAAATAAATTTCACAGACATTTAGAAAGACTACTATGAGAACATAAACCAACAGAGTTCCACCATTTGAAACCTTTGTGCACTTCAATATTTATGACCAGGGGGTCGATTATGTAATTTCACTTCCACTTCCACTTCTACTTTCACTTTCACTTCAATTTTCACTTTAATTAATGTTCATTCTACATCCACTCTTACTTTTACTTAAATTGGTACCTTAATTAATTTTCACTTCAATTCTTAAACTTTTTGGTCTCACCTGCGGATATAAAAACAGAGTAGTGAAGACCGGGCGTGATGACTAACTTTTTACTTTTTGTTGTTTTGCTCGGACATTTTTGTTTTAATTAATTGTTTATATCTCAAATCTTAGAAAAGTTACTCTAAAAGGTTGCTCTTTATATATAGCGCATTGCATTCACCATCACGCTTGAGAGGTACTTGACAAATATTTTGTAATTTTTTATAAATTTAGTAAGTGTAAATTGAAAACTAATTGGCCCTTAAAAACTAATGTTTCAAACTTAAAAACTAATTTTAGTTTTCTTTTTAAAACTTTTTTTTTAAAACACAAAGAAAAAATAAAAAAACTTAAATATTAAGACAAAAATTGGGTTTTTTGGTCAACCTCCTGAGAAGAAATAAGTGATTAAAATCACTGAAAATCATGAAACACTCAATATGTTTGAGGATGTCTCCTTCTTTTCCTTGGTTCGTTCTGAGTTTTTTGTTCTAGGCCGGCTTCAACCACATGGAGCTCTGACACGCGGCCGGGTCCTCGGCTGTTTTCGTTCTTTTTCGGAATGAGGCGTTTGGAGAGTGGAAAGGGAGGCTTCATTCGCCACAGAATCGGTAGCTCAATTACTTGAATTACCTCGGTGTCGAACTCGGATTTCATTATCAGGAGTGGGCGCATCAGCCGCAGGAATCGTACGCTCTACAACTCGAATCTCTCTTTGCTCAATCCACGATTCCTCTTTTCTCTTGGAGACTGATGCATTAGTTCTCCCACGTCTTACTTTGCAACTTCCGCGACAACTCTTATAACATTCCAACCTGATTTAGTAGACTTAATCTTAGGTTCTGACATTTATTGTCAGATTTTACGCCCTGGATTCAAGCGTTTTCCAACAACATCGCTGATAGCCCAAGATACTGCACTCGGATGGGTCGTCTCTGGTTCGGTAAATTGTCACTTGTCAGGGCGGGCAGACCTCTCTTTGCCAAAACAATCTGCGTCTGTGCATTTCGTTCAAAATGACGTTCTACAAAATTCGCTTGAAAAATTTTGGAAGTTGGAGGAAATTTCCGAGACCCCGCATAAGGGGAAACCAGAAGACGTTCTATGTGAGCAATTTTATGTTAATCAATTTTCTCGTTCCCCGGATGGTCGCTATATGGTTCGTCTTCCCCGAGATTCTGATCCACCCAATGCCTCCGCAGAAACTCGCTAAATGGCTCTAAGCACACTTTCTACAATGCATCGTCGCTTCGAACGAGATCCTCAACTTGCAGTTGCCTATCGCGAATTCATTGGAACTTACGAGAAATTAGGTCACATGGAAAAGGTTCCCAAATCCCAAGTAAACAATCCACGTGCATGGTATATTCCTCATCATGCGGTAGTTCAAAGAGATCCTTGGAAATTCCGTGTTGTATTTAATGCCTCTCGTCGTACTAAAGAAAATGTAAGTTTAAATCAATTCCTCATGTCAGGTCCTGCTGTTCAGGGTGATATATCCGTGATTATTTTGCAATGGCAAATATATCGTTTCGTATTTACTGCAGATATCGTCAAAATGTTCCGTCAAATACGTGTACATCCTGAGGACCAGGATTTACAAAGAATTCTCTGGTCTTGTAATCCGAATGAAACCTCTGTTGAATATCGCTTAAAAACTGTTACTTACGGCACAGCGTGTGCGCCGTACTTAGCTATCTGTACTCTTCTGCAGCTGTCACAAGATGAAAACATAGATTTTCTCTTGGCGCTTATAGTCTTGAAACAATGCCTATGTTGATGAATTTTTTGACGGAGCTGACGAACCGGAATTAGCCGCACGGAAACGCGATGATCTCTGTAATATCCTACGTTCTGCTGGAATAGAACTAGATAAATGGTCGGCAAACTGCCCCGAACTTCTTTCGTCTCAAGAAAAATCTGGGAGTCATGAAATTGGCAAGCAAATCGCTCAAAACGAATCAGTTAAAACCTTATGATTGCATTGGAATCCAATCAAAAATGTCTTTTAATTCAGTTTTAACAAACTACATGCTCGGTTCTATACTCCAACCAAACGGACGGTGCTGTCAATGATCTCGCAGTTGTTTTACCCCTTAGGTTGGCTTGCTTCTATAATTGTTACGGCCAAAATTTTAATGCGAGATCTCTGGATCGTCAAATGCAAATGGGAAAACCATAAGTATTCCTAATCTCGAACTGAACGCGGCTGCTCTCCTGGTTAAATTAATATGCCATGTAAGAAAAATTACATCGTTTAAGGATTTGTCTGTTTTCGCTTGGTCCGATAGTCAAGTTGTCCTTTCTTGGCTGCGTAAACACCCATGTCATTGGAAAACTTTTGTTGCTAATAGGGTTGCTTTTGTACAAACTGAGCTGTCCTCAGCTGAATGGAAGCACGTACCAACAAAGGATAACCCTGCGGACCTGGCAACACGTGGTGTTAAGCCTGCTGAACTAAGCAGTAAAGAAATTTGGTGGAAAGGACCAAAGTGGCTTGCGTTATCTGATGAGAACTGGCCTAAGCAGCCTAAAGCATCTGGATCCCTACATGTACTCCAAGAATACAACGAACCGGAAATCCTTTTACGATTTTCCAGTTTGTCACGATTAATCCGTGTAGTAGCATATTGTCGACGTTTTCTTGTGAAACTGCGTGAGATGAAAGTTGACAAGATAACCAATACTTCGTTTCTTACGACGTCTGAACTCATGGAAGCGCGTAATACCCTTATTCGTTTAGCTCAAGCAACTGCTTTCAGCACTGAAATTGAATTCCTGAAAACTAAAAAGTCTTTGCCTAAACAAAACCCTCTTTAAATTGCTCGCTAAACTTAAAACAATTATTCTCAAGAATACTCCTAAAACATATTTAAATTAAAGATTGTCAAGTTAGAATACAGTATTTTTACTTTTTTCAAATGACATAATAGTTCATAGTGGATAGTATTGCCCCAAGACGAGACAAGACGAGCTTTCCTTCAATCTCGTCTCGTCTTGAAACGTCGAGACGAACAATGAATCTTGTCTTGGAAAAGTCTCGTCTCGTCGTGAATAGCCTTGAAATTTATTAAATCAATAAAAATAATAAAGATAATAAAGATTGTAAAATGCGATCTTATGACATTCGCCATTCTCAAATTTTAAATCTTTGTCATCAATTTTGAAGTGACATTACAGCCTGCAAGTAAAAAAAATTGTTTTGGCATAGGCTTTGACGTCCTATTTGGCGCTCCTATTTGAGGGGGCAAGCTCTGACCTGTTGGTAAAACACAGATCAAATTTTGACGTAATGTGAGGACCCACATTAAGGCCCCTTTTAAAACCTGTAGCTTAAAAAATAGGTAAAATTAAACATGTATTTATATCCGTTATTTATCCTCTTTTTACCTAGATTAAAAAATAGGCCAATTTTGACATATGTTTTGATTTATGTTTTTGACCTATAGGTCAAAAAATAGGTCAAATTAGACATAGATTTTGACGTAATGTGAGGCCGTTATTTATTCTCTTTTTGACCTATAGGTAAAAAAATAGGTCAATTTTGACATAAGTTTTGACGGACCCTTTGGGATAGGGCGCCCTTACAGAATCTTGAAACAGCGGCGGCGATATCTTTTGGTAATATATATTTATGTTATTACTAATAACTGCCACACGAATAATATAATAATAAATATTGTAACTTACTGGCTAAATAATGCGCCCTAAAACATTTACAATTCTTTTATGAAATAGAACACACTTATTTTTTTAAGTATCTTCTTAACATACATAAAAAATAAAATGTTACTCAGTATTTCTTTTAATATCTATATTGAAATTATTATAAAAACGAATGCATATGGGGCATTCTTTTTCAAAACAGCCACCCCATCTGCCCATTTTATTTTTGCATTAAAAGTACTTTATTATACACCAAAATTTTTGTTATGAAGTCTAGTTTTTGATAACGTCTGGTGTTTTACAAATATCGTCTAACATAACCTTAAAATGACGATTCTATCAGGAGACGACACAAAAATATACATTTTTTTCACTAAAATTCCTATAAAAAATGCAAAAAAAAATATTTTCTTGACTGAGATATATTTTTTGGGGGTTTTTAGGATCGCTGATTGAAAATCCAATGTCAGATTTTCAAAATTTTCAAAATAACGAATACAAAATGGCAGACGAATTTTTAAAAATCGTTCCTTTTGGCTTAAAACTTGTTACTCGGAGGTTTTCGAGGTCGCTGATTACGAATTTAATTTAGGTTTTAAAAATTTCCAAATGTCGGATCCAAAATGGCGGGCGAACTTTTTAAAAATCGATCCATTTGGCCTAAAATATGTTGCTCGGGGGTTTTCGAGGTCGCTGATTACGAATTCAATAACGGTTTTTAAAATTTCAAAATAGCGGATCCGAAATGGCTGACGAATTTTAAAAAATCGTTCCTTTTGGTCTAAAACTTGTTACTCGGGGGGTTTTCGAGGTCGATGATTACGAGTACAATATCGGTTTTTAAAATTTCAAAATGGCTGATCCAAAATGGAATATAAATTTTTTTAAAATCTGATTTTTTTTTAATTCAGAATGTGTGATCCAATGCAAATAAATCATAATTTCAGATTCTTATTTGGAAATTGTAAAGGAATTTGCATTTTTGTCATTAGAGTATCTCTTAATGCAGACAGTCTTACCTTGTTGTGCTATGAATCCGTGACTTCGAAATTTCAGGAATGCTCTTACATTTTTCAAATCGTTTGTTTAATTTTCGTCTAATTTTGTCATGGTACACTTTATCGAAATAAAAAATTGATATTGTTTTGAAATGTTTCATTGCCCATTCGTATAGTGCACGTGGTGTTAAAATTGCTTCAGAGGGTTTTGCTGTAAGGCTTGCTTTGTATGCTGCTCTTTTGAACGTAGCTCCTATTCCATCGTACATGCTTTTGAATGTATGAATGTAGTTTTGATGACTTAAGCAATGAAAATAATACTGTTACGTCTGATGACGATTTAACTGTGAGTTCTGAAAGAGTTAAAGATTTGGTAGAAATGTTGGATGGACTGAAAAACAAGTTTTTAAGTTTAAAAAATAATGATCCTTTAAGACTTAGGATTCTAACTGTGGCTTCATCATCTTGGAGTGCAAGAAAAATTGCAAATGAGTTCAATACGTCAAGGTATTTAGCTCAAAAATCAAAAGAACTAAAGTCCACCAATGGAGTGCTAGGAGAAACTGTTGCTAAGAGAAGAAAAATTTTGCCAAAAGAAATTATTCGTGAAGTTGAAGAATTTTATAATAATGATTTATGTAATCGAATAATGCCGTCGATGAAAGATGTTGTTTCCGTAAAAAATAAAGAAGGAAAAAGAAAGGAGAAACGTAAACGTTTATTATTATTATTATTAAATTTGAAATAACTATATGCTTATTTTACAGAGACTTACCCAAAAGACGACATTTCCTTTAGCAAATTTGCTTTTTTAAGACCAAAATACTGTATTCTTCCTGGAGCATCTGGTACACACTCTGTATGCGTCTGTACCATCCACCAAAACGCGAAACTTATGCTAAACGCTGTAAGTCTTACACAGTTGACACAAGATACAGATAATCCACTGTCCGGCTATAAAGATTGCATTGCAAAAATGGTATGTCAGAAACCAAGTCCTGATTGTTATTTAGACAAGTGCAATGAATGTCCGGGAACTACAGAAATTATAACAATGCTACGTAAAAAATTAGAAGATTCTTACACTTCTCATGTACAATGCTCATTGTGGACTGCAACTGATAGAGCAACACTGCTTACACAGTCATTAAATCTTGATGATTTTTTAACTGAATTGGAAAATCGATTGGGAATTCTGAAAGTTTATTCATTTCTTGCTAAACAGCAATCACTATTTATTAACGACAAAAGGCAGAATCTAGGCGAAAATGAAGTACTCGTTATGTTTGACTTCACAGAGAATTATGCTTATGTGTGCCAGGATGCTTCCCAAGCTTTCCACTTTAACAACAACCAGTGTACAGTGGTACCAGTAATCTTCTATTACAAAGAAAACGACGAGCTTAAGCACCAGAGTATGGTTTTTTTGACGGAGAGCCTTAAGCATGATACAGCTGTTGTGTATGCTATACAGACGCTGTTAATTCCAGAAATGAAAAAGACAATTAGAAATGTGAAAAGAATTTATTATGCAACTGATGGTGCTAAACAGCATTTTAAAAATAAATTTCAGATAGCTAATTTAATTCGTCACAAAGAAGATTTCCATATAGAAGCAGAATGGCACTTCACAGCAACTTCTCATGGCAAAAGCATGTCCGATGGAATAGGAGCTACGCTCAAAAGAGCAGCATACAAAGCAAGCCTTACAGCAAAACCCTCTAAAGCAATTTTAACACCACGTGCACTATACGAATGGGCAATGAAACATTTCAAAACAATATCAATTTTTTATTTCGATAAAGTGTACCACGACAAAATTAGACGAAAATTAAACAAACGATTTGAAAAATGTGAGAGCATTCCTGAAATTTCGAAGTCACGGATTCATAGCACAACAAGGTAAGAAAACCCCCGAGTAACAAGTTTTAGACCAAAAGGAACAATTTTTTAAAATTCGTCAGCCATTTCGGATCCGCCATTTTGAAATTTTAAAAACCGTCATTGAATTCGTAATCAGCGACTTCGAAAACCCCCGAGCAACATATTTTAGGCCAAATGGATCGATTTTTAAAAAGTTTGCCCGCCATTTTGGATCCGCCATTTTGAAATTTTTAAAGCCGAAATTATATTCGTAATCAGCGACCTCGAAAACCTCCGAGTAACAAGTTTTAAGCCAAAAGGAACGATTTTTAAAAATTCGTCTGCCATTTTGTATTCGTTATTTTGAAAATTTTGAAAATCTGACATTGGATTTGCAATCAGCGATCCTAAAAACCCTCAAAAAATATATTCCAGTCAAGAAAACATTTTTTTTGCATTTTTTATAGGAATTTTAGTGAAAAAAATGTATATTTTTGTGTCGTCTCCTGATAGAATCGTCATTTTAATGTTATGTTGGACGATATTTGTAAAACACTAGACGTTATCAAAAACTAGACTTCATAACAAAAATTTTGATGTATAATAAAGTACTTTTAATGGAAAAATAAAATGGGAAGATGGGGTGGCTGTTTTGAAAAAGAATGCCCCATATGTATGTATTATTAAGGGAAATTTTAAAAAATATTTTATAAAATTGTAATTATAAAATGAACATTTTGCTAACTTTTTCAATTATTTAAATTTAAATTTTGATTAATTTTGATTTGTCTAACAAATAAGCTTTTAATAAAAAAAATTGCATACAATTTGTCAATTAAAGTTTTTTGTTATAAAATCATAATTTTTTTCTTGTAAAATAAGGAAAATATTTCCGTAATTTTACTAGTAGTCAGTTTGGACTCGAGACTTTTAGTCTTTTTATGGTCTTGACACAGTTGATCACGTCTCGTCTTGAGAAGTCGAGACAAGATATATTATGGTCTATCTTGTCTTGGTTTTGTCACCGTCAGTCTTGTCTTGTCTCGAAAAGTCTTTTTCATGAATAAAATTATTAAGCCGGCTGAAGCTATAGCAGTCGCGCTCAGCACCCTCCCATAAATTTCTTTGGAGTAAATTTAAAATAAAAAAAATCTGATAGGTAAGAAAACAATTCAACTTTTAAGAATTGTAGTTTATGCATCAGTGATGAATTTTGAAAAATTAAGCAAACAAAATTGTTATAAACAATAGCCAGTACCCACGAAAATTTCTCACATTTTAATAATTTTTTAAGTAAATTCCAAATAAAAAAAATCTGAGTGATAAGAAAACGATGCAACTTCTACGAATTGTAGTTTATACACCGCTGTTAAATTTTCAAAAGCACCCACAAAACGCTTAAAGAAGGCTGCTGATCGCGTCTACTATCTTCAGTCTGCTAAATTATAAAAATGAATTATTTTAATCGGCTATTTTCTAAAATAAAAGTTTTATCACATGCCAATAGAGGGCGCTAAATATTATTATTTATTTTATTGTCAGTTGATAGAAAATAATTCCCAAAACAGGAAAATTTGTGACAAAAATTTTGAAAGTTCTGACAAATTTTACCAGATCTTCCTGAGTTTTAATGTATTTATAAATTGTGCCAGGATAATATGGGCTATTACGTGCACTTAACAATATCAAATATTTTTAAGAACTGTCTTATTCAGAAAGTAAAGAAGATTTTGTGCATCATTTTAGTACATTCTTGTAGCACTTTTCGGGCAAAAACTATAAATAAGTTAATTCAATTAATTAAAACAATTAACACTTCAACCAGTGCGCAACATAACTTCAAAAAATTAATTTTAATTAATATAATTATAAGTTTTTCAAGTTAGTTTTAAAACTACTTTTCTCCTTTCTCTTAAAATAACTTGAAAAGTATATTAGATATAAAATTTTTAGTTATTTAACCTTAAAAATATTAAATTCAAGTTTTAAAAATTAAGACGTATATTTTTTTATTCCATTACTGCACATAATCTAAATCAGTTCAAATTAATCCAATATGATCACCAGACAATTAATAAAATATAAAATAATTTATTTAAATTGTTATGAGCAATGTTAATTACCAAATTATTAACTTTAATTCCTCTCCACTAAATTTTTTTTACATTTTCCTTTTAATTTAAGTTAGTTTAAGGAATATACGTCCTTTTTGTTTAAAAATGAGCTTATCTAAATTGTTATAAACAATACTAATTAACAAATAGTCAAGTTTAGTTTTTTCCACTAAATAATTTTTTTTCACATTTTCTTTTTAAGTTTACTTGAAGAATATACATATGTCCTTCTTTTACGGAATTTTAGTTTCGTGTTTATTATGAGATTTGTGAAAAAATTAGCTTTGATTAAATAAAAAAAATATAAACAATTAAAAATTCAAAAATCAACTTCGAGGGATGTCTTAAGATGCCTTTATTCCCATGTTACTTCCTAGATAGCACAACAATGTTCCTAAAGTTTGTGCACTGAAAAAATTACATTCTAATTTTAAGAAAAACTTCTTATATATGCGCCAAGAATATTCCCCACTTAAATTAAGTGGTAAATATTCTTAAAATAATAATGTTCTTCTTATTGTAATAATATTCCCCACTTAACTTAAGTGGGGAATATTCTAGGCGCATATATAAGAAGTTTTTCTTAAAATTAGAATGTAATTTTTTCAGTGTGGCAAGTTTGCACTGCAAACTTCGCAAATTTGCGGTGGAAACTTGCAGCAAGTTTTAGGCAAATACCAAAATGTCGTCGGGTGGCAAGCTTGCATGGCAAACTTGCAGAAAGTGTTACGAGTATAATTTCACAAATTTTTTGTTAAAATTTTGAGAAAAACTTTAATAGATATTAAATTCATGTAATAAAAAAGTAATAATTAATATTACATTGTTTTATAGTTTAAAAACAAGTATATTCAATAAAATTTTATACGAACAATACATATTTTTAGAATATGAAACATAATATAAATAAAATATTAAATAACTTAAAAGAACCCATAGTTACATATAATAAATGTCGTAATGAAATAAAATTATTATCATTATCTTATCAAAAAATAAAATAGTAATTAAAATTATATATAAGTGTCGTGTTCCATTTGAATGTGAACCACGTAAACAGCAAATACCATCAACTACGCCTGAAATATTACAAATTGATTATATAAATCAATATTATGTACTAACAGTGAGAAGTGGTTTCTGAAGAATATAAGAAAATGTAAAAAATTGGAAGAAGAAGATCGTAATTATTTGAATCTAAAAATATATACTATATATAAATAAAATATAAGAAACTCATTTTTCATCCCCACAACAGAAAGCAAAGGTAGGTAATAACAGAGACAGAAAATGATATAAGACAAAAAATTTGATTTTACAGTTTTTAGGGTGTTATTGTTTTTGATTGTAATAATGTAATTGTAATAATGAATTAGCTAATGGATCAAGTGATAATTTTAAAAGGAAAAATTTAACATTTTAGTTTTAAAAGTAATGGCGGTTCTTTTTCAATATAATAACAAAATTACTCCTCGTCTTCGCTGTATGGCAACGTCATGTTTGCTTCTTGCTGTCTGCGATTCTCCTGGATTTTCCTAAAATAAAAATTATTATGTGTGAACTTGAATATTATTTATTAAGGCATTATATAAACTATTATACATATGTATATTTTTAAAAATTTCTTTTCTTCAGAATCTTCTTCAAATTTTGATAAAATAATACATTTTATTTTTAACATTGGAAAAAGATGTAAGCAAATAATAGTAAACTAAAAACTTAAATATTAATATTGTCACCTAAAAATAAATTTTTACAAGTATATAGTTTCCCAGATAGCACGAAACTTTATGGTGATCTTACCGTAACCTTGCCGGTGTAATGTTAGGAACATTGCAGACCAAAATTTCCGTAAGGTTACTATAAGGTTAAAATGTCCTACATCTCACCAGGTTGCAATGTAAGCTTTCCATAAACTTGCCACAATGTTACTCGGTAAGATTGCCGTAAGATTACACTGAAAAGTTACTGCAATTTAAGAATTTTTTGTTTTTTAAAATTACGTGCGTATTAGGCAACATTACACGGCAAGGTTACGGTAAGCTTACCATAAGGTTTCGTGCTATCTGGGTTAATCAGTAATCTTTTATTTACTCAAATCGCTGTTGTCGATGCTTGCTTTGGTGCAACCAGTTTTTCACAATATTTTTAACTTCTTCATTTGTAACTTGCGGATGTAAAGTCTCTAAAGCCTCTAAAAATAAATAATTTTATTATACAATATTATACATCATCTTCAACTTTTAAAAACATTTTTTATTTTGTAAAATTGACAGCAGCTATGAAAAGTCACAAAAATTTCTTTTTCTTAAAAGTTTTCAATAAATATGATTTTCCATAATAATGTTTAAAAAAGATTTTCATGGTGGTCGCAAGACCGGAAAGAACTAAAAATCAGGAAAGTCAGGTCAATGTGGTAGTCAGAGAAAGTCAGTGATTTTTCTAAAAAAATATCTAACGTCTAGGCATTTGAGTTTTTTTCATTACCCTGGTAAGAGATAAAGTTACTAGGGGCCTTTGTTTTTCAGCTAAAAATTTATATGCCCTTTTTTGTTTTGGCAGCTCAATTACTTTGTTTACAAGAATATTACATAATACAATATACATGATACAAGAGAAAATATTTATTTTCAATATAAATGTTTTAACTTAACTGTAATCAACTCAAATTCATTAATCAGTTAGTTAAGTACTTAGGAATTCTTAAGGTTTAATTAAACAAATAAAAATATTTTTCATAATACTTACTTTTTATAAGATTATATAATCGTAAAGCTTCAAATGACGGTTTCTTGTTTGATCGACCTTTAAAAGTATATTTTTGTCCACATTGGTTTGTAAAAAGTAGTTGCATAATTTCAATCCCTGTCAGACTTGCAGTTCTGCTTTTTCCTAGTTTACACAGTGCTATTAACTGTTAATACAATAAATATTTAAATCTGTAACATGTATAAGAATTAAAAATATCCTAAATTACAGATTAAACCCAGAGGCGAACAACAAGTAAATTGTGGCATACACTTGCGTTGAATTATTCAGAATTATTGAATTATTTAATTACCGCGAATAATACTACTAATTATCCTGAATTACTTAAATTATCAGAATTATTGTAGTAGATGTACACCCAATTTCTTAGTTATTTACCCCTCATACTAAAATAAAAATTCTATTAAAAAATTGTATATGTGACATTCCACGTGAGATTTACCTATGAGATTTTAGATTCGGTTAAACATAATTTTTTCATTCTTTGTTAAAAAAAGACCTATTCTTTCTTTTGGTAGATAAGTTTTTAAAATTTTTGTTTTTTAAAAGTACACCTATTTTCAATGACACATACCTGAAAACTATTGACTTTAGATAAATTTTGCCAAAAGAAAAATTTTTTAAATGATGTTAACAAAAAAAATTTTTATTTTTATAATAAAAAGTTTTGTAATCGTTGGAATCCTTCACTTCACTCATATAAAAACTGACTTAATGAAATTTTGTTATAAAAAATAAAGAAAAAATTTCATGGGTAAATCACACGTATATAGTCAACGGTCGTAATATTTAAATTTATGACAGCAACTTGCTTAAAAAATTTTAATTATTTTAATTTTTTTTTAAATTATTTTTAATTATAATCAAACATTGTACAACATACAAAAATGTCTAAAATAATGAATATTATCACATATGAGCGATTCCACGTCAAGTGATCAAGGGGTCTTTTTGTGTAATGTTTACTTTAATTATTTTATTCTTAAACAATTCAACATACAAATTTAACAAAGTACATTTTGGAAAGGTTTTTTCATGCTCTTTCGATTGGAAATAAGCATTTTGAAAAAAAAAATTTTTGACCCAAAAAAATCAAAATTAAAAATAAATTTCAATTTTTAGGGGAGAAAGACCCAATTTTTTTTTTTTAAACGAAAGCTTTATCATTTATATGTTCTTTTAGGAAAAAACCTCAGCTTTCGTTTTAAAAAAAAATCGTATCCATCTCCCTCAAAAATTAAAATTTATTTTTAATTTTGATTTTTTTGGACAAAAAATTTTTTTTTCAAAATGCTTATTTCCAATCGAAAGAGGATGAAAAAACCTTTCCAAAATGTACTTTGTCAAATTTGTATGTTTAATTGTTTAAGAGTAAAAAATTATTTAAATAAGCATTGTACTGAAACTGAAACTAATTTATATTTAATTTGTTTCTTTGCATTTCCTTGATCAAAGGTTTTTTCGTATAAAAGTGTACTAACAAATTTTATAAACAATAAGGAAAACAGGTTAAGTAATACCCTATTATTGCTATAAATTAGGAACTATTCATTCTGACAATAAAACTTACCAGGCGGGTGGATTTCTGAATCACCATCAAGATCAAGCGATGTGGAAAAATCATCTTGGTCTTTGGATTTTTCTGCTTCGTTTTGTTTTATCATATTTCCTGTTAAAGAGAAATTTTAATTGAAAAAGACGTAAACAATAATTATACTAAACAAGTAATTCCATCAAAATATAGTATTAATAATATACTTATACAAATATATAATAAAAAAGTTATACCTTCAGCTTTTAATGCAACTGCTTTTATGGCATTTGAGTTCTCTCCATTATCCGTAAAATCTTTAGATATCAAACTTTCTGTATCATGCGAGTTTCCTTCATTACCTTTGGGATCCTGATGAGAGATCATTGATAATTTCTTATTTGTTAGGTTATCTGAAAATAATTTAATATGTAATTATATTATTAAAAATTACTATTTTTATAATATTATTTTTCTATTAATAAAAAATATATAATCATCTATTTGTAACGAAAAGATTAAGTACTGTAATTTTTTTAGAGACACCAAATTATTAGTAACTCGAGTGCTTTCGAACATTTGAATGCGTTTATTTACTGAAAAAATTAATATAACTCAAAGTTTTTGAGAACTTTAAGGACTGTGTAAAAATAAAAATGATTAAACAATATGTTTTCGAGGAAATATAAAAAACAGAGAAAAAATATTTAACCTAACAGTTTTTTCCTTTTTTTGACTTGCATTTTTATAGAGTCATTTTCATCTTCCGAGAGCACCTTCTTATGTCGCGAGGATAGAGTTTTCTTTAATTTTTCTAAATTTACAGCATCATCACTATCTACGTCCGATAATTTTAGGTACAAGTCCACTTTTGTTTCTGCATTCTTTAAGGTGCTTATAAAGAAATTAAAAATTTTTAATACCCAGCAAATTATTAATGTGTATACATATATAAAAAAATGATGTTAAAATTTTTTATGACATTATTTTTTTCGTACATAAAAATATCCAATACCATTCTTGATTACGAAAAACAATTAACTGTTATAAAATCAGTTACATTCTGATTAAAAAGCTAATTTTAATATGCACAATTTAAAAAAGTTTCGAAAAAAAGAAAATGATTTCTAAGGAGAAATAATATTTGTACTTGTACCTCAAATTGTACAACAGCATAGGGCGGTAAATCTCTAAGGGAATCCATTCTTTGAACCGTTCTTAATTTACTGAAAACATTTTGAATTTTAAAGTTAATATAAGAATCCTTCTACGGAAAAGAAAAATAATTTAATAAATATTAATTCTAATATCTCTAAATAAATAAATAAAGAAATTCTTACTTAAATAAACTTAAAATGTTTACTACTCATGATTTAAGCTCCCAAAAATTTTAAATACATCTAATTTAAAATTTGGAAGAAATTTATTTAAGATTTTTACAAATAACGGAATTGCAGATTTTTAATTTTATTTTTTTGTAAATTTAAACTGCTAAAGCGTTTTAAAATATTTAGGTTATAAATTGAATTATAGAGAATTTATTTTTGAAAAATGTTTTAAATAAATAATGCATTTTTCAAAAAACTTGATTGAAGTTATTGACAGTAATGATTTTTATGAATAACTTTAGTCAAATTTGTTTTCAATAATTTCATTTTGAAAAGCAACATATTATTAAAGAAAACGTATTTTCTTAAAAAATGTATTAAAAATATTGTTCAAATACTTTTAAAATGTTGCACATTATTAAAATAAATCAAAAGTAGTGACATTTTCTATAAAAAACAGAAAAGAAAAAAATATATCCTGCAATTTCATGACCACGTGCTATTAAAATCAAAGTTATAATGTTCAAAATAGAAATTGAATAAAGATTTTCCTAATTTTTAATGACATTAATCATATATATGAACTGTTTAAAAAATAATCCTTCATAAGATTACTTTTTAGAGCATACTTTCAATCAAAAATTTTGTAAGACGGATAAAAAAATGCTAATAAAAAAGTTGGCACGCATTATACGAACAGAAAATTCCTTGTCTTTAAAGACCAACGCACAACTGATTCGCGAAAGTCGTTCGCGAACGTAATGCATCGTTGCTGTTTCAAAAAAAGCTAACAAAAAGCTATTCACAGGTAACATATTTAAATTTATTACATTACATCGAATGTATTAAAAGATTAAGCATTATATACGTAATTTTCTTATAAAATTGGAATATTTTTTCGACTCATATTTAAAAAGGGTATATTTAAATTAATTGTTCTAACATATTAAGCAGGCTACTTTTCAATCACGTTCATATCTGTTGATATAGAAAATAATGTACAGCATGAACTAACAAGGTCATAACCTTGTCTTGCATTCTAGTGTTCTTTATAAATAAAAATATTGTGTATTTATTCAAATTTTCGTAAAGGTTATTGCTCAACAATCTATTTTCAGTCACGAATAATTATCACATAGAATGCAGAATTTTTTAAAAATATTATTCTGGTTACAATTTTTTTAATCTCCTATTAAAATAAAAGTATTTTATATAAGTGTTGTTTTCTGATAAAAAAAATGCATGGAATGTCTAAAGTAGTTATGAAGATATTATTTTTATTTCGTTTTTAATGTTCATAGTCCATATAAAATGAGACTTTGGAAAACTGATCGTGTATCTTATTACTCTATACGTCAAGTGGAACAGAAAGCTAAAGAAAAAACAGAACAGGAGATTAATGAAATTTTTGGCTCTAAAGAATCAGAAGCGTCAACATCCAGCAATGAGATTATTACTACAGAACAGGATGTACTAAGTGAAAAATCGTTACAATCGAAAAATGAATTAGAAGATTTCAGGAACACAAATTTTTCTAAATTCAAAGAAGAGTCTAGTGCCTCTATATCTAGTGGAGATATCGATTTCAGTGAAAAAGAACAATCCAAAAAATACCACAAATAACTGTTGAAGAGAATAATAAGGACAGCTTCAAGAGATGATATATGTTATTTATTTTATTTTTTAATTTAATTATATTTTATTTTAAGTAAAATTTTTAAATTTCTTCCGAAAAGCAAACGAGATTTAAATGTGATAGAAAATTCCATTATGTTATGTTAATGTAATGTTTAATTTAGATATGTTAAATCAATGCTATTGCAACTTCTTTAATATTTACAAAATAATTTTTTTTAAATTATAATATGTATCCTAATCACTCACAGTGATATTAGATATTTATAATTACATAAATTATAAAGTAAAAATAATGTATAGAACATACAGAATCATTGAAACATTGGATTTATATTATGCTGATTATTTAAAAAACTATTTATGGATATTATGATGCATCAAGAAGGATCAATTTCGTATTTATAATATTTAATAGTATCTGAATAAAATTTTTTGAATTAAATACACTAAAATATATATAATGAATAATTATTTAATAATGTAATTAGCTAATTCTCGGAAATAATTGAAAAATATAAAATTTGAATTTGTTTTAAAATTTTTATTTTCATGAATAAATTTTTATATTTTTAATAATCAATGGTATAGGTTTTAAAAAAACTTAATCCTTGAAAAAACTTTTTTTTAAAAATATATTATAATGTCCAAAGCCTTTGCGCAATCTCAAATTTAGTTGATTCAATTGATCTTTTCAAAATGTTTCTCAACATGAAAATACATTATTTCATCCAACCTGCAAATTTATATTTATATTTTTTTAAATATTTATTTTTGAACATTGCAACAATCATTTACCTGTAAATTAGAATTTTCACATATAGACTATTTGTTCCATTAATATTTAACAATTTTATTTCAATACATTTTAGACATTATTAAGCAAAAAAAATTTTTTAAATAGGGGAGACCGGGGCTAAACCGGACAAGTCAAATATTTCCGAAACCGTGAAGAATTTCAAATCGTGTAAATAACCTATGAACGCTCAATTTCGTGATGCATATTCTGCATGAGGTTTTAGGGACGTGTCAATTTTCTTGTAATAATAGTTGCCGTTAATATGTGAAAATGTCATTCCTTGAGGTAAAAGTAAAAAAAATTTTTCTTCATTTTTTTGTGTTTTTATCGTTAAAATTAAAGTGCAAATAATCATACGGTCATTTTTCTTTTAGCTCAAGGTGTACTGAGTTTAGTAGAAAAAAAGTTTAATGGAAAACATTAAGAAGAAAAAATATATTGCAGGTTAATTATTAGATGACGGTGTGGGGCTGAATCGGACATCGTGATTAAAAACAACTAAATCATTGAATTCTTTAATTTATTTTATATAAATTAACTATTTTATATTATATTCTTTGCTTAGAACCACTTTATAAATAAATAAATAAAAAATTTATTTTAAAACTCGTATTCGCAAGCGATTTGCTACAAACAGACAAGCCTGAAAACTGTAATTCATTTTATATTATAATTATTACCGATTTTACATATTATATTATATTCTTTGTATAGAACTATCTACAAATAAATAAAAGAAGAATTGATTTGACTTTTTTACCAAAAAGAAAGAAAATTTGACATGAAATACCCCAAATATAGTCCTTTAAAGTAAGAGATTTTTTGTGAAAATTTAATTTTTGAAATCTTGAGTTCAAGTCAATGCCAATTAAAGAGAAATTTTTTTTGAGAATTGTCAGTTAACTAACATGTAGTAAAAATCCTACTCTTTAATTCTAGACCAAAATCATTAACAAATATTTAGTTTTTTTTTCAAATTCTATAAAACTAATTTCTCTTGCTCTCTAAATTTCTCAAAGGATATAAATTGCAAATTCGTCGATTCGTTCATTTGTTTTATCAATTAACCACACTTTTAGAAAAATATATAACCTTTGATTGTTACAAGATTAAAGCTGTGCAATATAATAATTATTATTATTATAACATTATAATATATAATAATGAAATATATTATAATAATAAACAATATAATAATAATTAGCAATTATTATTATAACTATCTAATTTAAGTTTTTTCCTAATTATTGAATAATTTATCAGCTTAAATATTAGTATTGTAATTATTTATTATATTTAATTACAATATAACCTTTGATACAAGCTCAAGGAACTGTTTGCCAGAATGCCTCGAATTTGTCAAGCTGTAATTAATGCAAAAGGCGGTTATTTTGATAAAAAAAATCTAGTTGCAATTATATTTTTTAGCAAATTAAGTACACTTACAGTACCGTCCGAAATTGTCAGTCCACCCATTTTTAAAGGAATGAAAAAAATTTTTTAACATTAATTTTATGAAAACTAAAATTTCATTCGGTTTATATTTTGAAAGACGATAAAATTTTGAAAAGAATAAGACCTTACAGAAGTCATTTGACAAATATTTTTTCAAGATATTCCTAAAAATCGTCATTTTCAATGTTTTACAAAAATTTGAATAACTTCTAAAATAATGAACTCTTTTTAATAATCTTAGGCTTATTTTAAAGGTCATTTTCTATGGAATAAGAATTACTTATAGTCATTAACCTGCAATTTTTCTCTTGGAATAAGCATGACGTCAAAATTGGACAAAAAAATTAGAAAAATTTGTAATCATTTTTTGTACTAAAAACTATTCTAAAACATATATAAAACATGATATGATGTTGATTTTTTAAGAAAATTTAATAAGAAAATTTATTTAAATTTTACAAATTCTTTTTCTTTTAATAATATTATTTTAAATTTTTCAAATTTTTTTGTCCATTTTTGACGTCATTCTTATTCCAAGAAAAAAATTGCAGGTTAATGACTATAAGTAATTTTTATTCCGTAGAAAATGACCTTTAAAATAAGCCTAAGATTATTAAAAAGCGTTTATTATTTTAAAAGTTATTCAAATTTTTATAAAACATTGAAAATGGCGATTTTTTAAGAATATCTTGAAAAAATATTTGTCAAATGACTTCTGTAAGGTCTTATTCTTTTTAAAATTTTATCGTCTTTCAAAACATAAACCAAAAAAAATTTCAATTTTCATAAATTTTATTTTTAAAAAATTTTAATATTCTTTTAAAAATGGGTGGACTGACAATTTTGGCCGGCACTGTATTAACTCCTGTATTATATTGTAATTAAATATAATAAATAATTACAATACTAATATTTAAGCTGATAAATTATTCAATAATTAGGAAAAAACTTAAATTAGATAGTTATAATAATAATTGCTAATTATTATTATATTGTTTATTATTATAATATATTTCATTATTATATATTATAATGTTATAATAATAATAATTATTATATTGCACAGCTTTAATCTTGTAACAATCAAAGGTTATATATTTTTCTAAAAGTGTGGTTAATTGATAAAACAAATTAACGAATCGACGAATTTGCAATTTATATCCTTTGAGAAATTTAGAGAGCAAGAGAAATTAGTTTTATAGAATTTGAAAAAAATACTAAATATTTGTTAATGATTTTGGTCTAGAATTAAAGAGTAGGATTTTTACTACATGTTAGTTAACTGACAATTCTCAAAAAAAATTTCTCTTTAATTGGCATTGACTTGAACTCAAGATTTCAAAAATTAAATTTTCACAAAAAATCTCTTACTTTAAAGGACTATATTTGCATATTTAACTGATTAAATTGTTTATATCTTGGCCCATTTAACTCTAAATTTATTAAACTTTAAAATGATCCTAATTTGTGACGCGATCTGAAGAAAGAGATCTTAGAAGCAAAAAATTATAGGTTATGTTTGCAATTTTCGAAATGATATTACAAAACAGGGATCAACTATCACTATAAATCATTCATACTGAAACCTTCATTACGACATAAATATTAATGAAACACACATTTTAATCGGCAATAGGTAAAAAGAAACTTTCTATCAACAAAAAACAAACACTAACATAACCTCAAAATTATTTGCTTCTAAGGTCCCTTTCTTCAGATCGCGTCACATTTGATACCTTTTACACCAATTTTTACTGAAATATTTGAGTTTCAAGTAAAGCGAGCATTCAAATGTTGTCAGTCCAAATGTACTCAAACTTTACGACCCGAGTGTATGTAAAAAATTTTAATTAGTATTTTATTAATAGCTAATTATACTTAGTTATAAATATGTCATAAAAGAAATTAATCCAAATACTTTAATCAAACAAATGTGCAGTATAAAACTACACTTTTAACCGTTTTTTAAAAATAAAACCTAACTTTTACACCAAATATTCTTTTAAGGGTCGATAAAACTAGACATGTTCATTTAAAAAATTAAATTATTTAAAGCAATATCCAGTACAATTGTTTTCTTTTTAAAAAATACGTAGTAGTCTAAATAAAAACATTTTTTTAAAATTAAAAAATATAAAATCACTTATATTTTTTATATTTATTTACCTTTTACATAATTTTTATTTAATATATTTCATAATATTAAATACTTAATAATTAGTGCAAATTAAATCAAATTTTGTTATTTAAACTTTATTAAAAATTTCAATTAAAAATTTGTAAAACTTCACACAGAAAACTTTCTGCAAGTTTGCCGTAAAATTTTTTGTAAATTTGAATAAAAAAACTTGCAGAAAGTTTGCACGGAAAACTTTCTGCACGTTTGCCATGCAAGCTTGCCACCCGACGACATTTTGGTATTTGCCTAAAACTTGCTGCAAGTTTGCACCGCAAATTTGCAAAGTTTGCAGTGCAAACTTGCCACAAACTTTAGGAAAATTGATGTGCTATCTGGGAATTACAATAGTTTTTATTCCTAATGCACAAAAGTGTCGATTTCACATAACAGAGAATAAAAGTCAGTCACTTGTTCCACTTATATGAAAATGGCGGCCTTTTTCTCCAAATGGGCAAAAATAACGCATGGGATCAGCTGTTATGTTTGCACACCGGAAAAATGGACGCCATTTTCATATGGTCGAACAAATGAGTGACTTTACTCCCTGTCGTCAGCTATCTAAAAACGCCATTTTTGTTCATGTGGGATAAAAATGTTTTTTAATGTCTGAGTAATATATAATTTAAAGAAAGGTTGAAAAATTTTTAGTAAATCCAGATTTTAGCAAAATCTTAGTGTTTTATTTTACATTTTGTTATATAATGTATAGATAAAAATGTTATCTTGCTCATCCTTTTTTAATTTACCCGGAAATATCTAGACAACAGATTCAATAAAGCAGAAACGATGAAAAAAATGTTTATGCAACATTACAAAACACAAATTTCGATGCTCAAAATAGCATAATATAATAATATAAATAAATAAATAAAAACCGCTGCCAAGTTATACATTTTTGTTAAAATTTTGGTGCTTATTTCCTTTGTTTTCGTAAATCTCGTTGTGTTGATTTCATAAACACTTTGCTTCCTCATAGAGATGTTAATAACAATAAAGTGAAAATTTTGAACAATTATTCTCAATTGCTGTAATATTTTTTTCCCTTTTTTAGTACTTACACATAAAATTTTCTTCACGATTTCTGTTTTTTTAAATATTAATAATTTCTTTATTTCTAATAGAATTAGCTTCAAAAATAGGTCAATCCAAGCGCTTTTTAATGCTCTACAAGTTGGTAACTATAATTTCAAAGTTCTTTTTACATTTTTCAACAAAATTTTCTAAAAAGTCTTATTTTCCAAAATTTTTGATTTTTAAAAGATTTAATATCTCCGGTGAATATGAACGAAAAATGTTAATTGAGGACTCAAAAAATGCGTCTAAAAAACTCTACAAAATTAGAAAAAAACATTTATAGGTGTCCTAACATTTTTTTAAAATTATGGACAATAAACGTTTTTTTGAAAAATTAAAAATCAAAAAAACAAATAGTTAAACTTTATTAATCTATCTCAAAGTACTCTCATTTTATGTCCGCAGGTAAGACCTACAATTTAAAAAAAATTCATATGAACAATTATTCAAGTAATAATAATACATATAAAACAAGTTGTGAATTAAGATGTTCATTACATGAACATTTTGCTTCCTCTTTACGATAAGCAAAAAATTTGCTTGCTCGTGGAGAAAGCATGAATCATAAAAATTTTTTTAAACATATTCCATATTGTTGTCTAACATTTCAAATTTCAAATTCATTTCTTTTAAATAAAAAAACTAAATTTTATTGTACAATAATACAATTTAAAAAAAAGAAAAAAATTTTAATAATAAAGTGAATTTTTTCATTTTATTTAATTCTATTAATGCTAATAAAATATATTCTTTTTATACATTAATCGATTCGTCTTGATGAAATGAAGATTTTTAGTTTGTTTTGAAGTCAAGAGTAACATTTTATTATAAGGCAACATGATTTTTAAGAAGGAAATAAATTTCTAATAAAAGTGTGAATTTTTGGTTTTAATTATGTTTAATTCTATAAATTCAAATACAATATATACTTTATATATACCAATCGATCCGTTTTAATGCAACGGATAAGATTATTGAAAAAAAATGAGTAACATTTTATTGTACTGGAATATAATTTTGATGAAAGAACTGAATTTTCGATAAATAAAAGGTAATTTTTCTGCTTTAATTGTCATTAACTCTATAAACTCTCATACAATTTATACTTTATATATACCAATCGATTCGTCTTGATGCAAAGAATAAGATTTTATTATATATTAACTTCAATATTCAATTAAAAAAATTTTTGAAAAAATTTTGTTTATAGATTTTTAATGTCCATTAATCCATTTCGAGATATTTTTATAATAAATATGCCGATAAATTTTCAGTCGAATTCGTTGAAACCTCTTCGAGTTATCGTGTTCACAAAAAACGGGATCCACACACACATACACATACATACATCCGGACAATTGTTTGGGGTCTTAAATAACATAGTCCTATATAGAAGGAAATTTATTTGAAGGATTTAAAAAAATTTTATAAATTAAACGACTACAAAGCTTCTTCACGAGGAAGCAAAATTATTTATTTTGTCTGTGCCAGTTATTAGTTTATTAGAACTGAAAATATAAATTGACGACTATAATAATAAAGTTATTATATTATGTTCTTTTTATTGGCAAGTTTTATTCTATAGTGCGATTTTTATATGAGTGTTATTATCATGTTTTATTAGTAAAAAGATCACACTGCCTATTTCGCGGAATGTTATGCGAGAGGGTATTTCAATTGAAGTGCTTATTTCCCACTCTGTGTGAGAGAAATTTCTGCCTCAGCCAACTGTCAGTCTCTTTTCTCGTCTGAGAATAATCCGCATATCAACACGCTTCGCCGGAAAGAGATAGTTGGATATACATACAAACATATATATATATATATATATATATATATATATATATATATATATATATGTGTGTGTGTGTGTGTGTGTGCAGAAGTGAAATCCTCACTTCTGCTCTCTTGTACCTGTTATTTGCACATGCTGCCGACTTTGCTTTTGCGGCCTTGTCGAGTTTTCTTTGAATAAAGTAAAAAGAGGCAGACAAAAAGACAAGGGCTTCTAAATATTTTAATAATTTCACTGACTTGAAGTGCATTTTACCAGTGTATAAGAGAGAAAAAAATTACAGAATATAAAAATTGTTATTGCAGAGAAGATCTTTTTTCTTTTTTTTGATTTAGATAAATGAAGGAAGATATCGTAGTAGAGAATAAAGAATTGTCGAATAAAAGAAAAATAATGGTTTCAACAACAAATCAAATTTGCTAGTTCTATATTAACTATAGCAATCCGCTAATATATGTAACAATCTTTTTTTTCTGCGTATGTATTACTAATTAATTTTGATAATTTTAAAAACATTTTTATCGGTTTAAAAAATAAAATCTCGTTCGCCTGACTTAAACTATTTGTTTGTCGCAATAAACGGCATATTCAAAATCGTTCGAATACAAATACTGTTGGTTCAATAGCATATGAGTCAAACTTTCTCAGAAATATCAATGTTGGTCGGGGGTCTTTCGATTTTTTTAAAAATGGGTATATCTTTAGTGTTAGAAAAGATGTGATTGTAGATCAAAGGGTTTTCAAAAATTTTTTAAATTGTTAGAGTTACGGTGCTTTTAATTTTTAGGTTAGAGTTTCTTTGAAATGCGATATTTTTGACAAATTTTAATTAATCTTTTTCATTTTTTCAGGATGATCTTAAGATTTATAACCGTTTAAAATAAAAAATTCAAAAAATTTGCCCGGAAAAAAGTCAAAATGTTTTTTGAAATTAGTTTTACACTTATTTGCCTATGACCTAGCTTAATAAAACCACAATTTTTATATTCCTTATGATTTCCCGCGTTTTTTCATTTAAAAAAATTGATGGAGGGTCTAAAACTATGAAAGTTATTTAAATTTTAGTCCGACAGTGCACATATGAGATGTGCTCACTATACGTCACGCGGTCCACGCGCACAAACCTATTTATGGTTTATTGAATATCCACTACTTTAGAGTCAGTTGAAGCAGAATATTCTTTCCAAATAATTTTTGATTAACATCCTTTAAATGTTAGAAAATTTTTATACAAGAAATATTGAGTTAAAAGTACGCGATTTCTGAATTGTTGCGTACTTTACAAGTTAATAACTCTGTTAAAGAAAAATTAAAAAAATTTGGCACTTTCACAACTTTTAAATAACAACGAAATCTATACACTCTTCTTGTATATTTAAAGGAAAAATTAAAAAAGTGATATGAAATTCTGAAAGTTTATAAAAAATACTCTATATTCGGTGAGTTTTTATTTAATTCAATAATTCCACCTTCTCGTAATTAATTGATAAAAACGTCAAAATTAGGTTATTTGGTAGATCGACTTTAAAAACCTTTTTTATCTATTATTTTTATATTTTTACTAGTTTTATTATTAAAGAATAATTATTCAACTAATTTTAAACAAGAATCAATAAATCTTTTTGCACTTTTAAGAATTTATCAATACTTTTTTAAATATTTTCTAATTGCTAAAAAAGTGCCATTTTTTCTCACCTTCTCCACTTTACACTCATATTTAAAGAAAAGTAATAAATATTTAATAGTATATTAAGCAACAAGGTACGTAAATAAATTGGCAGCCTTTAAGTCCCGTGTTACTTACGATATTTTTTATTCCAAAGGCCCAAAAGTGGCGATTTCAGATAGCAGACGACAGGGAGTAAAAGTCATTCACTTGTTCGACTTGCATGAAAATAGCGGCCTTTTTTTCCCATGAGCAAAATAACGCATGGGACTATAGCTGTTTTTTTGCCCATGGGAAAAAAAAGTCGCCATTTTCATTCAAGTTGACAAATGAATAGCTTTTAGTTCCTGTCGGCTGCTATCTAAAAGCGCCTATTTTGTGCCTAAGGTATGAAAATATAATTATTTTCATTTCGTTATTCAGAGATCATACAGATTCAATTCTAAAAGTATCAATTTTTTTAAATGAGGCCGCAACGACTTTATTCGAAATATAATGGTTTGACCCATCTTTTTAAATATCATTAATTTTTATTCAAAACTTTTAAAAACCGTAGAATCGTTGTAAAAAAATTACAAGGAATTAATTTTCTAACATTTAAAGGACTTTTAACTTACATTTTTAAATAGAATCAAAAATTATTTGTAAAGAATATTCTGCTTCAACTGACTCTAAAGTAATGGATATTCAATAAACCTTAAATAGGTTTGTGCGCGTGGACCGCGTGACGTATAGTGAGCACATCTCATATGTGCACCGTCGGACTAAAATTTAAATAACTTCCATAGTTTTAGACCCTCCATCAATTTTTTTAAATGAAAAAACGCGGGAAATCATAAGGAATCTAAAAATTGTGGTTTTATTAAGCTAGGTCATAGGCAAATAAGTGTAAAACTAATTTTAAAAAAAAATTTGACTTTTTTCCGGGTAAATTTTTTGAAATTTTTAAAATTAAAATTTTTATTTTCAACGGTTATAAATCTTAAGATCATCCTGAAAAAATGAAAAAGATTCATTAAAATTTGTCAAAAATATCGCATTTCAAAGAAACTCTAACCTAAAAATTAAAAGCACCGTAACTCTAACAATTTAAAAAATTTTTGGAAACCCTTTGATCTACAATCACATCTTTTCTAACACTAAAGATATACCTATTTTCAAAAAAATCGAAAGACCCCCGACCAACATTGATATTTCTAAGAAATTTTGACCCATATGGTATTGATTATTATTGCACTATAGATTTGAACACATATTTTATTATATTATTACAGAAGTTATAGTGATAACAGAAAGTGTTATAATATCAAAAAATGCATTTCTTCGGTATAATAACACAGGTTTACAAATTAAAAACTTTTCTTTGACAATCGAAAAAAACATTTTTTTTTCGATTAGTAGGTGTTTTCTGAGTAAGAAAATCATAGTTTTAATTTTTTTCACTCGTGTAGTTTTTTGTAGCTTCAAATTTTGTATTTTTGAAGAGCGACGGCACTTAAATTTACCTGTAGGAAAATCAACTAGTCCAAAAAGGATGAATAGGAAGTCGTTTGAAAGGTAATTAAATTATCTTTCAATCTATATATTACAGAATAAAATTGAATGAAAATTGAGAGAGCTACAGTCAATTTAAGATCAAATTTCATGGAAATTTGGATAATTTTTAGACACTTGACTAACTTTTAATAATTTTTTCCACAACAAACAGTAGAAAATATTTAGGTTTTAAATTTTTTATTGATAGGTTATTCCATTGAGAAACTTTTAAGACCTTGTGGACCTTGATTGAATTACAAATGAAAATTCTACACCACATTTAGTGAACGAAACTACGTTGCCATTTTTAGTATACTTTTCAATATTTGCAGCAAACATGCAAATAGTAAAATTAAGTTAAGTGCTAAAGTTACTAAAATCACACATCAAGAAATTCTAGAGTTGATCAATTCGAATACAATGTCAAATATCAAAATTTCAAAATGGTGGATCGAAAATGGCGGACAAGTTTTTTTTAAAATCGATCAAATTTATGACAATTTCGTTACTTGGGGTTTTTTGGTGTCGCTGATGACGAGTCTGATGTCAGATTTTAAAAATTGAAAATGGTGGTTTCAATAGAGAGGACGAGTTTTAGCTCTCTGATTAGGTCTCTGATTACAAAATTCGATGTCATATTTTGAAAATTCAAAGAGGTGGATTCAGTCTGTGCGAACATATTTTAAAAGTTTAAAGATAAACTCCTGAAAATTAATTTAAAAAACAAAAATTTATAAATAATATATTACAATTATTTTTTAAAATGTTTTCGAGCTCTTTTACATTCTTTATCCCCCTCCTTGATGTTTTCAGTGACTTGATTTTCGAATGAGATTTAAAATGTATTGCAGTTAAAAAGTTATAGAAATTTATTGAAAATGAAAATTAAGATAGTTTATTGCAATTAGAGTAAGGTTTTTATTTTCCATCAACATAACATCAATTTAAAAATTTTAAAACCGACGTTGGTATAGGAATTAGAGACCTCAGAAACCCTAAAGTATTAATTTTCATGAGTTTATCTTTAAACTTTTAAAATATGTTCGCACAGACTGAATCCACCTCTTTGAATTTTCAAAATATGACATCGAATTTGTAATCAGAGACCTAATCAGAGAGCTAAAACTCGTCCTCTCTATTGAAACCACCATTTTTAATTTTTAAAATCTGACATCAGACTCATCATCAGCGACACCGAAAAACCCCGAGTAACGAAATTGTCATAAATTTGATCGATTTTAAAAAAAACTACACGAGTGAAAAAAATTAAAACTATGATTTTCTTACTCAGAAAACACCTACTAATCGAAAAAAAATGTTTTGTTCGATTGGCAATTTCACTGTAAACCAATGTAAGTAATTGTAAATAGGGTAATTTGGAGTAAATGTAAACAGTAGATCTTTCAGATTTTACAAATTTAAAAATAAGTACGACGTCAATATTTTTACCTCAGCTCATTTACAAGATGTTCTGAGTATTGCCAATATTTTATTTTGACAATTGGCAATGTCATAGTGTAAGTTATCTTTTAATGCAAGGAAGATTTCACAAAAAAAAGTACAAGTGAAACAGAGAAATTTTTCTTCATAACAACTAAATATCCTGTCGAACTTTGGAGAGCCTATTATCGTTACCGTTCAGGTAAAAACGGTAATACGTTGCCAATGCCAAACCTATGAATCAATGCCAAACTGTCATGATAACACACGTCATTACAAAAATTTTATTGAAAAATATTAAAATTTCATAGTTTTGATTTAAGGAAAGCTAAACTTTGAACTTAGGTAACTTTTGTTGTTGAAGCTTGAATTCAAAGTTCCTTGTACTGATAGCTTCAGTATATCTTCAATTAAGTGTTCTGATTGTTACTTTGGACTACCAAAGTTTGTAGGTTAAGTTACGAACAAATTAAAAATTAGTGTCTTTTGGGGCAAGATGATCCCTCAATGGGTGTACAAGATGATCCCCCCTGATTCCCATGTATTTTACCTCACCTCAAACTGAATTTTGTTTACCAAGTTGAATGAAGGTCTATTAAAATTTGTTTTTACATTACTAATTTTGTAATGATTGATTGTTTATTTTATATGATACATTATCAGTCAGCTGGTTGATTTACTATACATCTACGAAGAAATTTTAATCAGTTTTTCCATCCCTTAAATTTTTATTATTATTTATTTATTTCAAACTAACTCATATTTTTTTAATAAAATTGTATCTATACCCTACATTATAGAAGTTAACAAAAAACGTATGGATATTTCTAGTGGATCTAAATGGAACACGCAAACTTAGAAGAGTTGACAAAGGTGGACAACAGATAAAACCATTAAGCAATTTATAAAAGAAAAGCATATCGATGTACAAAAACCTAGATGTAAACAATGGGATATTAAGGGAGGTTTGTTAGTTGTCATAAACATGGGCGCTCCAGTCAAATGGTAAATTTAGTTTTCTTGCAGCAAAACTTAAAAATTTGTTTTAGACCCGCTCTATTTTAATTATATTAAAAGTATATAGTAGTACCCAGATTACAAAAGCATATTTAATAATAGATCTTACTAGAGTGAAATATAAAACTTTAATAGCGATAATGTTACGAAAATCAGAGGCACTTCTTATAACGAATCCCAAAATCCTGAGCGCTCGAGAAACTACTTCACAGATGACAGATGTAATCGTTACAAGAAAGATTACTGCATAAAAGTACATCCAAATCACGAATGCTCTTAACTCTAGCTAACTCAACCTGACCAATGGTATAACAGTAAACCAATGTCGTACGTCTTGAAAATAAAATTACCGATCTAGATTTAATGATAAAAAATTTGTGAATAGTGCAAGGTTAGTCAATGTTGATCGACCCTGCACAAATCCATGTTGTTCATCTATAATAATAGAATGAGAAATGTCTGTATATACTGAATCATATATTAAACTCTCGAAGATCTTAGCTACTGTACTAAGTAATATGATAGGTCTATAGTTCTCCACATCATTTTTATCATAATTTTTGTAAAGAGGTTTTATAATTCCTTTTTGCTTCCTCATAAGGAAGCTTTGCATTCGTGACAATTTTCAATTTTTCAAAACATGGTTATATGGACTTATTTTCTTCTAGGATATATGTATATTAAATTCTGAGCAAATATCCAGATGTATGTGTATATGTGTATGTATGTATGTGTGTGTGTATGTCACAAAAAATTGTGTACAAATTATCTCAAACAAATTTTAATGGATCGCCCTGAAATTTCGCAGGTTTATTGCAGTTATTAATACCTAAAATCTGACACAAGGATTTTTAAATTTATCCACAAAATTTTTTTTATACAATTTTTTCAAAATTTGAAAAAAAAAATTTTTTTGTATTTTTTTAAATAACTTTTTTGTTCCTTAATATTTTCATAAATTATTCTCAAAATTACATTCCTGACAAAAAAACGAATCGATTGATATATACAAAGTGCACATTTCATCAAAATTTATAAAATTAATCAATATTTTTCTTTTTCACAAAAAATTCAAATTTTGTGTTATTTAAAATATTACCTTAACATATTAAAATTAAATTAAGCAATTGGTTTATAATATTTTGAGGAAGCGAAATGGTCATGAAATGAACAACTTGTTTCCACTGCGTTGGAAAAATATTGCATTGAAGAGATTTATTAAATAATATGAATAAAGGCTCAACAAAATAAATGCCACACGAGCGAATCAAAGAGGGGGGGATTTGGTCTGGACCTTCACCCTTACCCACATCTAGGCTCTGTTTTGGCAAGTAGAGTCAATAAAATTCCAGAAATGTTTGGGATTTTTAACAATTGAATTTTCGGAGTTCGTAATATAATTATAACAAATCGAAGACAAAACTTTACAATCAGATCGTAGCTTTGAGAACAATAAGTAATTTACATCATTCTTGTCTCTATTATACCTAGCATGTGCTGCCTTTTTTCAGTTATTAACCTTTTTAATTCAAGTGTAAACCATGGTGGGAAAGTCGAAGTAAATGAAGATTTCAATGGCACAAAGTAATCAAATACGCTATACAAAAAAGTGTAAAATAAATTAACTGAATCATTAATATCATCGGCATTAAGCAGACCTTCCCAGACCACAGAGTTTAAAGAAGTTACAATACCGGCAATATTAGCATTTTTAAAATCATATTTTAAATTAAGTGAATTATTGATATTATAATCTGGAACACTATTAATTGTATTTTTTATGTTTATTAACAAAGGCGGGTGATAATTATCTATTGGTAATATTGAGTCAAGTACAAGGGAGACAGAAAAAGGATTAAAATCACAGAAAAGTAAATCCAAGAAAAAAAGTAAAATCAAAGTAAATCCTTAGAATTTAAAAAATTATTTAGTTGATGTAATACAAGATAATCTATTGTGTCAAAAATCGAGGAGGCTATAAAAAATTGTTGCGGTGACAAATCGTGATTTTATATACTGAGCATGCTCGGATCGCCGTTAGAACTCAAATTTATAAAAGGCAAATTGAAATCTCCAATGACACATATTATTGAGGTAGGGAATTCATTAGGTACTTCTTCGAGAATATTACACACTTGAGCATGAACATTATACGTTGAATTGAGGGGAATATAAAAACATACTATGAAGACGAAGTGACAATTACAGAACTTTTCAAACTACGCTTAATTAATTACAAATTAATTTTCTTAATTTTGGGCCAGAATTTTTTGTATTTTTAAAAATTTATTTAACCCTTTTACTATACAGAAGATTTTCCGCAAAGACTTGGAATGGGCCTGATGCTTTTAGTGAGTTAAAATATTTTTTTTAAATCTTGTGCAAGCCTTACAAGGGGACTTTTACAATTAACTTTTCAGAACTGTTTACAGCGAACAATTTTGAATGTATTTGAGTTTTCTTTGCTTTAAATTAAGTGAAAATAATTTCTCAAGATATACTTACATGCAAACTTTGAAATATTCAATTGTTTCCATTTTTTAACCATAGTTAACAAATTAATGCTGTATTTTCCTTTAAAAATATACGTTTATTTTCTATTTATATATTTTTATGCTTTATTATTCATCTGTAGATTATATTTTATTAATTTAAACTGATTTAGATCATGTGCACTAACGCAATACAAAAGTAAACGTTTACTTTTAAAGAAAAATATAGCATTAATTTGTTAACTTTAACCCATTAACGCCTGAATTTTTAGTCTGACTTCAAACTTAAATATTTTCTAATAAACTTATTATTTTCTCTTTGACAAATAATTTTTTTTTTCATAATAGTGTCCTCTATCCGAATATGATATTAGAAAATTAATAAAAAATTGCTGAACAATATATTTTGCATATAATTAAAAAATTTCAAGATTTTTTTAAGGTTTTTTATTACAAATTCTTAAATTTTAAAGTCAAAAAATTTTTTGACGGCTAACATTACCACAAATCGTGCACTCAGTTGTTATACTATCAAAAAATATATTGACTTTTTGAATTGAAACATTTGATTTTTCAAAATGGCGCCTAAAAACTCAACAAATTTTGAAAATTTGAAATTTGATGCTCGATATACATTTTTTTAAAACTTTGGCTTGAAAATGTTTACTCGGGGGTTTTCGGGGTCGCTGATTACGAATCTGATATTTATTTTCCAAAATTCAAAATGGCGAACAACAATTTTAAAATTGGTTGGTTTCTCTTACAAATCCGTACCCGGGGTTTTTTGGGGTCGCTGATCACCAATCTGATATTAGTTTTCCTAAATTCAAAATAGCGGATGTTATATGGCGGACTAAATTTTCAAAATTCAGTCAGATTTTTTTTAAATCCTTACTCAAGAGTTTTACTGACGGTTTTTCAATTATTTTGAACATCTTTAGCCATCAGGTCGTAATTCTCACCGCGTGGAGGTACATGGGCATGGAAAATTTTATTATTTAAAAATTTTTTTTTATTTTTAAATTAAAAAAATTTTTTTTATTCAAAAATTTTTATTTTATTTTATAAATTAATAAGTTTTAAATCAATTTTTTCTTACAATTTTTTCATCCTTATCGCTATTATAAACATGATTAATTTTAAGTTTATTTAGTGAAACAGAATAATTGTCGTATTTTTGTAAATAAGTTTCTTTTGGAATTGGTATGTCATCTTCACAACAGTCAGTATCACTTAAGCCGTCTTTTTAACTGAATTCATTTTCAGATTCATTGAAATCATCTGAGTCTGGAATAAAAATTGCATCAAAATGATCCTCAGCTTTTTCAAACTTAATTGATGAGGATATATTTAAATCGAGCGTCTTGGTTTTTTTTGG
The DNA here is from genome assembly GCA_032872475.1 of Leptopilina myrica (nomen nudum). NCBI lineage: Eukaryota > Metazoa > Arthropoda > Insecta > Hymenoptera > Figitidae > Leptopilina > Leptopilina myrica (nomen nudum). The sequence continues at coordinate 22,887,233 of CM065460.1, read as the reverse complement.
CGGTAGAAATACAACTCTACCACCTGGCGGACGAAAAGAGAATTATACCAAAAAACGCGCAGTTTTCAAAATGATAAAAACTTTACATGTAAAAGAGTGCAAAAAATATAATTAATATCAAACAATTAATTAGTCGTCATTTATATTAATAAATTCTTGTTATTAATTAATAATTATTCATTTTTATTATTATTATATTCACTTATATAATTTTTGCATTATTTTTTATCAAATAAAATTTAATAAAATTTTTTTATAAATATTTTATTAAATAAATATAATAAAATGTAATAATTATTATTAGCATAATAAATGCATAATATTAGATGAACCATTTTGATTGGAAAAATCCGACTGAATTTTGAAAATTTTGGCCGCCATATTACATCCGCTATTTTGAAATTTAGGAAAACTAATATCAGATTAGTGATTAGCAACCCCAAAAACCCCCGAGTTCGGATTAGTAAGATAAACCAACCAACTTTTAAAATTCTTGTCCGCCATATTGGATCCACCATTTTGAATTTTGGAAAATAAATATCAGATTCGTAATCAGTAATCAGTTTTAAAAAATGTATATCGAGCATCAAATTTCAAATTTTCAAAATTTTTTGAGTTTTTAAGCGCCATTTTAAAAATCAAACGTTTAAATTAAAAAAGTCAATATATTTTTTGAAAGTATATCAATCGAGTGCACGATTTATGGTAATGTTAGCTGTCAAAAAAAATTTTTGACTTTAAAATTTAAGAATTTGTAATAAAAAACCTTAAAAAATCGTGCAACTTTTTTAAATTATAAGCAAAAAAATATTGTTAAACAATTTTTTATTAATTTTCTAATATCATATTCGGATAGAGGACGCTTTAATGCAAAAAAAAATTATTCGTAAAAGAGAAAATAATAAGTTTATTAGAAAATATTTAAGTATGAAGTCAGAATAAAAATTCAGGCGTTAATGGGTTAAAGTTAACAAGTCGATACTCATGCTTGTGAAGTAGAGTCAAGTAGAGTGTCCTTACCCTTTTTGGGAAAAGTAGAGTCTAAATAAATTTGAAAACTGGTAATTTCCCTTTAACAAATATGTTTTAATATTATATTAGTTCAGAGCAATATGACAATTACAATTCTTACTTCAATTTCTTGTCTCTTTTTATAAAACTTATTAAATTTAATTCTTTTTTTATTAAACAATTGACCCTTGTTTTAAAAATATTATGTGTGTAAGCTTAAATGCAAAATGTGTCAACTGTATTCATAAAATCAATTCAACTTACTTTAATTCTTTTCTCGTTTTTGCTCTTTCTATGTTTTGAAACACGCTTCTCAATGAACTGCACTTCTTGTTTAATAATTCCACACTCTACTAATTAATATTTAAGGAACCTTTATACTTTTCTTTTAACTTTCAACTAAACCCAAGGCGTATTTAATTCAGATCTCAAACTCAAAATTCAAAACTCTACAATTTTTCTACAGGAAAGTCAAAGAGCAACTCCTCGATTTCCACTTTTCGATCTGTTTCGTGCACCGAAGATCAAAAGTGGGGAAAACATTTTTCTTGAAGCACCTGGTCGTTGATCCGGATTTTTATGTATAGTTAGCATTTTAATTGTTGTGTGATATTGGTTCATTAAACTTATATTTGACACTCATAAATTCTTTCAATGGAATTGTGAAATTTGAATGCCTTAAAAGTTAATGTAACCAAGTGTGAAATTGCAATGTTGAGTGACGATTGAGAAGTAGGCTCAATTCTTATTGTTGAATTTGATTTTTTACCTGCGCATAGGAAAAAAGCTCAGCTTTCGTTTGCAATACTTTATTTCCAAATAAAACGGATACATTTTTAGGAAATTTAAATTTAAATATTAATTATCAAAAATTGGGGTGAATTTTTTAAATATAAAAAAATAAAATTCACCATTGGAAAGAGGACGAAAAAACCTTTCCGAAACATATTCTAAAAAATTTTCCTATTAACAGTATGTTCAAACAAAATTCACAAAGTAGCCGGTGTTAGCAAAATTGGTCAAATTGGCCCCCCTCTACACCCTCCAAATTTTCGAAAAAGTCAAAAATATTTTTTGGTGCACATTTCTACTTGATAGAACAACCAATTCCCAAAGTTAGATTCTATCCCCGAGTCTCTTCGTTAGATATTTCTTTAGGAGTGGAACCTCCAAAAAGTATTATTTTCTTCTCCCCTTTTTTTCGAGTACTTTTTCCCCGAAACATTCAAGAAACGTATTTTTATTCAGAGTTTCTCTTATATAAAAAGAAAGGAGTTAGAAATTTTCAAGTTTTTGAGGTTCCACTTATAGGCATGATGACGCTGAATCATATGCTGTTTGATTTTTTAAAATCGCTTCAAAAGAACTCGAGATATCACTCTTACCAGTTCAAAAAGACATTTTGAGAAAAACGCATTTAAAGTTTTTGTTCATAAGTTACAAAATTTTTTTCTAAATCATCGGATTTGCTTGTAAATCGTTACTCGGGGGTTTTTGAGGTCCTTAATTATGAATATGGAATCAGATTTTTAAAATTCAAAATGGCGGATCGAATACGGCGGACAATTTTTTTCAAAATCATTGGATTTGTTTAAAAACCGTTACTGGGGGGTTTTTGGGGTCACTGATTACGAATATGATATTAGATTTTTGAAATTAAAAATGGCGGATGCAATATGGTGAACGATAAAATTAAAATAAAAAAATTTTGTCTTCCGCCATATTGCATTCGCCATTTTTAATTTTAGGAGACTGATACAAAAACATCTTTGACATGGCAACGTATAAGGATGTATAACTTTTGTTTTACTTCGAATTTTGCAATAATATTTTAGGAAAGTATTCTGGACACTACAAGAAATCCGAAAATAAAAAAATCTATTTTTTTGACATTTTGAACTGGAATGTCCCCTTAAAAGTCGAAACAAAACTAAAACTTTTATTCTTTGACAACTTTTTCCTAAACTCAATATTTTGGTACTTAGATGAGATTCGGGTAGCCCCGGAAACAAACAGAAAACTTCTTTTGATCTTTAGCATAAATTCATTTGTAAAATAATCAAACCTTTTAGGAAAAAAATAAGGGAAAATATGAGTATTAAAATTCTAACCTTTAACAATTTGTCGGGTAGCCCCGGACATGCGCGAAAATCTTTTATATTTTAATTATTAAACTTGATAAACTAACGTCAAATTATATTTACAACAATGAAAATAAACCATGTAATAGAAATAGATTAAAAAACTTATTTAACGTTCACAAAAAGTCAACATAAAAAAGATTTTATAAGACATTCAATGTGACGTACATACATATTCTAAAGTGTCCGGATACTTTCAGATTTATTAGAAAATTCAATTTTTTAATAAAAGTAAATGAAAAAACTGAGTAAATTTTTAAAAAATAAAAGTTAAACTGTATTGTAAATCATTTGTAATTTATTTCAATAGTAATAACACATTATTCTATTAGAAATTAAAAGTGTCCTGGACTACCCACTGTCCGGGGTTACCCGAATCTCCCCTATACACTGAGAAACAAGTTGTGAATTAAGATGTTCATTACATGAACATTTTGCTTCCTCTTTACGATAAGCAAAAAATTTGCTAAAAAGTAAATTTTTTCATTTTATTTAATTCTATTAATGCTAAAAAATATATTCTTTTTATACATCAATCGATTCGTCTTGATGAAATGAAGATTTTTAGTTTGTTTTTAAGTCAAGAGTAACAATTTATTATAAGGCAACATGATTTTTAAGAAGGAAATAAATTTCTAATAAAAGTGCGCATTTTTGGTTTTAATTATTTTTTAATTCCATAAATTCAAATAAAATATATACTTTATATATACCAATCGATCCGTTTTAATGCAATGGATAAGATTCTTGAAAAAAATGAGTAAAATCTTATTGTACTAGAATATAATTGTGATGAAAGAACTAAATTTTTGATAAAAAAAGGTAATTTTTTTGCTTTAATTGTCATTACCTCTATAAACTCTCATACAATTTATACTTTATATATACCAATCGATTCGTCTTAATGCAAAGAAGAAGATTTTATTGTATATTAACTTCAATATTCAATTTAAAAAAATTTTTTTAAATAGATTTTTTAATGTCCATCAATCCATTTCGAGATATTTTTATGATAAATATTCCTAGCAATTTTCAGCCGAATTCGTTAAAACCTCTTCGAGTTATCGTGTTCACAAAAAACGGGATCCACACATACATACATACATCCGGACAATTGTTCAGGGTCTTATATACATTGTCCCAAATAGAAGAAAATTTGTCAAAAGAATTTTTAAAAATTTTGTAAATTAAACGACTACAAAGCTTCCTCACGAGGAAGCAAAATGGATTATACAATTAGGAATATCCTTATTAATAAAATCAGACTTTTGTCTGTACATTGCACAGAATTCAAAATTTCTGTTATATTCTTTCTTTTTACACTCTAAGAAATCAGAAAATACTATTTAGAAAATTATGTGTGTATGTGTGTGTGTATGTGTGTATGTATGTATGTGTGTATGTATGGCCGCAAATTTTCGACCGCGCATCACGAAAAAATGGCTTAACCGATTGAAGCAATAATTGGCAGTCGTTTAGGTATTAGCCTAACTTAAAATCCTAGCCATAGTACATTAAAAAATATTAATATGGACGGAAGTTATGCCACTTTTTCAAAAATTCGAAAATTCAAATTTTTTAGTTTTTTCATAATCATTATAATAAATGTTGATCTTTATTCAAGTTTAATTTTTATTATAATTTCGTTATTAGATTATTGACATTGTCAATTAATTAAATTAATTTTCTGGTACATTTTTTTTTAATAGTTATAAAGGAATTTAAATAATATGAAAGACATAAAAAAGGAAATCAAAAACTTGAACAATATTTGCAATTGTTTTATGTGTGACTTTTAAATTGACACCTGATTGTTATTTCAGAGTGTAACTTTCAAATTGACAATTGATTGTCATTTTAGATATATTTGAAACTGCGAGGGATCAACATGGGTAAACATACAATATGAGACCTTATTTATTGGTAAATGTGTATAACAACTAATTTTAATGTTCAAAATACATTTTATTTTAGTTTTTGGATTTTTGAAAAATTTATTTTTCAAAAAAAATGAAGAAACAAAGGATGAAATTAAAAAAGAAGGAAAGAATAAAACTAAAAATTTAAAAAGAAGAATAAAACAAAGGGAAAATAAAAGGTACAATAGTTACTAATATAAAATATATATTATTTATTATATTTATTGTATGTTAGAATCAAAATTTATTTTTAAAATTATTTATTTATACTTTTTAAAATATTTTCTTAAATGTCATTTTTCTGTTTGGGTTTATTTATAAATATAAATTTTAGTAATTGTATTAATGTAATAAATTATTATTATTATTATTATTGAATTAAATTAAATTTTATCTATTCTTAGAAAGTTGCAACACCTCGAAAGAAACAGAGGCTTTTTTGTAAATGGGAATTCCTTCTAACTTCCTCGCAATTCGCAGTTTAGAGCTGACATTTTATACACAGGAGTTCCAAATTTCCAAAGAAACTTCCAGTCGAATTTCCAAAGAAACTTTCCGTTGAACTTCCCGTATTCCAGTACGCAACAAATGCAAAATCCACAATTCTCATCATACTCACGGACTCCACAATGCTCATTGTATTCACAGATTCAACCATGCTCATCACACAGACAAATTTCTCCATGCTCATCATACACACAAATTCCATCATGCTCATCATACACACAAATTCCATCATGTTCTCATCATTCATGTATTCATCGTTCCAGATGTTGCAATTAAAATAATTTGAATTTAATAAAATAAATTGTTTAATGAAATAAATGTTTTCATTTCTTTCAAATATTTTTTTTTGAATTTGATAAATTCTTAAATTAATAAAAAAAATTAAAAAGTAATGAAATTTTAAAATAATAAATTAAATAATTTAAAAAGTTCATAAATATTAAATTTTTATATTTATCTATTTAAAAATAAATTGTAATTAAATTAAAAAATTTATAATTAATAAAATTGCTTTTATTCAATTAAAAATAAATTATAATATATAATATAAATAATAAAATAATAAATAATAAAATATTAAATAATTTAAAAGATTAAAAAATATTAAAAGAAATATTATTTTTATATAATTAGGTTAGAAATGAATTATTTATTGAAAATACATAATTGAAAATGTAGCATAAATTAATTTTCTTTTTTGGATTTATTCTTTTTCTCCCATTCTTCTATACATTTTAAGAGGTCCTCATCAGACTTGGTGAGAGCTGAAAATATTTATTATAAATAAACATAAGAAATAACATGAATATATGCATATAAAAAAATAAAATATAAAAATAAATATTAATCTTATGAATAATTTATTTAAAAATAAATTTGAGAAAACAATAAAAAAAATTAAAAGGATGAATAAAAAATAACATAAAATATAATAAATATATTTAATAGGTATATATTTAATTAGTGAATTGTATAAAATTAAAAAAAATATTAAAAATATTTATGTAAATATTACTCACTATTTGATGTTAGTTTCCACTTTTGTTTAATTTTCTCAACTTCATTACTTTTTGTTTCTTTTTCTAAAATATATAATTTAATAAAATAATTAATTTTTCTAATTATAAATATTATAATGTTATGTTATATAATTATTCTTATTAATGTTATATTATATTATTATTATTAACAAGTGTTATTGACAATAATTAAATATATTAAAAAAGAAAAAATTAAATTAAATAAGTAATTTGACATAAATTAATTTTTATTAAATGATATTACAATTATATTTACCTTTATTATTTTTTCGATCCATATTTAAAAATTAATTTTTTTAATTAAGCGGTTATGTATTTGTGATTTGATAGATTATTATTTTTGACATAAGCCAATTTCACATAATTAAAAAAAAATAAAATAGCTGGGAAAAGGTTGTTGTGGCAACAGTTAAATTCAATATTGAATTGTCAATGAAATTGTAACAATTAATTAATATTTCATGGAGAATATAAAATAAAAATATAAAAAGCGTATGAAAAAAACGAAAAGATTAATAAACCAACTAATAAAATAATTTCGGAAATTGTTACTAAAGAAAAGGTTAGAATTTTATAAAATAAATTTAATTAAAATTTTTCAATTTCCTTTTTTTAATTTAATACTGTCAACTTAGTGTTGAGGGAGCATTTTATTAGTAGTAATTACTTTTTATTTTTATGTATTATATTTTTATTTCTTTAATTTCTTAGACATAAAAAACGAAAAATTGTATTGAAAAAAATCGTAGTATTTGTCAAACTAGCTTTCGTGCAGCTATTATTGTAAATAATGATATCTTAAAAGGATTTAAAAATATTTTTTAAATTAAAAAAGTTATCAACAATTAAAGTTTCATCACCATTTTTAAAAAATATTTACAGTTTTTAAAGCTTATATTAAAAAATTATTTCAAGAGTTGGATTTAATTGACAAATATATGTACTTTTAAGAATTTTTTGTTAGATTGAAAAAAAAATTTAATACAAAAATCGGTAATTTTCTATAAACAAATACAGTTATTTTAGTATTCGAAATAAAAGAATGAACATTTTTTTTACATTATTAACTCTCAAACTCTCAAGAAAAAGCGCGTTAAAAAAATTTTGATATTCTCTAATTTTGAGCAAATGTTAAGAGTTTTTATTGCGCGTTGTAGGTCTCCGCGTGAACTCTGACCCGTCGCGCTGCAAAAAGTGGGATTTTTTTACAATTTACTGCTCAAAAATGTCTACAGCCTACAATTCTTAACCAATTTGAGTGTTCTTTGTTTTAAATTAAAGGGGAATAAATTCTTAAAACATCCCTCGAGGCCGATTTTTAGTTTTTAATTGTTTATATTTTTTATTTTTAAATAAAGTTAATAAATTAATACAATTTTCTAAAAGAGGACCTTCATTTTCTTATTTCGTTATTTTGTTTTTTGATGGAAAGAAAAAAACTTAGCTATTTATTAATTAACATTGTTTATAACAATTTGATTTATAACAAATTGACTTTAAATAAAAAGTTTAAATAAAATAAAGAATTTTTTTAGTTAAAAAAATCACTTTTATATATTAGGTAACCATTATGCCGAGTAAAAGGAAGAGAGATATAGGGTCAATATCTAGAAATTCTAAAAGGTTAAGAAGGCGAATTACAAGAAATGATAATTGTTTAGAAGATCAATCTGAGTCTAATGAAAACAGGAATAAAGATTATCACGTGATAGAGAACGTAAGAAAAGAAATAGAGAAATCGAATCAATAGAGCATAGAGAAAAAAGACTAAAAAGAAATAAAGAATACAATGCGACAAGAAGACAAAATGAATTAACACAAACTCGAGAACTTAGGTTAACGAACAACAGAAGGCGCAATGTTATTACTAGGCAAAATGAATCAATAGAGAATAGGGAGAGAAGATTAGAAAGCAACCGAGTGTCTACTGAGAGCAGAAGACTGAATGAATCAACAGAGATTCAGATAAGAAGGTTAGAAATCAACAGGGAACGGAATCGTATTGCTAGGCAAAATGAATTGTCAGAGCAAAATAAACAAAGATTAGAAAGAAGCCGAGTGTCTAATATGATCAGTCGGCAAAATGAATCAATTGAGATTAAAGAAAGTAGATTAGCAAGCAACAGAGAACGAAATATTATTGCACGGCAAAATGAATTGGCAGAGCAAAGAGAAAGAAGATTAGAAAGAAACCGAGTGTCTACTGTGATCAGTAGACAAAATGAATCAATAGAGATTCATGAAAGCAGATTAGCAAGCAACAAAGAGCGAAATAGTATTGTAAGGCAAAATGAATCGACAGAGGATAGAGATAGAAGATTAGAAACAAATCGAGTGTCTACTGCGATCAGTAGAAAAAATGAATTGGCAGAGCAAAGAGAAAGAAGTTTAGAAAGAAACCGAGTGTCTACTGTGATCAGTAGACAAAATGAATCAATAGATATTCATGAAAGCAGATTAGCAAGCAACAGAGAGCGAAATAGTATTGCAAGGCAAAACGAATCGACAGAGGATAGAGATAGAAGATTAGAAACAAATCGAGTGTCTACTGCGATCAGTAGACAAAATGAATCAACAGAGATTCAGGAATAAGGTTACAAAAGAACAAAGAGCGAAATGTTATTGCCAGGAAAAACGAATCCACAGAGCGAAGGGAAAGGAGGTTGCAAAGAAATAGACAACGCCAAAGTATTGCTAGGGGAAATGAAACTGAATTAGAAAGAGAAAGTAGGCTAACTAGATGTAGAGTAACACGTAGATTGAGATTAGAAGAAGAGACAAGAAGAATTCAGAATGTAAGAGCAAATGAAACTAATGAAGAGACTTCTATTAGACAAGAAAATGATAGAACAAGACATAATGTTATTAGAGAGTTAGAATCTGATAATGCTGTGTACATTAGACGGTTAGGAGAAGTTCGTAGACATGAAAGGAGGAATAATCTACAGTGGAGAGATAAAATTAATAGCGGTTTCTCTTATGATTTGTTTATAGATTATTCTGTAGGTGCCAATATTGGCGAAATGAATAATGTTTGTTCCCATTGTAATGCTTTAAGGTGGTCTGAAGAAGCCAAAGGTATATGCTGTTCTTCTGGTAAGGTTTTAATACCTTCTATACCTGAAGCACCAGAACCTCTTAGATCTTTGCTTAATGGAGATCTTCCTCAATCTAGGTTGTTCTTTCAACATATTAGATCTTACAACAGTGCATTTCAAATGACATCATTTGGGGGTAATGAAGTTTATGAATCAGGGTTCAGACCTACATTCAGAATACAAGGTCAAGTGTATCATAGGATTGGTTCTGTTCTACCTTCTCTTAATCAACCTTCATCGTATCTTCAAATATATTTTATGTCTGAAATTCAAGATCAAGTTGAAAGAAGAGTTTCAATATTTAATGAACTTGATTCAAATTTGATTTTGCAAATACAGGAGTTACTTCACGAACATAACTCCTATATTCGTAGTTTTAAATATGCTATAGAGTCAATGCCTTCAGAATCACCAGACCACAGAATTGTTATAAAAGCAGACAGACGGCCTGAAGGAAGCCATCCAGGCACATATAATGCACCAACTTCTTCTGAAGTCGCAGTTATTATGGTTGGTGAACCAAGTGATTCAAGAGACATTGTCTTGAAGCAAAGAACAGGTAATTTGATTAGAATATGTGAGACCCATCGTTCTTATGATCCTCTTCAATATCCTTTAATGTTTTGTTATGGAGAAGATGGATATCATTTTCTCTATCGACACATAAATCCTGAAACAGGACAATTTGTTAATAAAAAAACTTCAGCATTAGAATTTTATGCATATCGTTTAATGATACGAGAAAATGATCCTAATCACTTGCATCAATTTAGACAATTGTTTAATCAGTATTTGGTAGATATGTATGCAAACATAGTAAGTGAACGCTTGCTTTACATTCGTACGCACCAAACTGAACTTAGGGCAGAAAAGTATATTCACTTACAGGACACGATTAGAAGGGATGAATGCGTAGAAAATTTAGGTCAAAAAGTAATTTTACCATCAAGTTTTACTGGTGGTCCACGGTATATGCATTCACGTACACAAGATGCATTTTGCTACGTTCGGAAATTTGGACGTCCTGATTTTTTTATTACAATAACTACAAATCCAAGATGGCCAGAAATTACTGCTTTACTTTTAAACAATCAATCTGCCCAAGATCGTCATGACATTGTATCGCGAGTTTTTCATTTAAAATTAAAATGTTTAATGGGACTTTTGAGAAACGGGAAAATATTTGGTAGTGCGTTGTTTTATTTATTCTGTTGAATGGCAAAAACGTGGACTTCCTCATGCACATATATTACTCTGGCTTGAAGAACATTTACGATCTAACCGTATTGATGAAGTTATAAGAGCAGAACTACCTGATCCCTCAGAAGATGAAGAATTATTTGATATTGTAAAAAGACATATGATACATGGACCATGTGGAGCTTTTAACAGGAATCTTAGTTGTATGAAAGAAGGTCGATGCACTAAAAGATTTCCTAAACAATTCGTGAATGAAACAATAATTGTAGAAGACAGTTATCCAACTTATAGAAGGCGATCTCAAGAGAATGGAGGTTTTATGACAGAATTTATGTTAAGAGGAGAGAATATTATGATAGCTAACAGATGGGTAGTACCATATTCTCCAGTTCTTTTACGTACATTTCGAACCCATATTAACGTAGAATGTTGTGGTGGTGTAAAATCTATTAAATATATTTGTAAATACGTAAACAAGGGTAGCGATCAGGCTTCATTCGGAATAGCAAACGAAAACGATGAAATTAGTATATATCAAACAGGTCGTTATATTTCTACTTCAGAGGCAGTTTGGCGTATACTTGAATTCCCTATTCATGAAAGGTATCCTCCTGTCATTCATCTCGATGTTCATCTAGAGAATGAACAAAGAGTTTACTTCAGGCCAGAGAATGTAATTGATCGTGTTGAGAATCCTTCTAACACTACTTTGATGGCTTCCTTTGAACTTTGTAAAACGGATAATTTTGCAAAATTATTGTTGTATTGAGAAGTACCTTCATACTACACATTTAATAAACAAATTCGTAAATTTTTGAGAAGGAAAAGAGGTACACCTGTAGAAGGTTATTCAGGTATATTTAAAGATCCTGCTATTGGTAGGGTACAGTGCCGCTCAGCAGGATTTGCCCACCCTGTCACAGTGAAAGGTGTTACAAAAAGTTTTATATTTTGATATCTAGTAAAGATATCGAGGTTTTCAAGGTCTCATTTTAAAGCTAACATCTTCTACTTTAACAATCTTAAAATAATTAATTAAAAAATTTTTTTTTTTAATGTTTAATTACTGTTTAAAAAAAACGAAAATTTCAATTTTTTTTGTCGATTTCAAACAATTGTAGTTTTTTAACAAGTCATCGCAAATTAATTTTCTAAAACGCATTTTAAAGCTTGTTTTATCACCTTTAAAATGCTTTTTTTTAAATTGTCGTACGATTTTTTTTCAAAAAGTTATTATCATTTCTTTAAAAAAACAGCCCTTTTTTTAAATAATTAATATTTTGAAAACGGTTAATTTTTTAGAAAAAGTTTAAGACAAAAAATGTTCATTTCTGTATGTACATTGAAGAAAAAAAAATAAAAAAATTTTTTGAACAAATTTTTTTTTTACCACATTTTTACCTTATGTATGTGAGGCGTTAATTAAATGTCAAGGACGTCATTTTGACGAAAAAAATATTTAATATTTCAACCGTAAAAATGTTTATTAACAAAATTTTAAGTGTTGATATTAAATTTTATTTAAATACTTCGAAAGCAAAAGTGTTGACTACCGTTTAAACACTGTTAATTTATCTGTCTTTCAAGCTTGTACATATGAATTTTATTTAACCACTTCACTGGCAGGGCGTTCCAAATGGCGTTCCACGCGCCGAGGCCCAGACTGGCAAAAACACCGAAATGGCGTTCCTAAAAAACACTTTTTTTTAAAGAGTGTACACCACATTTAACTATTGTAAAGCAATATTTCTATAATTTAGACATCAGGGAACAAGATTAACACAACAAAAATTTTAGTTTTTGTGATTTTCAATGTTTTTCCGAACGTTCAAATCGGCTATTTTTAATCATTTTCAACAAATGGCGTTCCACTTTTTTTCAATTTTTACACTATAAAACTTGTATTTTTATTAAAAAAAGATATTTATATTACAATATTATAATATAATAATATAATTATTAATAATATATATAAATATAACATATATAAATAACTATTATTTATTATTATGAATGGTAATATTATACGTATATGTTTTTGCCAGTCTGGGCCTCGGCGCGTGGAACGCCATTTGGAACGCCCTGCCAGTGAAGTAGTTAAGTTAAAAATATGTATAAGGTAAAAATGTGGTAAAAAAAAATTTGTTCAAAAAATTTTTTTTTATTTTTTTCTTCAATGTACATACAGAAATGAACATTTTTTGTCTTAAACTTTTTCTAAAAAAATTAACCGTTTTCAAAATATTAATTATTTAAAAAAAGGGCTGTTTTTTTAAAGAAATGATAATAACTTTTTTAAAAAAAAACGTACGACAATTTAAAAAAAGCATTTTAAAGGTGATAAAACAAGCTTTAAAATGCGTTTTAGAAAATTAATTTGCGATTACTTGTTAAAAAACTACAATTGTTTGACATCGACAAAAAAAATTGAAATTTTCGTTTTTTTTAAACAGTAATTAAACATTAAAAAAAATTTTTTTTAATTAATTATTTTAAGATTGTTAAAGTAGAAGATGTAAGCTTTAAAATGAGACCTTGAAAACCTCGATATCTTTACTAGATATCAAAATATAAAACTTTTTGTAACACCTTTAACTGTGACAGGGTGGGCAAATCCTGCTGAGCGGCACTGTATATACTATTCACCCACAAAATATGGAATGTTTTTATCTTCGCTTACTTTTACATCACATTCGAGGACCTATATCTTTTGAGAGTTTAAAAACTATTAATGGTGAGTTGTATCCAACTTATAAGGATTTATGTAAAGCATTAGGTCTCTTAGAGGATGATGCACATTGGGAGGAAGCACTTATAGAGGCTTCAGCTTTTGATAGTCCATGTCGATTTAGGGAATTATTTGCCATTATGTTGGTGTTTTGTGATCCAAGTGATCCTTTTGTTTTATGGATTAAATTTCGTGAATCATTATCGGAGGATTATTTAAGACAAGCTCAAAGAACAGACCCAAATATAAACTTTGAAAATTCTCCTCATTTATATGATTTATGCTTGCAGTCTATACAAGAAATTACGATACGCATAGGCAATAAAAACCTTAATGAATATCATCTTCCTACACCAAGAATTTCATCAAATGAAATAAACTCAGATTATATAAGGGAAACAAGTTATGATTTAAATCAGTTGTTATCTTATGTAAATGAAAATGAGTTACGACTGACACCAGAACAAACTGATGTATATCAAAATATGCTTTTGTCTGTCAATAATGTTCAATCAAAAAAAATGTTCTTTCTCGATGCTCCTGGAGGAACTGGAAAAACATTTTTGATAAATCTTATTCTTTCTAAAATACGAAGTGAATCGAAAATCGCATTAGCTGTAGCGTCTTCAGGGATCGCTGCTACCCTTTTGCCAGGAGGGAGGACTGCACATTCCATGTTTAAAATTCCAATTAACATTGATCAAATGGATAATCCTTTATGTTCAATATCCAAAAATTGCGCGATAGCTAAGGTTCTCAGAGACTGTGTTTTAATTGTCTGGGATGAGTGTACAATGGCTCATAAAAAGAGTATTGAAGCTTTAGACCGCACTTTAAGAGACATAAGGAATAATAATCAACTTATGGGAGGTGTAACATTATTATTTTCTGGAGATTTTAGACAAACTTTACCAGTAGTAGTTAGAGGAACAAGAGCAGATGAAGTAAATGCGTGTATTAAAAAATCTTTTCTGTGGTCAAAAATAACACGTTTATCTTTAACGCAGAATATGAGAGTTTATCTAAGAGGTGAGCAAGGAGCGCAAGATTTTTCTGATCTTTTGATTACTATTGGCAATGGTACTATAGAAGAGATTAATGGGATGATTAGTATTCCACAATCTTTAGGTACGGTCATAACTTCTCAGGAAGAATTGATAGAAAAAGTTTTTCCAGGAGTTGAAAACTTACTGACGATTCAAAATTCTTGGTTATGTGACCGGGCAATTTTAACACCTACTAACGAACAGACAAAACAGATAAATAGAAAAGTAATTTCTCTTTTTGAAGCTACAGAAAGAACATACCTTTCAATTAATAGTTCTATTAATAAGGATGACTGTATTCATTACCCTACAGAATTTTTAGATTCTGTTACTGCTCCTGGATTACCAGCTCATGAAATAGAACTTAAAGTTGGAGCTCCTATAATGCTTTTAAGAAATATTAACCCTCCTAAATTATGTAATGGAACGCGACTAAGAGTGAGAACACTACATCGGTTCATTATAGAGGCAGATATTCTTACAGGGTGTGCAGCAGGGGAGTCTGTTTTTATACCGCGTATTCCTCTTATTCCAACAAATTATCCATTTCAGTTTAAACGTTTACAGTTTCCAGTCAGTTTGTGTTTCGCAATGACTATAAACAAATCTCAGGGACAAACACTATCAACTGCAGGAATAGAATTAGGTGAATCAGATTGTTTCTCACATGGACAGTTCTATGTAGGATGTTCAAGAGTTAGTTCACCTGATTGCCTTTATATTCATTCACCAACAGGAGCTACAAAAAATGTTGTGTACCGTGAAGTATTACTATAATTATTTTAAATATAAATTATTATTTTATATTTTTAAAATATTATATTTTTATAAAATATTTTTTTAAAAAAATATAAAAAAAATATTAAAATTATGAAAATTTAAAAGTAAAATTTGTATCATATTTTTAGAAAAAATATTTAAATGACAAGAAAAATTATATTCTAATAGTACAAATTTTAAAAACAAAATTTACGTAAATGAATTTTTAAAAAATATAACGCAAATTTGATATATTATTTAAATATTTGAATTATTATTTGACTTAAAATCATAAAATATTAAATATATAAAATTATATCTGTAGCTTTTCGTGGAAAAGATACAGGTTAAATAGATTATTTTCTCGAAATGTTATAAGATCGAATGTTTATTTGATCGAAAGATCGAATATTCGTCTGATCGAAAAATTAAAAGTTACGTTTATTTTTTCGTAAAAATAAATTTTACAATGTTGAAATTATAGAAAAATAAAAATTTCAAATGTTTATTTATTTAAATATTAAATACTTATTTAATAAAAAAGTTGTTAAATATTTAACTTAAAGAAAATTTATGAGATCAGTTAGTTTTTGAAATCTTATTTAAACAGATGAAATTAAAAAGTTATGGATAAATTAAAAACATTTTTTGAGATGCATGATTGGTTACCTCCACGTGGTGCATCTTGGAAACAATCTCATTAAAATACTTTTGATCAAAAAAATGATAAATTAAAAAAAAAAATTTATATATAAATAAGTATTATTTAAATGAAATTGGCTACATACCAATCGATTTCCCAGTGGTAAAAAATTAATGTTTTATAATTGTTTTTTTAATGTAAATGTTTTCTTACTACTGTGTCATTATTAATACATATATATTATATAATGGTCAACAATCAAATGTGTTTAAACTATTAAATATATAAATTTGGGTATATATTTTAATAAAAAATATTAACATAAATAAATTGCTTAAGGTAAGAGTAAGAAGAAGAAATATAACAGAAATGTTGAATTCTGTGCATTGTACAGACAAAAGTCTGATTTTATTAGTAAGGATTATAGGGCAGAGAATATTAGATGTTGAGCCCGTCGAAGAATTTGATAATAAAAAGTCAGTCGCTGATTCAAATAGTAGTAT
Organism: Leptopilina myrica (nomen nudum); assembly: GCA_032872475.1. NCBI lineage: Eukaryota > Metazoa > Arthropoda > Insecta > Hymenoptera > Figitidae > Leptopilina > Leptopilina myrica (nomen nudum). Next base: position 22,870,638 of record CM065460.1, on the reverse strand, counting down.
TTTCTTACTGAAATGATTAAGGGTAAGTAATTATTTTTTTCCGATAAAAATAAATTACCGGTTATTTTAAGGTTTTCTAGATTGGTAGACAAACTTAAATGTATTGGTAGAAACTAAAACCCGTCGAAGACGGGTACGACAGCTAGTAGAAAATAAGATCATACTGAATATAATCTTATTATTAGCTTTTATAATATATTCACAACCTTTCAATGTTTTAGAATTATTTCTGGTATTCACAATAGATTATACATTTTAAACTCCAAAATCAAATCAAATTATAATCTTTAATTATTACTATAGCAACATGTTTATTTCAAATTGTCATATTATGAGGTTAAAGTTTTACATGTGTTTTACTTTTTTACATGTGCTGCTATTTTAATTTGCCAGGTTTGTAAATTTTTGATAATTGCATTTTTATAAATCTAAATAAATCTAAACAAGTTGTGAATTAAGATGTTCATTACATGAACATTTTGCTTCCTCTTTACGATAAGCAAAAAATTTGCTTTAAAGTGAAATATTTCATTTTATTTAATTCTATTAATGCTAATAAAATATATTCTTTTTATACATCAATCGATTCGTCTTGATGAAATGAAGATTTTTAGTTTGTTTTCAAGTCTAGATTAACATTTTATTATAAGGCAACATGATTTTTAAGAAGGAAATAAATTTCTAATAAAAGTGCGCATTTTTGGTTTTAATTATGTTTAATTCTATAAATTCAAATAAAATATATATATACCAATCGATCCGTTTTAATGCAATGGATAAGATTATTGAAAAAAATGAGTAAAATCTTATTGTACTGGAATATAATTTTGATGAAAGAACTAAATTTTTGATAAAAAAAGGTAATTTTTTTGCTTTAATTGTCATTACCTCTATAAACTCTCATACAATTTATACTTTATATATACCAATCGATTCGTCTTGATGCAAAGAAGAAGATTTTATTGTATATTAACTTCAATATTCAATTAAAAAAAATTTTTTGAAAAAAATTTTTTTTTTGAAAAAAGTAAAAAAAAATTTTTTTTAAATATATTTTTTAATGTCCATCAATCCATTTCGAGATATTTTTATGATAAATATTCCTAGCAATTTTCAGCCGAATTCGTTGAAACCTCTTCGAGTTATCGTGTTCACAAAAAACGGAATCCACACACACACACACACACTCATACACACACACATACATACATCCGGACAATTGTTCAGGGTCTTATATAACATAGTCCCATATAGAAGAAAATTTGTCAAAAGGATTTTTAAAAATTTTGTAAATTAAACGAATACAAAGCTTCCTCACGAGGAAGCAAACAATTATAGCATTATGCATTTATTTACCATTAGCTTATTATTGATTATAACTATTTTTTTAGTTTAAATATTACAAGAAATATTATTTTTAACCTTTTCTTCAAAGTATTTTTATTCACTTACAAAGTAAAATTTTGTGTTTAGTAAGAATTTATTTGTTTGTAAATTTATTTATGATTAATTGATCAATAATCACTTATAATCAATTTTTCTCCGTGTAAGCTACTGAATATAGGTCTACAATTACAAGTCCAAAATTTTGAAAATTCGTAACTCAAAAATGTGGCCTCCAAAAAAAATTACGTATCTGTTTTTTGTCAATACAGGATACAATAAAAATATTTTTGGCCAATTTTAAGAGTCGTTTGATATATAAATGAAAATTATTTTATATTTTTGAGAGATTTCAAAAATCTTGTATTTAAACCAACAAATGTAATATAATAATTAACTTTGACAATTATCAAATTTTTAATGAACATTAAATATAAAATAAAAAAAACTTAAAAAGGGCTCCAAATATGACCCACTCTATGTGCTGCTTATTCGGCTCTGCTGCAACGAACCAGGTGAGCAGCGAGAGTGCAATAAGTGTGTATCACATTCACCGCCTAAACTATAGAAAAAAATGCTTGGACATTTTTTTTAGATATTTTAAAGCCTGTTGAACAAATTTTCAGTTTCCAAAGCTTAAATTAAAGCTGATACTTTAAAGATTATGTTGCAAGAGTTTAAAATTTTACTCTAAATTTTTCTAGAATGTACAGCCACACAAACATGGTGCACAAAAATAGAAACAAGTTGTGAATTAAGATGTTCATTACATGAACATTTTGCTTCCTCTTTACGATAAGCAAAAAATTTGCTATAAAGTAAAGTTTTTCATTTTATTTAATTCTATTAATGCTAATAAAATACATTCTTTTTATACATCAATCGATTCGTCTTGATGAAATGAAGATTTTTAGTTTGTTTTCAAGTCTAGATTAACATTTTATTATAAGGCAACATGATTTTTAAGAAGGAAATAAATTTCTAATAAAAGTGCGCATTTTTGGTTTTAATTATGTTTAATTCTATAAATTCAAATAAAATATATATATACCAATCGATCCGTTTTAATGCAATGGATAAGATTATTGAAAAAAATGAGTAAAATCTTATTGTACTGGAATATAATTTTGATGAAAGAACTAAATTTTTGATAAAAAAAGGTAATTTTTTTGCTTTAATTGTCATTACCTCTATAAACTCTCATACAATTTATACTTTATATATACCAATCGATTCGTCTTAATGCAAAGAAGAAGATTTTATTGTATATTAACTTCAATATTCAATTCAAAAAAAAATTTTTGAAAAAATTTTTTTTTTTGAAAAAAGTAAAAAAAAATTTTTTTTTAAATATATTTTTTAATGTCCATCAATCCATTTCGAGATATTTTTATGATAAATATTCCTAGCAATTTTCAGCCGAATTCGTTGAAACCTCTTCGAGTTATCGTGTTCACAAAAAACGGAATCCACACACACACACACTCATACACACACATTTAATTTAGATATTTTTGAAAAATCGTCATTTTCAATGTTTTACAAAAATTTGAATAACTTCTAAAATAATGTACGCTTTTAAATTATCTTAGGCTTATTTTAAAGGTCATTTGTTCAACTATAAGACTTACTTATAGGCATTAACGTGTAATTTTTTCTTAAAAAATGCAGGCCGTCAAACTTGGACCAAAAAAAATCAAAAAATTTGGAACATTCTTATTAACAGAAATATAATTTTTAAAATTCAAACGTATTTTTTTATTAAATTTTCTTGAAAAATCTACACCATATGATGTTTTTAATATTTTTGCTTCCTCGTGAGGAAGCTTTGTAGTCGTTTAATTTATAAATTTTTTAAAAATCGTTTTGACAAATTTTGCTTCTTCGTGAGGAAGCTTTGTAGTCGTTTAATTTACAAAATTTTTAAAAATCCTTTTGACAAATTTTCTTCTATATGGGACTATGTTATATAAGACCCTGAACAATTGTCCGGATGTATGTATGTATGTGTGTATGTGTGTGTATGTATGTGTGTGTGTGTGTGTGTGTGTGTGTGGATCCCGTTTTTTGTGAACAAAAAACGAAGAGGTTTCAACGAATTCGGCTGAAAATTGCTAGGAATATTTATCATAAAAATATCTCGAAATGGATTGATGGACATTAAAAAATCTATTGAAAAAAATTTTTTTTGTTACTTTTTTCAAAAAATAAAATTTTTTCAAAAAAATTTTTTTTAATTGAATATTAAAGTCAATATACAATAAAATCTTCTTCTTTGCATCAAGACGAATCGATTGGTATATATAAAGTATAAATTGTATGAGAGTTTATAGAGGTAATGACAATTAAAGCAAAACAATTACCTTTTTTTATCAAAAATTTAGTTCTTTCATCAAAATTATATTCCAGTACAATAAGATTTTACTCATTTTTTTCAATAATCTTATCCGTTGCATTAACACAGATCGATTAGTATATATAAAGTATATATTGTATTTGAATTTATAGAATTAAACATAATTAAAACCAAAAATTCGCACTTTTATTAGAAATTTATTTCCTTCTTAAAAATTATGTTGCTTTATAATAAAATGTTAATCTAGACTTAAAAACAAACTAAAAATCTTCATTTCATCAAGACGAATCGATTGATGTATAAAAAGAATATATTTTATTAGCATTAATAGAATTAAATAAAATGAAAAAATTCACTTTAAAGCAAATTTTTTGCTTATCGTAAAGAGGAAGCAAAATGTTCATGTAATGAACATCTTAATTCACAACTTGTTCTTCTATATGGGACTATGTTATATAAGACCCTGAACAATTGTCCGGATGTATGTATATGTGTGTGTGTGTGTGTGGATCCCGTTTTTTGTGAACACGATAACTCGAAGAGGTTTCAACGAATTGGGCTGAAAATTGCTAGGCATATTTATCATAAAAATATCTCGAAATAGATTGATGGACATTAAAAAATCTATTAAAAAATTTTTTTTTTACTTTTTTCAAAAAAAAAATTTTATTCAAAAATTTTTTTTTAATTGAATATTGAAGTTAATATTCAATAAAATCTTCTTCTTTGCATCAAGACGAATCGATTGGTATATATAAAGTATAAATTGTATGAGAGTTTATAGAGGTAATGACAATTAAAGCAAAAAAATTACCGTTTTTTTCAAAAATTTAGTTCTTTCATCAAAATTATATTCCAGTACAATAAAATTTTACTCATTTTTTTCAATAATTTTATGCGTTGCATTAAAACAGATCGATTGGTGTATATAAAGTATATATTTTATTTGAATTTATAGAATTAAACATAATTAAACCTAAAATTCGCACTTTTATTAGAAATTTATTTCCTTCTTAAAAATTATGTTGCTTTATAATGAAATGTTTATCTAGACTTAAAAACAAACTAAAAATCTTTATTTCATCAAGACGAATCGATTGATGTATAAAAAGAATATATATAGTTTTTAGTACAGAAAAATTGTTCCAAATTTTTTGAATTTTTTTGGTCCAAGTTTGACGGCCTGCATTTTTTAAGAAAAAAATTACACGTTAATGCCTATAAGTAAGTGTTATAGTTGAACAAATGACCTTTAAAATAAGCCTAAGATAATTTAAAAGCGTACATTATTTTAGAAGTTATTCAAATTTTTGTAAAACATTGAAAATGACGATTTTTCAAAAATATCTAAATTAAATATTGGTCAAATGACTTCTAAAACATCTTGTTCTCTTTAAAATTTTAACATCTTTCAAAAAATAAAAATAAAAAAATTTTAGGTTCCATACAATTTTTGTTTTAAAATGTTTTTCAATCATCTGAAAATGGGTCGTCTCTCAATTTTGACCGGTAGTGTATTATTATTTATTGTATTTTTAAATCTTAATATCTTTAAAAATAAATCAGTCGAAATTTTTAAATTTTGTTACATGTTTGTCCGTAGTAAAATATGATTACAGTCAGACAGAAAATTTTAAATTTAGTAATGTCTTTTATACAATAAAGTGCCATAAACTATTCTTTAATATTCTACTTAAAAAGATAAGAATTTTTTTTTCGTTTGTCCAAAATACTATTAATGTTTACTTCTTATTAAAAAAGTACAAAAATCTACTACTTACTTAAAAAAAATACAAAAAATTCTTTTCATGGTTTTTCTTTAACTCTTGGTATTTAAGTATTCATTAAAATTTTTGTTTACACTTTTGAAGATGAAAATCCATTTCCATAAAAGAAAATAAAAACTTGTATATCCAATCTCAGTAGAGAAGTGCGGTTTTGGTCAGTTATAATATATTACTGAGAGAATGGAGTGAGAGAGTGAGAGAAAGGGAGAAGGGAAATATTTTCCTCCAATAGTTTCACAAACTCTGTAGCTTGTATGTTAATTATTTAGACCTCGCATTTATGCATACCTTGTTAAAAAAAAGGTGAAATAAAATTTAAACAAAAAAAAGTAATTAGTGAAATTCCTTCTTTTTAGGTCAAAGCTGATAATATTTGAATAATAATTATGTTGTGGATCTAAAAGCACACGAAATTCGTTATTATTTAATTAATTTTACGTAATTTCGAATGTGCCTAGCAGATAAAATGTTTTTTCAAGAAAAAAATTTATTAACATCAAAAGCATTCTTTTTGGCATAAAGAAATTTTCCCAACTAAAAAATGTTTTTCTTTTAAAAAGACGTGAAAAATGTTTTTGTCAAAAAAATGCAATGAACATGAGAAATATCATTTTTGGAAAAATTTTAATGAACATGAATTTTGAAAAAAAATAACATGAGTAAAATTATTTTTTTCGGAAATAATATTTCTATTCATATTTCAGCCTTTTCATTATCAACTGAATTAATATTTAGTTTTATTTAGGTAATTAACACAAAGTTTCTGCATTTCTCTTTTTATTAAAAAAATTAAAAATTTTGTTTAAAAGGTAAAATTACCTGTAATTTTTATCAAAAAAGGTATAATAAAATTTTTATTTTTATATGCAAGCTCTTCTTAATTTATTCTCGCTTTTAATATAAAATTATTTTATCCTCTCTGAATGTGCATTATTTTAAAAAGTCAGTTGAAAAATACAAGGACGAAATTCTTCGGCTATATGTAAGTAAATAAGTGCAGAAGATAAATAATAAATCATAAATAAAAAACAGTAAATATTAGGGTCATTTGGGGTAAATGTAAACGCGGGGTAAATGTAAACAGTAGATGTTTCAGCTAAATTTACAAATTAAAAAATAAGTACGACGGCAATATTTTTACCTCAGCTCACCTACAAGATGTTCTGACTATTGCCAATATTTTATTTTGACAATTGGCAATGCCCTAGTGTAAGTTATCTTTTAATGCAAAAAAGTTTGAAATTGAACATTTTTCTGTTTCAGTATTTTGTCTCGCATTTGCATAAAAATAAATTTAAAAATCTAACAAAAATATGTAATTCTTCCTTATCCATGCCCCAACAAAAATTGACTTTGATTTTTGATTTTCGTCAATTTAGTTAATAAATAATTAAGTGTTTACATTTACCCTGAGAATTCAAAAACTCGGGGTAAATGTAAACAGTACTCTAACTATATTTTAAAAGAAAATAATTGATTAAACTATTAGATCCGCCATTTTGAAATTAAAAAATTCGATTTTAGATTCTTATTCAGCAACCTTAAAAACTTCTTTTTACCAAGTTGAATGAAAATCTATTAAAATTTGTTCAAGTTATTCAAGTTTTTACATTACTAATTTTGTAATGGTTGATTGTTTATTTTATATGATACATTATCAGTCAACTGGTTGATTTACTATACGTCTACGAATAATTTTATTTCAGTTTTTCCATCCATTAAGACAGTAGTATGCTTGAAATAACTTGTTTCTTAAACCTCGCTTAACTACAGAGGTGTTTACATTTACCCCGAATTTTAGGCAAATTTCAAAAGATCGGGGTAAATGTAAACAGTCAGTTGTGGACGATTCAGGTGCATCAATATTTTTTTGAACCTCATAAAATTTTTCTAGGGAGCTCTAGTAACAAGTTCATGCAAAAAAAATCCGTCCATTTTACCTTTTAACAAAAAAAACTGATGTTTTTCGTAAAAAATAGATAAACCGTTTACATTTACCCCAAATGACCCTAATTAACTTGATATAGAATTTAAATTAGAACTTGGAACTTGAAATAGAACTTGAACTTGAACTTGAATTAGAATTTGAACTTGAACTAGAACTTAAAGAGAACTCTAAGTTATAGTTGACAATTGTTCGAGAACCCTAAATTATAGTTGACAGCTGTTTTAGAAGAAGATTTGAGGAAGAAAATGTCAAAGGAAGGGAAAAAAAGGTTGGGTGTTTTAGGATTGGTTCAAGATAAAGAAAATGGAGAGAAAATGCTTTAAGAAATTGGCCTGATAGGTGAATTTTGGTTCCGTCCCATTTTTATCAATTTTAAGCTTAGGAGGTTCTTTGAAAAGGGGCTGAGTCTTATCGTTCCCCAACTTCATCTCCCTTTCCAACTCCAATTTCTAGAGTTTACAGAAATAACACTTTTCTATAATTTTAACATATTGTATAAACTCAACATAAGAATGTACGGTTGTTTATAACAATTAGTTTAGCAATTGAAATTATTATTAACAATTGTGAAATTGTTAATTATTTAGTTAATACAAACAATTCGATAAAATTTACGTTATTAAATAATTATCTAATCAATTTGTTAATTAATAAAATATTCAAATATTAATTGTTAATACTTTGTTTAAACATTCAAAATTATTAAAGTTAACAACAATAAAATCAATTATTTCAATGATTTTCTATTTATTATAACTAATTCGATAAAAATTCTGATTATTATTTTATTATTATTTAATAGTTATTATAATAATTTGTTAATTAACATTTTATTTAACAATAAACTGTGGATAATTTGTTTAAACATTATATTAATTAATAAAACAAATAATCAAAATTGTTATTTATTAATTTCGGTTTTTAATATTTCAATTGTTCAACAACTAATTTTAATTATTATTAATTGTTTATTGTTAATTATTTGTTTAAAATATTCAGAACATCAAAATTAATTAATTTATTTATTTTAATAAAATTGTTTAAAATTAAACAGAATATTTTTTTAAAAGAATTTTATATTATTCACGTGAAAGCATATGTCGATAAAATTGTGTAAAAAGGGACTGTTGTATAAAATAAGGTTTATCTTAATGGAATTTTATCTTCATTTTGACGGTATAGACTAAAAGACAAAGTTTTATGAAATGTCTATTTGTGTGTGGAGACGAAAATAGTACATTCTAAGATTAAAACTCAAAGTTTTAGAGTGTTGATTTTTAGGCTTACAACTATCTTTTTCAGTTTAGATATTTTCTTGAAATATGTTTTTGTATAAAATACAAAAATTCGAAATATTTTAAATGTGACGTAATTATTACAGGACGTTACAAGACTTCCTGGAAGTTACCAGGAAGTTCACAAAAAATATTAAAAATTTTTTTTAGTGAAATTATTATTTAAAAAGGTTTAAAAAATTTAAATTTGTTTTAGGAAACTAATTTCTACTTAAGATAAATTTTTTTGAATTAAGTTTTACTATATTTGGATAATTCGAACATTTTTCAATTAAATAACAAATTCAAACAAGTCGTGAATTAAGATGTTGATTACATGAATATTTTGCTTCCTTTTTACGATAAGCAAAAATTTTGCTTCCTCGTGGAGGAAGCATTAATCATAAAAAAAATTTTTTAAACATATTCCATAATGTTGTCTTAAAATCTAATTTAAAGAGTTTTTAAAAATTAATTATATTTATTATGATTGGCTTTCGGCCAATGTCATTAAAATTTTCCCTTTTTTTAAATGTAAACAAAAACATTATTTAATGACATTGTACAATAATACAATTTAAAAAAAAGAAAAAAATTTTAATAATAAAGTGACTTTTTCATTTTATTTTATTCTATTAATGCTAATAAAATGTATTATTTTTATACATCAATCGATTCATCTTGATGAAATGAAAATTTTTAGTTTATTTTTAGTCAAGAATAACATTTTATTATAAGGTAACATAATTTTTAAGAAGAAAATAAATTTCTAATAAAACTGCGATTTTTTGGTTTTAATTGTGTTTAATTCTATACATTCAATATATTTTATTGTACTGGAATATAATTTTGATGAAAGCACTAAATTTTTTATAAAGAAAGGGAATTTTTCTGCTTTAATTGCCATTAACTCTATAAACTCTCATACAATTTATACTTTATATATATTGATTCGTCTGGATGCAAAGAATAAGATTTTATTATATATTAACTTTAATTTTCAATAAAAATATTTTTTTTTGAAAAAAGTAAAAAAAAATTTTTATAGGGTAAATGTGTGTATTATCGAGGAATTTTGTATATGTCATACTTCCAAGTGGTTTAAAAATTATAAATGAATATATATGGTTTTGTTTTTTATTTTAAATATGAATATTAAAGCTTTTTTTTCTTTAAAAAAAATTGCCAATGTTGCAGAAAATAATTTTAATATTTAAATAAATAATTAAATACAAGACTCATATGCTTGTAATCTCGCGGGACTTAGTATGACTTGAGGGTAATTTCGCGTGTCAAATATCGTGGATAAGTCATAATTATCGCGCGGTGAATATCGCAGATAATTTATTTATTTTTATGATAAATATGCCTAGCAGTTTTCAGCCGAATTCGTTGAAACCTCTTCGCGTTATTGTGTTCACAAAAAACAGGATCCACACACACACACATACACACACATACATCCGGACAATTGTTCAGGGTCTTATATAACATAGTCCCATATAGAAGAAAATTTGTCAAAAGGATTTTTTAAAATTTTGTAAATTAAACGAATACAAAGCTTCCTCACGAGGAAGCAAAATTAAATTAATATTTTACTTCACCTAAAATCGTTGCAGCCTACTTTTAGAAAAATCTCATAATTTGTACAAATAATGATTAATGTCTATAAAATTCACATTCGATAATAAGTTTCAAAAAATGTTTTAATTAAAGTTATAATTATAATTTTAAATTAAAATGCACAGAAAAAAATTAGTTTGACAGCTATGAAAATGTAATAAAAAAACATGTAAATAATTTGGATAAAACAAATTTCTTGATTGATATTTGTTAAAAATGTGTTAATTTACTTGAATAAATAGATGATTACGTAAACATAGGGGAGTGCTGTTAGGGTTGGACAGGTGTTAGGGTTGAGCCATCGCGTTTATTTTGTGTTATCACACTAGCGCCATCTGTTTTTGTACTTAAATTCTTGCTACTAATGCCAGTCAACTTTTCACATGAGTTTCAGTCAAGTATACGAACGTAGACTTTTGTTTTTTGCGAGTCATTGTTATACGCTCAACAGAAACTTTTTTGTGGTGTCAAAAAAGAGAAGTAAATGTAGAAGAAATATGCCAAAGACAATGTAAATTTATTGAAATTGTTTATTAAGATGTTATACAAAAATGTGAAAAGAAATTTGGGGTTTTGTGTGACGCGTTTGTGTGACCCATGTTCAACCCTTACAACATTATTTTTTTTTAAATTGCTTATAACTTTGAAACTTTTGGCCGAATTTTTTTGCAATGTACAACAAAAACATTGCATTTGAGTTGATCTTTCCAACAATATGCGCGAAAACGTAAAATTCGCACTGCAGAGGAAGTTATGAAGAAAATTCAAAACTATGTCCAACCCTGACAGCACTCCCCTACACAAAATATTAGATAAAAATTAATTTTTAAAATTTAGATATGAAATGTTAAAAGTCACCATATTTCAATCAAATTTTTCTTAGAACTTTATAAATAATAAAAAATGTATTAGGGTCATTTGGGGTAAATGTAAACAGTTTATCTATTTTTTACGAAAAACAACAGTTTTTTTTGTTAAAAGGTAAAATGGACGGATTTTTTTGCATGAACTTGTTACTAGAGCTCCCTAGAAAAATTTTATGAGGTTCAAAAAAATATTGATGCACCTGAATCGTCTACAACTGACTGTTTACATTTACCCCGATCTTTTGAAATTTGCATAAAATTCGGGGTAAATGTAAACACCTCTGTAGTTAAGCTAGGTTTAAGAAACAAGTTATTTCAAGCATACTACTGTCTTAATGGATGGAAAAACTGAAAAAAAATTATTCGTAGACGTATAGTAAATCAACCAGTTGACTGATAATGTATCATATAAAATAAACAATCAACCATTACAAAATTAGTAATGTAAAAACTTGAATAACTTGAACAAATTTTAATAGATTTTCATTCAACTTGGTAAAAAGAAGTTTTTAAGGTTGCTGAATAAGAATCTAAAATCGAATTTTTTAATTTCAAAATGGCGGATCTAATAGTTTATTCAATTATTTTCTTTTAAAATATAGTTAGAGTACTGTTTACATTTACCCCGAGTTTTTGAATTCTCAGGGTAAATGTTGTAAACGGTTGTTTAATTTAATTTTAAATTAAATAATCATTTAAGAAATCTCTTTTCGTCCCATGTTTAACAAGTAAGAAAATGTCCTGAATGCTGATAATTTTAACCTTCTATTATTTATGTTTTTTTTATATAAATAATTAGTACCTTTATTAATAATTATAACTATAACTATGTATTAATTGCATAATATAAATTAATATATAATTAAATATTAATATAAAGTAAGCTATAATTAATACAGTTATATATATAATCCTTAATATAAGGAACTTATGCTTAAAAAATTACTACAATTTAGACTTTAGAGTCAGCAAACACCATAGAATTTTCTCCATTTTCCTACCACATTCCTTTCACTTTTCCATGCTTAGCGCACGGCCCATTTTCAATCATTCACGCTCCCCTTTCTCTCTTACTTTTCTCTCTCCGTCTCACTTATACGCCCGTCTCACTCGCACGTTGACGCGCACAGGCCCATTTTCATTCATTCACGCTCCCCTTTCTCTCTCCGTCTCACTTATACGCCCGTCTCACTCGCATGTTGACGCGCAAATTATGTGCACGAGTGAGAGAGAAAGAGCGAGTCTGTATGTAGTCCTAAAGGATTAGTGTCAACTTTTGACGCTACGAGCGTTATCTTTAGATTTTGACATGTAAGATTGAGTTCTCTCGCATTCGACATGCCTCATTACCCCTATATAAGGCGGGGGTGCGAGATCACCCAGTCAGTCGATCACTTCCTTGCACTCGATGTTGATCCTCTCCTCTAACGAATAAAGTTCTTGTAACTCAATTCACTAGAGTATTTTTTATCTGTTTTGCCGAGCCTGAAGTGTTCCTTCACCTCACTCGCTATTTTTGGGTCTTGCTGTGCCTACAGTAAGTACTGCCTCTTCTTCTTTTCCTTCTTCTCCGGCATTGCGGATACGAAAGGGCCACTCTTCTGAACTCAGTAATCCGGGAGGATACTGATAGGTGTCGCGCCTCGTCGATTAACCGAACGGATGAGCCTCTCTTCTACGTGGTTAATTCGACGAAGTGATACTTAACGGTACGCATCCGTAGGGGCGAATTGTACGGAAGAGACACTCTTCCGAAAACATTTCTCGCTCCGATCGCGTCGCACGTTGAGTACTTACCACGCTATCCGTTAAGTACGGAAGAGTCACTCTTTCGAATCTTCCGCATAGCGTGTAACTACCTATCGACGGACCTTTTGGTCATTTTGCTACGGTATGGAAGAATCTCTCTTCTGAGCCGTACAAACGCCGTTCTTTTGGCACCCCGAGAATCTAAAAGTACTAATCCCTATAACCTTTACTCGTAGATGTCAAAAGGTCGCACTCCACGCTGTATAAGCAAGGCACAACGGAAGAAAAAGAGGCTTCGTGGGTTACGTCGCAAGCAGCAGCAAAGGGCTCAACGACTGACCAAGAGGGAAGCCAAGTTGCTCAGCCAAATTGAGCCTAATTCTCCATACGAGCCGGCCTATGTTGAAAATGGTCTTCACCTCCATGACGAATATCTGCCAACTCCCTGCCACTTGTTGCACCAACTTTGGACGGACTCCATGGAAGATCTCCTCCAGGAGCTAGGGGAAGCAGATTATATTGCTCCTTCGCCACCGCTAGTTCTTATGCCGAGGAAACGTAAACCCGCGAAAAAGGTTTACGTACCACCGGCGAGACCGGCAACTTTCGACCTAGCTCGACTCCAACAGCAACCGGCCCAGGCCTGGCGCAAGCCCGCCCATGTGCTCCTACCCGCACCCGATCTATCTCCGTGGACTAAATATTTGAGGCCTAGTCAGGGCCCACGGATCACGTAGGTGGAAATATTGCCTGTTGGTTCTTCCATCTCACTGAGGCCGTCCCCGGTCGCGCATGACGCAGCCGACCCCGACATCATCGATCTGACCCCCGGGTCACCCATATGTATCGCGGTAGACTAGCCCTAGTCGTTCGGCACCCAAGTTTTAAATTATAGGGGAATACGGGGGGGTTACAGAATATATTTTATTTATTGTAGATCAATTCTTTTAATACCTTTTTTTAATACCTTTTTATGCCCAAAAACGCATAAAAAGTGACCATTTCCTCCCTTAACTTCTAAATTATTCAACATGGAGGGCTAAAATTTTGCATACTGGTGTATTTTAATGCGAATATTACACACGGAAAAATGTAAGGTGCACATGCTATACTTTTCAAAAAATGTATTCAACAATTAACTTCACTTCATATAAAAAAAATAGGAAATAATAAGTGTGAAATGAATTGAATAGTAAAATTTTTTGACAGGAATAACAAATGCACCGAAAGGTACAAATACTGTCCCAAACATTTTTCCGTGCAGGAAAATTATAGAGAACTTGCTATGTAATAATGGCCATAGCGTTGTCAAGGAAAAACTAAAAAAAATTTACAATTTTTTTTCTAATTTTTACATTATTTGAGCTAATGAGCAGCAAATTGTTATACTAGTATACTATAACAGTCTAACAACAAAAAATTTATTTAAAAAACTTTTTGAAAAAAAATAAAAGGAAAAATTAAAAAAAAATTTTTAGTCAAAACTAGTGTCATTAAATATTTTAAAGAAGAGTAACCTCGCACTGCAATGGTGGGTTCCGTACACAAATATTAAAACAATACTTGCAACATTCGTCGGCAAATGGTAGAATTAAAATAAACAATTTAAAAAATATATTAAAATCATTTGTTAAAAAAAATTAAAGTATTATATATCTAACATTGTAAACAGTAACAAGTATTTTCTTATCAAACAAAACAAAAGTATTTTATATTTATTCGTTTTTAAAAATTCTCTTTTACTTTAATTTTTATTGATATAATATTTATGTAAACAGACCCGAGTCAAAATTTAAGATGTACTTTCAGCCTGCAATATAGATAATATTTTAGATTGTAGAAGTCGTAACGCAGAGTCTACTTGCGATACAACTAGTTAGAATTATAATCTGCATAACTCAAAAAAATGTCGGAAATTTAGGATTAATTTTTAATGAATTATAATTAAAGTACTACAAACGCATTAAGTGCATCAATTTTTTCAAATACTGGCCTCTTAATATAAATTTGTTAAAAGTAGTATTTGACAAAAAAGTCATTTACTAATTGAAATAGTTATATTTTCCAAATAAAATAAACGGTTAATGGTAACTCATTCTTAGTTTTTCACAGTCAAATTGAATTTCTTGATGGTAGACACCCTGTTTAAATGTATTAGTAGAAACTAAAACCCGTCGAAGATGGGTACGACAGCTAGTAGTTAATAAATATATAAAGGGTGACATGATAAAAGGGGTCAAGCCCCATTTTTTTCGAGATTGAGATTTTGTTATTAAAAAGTCAGGCAAATTCATTTACACAGTTTTGTAAAAGGATTTTTGTATAAATTATTTTTTAAATTCCTTTTTAATAAAAATAGGAATAAAAATTTACCTCAATTTTTACTTACAATGCGATTCTGTTAAAAACAAAAGAAATTAATATTGTTATGAATAGGTTAATATGGTTAAAAATATTGGTTTCTTTTTTAATATCATTAAATATATATTATATGTAGCTGAAAAAGTGTAGATTTAGTTAGAAATAGTTGTATTTTTTATCTAATTTTTAACAATTTAAATATTATTCTTATGTTAATTTTCAAATATTGCTGTTTGTAATTTGCATTAAAAAAATGTACAGAAAATCACTTTTTATGTTCAATGCATTTAAAATTTTGTTTGTTTCTGTCGTTAAATATTATTCTAACACTTTAAACACGAAAAATAATTTAAATTTTTTAAATTTTTATTTGTTCATGTTAACTTTTATTAATTTTAAAAAAATTCAAAAAAATTAATTTTACAGATTTTTTAATTAAAAAGTATAAAATTCAGATTTTCAAAGATTTTAATTTAAAACATTTTTACAATTAGATTATTCCTAAAAATTCGCGCTACAATACTTTTGATTCTTATATTATTATCCAAAATTTTAACCGAAATTTATTGTGAAATAAATTTTTGTTAGGAAATTCTACGAGAATTCAATTACCTATTTAAATATAGGGGAGAGTGGGGCAAACCGGACCCCTTAATGGTTTTTTGAATCTTGTGACTAAACGAATCAACCGATTTCATTTTACAAGGGCTTGTTTGAAAGATCGTCTAATTGTGCAAATTTTTCCCAGAGACACCTTTACTTCATTTTTTATTGTATAGTTCCTGTGTTAACTTTAAAAAATTTAGCAAACGGTCCGGTTTGCCCCACACCCTGGGGTAAACCGGACCCCCCATGGGGCAAAGTGGACCGTTTGGTTTTTTATTTATAATTTTGCATTTACATAATCTATAATAATAAAAAACATGAAGAATCGTGTAAACAATGGTTGTAGTAATGAAAATAATAATTCGGGATTGGATTTTAATTAAATAAATATTTTTTTAAACAAAAAAATAAAAATGTTTGTCATTATCAGAGAAACAATATTAAAGGGTCCAATTCTCATTGGAAGACATTTATTTTTCATTGTAAGTAAATATTTTAATATAAGAAACTTTTTTTAAAATAATTTTTATAAAACTGTAATTCAATGGAAATATCCTATAGCCGGTTTGCACCACAGGCCCATTTTATTAACAGCTTTTGGAAAAAAAATTTTAAAAAGAATTTACTTAAAATTTTGTAGAAATTTATTGAATTAAAGAATTTTATCACAATTTTTGAAAATATTAAAAAAAATTTGAAGAATTTTATTAAAATCTTTACAAATAATTAAATTCATAAGAATAATTTAAATAATAATTTATGCAAATATTTTTTTTTTATTCACGGGGGAGAAGAGGCAATACATTTACGCATGCCCAGGAAGATCCCACTTACCTGAGGTATGTCGGACTCGCACAAAATGCAAGGAAAAAAAGAAACCTTACATACCTGCTTTTTACGGCAGTCACAATACCGACTAAAACCTCTTCTTGTTTCCCCTAGGTTACGAACCTTCTATCTATCTACTGAACTACCTTTCGGCTTCAGACTTCGCAGATGGATGGTCCCATTTAGTCGCTGGCGCTACTCTTCCGTGCCGCTCTTCTTCTGGCCATTATTTCCTCCTTGTTCTTGACAGGGTCTTCTTAGCTTCCTCTAAGGCAGTCCTGAAGACCTTGCACCGACCTGATCCGGCGACGTGTTGGATGTCCTCCTTCTCGCCGAACTTCGCCTCGCTTAAGAAGCAGCATGAGCTCTTCTTACAATATGCTGCTTTCTGGCTAGGTTCACCGCACTTGAAGCACGCAGCCGACCTGTCTACCGCTTTGCAATCTCTATCTATGTGGCCGTAGCCAAGGCACCTATGGCACCTTGTGACCGTAGCTCTTCTTCTCACCTGACAGGACACGAACCCAATTATAATATGTCCTATTTTCTCCAGCTTATCTGCATCCTCTTGGTTGGTGACAACAACAGCGGGCTTTACTCCTCGCTTGTTTGGTCCAAGGACCGTCACCTTTCTTCTCCCTGCTGGCACCGTAGAGATTCGCTTCAGGGCGTCCGAAACGTCTTGCTTTTCAGTAAGGGCGTCCATATCGCGGATTTCCAACGTCGCGTTTGCCGAACCGCCATCTGCACCCTAACCAGGTCACCGATCACCCTCGTCACTTCCTCAGTGAACGACTACTCGTTTGAAGATCCTCCAATTTAAATAAGGAGGTCTCCCCTTTTCGTGGGTAAAGCTCCCACAACCCTTGTCTGACTGGCATCTAGGTTAACCTCATCTCGAACCTTCTTCAGCATGTTGGCGAATGTTGTTCCTTTAGCCACTTTAACGAAAACTGTTGTTCGTCTTCGTGGTTGTCTTCTTTCCTTCTCTAGATTTGACTTTGGTGCCGGTTTGGTACCCTTGACTTCAATTTTTTTAGGAAGTCCCTCCTTCTTCTTCTTCTTTGTGTCCTTCTGAAGCTCAGGATCACTTCTCTTTCGCTTTTGACCCTCCAAGACAACGTTTTTAAGCACCACTGCGTTAATGCGGTCACGTCTTAGCTTTCGGTCTTGGCGTGCTTCTTCAGACCAAGTTAAACCCTGGTACAATCTTTCGTCTTTTTCTATCTTAAGCTGAAGCTTTTTAGTTCATCTTTGATTGTCATGTTGACATTCTTCTGGACTTCACAAGTCTTCAGCATCTTGCTGACCTCGTCCCCTATTTTTTGAATACTCGCCTCCTCTTCTTCGCGTAGCTTAATGCATTTATCACGATCTTGATTGCAGCTGGCAATGTCAATCGCAGAAGCATTACTGAAGACAGAAATGCAGCTGGCTTGAATGGCGACGCTGCTCGTACTCCCTCGTCTCTCCACCTTGTCCACGATGATATGTGGTACTTCCAATGCGTTGTTGCCCTCCTGCATCCTTGGGCCACTGGCCACCGCCGCACGCTCAAAAGCGTTTGACGATCGAAACCAAATTCCATTCAAATTCATTTCTATTTGTACTAACTAATACAATTTATGTTTTAAAATTTAATTAAATTTTAGAAAAAAAATTTTTCAGTTTTTTTATTGTAAAAAATAATCGTTCTATAAAAAAATGACAGTAAGAAAAAAGGTGGGATTTTTTATTTCCTTTAAAATAGCGTTTTTAAAATATCGAAATTTTGAGTTTTTATTTTTTCCTATATTTGATACCATTGACTGGCTTCTCAGCGGTCAAGCCGAGCAAAGATCGAGTTATTGGACTGAACTCCTCAATTTTGCTATATATTTATAAAGACAATTTAATTCTTGACGAGAATTTTTTAATTATTTTTAATTTATAAATTCATTAAAATAATTGATGTTATTAGAAGAATTTTGTTGTTTATCAAGATAATTAAATTATTTTGTAGAATTACTTAAAAATTTTTGAAAGTAATTGACTTTTTGCGATGAATTAACCACTTCACTGGCAGAGCGTTCCAAATGGCGTCCCACGCGCCTAGGCCCAGACTGTCATAAACACCGAAATGGCGTTCCAAAAAAACTCTTTTTTTAAAGACTGTACACCACATTTAACTATTGCAAAGCAATATTTCTATAGTTTAGACATCAGGGAACAAGATTATCACAATAAATATTTTAGTTCACAACTTGGACATACCCTTAATATGCAAAACGAAAGTCAATTTCCTTACATTGAAAAAACATTGGGCGAGAAATTGACTTTTAAAGTACAACTGTTATGTTAAATGCGGGTCATCCGCTTGCTCTGATCTTGGGCGAACGTGTCGTCCAATTAGTCGAACGGTTCGACTTTAGTGAAGCAACTTTTGGCCAACAGGTGTCAGTTACCTGTTTGCTTTTAAAGGGTAGGAAAACATCTCATCGAAATTTAGACGACACGTTCGCCCAGTTTATGTAAGAAGTTGCACTAAAATAAAGTAGACATGCACTGAAAAACTGTTGGCAGAACTGTTCGCCCAATGGGATGAAGTGTTACGTTAAAAAGAATCGCACAGCTCACTTTAGTTTTGGAAGAGTAACTCTCTTTTTTGGTAGAGCTGTCGAACTATTTGTCAAGCAGCCGCTCACTTAACGCCATTGGAAGTTCAGTTTAAGAAAGCAACTCACCCAATTTTGATTGAGCTGTGAGTTTAAATGTCAAGTAGAGCTGCACAACAGTCAATAGCGGAACTGTTCTATTAACAGATTTTCAGTGTGCGCTGCTACTGCAAAAGCAACAGTTCGTCCAATGTTTTCTCAGTATATAATTCATTACATTTCACGAAGAAAAGTTAATCTGTAACTTTAAATATGATTTACTTGACTCTTTTTATAAAGTATACATATATATTGAAACGAGGAGGAAAGTAACAGCGTATTATTTTCGTCCTCACTCTCCTTCTCAACAAAGAAATTAAAATTACACAAAAGTATTACACGTATTTTAAAAATACACTGTTGCAACTTAAAGGCAGATAATTAAGCTACAAAAAACCGAAAACACATTTTATAAAACTGTGTAATTACAAAAATATAAGGTTTTGAAAATTGAAACGAAAACTTACTTTCGACGTATTTTTGTGACATCACGTCACTAGCGGACTTCACCTAACCGGAAATGCTCTTTCACACTATGGAGAAGTTGTAGGGGGTACTATTGACTAAACAAAATTTAGACTTTGTATTTTCGCCTATTTGTATAGAAGATATTAGCGTTGTTACTTTCCTCCTCGGTCTCCCCTTCGCCATTTTAAATTTTTATATTAATTTTATACAATTTTGAAGATTTCGGAATATCGTTCATGATTTTTTATTAAATTTACATATTATTGAGGTAAAAGTGTATACTTTAAAAAACCAAAAAAGGTTAATAAAAATAATTGTTTTATTAAATAAAAATTTTTTTTTACAATTTTTTGTCTATTCACTCCTCTTTGAGAAAAATGTTATAAATATATTTAAATTTCTTATGAATTCACTTTTAATTTCATTTAATAAAATTATTGGAGACTCAACTGGTTCCGGAGATATTGAAGTTTTTGTCAAAGGAAGCGTCCCCGCGCAATAGCACCATACCGTACAGGTCGCTATACAGTTCCTATGTTTTCGAAGTCGTCCATTACTGCTGCAAATAGGTCTTTTCTTTACAAAAACTTCAATATCTCCGGAAACAGTTTGTCAGTAATTAAATAAAATGTTACATTGTCAAATGCTTTACGTGGAATCCTATGCAAATGTTGAAACTTTAAACCTAAATGTTTACGTTTTTAGCATAGTAAGAGGTGTTGAGGTTTTTGCCACTTATAAAGTATACAAAAATAATTATTCTCCCAAAATTTGGTAAAATTTCGAAGAAAATTGATTTGCCGGAGAACCTCCTTAGATATCAATCAGCTGTCAAAGATAAAAATACTTAAAATGTAAAATTGAACTCTTGACCTGTAGGTCAGAAAATTCCAAACGTTTAAACAATCTATAATTGCTAATTTTAACAACTCTGAATCAGTATTGATAAGAGTAAATTTATATAACTTTGTCAGCTTTTATTAGTATTACTTAATATTAAATGAATCAAAATAACACATTAAGTTTAAGGGCCTAGCGAAGTAAGCATGCAAAATCTGCCCCCTCTCTAAAAAATGTGAAATTTTTGTTACATGTTGACAGCATTAAGATAAAATTTTTCACCAAATATTTTTTCAAAAAATTTATTTTTGTTAGAGTTATGGAGGTGGAAAGAGTAATTTAAAAAACAAATTCAAAAAATTTTGCCTACAAAAAACCCCAAAAATTTAAAGATACTATTTTGGGATTTTTACAGAAAGTTCTCCTAAATGTGTACTTTAAAGAAATAATTTAAAAAAAAATGTAATTGGGTACCACATAGTGAAAAAAATTAAAATCCCAGGTGGCGCATCATTCGTTTCAAGCAAATGTGATAAATTTTTCAATTTCACGCGTAATGAGTGGCCCCAGAAACACATAATTACTAAATTTCAAGCAAATTAAAAAATAATCAGTTACTGGATACATTGTGTTTTAGTCGGTATGATGCGCCATCTAAGTAGTATAGCTATGAGGATACTGCTCCAAATGCTCGGTCGGTAAGGTAGATTCCTACTTTATCAGTGGTTGGTAGGGGTGTTCTACTTTACCGACCGAGTTTTAGTACCGATTGCCACCGCTAGATGGCGCCACCACTGAATTCAAACCCCCTTGGCGGAAAATTTAAATTTTATTTTCGAAATTTAAAGTCTATTGGAAGGGGTGTTCTACTTTACTGACCATTGAGTTCCTGCTGACACCGCTAGATGGCGCCACTTGCGAATTCCAAACCCCTTGGCGGGAAATTTAAATTTCCTTTATCAGACAATTCAACCCCTGTTGGTAGAGTGTTCTTCTTTACCGACATTTTTAGTTCCGGCTGCCACTGATAGATGGCGCCACCATCGATTCAAACCTGCTTCGCGGAAAATTTGAATTTTTATTTTTTATATTTTTTAAGTGTTTTGGAAAGAATGTTCTGTTTTACCGACAGAATTTTTTAGTTCTGGCTGCCACCGATAGATGGCGCCACCATCAAATTCAAACCTGCTTGGCGGCAAAATTTAAAAATTTATTTTTAAAATTTAAATTGTATTAAATTTTTTTACATTATTAACTTTATCGAAAGCTTAATAGATAGCGCTAGTAAATGTTATTACAATATATTTTACTTAACCTAACCTTAAATCTAAAGTATGACTAAGGTTGTAGTGAATAATAAGAACATTAGGATATTGGTTTGATACATTTATTTTAACAATATTATCAATCAATATACATTATTTACACTTGTTTTATTTTGAATTCAATATGGTTGTATGGACCACCAATATACTTCAGCCGTAGTTGTCCAGAATTAATGGCTTCTTGCATCTGATCCAAGCATATAGAGTCATCAGTGAACATTGGTACAAATCTTGAAGGTAGGAATGTATTGAACTTTTTATCCACCTCAACGACGACCTTGACTCCATACCTGGTGTTGACGACCTGGATCTTTGTTATAGGATACTTATGTCCAGGAGTCAGCTCGGACAGCGGCTTTGTAGGCAAGAAAGCATCCATGCGACCAATGGCGTTGATTTTGGTTAGATCCATCTTTTCTTAGAGATAATACTTTGTGAAGTTACAAAACAGAATGACTAAATCGGCTCAGATGCCTCTATTTATACCCAAATATCACACATTATCCCCACCATTATTTTAACGCATGCGCAGTACCCCTACCACTATTTTACGCATGCGCAATACCCCTACTTTTTTTATTATTCAGCCACGTCCGCTTTGTGACGTCATAAGACAAGTCTAGACTAGTTTTAACATGTTTAATAGTTTTACACATGCGTAATAATGATATTAGGATTGGGAAGGGTTAATTAATGTAAACATTAATAGACATTTAATACATTTATTCATTAAATAGGAAATTTTCACAATCATTATAAAAATCTTTCAATGTACAATCGTTGTCAACTTCATCAATATTTTCTATATTATTTCGCAGTACATTTGACGGTTGTATCAACCAATTTCGTAGATTACATACATTTGTAACAGCGCAATTGCTAAAACTACGTGTGTGATTTGTACATGTAGATGAACTATCTGCACTTAAAGTTTTTAGCGACGGACATTTAAAATCATCCAAATTAAATACATTTAAAGTAAATTTTTCTAACCATTTTTGTTTTTCTAAACCTTTTACATAAACAGTAGGTGTACCTATTAATACTTCTTTTATTATTGGGTGTAATTCTTCATAAGATACGTCACCAGCAGACTAATCGATACCATGATAATTATTTGTAAGCCATCGATTCTCACATTTGTATCTTGCAGGTAATCGACTCCAGGCATATGGTGGCTCGAAGAGATAGACCAATGGATGAGCATCTTGTTGAAGTGGTAGAATCGCCAATTCTTTGATGACGAACTCGTTGTAAGGTCTTTTGAAGCACTGGATATCTACGACGTACGCCATTGTATCTGAAACAGAATAATGGCTTAATGCTTAGAGAGATGCTCTCTTTATAGCCTTTCCCCCACCACTGATGTCGTCTGTGATTGGTCACTGTTTCCACCAATCACGTTACTTTTTTAACAACGCCGCTGATTGGTGTATACTGTATAATGCGGTCGTAAATTATGAGGCAATATGCAGCTGTATTGGCTGGAAAATTTTCACTTGCTTCGAATTCCAATCGCACATCTACAGATGCTTGTTTGAGAAATTCATTTTGTTTTGAGCAATCAATAACAACCAATGGTGCATAATCTTTAAAGTTATTTCTAGTTAATAAAGGTTCAGGTTCTTTTCCATAGTAGGACTGTTGAAAATTACCATACATTTCATAGAGTATGGAAAATTTGTTTTGATTAAAGTTTAAATTTAAATTTCCATAAGGATAGTACTGTGAGTTTAAGAAAAGTTTAACATTGATAAGATTACAGGTATCAAACAAATTTGCATACCTTCCTTGATCTTCTTTTCTATTTGTTTGAAAACCAAGAATAACATATCGAGGTTTTTCAACTTGTGTTGAAGTTTTCACAGTCCACACATGCTTTTGAGTGGCTGGAATCATAGGATACTCATACAAATCCCATGATCTAAAACTCATTGTTATAAGGGAGTCTTTTTCAATGAATTTCAACAATTTAATTTTTTGTCGATCATTTACCATTAAATATGGAATTAACCATTCAACTTTATTAATAATAATTCTAAATTCTTCACGGTCAGCTCCTTCAATGTTTACTACAGCATTTAGATCAGTACGAGATCTTGTTAAAATAAGTTCATGTTTTGCATTTACAACAATCTTTTGATAGTCTTCAGCAAAACCAATAATCATACTTAGTGGAATATTTACATCAAAGTATCCAGTATCATTTGTAACTCTACTATCAGGATCAAAAGGTAGATAACCAGCATTTTCAGAGTAAATCATTTGATTAGGTGTTTGAGAAATTAAATTTTTCATTGTAGTTGTAATGCCAACATTTTTAGAGCGATCAATTTCAACACCATTTAATTCATAACGAATCTCATTAAACATGTAGGAAATACCATTGCTAATTAACTTTGTATTAGTTACAAGCGCGTTGTTAGGTCTGACTAATCTTCCAGTGACGTGTAAAGTACTTTTAGAAGGTAGAATGTACAGGTCTTGATGTTGAACTGCAATTGTGCATGAATCTCATAGTGTGCCACAGAATTATCAAATTTAACTGGACTTAGAATGTTTAAAATTTCTTCCATTTTTATTACAACAACAAATAAAAAGTATGTGAATAATTAATTTTTTCCTTTGTTTTCCTGAAAAATTCTTAGGCCGAGCTGCTTCAGAAATAGTATGTTCTGAGATGTTAGTCTCTTGCGAACTGATTGAGGAATGAATGTCTTCTGACATGGCAACTCTTTTATATAGCTTCCACCAGTTTTTCTATGAAATACAATCCCCATTACGTTGATTTAACGTGTAATCGTATTGTTATAGTTTCACCTCTAAAATTTATTAAATCTCCGTCTTGATCAACGATTCTTACTTGAATATTATGTATTGTCTTCACGGTGATTGGAAGATAAATGACGTGAGATGGAACTTCCACAATCTTATATCCAGCTGGTACAATTGGAAAAAATTCGTGAATTGTGTGTACCTTTTTATTATTTATGTATGCACCAGTAGTAATGTTACATTCAATTCTGATAGCATTTACCTTAAGAATAGCTACTGGTACGTCTGACGTATGAGACTTATTAGCTGTCAATATTCGAGGAGTAAATCCTAATAATTCACCAATTGAATCATTTTGTTCAAAACTTACTTCAAGGCTGCTTGTTATTTCACTACGTAAAGTATTATTGTTAGGTTTGATTCTTACAATTTCAAACCCATTTTCAATAGAGTTTTGAATATATTTTTCAATATCTTCAATTTCATAACTTCCAGGAGGTATAGTAATCACTTTATCACCAATATAAAATTTATTTTTACCTTGATCGATATTAGGAATTGAATTGAAAGTTAGTAATTCAACTAAGCCAAGTACATAATTTTTATTAGATAATAATTCTATCGGAGGAAAATATTCTGCCTCCAGGACGGATGAATTACCTGAGATAGTCAGAGTAAAGGATTCTTCCATGTTGAAGACTTTTTATAAACTGATAAGGTGGAATGACTTATAATCACTTATATAGAATATATTTTTGAGTTTTTCCAAGTTGTCCACATAAAAATTTCAGACATAAATGACCACAATTAAAACTATTATAATCTTGATAATTTTCATGATTATACTGTATTAAAGTATTATAACCTAAGTAATTGACAAGTTCATAGGGTGGTTGGAGATTACCAAAACTATCAAAATATACTACTTTATTATTAATTTTTTTATATGCAACCCAATGAGTTCCAGAACCATTTTTATCATCTAAATTAATAATAGCTGATTCATTTTTTCTAGGGCCTTTTATAGGTAGTTCATTTCGCATAAAAACTCCTCGAAAATGAGAAATTTTCATTTCTTTAGAATATTTAAGTAAATCTAGATCAGTAAGTGTTCGATGAGGAAGCTTTAAACTTTTTTTTTCTACATCGTCTTTTAATACCTTGTCCTTTAACATAGGGTTTCAAATGAAGGCCCAACCCTTGTCTGTATGGTTTTAAATGTAGACCTTTACCAAGTGCAACTGCTTCTAACTCTCTATTGTGACGCTGAGCTTCCTTCAACTGCTCTTTTGCTGCACTTGCATCATTAACAGCTTTTGCTACACCAGCAGCTCCTCCAGTAAGTGCTCCAAGTGCACTTAGCCCGGCAAAAATCGGAATTAATGGTAACAAACCACCAACTTTTGATGGGACAGGTAGGATGCGAGGTGTTAAAACTTTTTGTCTACCACCTGCTCTCTTTACAGCTTTTCGTGCTGTTTCTATAGCTGACTTTATTGTTAAACGAGCATCATTACCAGGAATTATTGATTTTCTTGCTGCATCTACAATTTTCCTCAGATTTACCTTTTTTTTTGATTTTGACTTCTTTACTCGTTTTTTCAATTTTGTCTTTTTCTTAACTCCCATTCCAAATTTTGATTTTGCTTTCATAGCGTTTGTTATTGCGTAAGCTGCAGCTCTTTCACTATATCCTGCG
This sequence comes from Leptopilina myrica (nomen nudum), assembly GCA_032872475.1. Taxonomy (NCBI): domain Eukaryota; kingdom Metazoa; phylum Arthropoda; class Insecta; order Hymenoptera; family Figitidae; genus Leptopilina; species Leptopilina myrica (nomen nudum). Next base: position 22,844,057 of record CM065460.1, on the reverse strand, counting down.
TCTGGAGCCCAAACACGTTGCCAAGCTTTATCAGCTAGTACCCTATCAGCGGCGTTTCTTGATTCAACGTCTTCTCGATTTTTGGAGTATGCAATATCGTGCTCTTTACAAGCGGCGTCTAATGGATTAACACCTGGATCACCTCGTGCTAAACGTTTTGCTAACTTTGTGCCTGGTCCACAATATTGGTAACCTGGCAAATGTAGTTCAAATGGTAACTTGTTTATAAGTTTGTTAAAGAAACCTTTCCCTCGAGAGCGATGATGTATAATCATACCTTATTCTGTGAAAGTTAAGATTAGAATGACTTGTAAGGTATATAAGCGCTGTATTTATACCTTTAGCGGCAGTCTAAATCAGGATGCGGTTCAAGGAACAACCTCACAAGCTACCAGTCGTCAATCTGGACTCGATTGTTCAAAAACAAGAGAATAAAGTGAAGCGCCATGGTAGCTTGTTATCGGGTAGTATTCGAGCTATTTTTTGTGGACCATCAAATTGTGGAAAGACAAATGTACTGCTTTCTTTAATTTTACATCCCAATGGTCTTAGATTTGATAATATTTACTTATACTCAAAGTCTTTACATCAACCCAAGTATAAATTCTTGGAACAAGTTATAAGTAATGTTGATGGAGTAGAGTATTTACCGTTCAGTGAGCATGACGAAGTCATTACTCCAAAAGATGCAAAACGGAATTCAATATTTATATTTGATGACATTGCTTGTGAGAAGCAAGATAATGTAAGGTCATTCTTTTGTATGGGTAGACATGTTGACGTTGATTGTTTTTATCTTTGTCAAACATATGCCCGCATTCCTAAACATTTAGTACGTGATAATGTTAATTTACTAGTTCTTTTTCGCCAAGATGAAAAAAATTTAAGGCATGTATATGATGACCACGTTAATACTGACATGACATATAATCAATTTCGAGAACTATGTTCGACATGTTGGAATTCAGACAAGTATGGCTTTGTAGTAATTGATAAGGATTCTGATTTAAATGATGGAAGATATAGAAAAGGATTTGATAGCTTTGTAACACTATAAATATAAGGTCATCCTTAAAATATTGTTAGTTCAATATGAAACCTTGTAATAATAACATGTTTCACAAAGAAAAAGAATATCTTCATCAAATTGCTAAAGCTAGTGAGGCGATTAGACGAAAACACCGTATGTTAAAATTAGGAAAAGAAGATGCTGAAAATGTGTTGACTGAAACTTTTAAACCGATAGTTCAACCTTTACAAAAAATTATTAACTTGACAGACACTGAGCATGTCAAGATTGAAAAGAAAGAGCAGAATGTAGATGATAGTATGAATTATGAAACTGAAAAATCTCTAGATGATGATAAAATAAGCAATAAATTTTTATACTTATTAAATCATAATAGAAAGCAATGTTTAGATTCAACATACGGCGTACGTAAGCTAAGTGATGGGTCACTCATGATTGGTGATTCACCAATAACTCTTGAAGATCAGTATGTAAAAATTGGTGATAAACGATATATTCAAACGCCTGGATTACTTGAACTATTATTCAAAAGTAAACCTATCAGATCGCAAATAAGTGAAGATGATGAAAGGAACTATAAAGAGATTCTTCTTGCTACTAATGCACATAAAAAGAAGTACAGTTCCTCTGAATCTATACGTGTGGATAAGAGTTACAAATATTCGAATTTTATATCTCAATTCTTTCCTCGAACACCTAACAAACAGTCACCTGTAAGTGGTAGTTCATTACCTAAATTTATGATTGCAAACAGAAATTTTCAACGAGAATATATCTATTGGGATAATCCAAATGAGTTGGTTGACCGTCTTAGACTTTTAATGGCTTCTCAAGCTGCTGGAAATCCTAGCCACAATAATGAAATCATGTCTATCATTGAGGAACTACGTGAAGCTAAAATTATATATTAAGATGTGTTTTAGCAAATATCATTCATTTTAACAATGAGCATTGACGTGTTCGGACATCCTCTCAATCAAAGAGGAACAGCAAGACGAGGGCCTCCTGGAGTTGGTTTTAAACTCAATTCTCAAGGAAACTTTGACGTTGAAGGAAGAAAACTCTGTAATCTTGCTAACGCTGAAGAAGAAAACGACGCTGTTAATTTAAAACTTGTACGACATATGATAAAACACGAAGTGCGTTTATTGTATGAAGCTAATGCCTCACTCAGATCTGAGGTGGACAATAACAACTTATTTCTAAAAGTTCTTGAAGACTCTATTACAGAAAAAATAAAAAATTTTGAAAAAGATATAAATCAAGACTTATCTTATCGTACAGCTGAAATTATTAGTGAACTAGATACTCGCTTAACGGCTCTCGAAAATGGACAACAAAAAATTAACAGTAGTGAATGAACTTCATACTCAGGCTAGAAAAAATTATGCCCGTCGGCGAGTTGAAATGCGTAATATTGATGAGACATGGCAAGCAGATTTAGTAGAAATGATACCTTACTCAAAAATAAATAAAGGTTTCAAGTATTTACTAACAGTTATAGACATATTTTCTAAATATTCCTGGGCTGTTCCAGTAAAGAGTAAAAATGGAAAAGATGTTTCTTATGCAATGCAATCAATATTTGCTAAAAAACGCATTCCAAAAAACTTGCATAGTGACAAAGGAAAAGAATTCTACAACTCACAATTTGAAGCATTAATGAAAAAGCATAATATAAATTTTTATTCAACATACAGTAATATGAAGGCTTCTATTGTTGAACGGTTTAATCGAACACTTAAAAGAAAAATGTGGATGCAATTTAGTTTACGAGGCAATTACAAGTGGTATGATATATTGCCTACTCTTATTTCCAACTACAATAATACAAAACATAGAACAATTGGAATGAAGCCTAAAGATGTTACTTCAGAAGACGTTGAAATTTTAAAAGAACGATTCTTGAAGCTGAGAAAAATACCTTTGAGACGACCAAAATATAAAATTGGTGACAAAGTTCGAGTAAGCAAATATAAAAACGTTTTCGAGAAAGGATACACACCCAATTGGACAACAGAAATATTCACCGTGGATCATGTTATATCAACTCAACCAGTGACTTACAAGCTCAAGGATTACCAAGGACAACCCATCAGTGGAGGATTCTATGAAGAGGAACTTCTTAAAGTGAAATGTCCAGATATTTATCTTGTAGAAAAAATTCTCAAAACACGTGGAAACAAAGTTCTCGTCAAATGGCTCGACCTCTTGGCTTTGATAATTCTCACAATACTTTGGAAGATAAAACAAGTGTATAATCTATTATTCGCAAATCACCCCTAGTAATTTAACGCAAATGCCAATCAACCAGCAAACCAACCAAAGATTAATGTTAACGTAGAACCTCTCTATAAATCAAAATTACTTCCAACAACAAACATTTACAATGCCAGTGCCAAATTTAATGAATCAACAATGAATCAACAATGAATCAATAATGAATCAATAATGAATCAACTATGAATCAATAATGAATCAACAATGAATCAACTATGAATCAACTATGAATCAATAATGAATCAATAATGAATCAACTATGAATCAATAATGACTCAACTATGAATCAATAATGAATCAATATTAAATCAGTTGGCACTGGCATTGTAAATGTTTGCTGTTGGAAGTAATTTTGATTTATAAAGAGGTTCTACGTTAACATTAATCTTTGATTGCTTTGCTGGTTGATTGGCATTTGCGTTAAATTACTAGGGGTGATTTGCACATTTATATTATCTTAATATAAGTTTTAATCATATGTATATAGGTATAAGGATTTTTTAAATAAAAACACATTTAATTAATGTACAATTGTTTAATTTATTAACAAACCTTTTATTACATTATTTTACAAAATTCATTCATCAATTGTGGGGATTGCATAATGTCCCCACGGTATAGTGTCGGTACTCCCCGGTAACAAATATCGTTTGTCGTCTTGCGGACTTAAGGCTACTTTTATTTGTTTTACAGTTTCGACATTGTGTAGCCGCGATCTGATGTTATATTGCGTTCGAGTTTGAATATCGAAATCGCGTAGACATTTCACATAATCATCAAAATTAATTGTCTTTTTTACAACGCCGGATTTAATGCCTTTGGCTTTTTTAATAAAATCTTTATTTTCTACCCTTACGCTGTACATCTTACTCCGCAAGCCAACAAATTCGGTAACGATCTTGCCGTTACATTCGTCTTTCATTAGGCCGAGGATCTTTTTGTTGGCTTGCGGAATGTCGTACACGTTGTTTGCGGGATAGTCTGACGTATCGAACTTTTGGATATCATTTTTCATGTCATTGTAGACATCTTTACATTTTATTTCGTAGATTAGACTGTCTGTATCGGTATACATCAGTTTACAATTTTCGCCGTATTTTTTTAACATATACCCGTAGTGGAAATCGTAGATAAGCGTCTTGGAAACATCGAGCACACTTAACCCCACGTAGATCGGTTTGTTGAGTAGTACTTCGGTTTTACGCAGTTCAATGGTAACCAGATTTTCATCGAATATCGCTCGACTATGGAAATTCGGGCGAGATATGAGGGCTTCAGCTCCATAGCGGCCAAACCATTGGGTGACAAGTTTAATGTCGACATGTTTACGGACGTTTTCCATCGTCTTGCCGTACACAGCGTTGTTCATGAGCTTGAACAGATTTTTCTCGAACTCATTTTTGGCGTTGGTTCGCATCATGGTATTATAATCGATGTACGGTTTAAGCCATGTTGATTGCTTAAACTGCAAAACTCGGTGAATTTTAACAAGTTTAATGCCATTAGCAACAACTTGTTTCAACGTTCGGTAGTGGATAACATATTTTTCTTTTGGTTGGAGAGTTGTTAATAATTTCTCCTGTTTCGATAGGGGTGGTTTCGCATTTTCTGCGCAAAATGGCATGTCTTTGTAAGTATCGTGGAGATTTTCAGGATACTCCAAGTCAACTTCGAGTATGTACCCAACAGGTGAATCATCGGGTACATTAAAATTGAAAGAGTCATCGACATTATCAACCCATTTGAAGCCGCCATAAGGGAGCGCTTGAGCCATTGCCCAGCCATATAGATTGTTGGCATCGAAGTACATGATGTAGCTAGTATCTTTTCTACCATCGAAAGTTTCCATATACGGATTATTTGCTTTAGCATATCGGTTGCAACATTGACTGATACCACCTCGAATACCTGACTCAACAAACATAATCATATCGATGTCAGTTATAAGTTGTAATCCTATGCTCGTGTACTTGAGCATAGCATCCCAAGTTAAACCGGGGGTTGTGTAGTAGTGGGCAGGATCTAAACCGTACGCTTTGACACATTGTTCTCGGAAATTTTCAAAAACATCCGCAAGTAACAATACATCTGTTTTCATGTACAAATGGACATAGTCGTATAGATTTTGACAGTCAAACTCGGTCCATACTCGGCATCATAAAGCGTACTATAAAATTTCTCGATCGGGGGTAATTCAGTCTCATCAAGCTTACTTCTTGAGTCAAAGTACTCATAGGGGAAAACACCCTTACGCGTCAATAATTTAATTTTATACTCGTTATCAGAAATACCGGCATCATAAAGCGTACTATAAAATTTCTCGATCGGGGGTAATTCAGTCTCATCAAGCTTACTTCTTGAGTCAAAGTACTCATAGGGGAAAACACCCTTACGCGTCAATAATTTAATTTTATCCGGATCTGTCACCGTACTGGCAAAAACGGAGTTTACAATTTTATACTCGTCTAGGTATGATGCGAGTTTTTCTAGGGATGCTGCCATGAATCGCAATGAGTCGATAAATCGAAATTTAACCTCACTCCCCTTAACATGTTTAGTAAAAGAGATATACTTCTCTTTGTTAATGGGGAGGAGGTCAATTTTTCCTTCAAAGCTCGTCGAGATCGCGTGTATTATAAAATGAGCGTCATAGCCGCTTAAATTGTGGAACACCACGGGAATTGTTTGGCAGTCTTGGTAGTTTAAATTGCACGATTCATGGGCAGCACCCCTATATTTGCCAGTAAGGTGACAGTGATCACGGACTTTCTTTTCGCTTGCCGGTATTTTCTGATGACAAATGTGACATATTGTCGCTCGCTTAAAATCATTGATTTCTTGAGGAGTTAACGCTGTCATTGGTAACGGATTTTTAAATACATTATCAATTTTCTCTGCAATCTGCTTTAACTCCTCAGTAAACCATTTAGCAGGGTCAGATTCATTTTTCGGACACGGCACATATTTACACAATGATTCATCGTAGCTGCATTTTATATAATAGCCAATACTCAATAACTTATGGCGCTGGAATACTTCAGTCTTACTTAAATTGTCTACATCTTCATCGGCGGGAAGAAGTAGACTTTCACAGTCGGCGTAAATTACATACGGTACTCTCTCTTTATTCTTATAATTTTTAAATGTAATCAGACTCTTGTCAGGTTTTGGTAACGTTACTATACACTCATTCACTTTTTTACAATTTTCGATGTGTGCATTCAATTTATCTACACATTGAAAGTAGTGTAAGCATCGGTCACAGATGTATTTTTTATTTCTATGTTTAGACAACTGCTTAAACAATAGTCGCGATAAATCTTTAATCCATACATAATGGAAGTTCAAAAAATCATCGTTGTCATTAAATACAGTATTATCATCACTTTCATCCACATACATGTCGGCAACATACAAGAGATTTACATGCTTATCTCTTTTTTCCGCAGTGAGATGGAGAGGGTGTACCGTAAAATTACCATAGCTCTTTGATAGACCGTACACATTAATCGAAACATTATTAAGCTTTTCAAATTTCGGGATATTTTTAAGCGTCACTGGAAATTCAATTCCCTCAAAGTTTAATTCATCTTTGAATTTTTTATAACTAGAAACGCGCTCAGGATGTGATACATTTGAATGTAAAGCAGAAAGTATGGCCCATTTGAAGCACTCTTTATCTGCATTTTCAACATTAATACATGCATGCTTGTTTTTAATTTGTGGAGGTAAACTAATGAAAGAGCTCGCACGCATCGGGTTGTATTTGTTTACATTTACTTCAAGCCTTATAATTGATTGAAGGTTCCAATTCGAACCCTTTGCGTAGAACTCTTCAACATTGTGTAAGATTGATTGTTTAATGTTCTCATCGAACCAATCATCTAAAAGAGTTGTGGGGAAGATGCTGTTTGCCTTGGTTCCAAAAGGAATTGGCTTTACTACTTCTTCCCCATTCTCAACCCTTTTAAAGTTGGCAATGAGAACGCCGTACACGACAATGGGTCCATACTTGTTTATAGCGTCTCTAATACGGTCCTGAAAAAGCCTAGATGCATCATCCAAAAACGCACTAACATCAATGTGCACTAGATTCAGGACCGCATTAGTGTATAATCTACACGCAAACGCACTCTCACATTCTTCCCAGCGCACACGATTATTAATGTATGGGTCACCGATTCCAGCGCCATCTACAATATGGGACTCAAATAATGCGCGAAGTCTAATAATGGATTGTAGAATGCTCACACATCTTTTCTTTTGATGTGTAAAGTACATCGACTTGAGAATACTTGACAACAAGTTTTCGTGTTGTGAGCATTCTACAATCCACCTGTCAACGAATGAACGTCTTAAATTGACGTCGTCTAATAGAGGAATCAACTCAAGGGCTTCTTTAATAAGAGTAACAGTGACGTCACTCTCGTCAAGAATAGTACCGTAATTCGGATACTTACGTGGTGGTCCATCGGTGGTCGTCACCTTCCGCTTCATCTCTGCACCTGAAATCTCAAGAAACACACTTACAAGCTAACAAAAGAACACACTTACAAACTAAAATACTTAAACTAAGCAAAACGAACTTACAAACTAAAGAACTTAACCTAAAAATCAATACAATGCAAAAAATACAGTAAATATAACAAAAAACACAGTAAATATAACAATAAACACAGTAAATATAACAAAAAAGACAGTAAATATAACAAAAAAGACAGTTAGTAATGGCAAGGGGAATCTGCTACTGCTGCTGATGCTGAACCTGTGAACAGAAGAACAGCTAATGACTAAACTCGCTACAATCCCTGAATATATACCCTGAAATCCCCACTCTTACTTTTCACGCATGCGCAGTAGGCCATTTATCCCCACTTTAACCTAATGCGCACCTCCCACTCCTAAAATTTCCCTCACCCATTCGCGCATGCGCATTCCCCTTACTCTAACGCAGACGTAACAATGTATACATAGGATCCGCAAAATAAATATACTAATTTACAAAAAAAAAATTTATTGAATTTTAAAAATAAAATTTAAATTTAAAATTACGCGCCGACGTCGATGGCAGCGACGCCGGTCGTGAGCGGGCGGCGGCTGCGCCTCTGGTGGAGGTCCCGCCGGCTCTCTCTCCTCTACCCTGGGCTCGGGAGACTGCGCCCTGGGTATCGGCGACCTACACCGTGGCGGACTTCCTGGCGGGGTTGTAGGCAGCCATTCCACCGGTGTAGGTGACCTGGGTGGAATCCCCAACTGAATGAAGGGCGGGGGAGACTCCGGTTCCATCCTGGGTTGAGGTGTCGGCGACCTAGGTGGTGTCGGCGGTCGTTCCACCAACGTCCAGGGTGGTGAATATGGCCGCCACCAATGGTAAAGGGCCCGGAGCGGAGATGTCTCTGGTGCCACATCTGAAGGTGACTCCGGGTGATGCCACCGGCAGTTCCCCGTTGGTGGCGACCCAGGTGGTGTTGTTGGCAGAGGTAGTTCACTACCTTCATTCTGTAACTGAGTGAAATTATTCATAATTAATAATTAATATATTAATTAGCTTAATTACTTAATAATTAATACTTACGTTGTACGCTGACACCTTCCTCATCCTGCATTCGTAGCATCTGCAGCTCTCCATAGTACACCGCTCTGTACCGCTCCGCGATCTGGAATGAGTTCTCTGCCGTGGACTAGCTACCCTCGTAGGGCTCTCCCCCACCAAGCGGTTCACCCCACCACGCGCGCTCGAGACTCAGTGCTACGTGTGGTGGTTGACTTGAACTACTGTGAGCTCCCTGCCGGTAACAAGCTCACCAACGGTAAAGCACGAGATTTATTTTCAAAGATTTTTCTTATACTTTGTAATTGTAAATAAATATTAAATTAAATATAATTAATTAATAAGTTAAATTAAACTGAAAAACAAAGATAAATCTAAGTTAAAATAAATCAAAGTTTAATTAAAATTTTGTCAAAGATAAATCAAAGTTTAGTATAAAAAAAAGTTCAAACAAATCAAAGTTAAATTATAATTCAGTAAAATTAAAATCAAGTTAAAGATAAATAAGACTCGCAAGAAATTAAAAAAATTAAATATAACACTTTAGAGAACTATAGATTAATGTATTAAATGAACATAAATTATTTTGAAAATACATATCACTTTTAACTTATGAAATATAGACACTTTTTCTAAACATTCTGAACTAAAAACAAACACTTGCTATAGTACAAACAAGTCGCTATTAAATGGAAAATAAACAAACATGATTCTAATAACATTAATGTTCATAACCACACCGTAAACAGAAAAAAATATATAAATAGGGAAAAAAGAAAGTTTAAAGAAATAAAAAAAGTTAACAAAATGAATTAAAAAATACTAAAAGCGAAAAGTACATTAATGTTATTATTTACTTAAAAAAAGTTTCTCTTAATTGTGAAAGTCACTATAACCACAAACGTTTCATACAAACGTTAACTTTGCTACACAGTTAGAAACTAATATCACTTTTTTAATAATATTATCAGCCATTATTTTATATTTAAATTTAAAAAAAGTAACGCATAATATTTTTGAACAATATTATTAAAAAAAATGTGAACAATAAATAAAAAAAATAATGAATAAAAAAATAAACAAACATGATTCTAGTAACATTAATGTTCATAACCACACCGTAAACAGAAAAAATATATAAATAGGGAAAAAAAGAAAGTTTAAAAAAATAAAAAAAGTTAACAAACGAATTAAAAAATACTAAAAGCGAAAAGTACATTAATGTTATTATTTACTTAAAAAAAGTTTCTCTTAATTGTGAAAGTCACTATACCACAAACGTTTCATACAAACGTTAACTTTGCTACACAGTTAGAATCTAATATCACTTTTTTAATAATATTATCAGTCATTATTTTATATTTAAATTTAAAAAAGTAATTCACAATATTTCTGAAAAATATTATTAAAAAAAATGCGAACAATAAATAAAAAATAATGAATAAAAAAAAATAAACAAACATGATTCTAGTAACATTAATGTTCATAACCACACCGTAAACAGAAAAAAATATAAATAGGGAAAAAAAGAAAGTTTAAAGAAATAAAAAAGTTAACAAAATGAATTAAAAAATACTAAAAGCGGAAAGTACATTAATGTTACTATGTAATTAAAAAAAGTTTCTCTTAATTGTGTAAGTCACTATAAGCAAAGTTCACTATAACCAAAAACGTTTCATACAAACGTTAACTTTGCTGCACAGTTAGAATCTAATATCACTTTTTTTATAATATTATCAGTCATTATTTTATATTTAAATTTAAAAAAGTAATTCACAATATTTTTTGAAAGATGGTGAAAAAAGAATGGGAACAATAAAACAAAATTTATGAATAAAAAAATTAACGCCTCTTTTTCGAGGATGCAGTTGCCAAGACTCTCATTGATTTTGACAAACGTTGACGTCCATTTCCTCGAAGAGGACGAGCAGCAATCTCAATCGTACGTCGCGGTGCTGACACTTGTGCTGGGATAACTCTGCGAGCTGCCACTGGTATCAATCGTCGCGGCCATGGCTGTGGTGGCAATTGTCGCGGGGCTGGTACCGGTACTTCAACTCCTTCTTGTGCAATAACTGGTGGCAATTGTCGCGGCATTTGCGCAATGCGACGTCGCGGAGCTGGTACCGGTACTTCAACTCCTTCTGGTGCAATAACTGGTGGCAATTGTCGTGGGGCTGGTACCGGTACTTCAACTTCTTCTGGTGCAATAACCGCTGGCAATTGTCGCGGGGCTGGTACCGGTACTTCAACTCCTTCTGGTGCAATAACCGCTGGCAATTGTCGCGGAATATGCGCAATGCGACGTCGCGGAGCTGTTACCGGTACATCTACTTCATCCGGTGCAATAACTGGTTGATCTATCAAACCAACCGGTGCTATTCGAATGATCAGTCTTGGCCTAGTGCGGGTGCGGATAAAATTGCCTGTTTCCTCAGTCGAATTGTAGATGAACGGAATGGGCTGTGGAACTTCAGCAATTATTTGAATCTCCTCAGGATTTTGACGAGCCTCCATATTTTCGTGATTGTTTTGTTCTTCAATAGGGTTTTCTTCCATTTGCAAAACCTCATTTATTAAATCATCAGGAAGTATGGGTAAATCTTGTCCTGCATCAATTTCATTGAAAATCACATCCATAGGATTCATGTCCCAGCGATTTTGTCTTTTTAAAAATAAATTTGGATTGACTGGATTGTATTCTAAATCTTGCATTACATCCAATGCTCTATGAATATCAATCTATAAAATTAAAAAAAGAATCAAAAAAAGAGAAAATTTATTATGAACTTTAAAATCTGTGAAAAGAGAGTATGAAACTTTCACATATAAACTATTTTGCAAAATAAACTTACAGTTAATTCAATGAGTGAAAAAAGAAATGTTTGACATGTGAGGTTATGGTTTATATTATATACAATTGAAAAAGAATTTTTGAATATGTAAGATAATAGATTATATTATAATTAAATTAGAATGGGTTCTTAATCAAAAAATAATATTTGGATCGTCATTCATATTATGATTAAATAAAAAAAGTATATAAAGAAAAAAGATATACTTACAAGATTTCTACACACTTTTCTATATGGACAATCCTCTCTATTACAGAAGCAGTATACTCTAAGGTTATTTCTCTCCTGTTGAAAATAAATCATAAGTATCAATATTTAATTGAAAACATTAAACTTTATTCAGAATATACATATAAAGTAATATTACTTGCCATTATAAATAATCGCGTTATAACACCGATCGAAAAGATTAGGTTAAGTTAGGTAAGGTACGGACATGTGGCGGCTCAGAGATGGCACAATGAAAAAAATTACCCAACATTTTCCACAATTTTCACAATTTTTTATTTAACAAGTATGTTTTTGAATTAAAAAATGTTAAAACGTTGTCATTATACAATGTCATGCTCAAAATTATTTTATAAATGTAAAAAGTAATAAATTTAATACATTGAATAATTTAAACTTTATAAATTCCCGCCATAAATTTAAACAGTAGAAAGTTGTGTAAAGTACAATCTTGTATAAATAAAAAAAATAGAAATAATTATTTACTATATATTTATATTTTCAAGTATATTAATTTTAATATAAATTTACAATCAAAATTTTTAATAATAAATATTTTTCTTATAATTTTTATTGTCGAAGTAAAATAATTTTGCTCTAAAAGAATAAACCAATGAGAGTATTACACTTCTTTCAGGACTGAAGGAACATCGATTAGAAAGTATCGCAATTGAATTTTTTTGGCGCGAAATTCAATTTGAATTTGAAATTGTTTAGTATTATGTTTGGTAATATAATATAGAATATATATAAGAAAATAGATATAAATAATAATTATTAAACAAATTATAATTATTAAAATTTAATATAAAATAAATACTAAAATTAATTTATAAATTATTAAACTTACCTTAATTTAAACAAGTGGAGTAAATTGATTATAAATAAAATAATTAGTTATTAATAAATAGCAATAATATATATAAACAATTAATTATTTATAACTAAAAATTAATAAATATCAATAATCAACTAAAAATTAACCCTGAACTAGATCGGTCGGTAAAACAAAATGGCGTCTCACTGTCCAAGCGGTTTGAATTTAGCAAATAATTTTTTAAACTTCCCGCGGTTTGAATTCGTTGGTGGCGCCATCTCTCGGAGGCAGCCGGAACTCAATGGTCGGTAAAGTAGAACACCCCTTCCAATAGACTTTAAATTTCGAAAATAAAATTTAAATTTCCCGCCAAGGGGGTTTGAATTCAGTAGTGGCGCCATCTAGCGGTGGCAATCGGTACTAAAACTCGGTCGGTAAAGTAGAACACCCCTACCAACCACTGATAAAGTAGGAATCTACCTTACCGACCGAGCATTTGGAGCAGTATCCTCATAGCTATACTACTCATCTAGGATTTTAATTTTTTTCACTATGTGGTACCCGATAAAAAAAAATTTTGAAAAATATTTCTTAAAAGTACACATTTATGAGAACTTTCTGCAAAAATTTCAAAGTAGTATCTCCAAATTAAGACTAAACAATTTTTTTTGAAAATTCAAAAAAAAAATTTTTGAGTTTTTTATGGGCAAAGTTATTTGAAGTTCCTCTTATGGATTTATATATCTCGTATAAATTTGATTAAAATCGATTAAGTGGTTTTCAAGAAAAAACAAATTTTTTATTTTTCTTTCCCCCTCCATAACTCTTACAAATATAAATTTTTGAAAAAATATTTGGTGAAAAATTTTATCCTAATGCTGACAACATGTAACAAAAATTTCAAATTTTTTTGAGAGGTGGCAGATTTTGCATGCTTACTCCTCTAGGCCCATTTTTACAACTATTCTTTAAAATTATTTAATCAAATAATTGTTATTCATTAACTTTTTTCTATTGTACCTTGAAAGATGTGGTATTTATCTAATTTTGCAATTTATAAAGCTTATTATAATAACCAATAAATATTAAATGTCAAATCGATATTTCAGCAACTTTTTAATAATTGTATAATTAAACAATTATTATTAAAATTTTTTTAAATTACACATAAAAATGTTTTTTTCAAATCTACAATTTACTGAAGAAATAATAGTAAATATGTAATATATGGCCAATTCCACGTCAAATTTTTCTATAACATTTTAGAATCGGTTAAACATATTTTTCTCTCGTTCCTTATAGAAAAATATTAAATACGTATTTTTTAATTTTCCATAATTGCCAAAACTTTCGAGATATGAATTTTCAAAATTTTGGATTTTTAAAAGCGGACTTATTTTCAATAGCTTATAACTTTAAAAGTATTGAGATTCGAAAAAAGTTGTCAAAGAAAGAAAGTTTTGGGTTTTCTTTAACTTTTAAAACATTAAAAAAATTTTTTTTTTTAATTTTTTAGAAAAAAAAATTATTTTTTTATAAACAAATTAATTTATTTTTAATTTGGGCGCTATTAATTTTTTTTTCTTATTTATTTATACCTGCCAATATAAAGAAGTTATATTAAAAAGATCCGAGATGGCCACTTATAGTTTTCGTTTTATAATTAATTTGTATATAAAAAAATAATTTTTTTTCTGAAAAAATTTTAAAAATATATTTTATTTAATCTTTTAAAAGTTGAAGAAAACCCAAAACTTTCTTTCTTTCTTTGACAACTTTTTTCTAAACTTAAAATTTTAAAAATTATAAGCTATTAGGTTTACTAATGCATAGTTTTCGTTCTAAAAAAATTTATAGAACGAAAACCATGAGTCGGCCCATCTCGAATCTTTTTAAAAAATCTTCTGTATATTGGCAGGTATAAATAAATAAGAAAAAAATAAAATTGAATTGCGCCCAAATTAAAAATAAATTAATTTGTTTATAAAAAAATCATTTTTTTTCTAAAAAATTAAAAACAAAAAATGTTTTTATCTTTTAAAAGTTGAAGAAAACCGAAACTTTCTTTCTTTGACAACTTTTTTCGAAACTCAATACTTTCAAAGTTGTAAGCTATTGAAAATAAGTCTGCTTTTAAAAATCCAAAATTTCGAAAAATCATATCTCGAAAATTTTGGCAATTATGGAAAAATAAAAAAATACGTATTTAATATTCTTCTATAAGGAACGAGAAAAAAAATATGTTTAACCGATTCTAAAATGCCATAGAAAAATTTGACGTGGAAATGCCTATATACATGACATAAATTACAGTTAAAAAATATTTATTTGAATAATTATTGAAATAACGATTTTCCGAAAATTGACATATTAGATATGCCATTTTGAATTTATAAAAATTAATATTAGATTCGGCACCAGCGACCCCGTAAACCCCCAAGTAACAACTTTCAAGCAAATCCGATGCATTTAAACAATTTTTTGTCCATTATAATGGATCCGACATATTTATTTTCTAAAAACCGATATCAAACTACCGTTATTGATTTTGGAATACAAAGTATGTATCCTAGTGCTAATTTTACCGCCAATACATTGGTGATTTCCTTATTTAATTCCTCTTTATTAGCACTTTTAGAACATTGTTTTTGAATTTAGACACATGTATAGGTTATATTGTGGCCATCATATTGAATTTTTTTAAAGGCCACATATTTTTTGAAAGTACTTATATATATATGAATAATTTTTGGGTATAAGCAATTTTTTTGGCAGCCCTCAATTTTGGTCATCGGGGTGGCCTGCTTAACGTGAAACGTCCCGTATATATATGGGCCAAAATAAGTGAAACCGGCTACTTTGAAACAAATAAAGATAATTCAGTGAACTTTTTCTATTTAAAGCTTAAAGTCTATACTTTAAGGATTAAATAAAGCGATTGCTAAAAAGGAAAATTTATAATTGTTATGAACAATTCTTTTAAACAATTGCAAATTTAAGAATGTTCTCAATGTTTTCGAAAGATGAAATTACGATGTTATGATGCACAAAACTCCAAGGATTAATTTTAAAAAAAGAAAAATAAGTAACCTACAATATTATAGAAATTATGTAGATTTTGTTGACAAAATGCAGGCGAAATCCGACTCGAATTACTGGAAAAAGATAAAATTGTAAACGAAATGAATAAGATAGTCTTTTGTTTTGTTAGAAACTTCACGCTTTCAAGCGGATTTTTAAGATTGAAAGTTGATTTTCGCCTACATTTTGTCAGAAAAATCTACATAATTTCTATAATATAGGAGGTTACTGATTTTTATTTTTTTATTTTAATGCTTTAATTTCCGGATAAGAAAACAGAAATATCAAACATATTAAGTCGTTTGTTTTCTAGAACATCGGATAGAGAAGGTGGTCGCTGTGAGAGGGTCAAAAAATTAATTAAAAATCTATCGATGATCAAGCTCCGTTTTGGTAAACTCTAGTTTACACCTTTTTATAGTTTCAAAAAATAAAGAAGTTATAATTATTATAATATAATAATTTAATAAATAACTGAATTTTAATTTAAGAAAATTTTAATATGTCAAACAGAAAATCAAATACAATAATTAGTATATCAAAAAGTCACTTACAGGAAATATATCCCTGTTTCCTTCAAAGATTAATGAAATTAAGATTGAAATAATATCCGTCATTTTTTTCTTCCTCTGAACTTTTTTATCCAAGTTATTTAAAAGATAATATGAGAATTTATGGAGTTGCTAAAAGGGCGATCTTAAGTCCCCTTATAGGTTACTCAAGGAAAACAATATAGGCCTCCTTCTTGAGAAACCATTTATTATAATTTTTATTTTTTACATGACTTCCACGTGTTTGCCCAAAATGTAAGGAGAAAACAAGAAATGAAGAGGCTGTCCCCCTTATGTTATATATATATATATATATATTGTAATGAGAAATTTATTTTTATTTTTATTTTATCTATTTGCCAAAGACTTATTTCCTCTTTACAATTACGAGTTCACTTTTATTATGAATGAGAAAAAGAGGGGGGAGAATTTAAATAAAACAAAATGCCAAAAGGGCGCCAGACTATTTTTCACGGAATAGTCAAACCAAAAAAAGAAAATTTAACTGAAAGAAACGGAAATAGATTCACTGTAAATAGTGGAAAATTAATTGCGAGAGTAGCCACAAAAAAAAAGAGACTGTAGTTAACTCGTTAGATAGCTCTGCGAGTCGGTGAGTGGGGGGGGATCGTATGAATTAAAAGAGAGATTTAAAATAAAATACAATTTATTAGAAAATGTTCAAAAAAAGGGAAATGACAGTTTTTAAGGGGTAGTTGGTTGCCAAAATACACAATTTCTTAAATAAAATTAATAGAAGATTATAGGGGAATTACACAAGAGTGGGGGGGGGGGGGAATTTATGTGGTTGCCAAAATTTACAATCATTCAAAAAAAACTCGGAAATCAATGGTCTCACAATAGAAATGTTTTTATAAATTGGATAACCACTCGAGCAGTTGAACGGTAAAGTGTGGTGGGATTTGGTCGCCGTGAGGATGAAGTTAGGAGAACGAAAGTTAATTTGTGGGGAAACGCCAACCACAACAAAAGAAAGCAGAAACAATAATCACGCTGGCAAGGCAAATTAAAAGGGGAAAACGCCAACCTCAATTTGGCCTGCCAGGCGAGCGAACTGGACTCGACCACGCGGGGAGACGCCAACCACGTGCAATCGGGACACTAGAAATAACTTAAACTCGCGACCAGAATAACTAACCAAAACACGAGAATTTACCGATCAACTGTCGAGGGAAGAATTAGAAGTAATTAGGGAGAGTTGTACTCACAAGATTTTAAACAATTAATCAACACTACACTTATCGAAGACACTTTGCAAAACGATACTCGCCAAGAGCGTCCAATCTGTCGAAGAGTCGAAGATACAATGATGGTTCGTCGGTGAATTCGTCCCATGCAGCGTCGGTCCCCACTTCCTCCTCCTTCTCACCACTCCTACCAACCTCAGGCCAAGTAACGTGATGCTTGACAGGTGCGTAGCGAAACAGGGCACGGAAGTGCCATGTCAAAACTTCATTTATTTCTCTCTTGCTAATGACATTAGCGAAGGAAAACTCAGATTGAATGTCGGATTCTTGATTTCCAGGTAACGAGACTAATAATAACGACGATCCGTTGTGACGATGGAATACGTCGAGTATTTTATTTCCGACCAGGAACGTAACCAAGGTGTCCACCACCCCAAGCCGGTAAAACAAGAGAAATCGTCTTGAAAGGTATAGATAATTGTCAAATTGTTGAAAATGGTCCGTAATGTCCAATCCAACGTCGTAATGAGGTAATTCCGCTTGAAATTGCGAGATTCGGTCTGGAAGGTGGTCGTAAGGATCCAAGAGAAGAGAGGCGGTCTGCTGCAGGTAACATAGATTTCCTCTTGTGTGGCGTGTGGCGGGAACGAATGCTCAATTCAAAGTGTATATAAAAAAATACAAAGGGAGAATTAATAAATTTATATTCAATGACCATTGGTTTCCGAGCGTTTGTGACCCTCCTGGCGAATTTCTGGGCAAAATCTATTTTGTAACGTTTCACAACGTTACAATATATATATATATATATATATATATATATATATATATGGGTCAATCCATTATATTTCACCTGAAGCCGTTGCGGCCTATTTTTTAAAAAATCTCATAATTTGTAAAAATGATGTTTAACAACCATAGAATTCATTTTGGAGAATTATTTTATACAATTTTTTGAATTAAACTTAGAATTTTAATTTTTAAGTTGAGTTTCACAGAAAAAAGGTTAGATTGACAGTTATGAAAATTTAATAAAGAAGCATGGAAATAATTTAGATAATACAAATTTCTTGATTGATATTTGTGAAAAAAAAATTCTAAAATCGATCAAATTTATGCCAATTTTGTAACTCGGGGGTTTTCTGGGTCGCTGATTACGAATTCGATGTCGGTTTTAAAATTAAAAAAGTGCTATTAATGGAAAAAAAACTTTACTTTAATAACAGTAAACTATCTAATTTTTAATTTGCAATAAATTTCTATAGTGTTTTAACTACAATTCATTTTAAATTTATATAATTAACTTTTTGGTAGCACATTTAAAAGCAAGACTTTTTAAATTATTTTAAATCATTTTTTTGACGTTTTCGAGTCTGTTTACATTCTTCATCCCCCTACTTGATGTTTTCAGTGTCTGCATTTTCGAACGAGATTCGATTTGAACTTTTCCTTTTTTTTGGTATTATCTTCGCGAATAAGAAACCAACAGTAGTCTGCCATCATTGATTCATCCTAGAATCCTTGATATCGCTTTTCTATTTTGGCCATGTCCTGATGAAAGCGTTCTTCTTGTTCGTCGCTTTCGGCACCTAGGTTCTCAGGAAAGAAAGTCAAATGGCTGAACAGAAAATGCATTTTGATGGTCATATTTGCACCTGAAATTTAAGATTTTGAATAATTATTAATTATGAAAAAGAGATTTAAAATTAAATTCCATGGACCTTTTTTTAAGTTGATGCAATAAAAGGGAGCTAATTTTTAATTTCACTGAAAGCTAATTTTAGGAGTAAAATTTATTCTATATAACGTCTTAACTCGCAAGAGAATTAATGTTCTTTCTCTCCTTCTGAGGAAATTAGGTTAACTCTCTTCGGGAGTCGATTTTTAATTGAAAAATGAAATAGTTAACATATAAGAAATTAAATAAACTTTTTTGCCGTTGATATTCTAAATTTTCTATAATATTAAAGCTGATTTGAAATTGCCAGACTAAAAAAATTAAAAATACCGACTGCATTGTATTTTTCCACCAAAGTGTTAATTTTTTCGACATAATCAGGACTTTTGTTGTTGCCTAAAAAGTTGTGAATCACATCTTTGTACGCATTCCATGCCTCTAATTCGGTTTTAGTCAAACAACTACTGAATTTTTTGTCTTGATACAGTGCTCGGATTTGAGTTCCATCAAAAACCCCAGATTCAACTTTAGTCGGCGATATTTTGAATTTCTGCTTCAAATATTCCATTGCTGGTCCATTTGGCGGCAACTTTTTTGCATAACTTGTCCACAGTCCGAGCTTAATGTGCAAGGATGGAAAAATAAAATTTTTTGGCGAAACAAGGGGAGCGTTGATAATATTAAATCCAGGAGGTGTATTTTCTCCTCGTTGCGGCCAAACACGTTGCGTATAATGCTGCTTGCGATTGCGACTATCCCACAAGCACAGAAAGCAAGGATATTTTGTATTACCGCCTTGTAGTCCTAATAATATGGCCACTACCTTCAAATCAGCGCAAATTTTCCAACCGTGTTTGACGTAATTGATGCATTTCAGAATTGTCTTCATCGAATCGTAATTTTCCTTAACATTCTTTGCATATGCAATTGGAATTGATGGTTTCACGTTGCCTTTATGGAGCAACACAGCTTTTAAACTGCCTTTGCCTCCATCAATAAAGGATGGATTGTCTGAACAATAACAGTAATTGGTTATTGAGGCGAAATATTTTACGAGTTCCTTGCTACGGTCACGATAATAGGTCACTTTGGTATCAGGAGCCAAATATCCACGCTCTTGCAGTTGATTAAAGATCAAATTTAATGGCAATTTTGATGATTTTTAGACACTAAACTAACTTTTGATAATTTTTTTCACAACAAACAGTGAAAAATATTTATGTTTTAAATTTTTTATTGATAGGCTATTTCATTAAGAAACTTTTGAGCCCTTGTGGACCTTGATTGGATTAAAAATGAAAATTCTACACTACATTTAGTGAACGAAACTACTTTGCCATTTTTTGTATACTTTCAATATTTGCAGAAAAAATGCAAACAGTAAAATCAAGTTAAGCGGTAAAGTTATTAAAATCACAAGTCAAGGATTTCTATAGTCACTCATATCAAATCCAATGTCAAATTTTTAAATTTTTAAATGGCGGATTCTAAAATCGATCAAATTTATGCCAATTTTGTAACTCGGGGGTTTTCGGGGTCGCTGATTACGAATTCGATGTCGGTTTTAAAATTAAAAAAGTGCTATTAATGGAAAAAAAACTTTACTTTAATAACAGTAAACTATCTAATTTTTAATTTGCTATAAATTTCTATAGTGTTTTAACTACAATTCATTTTAAATTTATATAATTAACTTTTTGGTAGCACATTTAAAAGCAAGACTTTTTAAATTATTTTAAATCATTTTTTTGACGTTTTCGGGGGTTTTCGGGGTCGCTAATTACGAATTCGATGTCGGTTTTAAAATTAAAAGAGATGGATTCAATATGGTGGACGACTTTTATAAAAATTATTCCAATTCGCCTCAAATTCGTTATTCTTGGGTCTTTTGAGCCTCTGATCTCGAGTACAAGGTGAGTATAATGGAAATTAAGGAATATCATGCTAAAATTTTATATTATAATAATTGTTATTTTATAATAATATATATATCTATATTTTATTATAATTTTTTTATTACAATAATTGTTATTATTGTTAGGTTTTTGTCTCTTAATTTATTTTTCCGTTAGAACTTTTGATTTTAAAAACACAGCAATATTAACATATATTTAAGTTGCTTTTGCGTTATGCATTTGTTTCTAAACCAAATGACATTTAATTGGCCTGACTATCAGTAGTTTGAGTGCAAAAAAACTATGAGTAAAATGAAAGTTTGTAAGAACTCACCCGATAATTTTTGTTATGTTTGTGGCGTGTTAATTACGAAGAAAGACCAGAAGTCTTTTTCGATTAATGATTCATTAGTTTTGGAAGCTTATAAAAAATATTTTGGTTTTGCGGCAACAAATCTTGACAAATCATGGACACCAAAAAGTGTTTGCGTTACTTGTCGCCGCACTTTGTACCATATTTCTGAAGGTAAGAACAGGTATTTCTCTTTTGGAAGGCCAATTTTATGGAGGGAACAGACGAATCACGACACTGATTGTTATTTTTGTTTAACGAAACCAGCAACTTTACGTCAACGAAAAGTAATTTATCCTGATGTCCAATCAGTGACAAAGCCAGAGCCGCAATCTGATTTGCTACCAAAACCAAAATTGGTAATGTCAAACCTTTCTTTAGAAAAGGAAGAAGAAAGAAGAGTAGAAAATGATAGCGAATGGAGTGATGAATCTAAGTCAGATAAATTACACCTATTAAGTCAGGCAGAATTAAATGATATGGTCCGTGATCTTTATTTGTCTAAGACAAAATCTGAAGTCCTTGCATCTCGACTGCAAGAGCGTGGATATTTGGCTCCTGATACCAAAGTGACCTATTATCGTGACCGTAGCAAGGAACTCGTAAAATATTTCGCCTCAATAACCAATTACTGTTATTGTTCAGACAATCCATCCTTTATTGATGGAGGCAAAGGCAGTTTAAAAGCTGTGTTGCTCCATAAAGGCAACGTGAAACCATCAATTCCAATTGCATATGCAAAGAATGTTAAGGAAAATTACGATTCGATGAAGACAATTCTGAAATGCATCAATTACGTCAAACACGGTTGGAAAATTTGCGCTGATTTGAAGGTAGTGGCCATATTATTAGGACTACAAGGCGGTAATACAAAATATCCTTGCTTTCTGTGCTTGTGGGATAGTCGCAATCGCAAGCAGCATTATACGCAACGTGTTTGGCCGCAACGAGGAGAAAATACACCTCCTGGATTTAATATTATCAACGCTCCCCTTGTTTCGCCAAAAAATTTTATTTTTCCATCCTTGCACATTAAGCTCGGACTGTGGACAAGTTATGCAAAAAAGTTGCCGCCAAATGGACCAGCAATGGAATATTTGAAGCAGAAATTCAAAATATCGCCGACTAAAGTTGAATCTGGGGTTTTTGATGGAACTCAAATCCGAGCACTGTATCAAGACAAAAAATTCAGTAGTTGTTTGACTAAAACCGAATTAGAGGCATGGAATGCGTACAAAGATGTGATTCACAACTTTTTAGGCAACAACAAAAGTCCTGATTATGTCGAAAAAATTAACACTTTGGTGGAAAAATACAATGCAGTCGGTATTTTTAATTTTTTTAGTCTGGCAATTTCAAATCAGCTTTAATATTATAGAAAATTTAGAATATCAACGGCAAAAAAGTTTATTTAATTTCTTATATGTTAACTATTTCATTTTTCAATTAAAAATCGACTCCCGAAGAGAGTTAACCTAATTTCCTCAGAAGGAGAGAAAGAACATTAATTCTCTTGCGAGTTAAGACGTTATATAGAATAAATTTTACTCCTAAAATTAGCTTTCAGTGAAATTAAAAATTAGCTCCCTTTTATTGCATCAACTTAAAAAAAGGTCCATGGAATTTAATTTTAAATCTCTTTTTCATAATTAATAATTATTCAAAATCTTAAATTTCAGGTGCAAATATGACCATCAAAATGCATTTTCTGTTCAGCCATTTGACTTTCTTTCCTGAGAACCTAGGTGCCGAAAGCGACGAACAAGAAGAACGCTTTCATCAGGACATGGCCAAAATAGAAAAGCGATATCAAGGATTCTAGGATGAATCAATGATGGCAGACTACTGTTGGTTTCTTATTCGCGAAGATAATACCAAAAAAAAGGAAAAGTTCAAATCGAATCTCGTTCGAAAATGCAGACACTGAAAACATCAAGTAGGGGGATGAAGAATGTAAACAGACTCGAAAACGTCAAAAAAATGATTTAAAATAATTTAAAAAGTCTTGCTTTTAAATGTGCTACCAAAAAGTTAATTATATAAATTTAAAATGAATTGTAGTTAAAACACTATAGAAATTTATTGCAAATTAAAAATTAGATAGTTTACTGTTATTAAAGTAAAGTTTTTTTTCCATTAATAGCACTTTTTTAATTTTAAAACCGACATCGAATTCGTAATCAGCGACCCCGAAAACCCCCGAGTTACAAAATTGGCATAAATTTGATCGATTTTAGAATCCGCCATTTAAAAATTTAAAAATTTGACATTGGATTTGATATGAGTGACTATAGAAATCCTTGACTTGTGATTTTAATAACTTTACCGCTTAACTTGATTTTACTGTTTGCATTTTTTCTGCAAATATTGAAAGTATACAAAAAATGGCAAAGTAGTTTCGTTCACTAAATGTAGTGTAGAATTTTCATTTTTAATCCAATCAAGGTCCACAAGGGCTCAAAAGTTTCTTAATGAAATAGCCTATCAATAAAAAATTTAAAACATAAATATTTTTCACTGTTTGTTGTGAAAAAAATTATCAAAAGTTAGTTTAGTGTCTAAAAATCATCAAAATTGCCATGAAATTTGATCTTTAATCAACTGTAGCTCCCTCAATTTTCATTCAATTTCATTGTGTGACCTATCAATCGAAAGGTAATTTAATTACCTTTCCAACGGTACCTTATTCATAATTTTTGGACAAGTCGATTTTCCTACAAGTAAATTTAAGTGACGATACACCTCGAAAATGCAAAATTTGAAGCTACAGAAAAACTACACGAGGGAAAAAAATCAAAACTATGATTTTCTTACTCAGAAAACATCTATTAATCGAAAAAAAATGTTTTGTTCGGTTGGCAATTCCACTGTAAACCAGTGATATTAAGACAAAAAATGGATTTTTTCGTCTTGCACCTGAGAAGAAATAAGTGATTAAAATCTCTGAAAATCATGAAACACTCAATATTAAAGGTAAAATTTTTCATTTTTCTTTATTATAAAATTAAAAAGTTAGCACATAATATGAAAGTACATTGAAAGTACTTTACATTATGTAGTATTAAATTTTGTTAATATTTATAAACTTTTTAGAAAAATGTAATTAAAATGCAGTGACTTTTGACATTTCATAGGTGCATAATAAGCTATTTATTCAAGTAAATAAGCCCATTTTTCACAAATATCAATCAAGAAATTTGTATTATCTAAATTATTTCCATGCTTCTTTATTAAATTTTCATAACTGTCAATCTAACCTTTTTTCTGTGAAACTCAACTTAAAAATTAAAATTCTAAGTTTAATTCAAAAAATTGTATCAAATAATTCTCCAAAATGAATTCTATGGTTGTTAAACATCATTTTTACAAATTATGAGATTTTTTAAAAAATAGGCCGCAACGGCTTCAGGTGAAATATAATGGATTGACCCATATATATATATATATATATATATATATATAACATAAGGGGGACAGCCTCTTCATTTCTTGTTTTCTCCTTACATTTTGGGCAAACACGTGGAAGTCATGTAAAAAATAAAAATTATAATAAATGGTTTCTCAAGAAGGAGGCCTATATTGTTTTCCTTGAGTAACCTATAAGGGGACTTAAGATCGCCCTTTTAGCAACTCCATAAATTCTCATATTATCTTTTAAATAACTTGGATAAAAAAGTTCAGAGGAAGAAAAAAATGACGGATATTATTTCAATCTTAATTTCATTAATCTTTGAAGGAAACAGGGATATATTTCCTGTAAGTGACTTTTTGATATACTAATTATTGTATTTGATTTTCTGTTTGACATATTAAAATTTTCTTAAATTAAAATTCAGTTATTTATTAAATTATTATATTATAATAATTATAACTTCTATATTTTTTGAAACTATAAAAAGGTGTAAACTAGAATTTACCAAAACGGAGCTTGATCATCGATAGATTTTTAATTAATTTTTTGACCCTCTCACAGCGACCACCTTCTCTATCCGATGCTCTAGAAAACCAACGACTTAATATGTTTGATATTTCTGTTTTCTTATCCGGAAATTTCAATTCTTTGACGTCTAAAGCAGATAAACAATTTTGATTATTTGAAAATCTCCTATAATATTAACATATTCGTCGTCGTTTTATCGTCCGTCGTTTATATATTTACTCATTGTACATACATAGACGCATGTCTGGCATGCACAATAATGTTCTGTCATTGTCAGACATGCGCAGTAGTTTCTGTCATTATTAGACATGAGCAATAATGTTCTGTCAATGTCAGGCATGCGCAATTGTGTTCTGCCAATGTCAGTCATTCAGATTAGTTTTCTGTCAATGTTGGGTATGCGCAATAGTGTTCTGCCAATGTCGTACATGCGCAGTAGTGTTCTGTCATTATCAGACATGCGCAATAATGTTCTGTCATTATCAGACATGCGCAATAATGTTCTGTCAATGTCAGGCGTGCGCAATAGTGTTCTGCCAATGTCACACATGCGCAGTCGTGTACTGTCATTGTCAGACATGCGCAGTTGCATTCTGCCAAATTCAGGCATGCGCATTAGTGTTCTGTCAATGTCAGACATACGCAGTCGTTTACTGTCATTGTCAGACATGCGCAGTAATGTTCTGCCATTGTCAGGCATGCACAGTTGTATTCTGCCAATGCCAGGCATGCACAGTAGTGTTCTGCCATTGCACACAACACATACACGTATGTATACTCACACATATGCACTCAATACATACACTTATGTATAGTCACACATATACACTCAATACATACACGTATGTATACTCACACATATACACTCAATACATACACATGTATTCTCACACATATACACCACGGTGGTCTTGAATCAACTTTAAATGAAATGTCCTAGCACATCATTTTTTTGCTGATTTGGGTTATTTGCACTCTAAATAATGTGTAAAAAATTTATAGCCCATAACTTGTCGAGCCGTTTTTATATTTATTATATATAACCTTTTCGTTAATTTTTTTTCTGTACAGTAACTGGTATAATTTCCGTAAATTGGCAAAAATATGTGCCTTAACATGTATTGTAATATTTAAACAAAACTGACTTATTGTGTCAGAAATATTATTTAAATTGTTATATTATATTATTTAAAATTAAAGAAAAGTATTAGGGTCAGTTGGGGTAAATCCGGACAGAGGGCAAATACGGACAAAAGGTGTTGGATCTTAATTTACAAATTAAAAATTCAGTTCGACGTCAATATTTTAAGCTCAGATCCTTTAAAAGAGATTCTGACTACTTCCATGATTTTATCTCAACAATTGCCAATAGGATAATTTGAATACTTAGGGTAAATCTGGACAGAGCTTCTATTACATTTTAAAAAGTGGTGTAAGTAGTGTAATTCGATTAATCTTTAAAAAAGTCCGGCATATTGGATCCGGCATTTTGAATTTTCAAAATCTGACTTTGTATTCGTATTCAATGATCCCAAAAACTTTTCTTTATCAAGTTTTATTAAAATCCATTAAAATTTGTTAAAGCTATATATGTTTTTGATTATTACTCTTTGAATCGTTAATTGATTAACTTTTATGATACTACAACACTTAACTGATTCAACTTTTGTACATCTAGTATGAATTTTTTCAAGTTGTTCTATCCCTCAGTAGAGTAGTATACTTAAGATAACTTTATTTTAAACCTTTCTTAGAAACTAAGCTGTCAGGATTTACCCCAAATTTAAAGAAATTTTCTAAATCTTGGGGTAAATCCGAACAATAAAATGTAAAAAATTAAATATAAAATTTTATAAAAAACAAAAAATTAATCTAGGGAACTCAAGAAAGAAATTAATGCAGTATAAAACGAAAGAATTTCCTTTTATTATAAAAAAAACTTACGTCATTTGTGAAAAATAGGTATTTTGTCCGGATTTACCCTAACTGACCCTATTTTAATTAATATTATGCTTAAATCCATCATTTGATACAAATATGTAACATTTTAAATAAAAAACTGATGATTTTTTTTCAAAATGAGTTTTCTCAAAAACGGCTCGACAAGTTATGGGCTATAAATTTTTTACACATTATTTAGAATGCAAATAACCCAAATCAGCAAAAAAAAGGGATGTGCAAAGACTTTATATTCAAAGTTGATTCAAGACCACCGTGACACTCAATACATACACATGTATACTCACATGTGTACACTCAATACATACACATGTATACTCACATATGTACACTCAATACATACACATTTGTACTCACACGTAAACACTCAATACATACACATGCATACTGATACATATGCACACACCACACATACATGTATACTCACACATATGCACTTTATACGTTAGTATAGGCACACATATACACTCAATACATACACATGTATAGTCACACATATACCCTGAATACAATTCACGCTTAAATGAAAACAAACTTTGGCGAATTCACAGACAATACCTAAAAAATCATCAACGGTATTCGATTAGTAGTATCGATTCATTTGTAAGATAATGAAAAAGGCCTATTTTACGGTTTTTAAAGATGACATTTATTATTTTAATCCCAACTAGTTTCAAGCCATATATGGCTCCTCATCAGGGGATGAATATTTCACAAATACATAATCCAAAAAAACAAAACAGCACACAAAAGATTTCAAAAAGGATTAAATTTTTAAATTATCTGAAATAAAAATTAAAAATTAAAAAATTATTTTAGAATTAAAAATTGAAATATGTATTTTAAGGTTATATTTTAATTAGTGAAAAAGAAAGCAGAAAAAAACTTCTTACCCTTTAGAAAAAAATATAAGCATGTAACAAAAAATTTTTCAAAAAATTCCTTGTTATTATTATCCATATTATTCTTTTTTATATTTAATTAATTTGAAAAAGTTTGTAGATACACATTTTTAAAGAAATATGCTTCTATGATTAGAGAGATTTGACAGAGAGGTTGGGTTACATATTTGGGTCCAGGTATAGCTGGTAAAGAAGAAATCTATATTATTAAACTTTTCAAATTATGTTTTAAAAGAAGTAATTAAATTATAATATACTTTATCTAAATTGTCAATATCCGTTCTATAATTAATACTATTTGCATTATTTTTTATAAAAAACATTTCTAGATTTTTTCTTTTCCAATTATTTGTTTCAACATGTAAAATATTTATATTGTCAAAATCAAAAGAGTGATTATTGTCAAAGGTGTAATTAGTTAAAGCGTTAATATTTTGGTTGTGAGTGACGTATCGTTTATGTTCTTTTATTCTAGTTTTAAGATGTCTTAGAGTTTCTCCGATATAACAACTATTACAATTTTTGCATTGAATTTTATATACACATCCAACCTTCTGAAATTTCTCTGTTGGATCTTTAAAATTTGGAAAAATAGAATTTTTTAAATTATTAGAATTAGTAAAAACTAAATTAAAATTATATTGTTTAAAAATATTAAAAAAAATTTTATCAAAATTTTGAATATATGGAATGCTTATAACCTTTTCAATTGGAAGATTGTTGTTATTTATTTTTCTTTTATGTGAGTTACTGGTAAGAGCATTATACCTCTGTGAAATCTTTCTATTTAACATATCAATTGGATATCCGTTATGAATTAAAGTTTTTTTTAACAATATCAAGATTTTCAAGATGGAATTGTTGATCTGACAATTTTATAGCCCTATCAACAAGAGTGTATATAATGCCAATTTTATAACTAAGAGGGTGATGTGAATAGAAATGCATATATCTGCCAGTCCAAATAGATTTACGAAACCAATTTGTTATAATAAAGTTATTACTGTCAATTGAGAGGGAAAGATCTAAAAAATTAATTTTATTATTACTAGATACAGTGCCGGCCAAAATTGTCAGTCCACCCATTTTTAAAAGAATAATAAAATTTTTTTAAAATAAAATTTATGAAAATTGAAATTTTTTTTGGTTTATGTTTTGAAAGACGATAAAATTTTAAAAAGAATAAGACCTTACAGAAGTCATTTGACAAATATTTTTTCAAGATATTCTTAAAAAATCGCCATTTTCAATGTTTTACAAAAATTTAAATAACTTTTAAAATAATAAACGCTTTTTTAATAATCTTAGGTTTATTTTAAAGGTCATTTTCTACGGAATAAGAATTACTTATAGTCATTAACCTGCAATTTTTTTCTTGGAATAAGCATGACGTCAAAATTGGACAACAAAATTAGAAAAATTTGAAATCATTTTTTGTTGTCCAATTTTGACGTCATGCTTATTCCAAGAGAAAAATTGCAGGTTAATGACTATAAGTAATTCTTATTCCATAGAAAATGACCTTTAAAATAAGCCTAAGATTATTAAAAAGAGTTCATTATTTTAGAAGTTATTCAAATTTTTGTAAAACATTGAAAATGACGATTTTTAGGAATATCTTGAAAAAATATTTGTCAAATGACTTCTGTAAGGTCTAATTCTTTTCAAAATTTTATCGTCTTTCAAAATATAAACCGAATGAAATTTTAGTTTTCACAAAATTAATGTTAAAAATTTTTTTTCATTCCTTTAAAAATGGGTGGACTGACAATTCGTCGGTTGGGTGCAGAAAGGTGCCAATTCAGACTAGTCGTGAAAAACGTGCCGTTTCAAAAAACACGTGAGAAACCTGCCACTTCAGCTGCGATTTGGAAAACATGCCAACTCAGAATTGACGTTCATTTTTTTTATTTTAGGTTGACATTTGGCAGTACAGAAAAATTTGAAGCAAAGATTATAAAGTTGTACAAAAATAATTTTTTTAGTTGCATTTTGGATGATTTTTTTTTTGACAAGGGAATATTTTTACTGATTTATTGAATTAATTGGTTGATTATTTATTATTTGATGGACAACTTCTTTCTTGCACCTAAAATGAAAAAAATGAACGTCAATTCTGAGTTGGCATGTTTTCCAAATCGTAGCTGAAGTGGCAGGTTTCTTACGTGTTTTTTGAAACGGCACGTTTTTCACGACTAGTCTGAATTGGCACCTTTCTGCACCCAACCGACGAATTTCGGACGGTACTGTAGGTGTTACATATGATAATTACTTCAATATGGTTGTCGATAAGTAATTATCAATTTTTAAAATTGATTTTGATCTGGAAAAAAGCTGCGTGAACGAATGCACTGTGTATCTGTGAGGACTCGAACCCCAGTTCCAAATTATTTATTGGAATTTTTCCAAATTTTTAGGAATTTTTCTATATCAATTTAAAGGAATTTTTAAAAAGTTGTATTGGAATTTTTAAAAATTTTCTATATTTTAATAAGGAAATTTTCCTAAAAATTTAAGAGAATTTTTTCAAACTTTTAGAATTTTTCTATATTATTTCATGGGAATTTTTCTAAATTCATAGGAAGTTTTCGATAATTTTTCAGAAAAATTCCCTTTCTTATATAAGGGAATTTTTCTAAAAATTTTAGTAGAATTTGCTTCCTAAATCTTTATGGGAAAATTTCCAAAAATTTTCTTACAGTGTAGCCATTTTAAAATCGGAGACACTTTAAGCATCTTATACATACACTATCTTACTACTAAATGTTGATATTGATTCCTTTTTTGGTTACTTTTAATTATGGCATAGCAGTTCATATAGCACTAAAATTTTTTAGCCTAAGCACAACTGATTCGCGAATGTGCTTAGGCCTTAAATGGATGAGACGACTGTGTCGGCAAAAAAATTAAATGTCTAAATTTTTTTACTTCTGCGCATCCCAGTAAAAAAAGTATTGAGTAGAGCGTTTAGGAATTGAGTGAAGCTCTGAGCCAATACGTATTCTCTAGGAACTTTCTGTCGGTAATAGTAGATTTCTTTTAGTCCATTTAAATTTATCACTTAATTTATTCACATGGTATATTCAGTCGCGCTGGTCAAACTTTGCTTTTACCAATTTTTAACAAATTTTCACTGTTTCTTATCGGAATCGGCATTTTTACATTCCAGGATAATTGTGCATTCAATTTATAATGTGTACTCTGCTCATGTGATTTCAATTTTAATGCTAAAATAAGACCGCCCACACAGCATCAAACATTTCCTGAAAGTCGACAGGACCTCGTTCAGAGAGGTTAGAAACATTGAGTGTCGATGTTCATGAGTGATTGTGTGAATATTCAAATGTGTATTATACAGAATACGAAATATGGGCATTTCCACGTGAAATTTTTCTATGACATTTTAGAATCGGTTAAACATATTTTTTTCTCGTTCCTTATAGACAAATATTAAATACGTATTTTTTTATTTTTCCATAATTGCCAAAATTTTCGAGATATGAATTTTCGAAATTTTGGATTTTTAAAAGCAGACCTATTTTCAATAGCTTATAACTTTGAAAGTATTGAGTTTCGAAAAAAGTTTTCAATGAAAGAAAGTTTTGGTTTTTCTTCAACTTATAAATAAATTTTTTAATTAATTTTTTTATTAAAAAAAAAATTTTTTCTTCAAAATTAAAAAAAATATCTCTTTTTTTAATTACTTAAAAGTTAAAAAAACAAAATTATCTTTCTTTGACAACTTTTCTCTAAATTCAAAATTTTTAAAATTATAAGCTATTAGGTTTACTAATTCACAGTTTTCGTTTTAAAAAAAATTTATAGAACGAAAACTATGAGTCGGCCCATCTCGGATCTTTTTGAAAAATCTTCTGGATATTGGCAGGTATAAATAAATAAGAAAAAAACAAAAATTAATCGCGCCCAAATTAAAAATAAATAAATTTGTTTATAAAAAAATAATTTTTTTAAAATCTTTTAAAAGTTGAAGAAAAACCAAAACTTTCTTTCATTGACAACTTTTTTCGAAACTCAATACTTTCAAAGTTATAAGCTATTGAAAATAGGTCTGCTTTAAAAATCCAAAATTTCGAAAATTCTTATCTCGAAAATTTGGGAAATTATGGAAAAATAAAAAATTTGTATTTAATATTTTTCTATAAGGAACGAGAAAAAAATATGTTTAACCGATTCTAAAATATCATAGAAAAATTTCACGTGGAAATGCCCATATACCGAATACTAAATATACAGAATAAAGTATACAGAATATTAAATATCAACCTTCATTAAAAATTAAACTCCAAATATTTACTTCAGATGTTCAGTCAATATTGTACCAATATTGAATGTGATTTTCGCATAGTTATAAAAATTTCGTTAGATAATGATACACGTATAAACCAATATTGTCTGAACATCGCAAGTAAATATTTGGAGTTTAATTTTTGCTAAAGGTTGATGTTTAATGTTCTGTTTATGTGGACATTTGAACATCTACGCAATCTCTCACGAACATCGCCACTCAACGTTTCTAACCTCGCTGAATGAGGTTCTGTCGAGTTTCAGGAAATCTTTGGTGCTGTGTGGGCGTATTCGTCCAAGATAAAAAAATGGCCGCTGTTATGATGAAGAATATGTTATGCGTGTATTATTTATATTTTAGTATTGCTAAAATGTCAGAATGGGAAGAAATAAGTTCTCCCTAATTGAAAAAATCGAATTATTTAAATTAATAAGTTACCATCTTTAATTAAATAAACAAACTGTTTTGAATAATCCTGTAATGAATGTAAAATCTATTTAAAATATTTTAAATATAAATCACCTCAATAATGTAAGGTATATGGGTGATTTTCCACAAACTGTGATATTTCAAATGCTAAATTATTTTTTTAAACTTTCGAATAAAAAATTGGTAATAACTATATTCTACTTGTATTTCTCAGTAGAATAAGTAGTAAAAGTGATTCTACTACAAATGTAAAATTTTAATTGTAAATTTCATCTGACAGTTTTTACAGTGTAGTGAAAACACAACGTTTAGAGAAACATTGTATAACACTTTGCACTTATGAAGTAGGAAATGTTTCACTTTTAAGGATTTTCCATTAAAAAGTATATTTAACGAAAATAATAATATTTATTTATAATTAATAATTATTTTTATTTAAATCACAGACAGTTGTTATTTATTAACTTTTTACAGAATGCACCTAGAAAATTGCAGTTTTTTTCTAATTCTGCAATTTACTAAACCTTAGATGATAATAGATAAAGAGTAAAAATTGAATTATTATTTAAACAATTTTAAAATAAATTATATTTCAACTTTTACTCGTCATTTATAATCATATGGTAAAAATGGCGAAGCATGTAACGTAACAGTCTCTTTGTATTTAATCTATAACTTTTAAATAACAAGGCATTCATAAAGTTTGCATGCATCTTAAAATATATTTTTTTATCAATATTGTTTATGAATATAAAAGTTTTAGAATTTATTATTAAACAGTTATAAACATTAAAAAAAACTGTTACTTTACAAAAGTTTCGTTTTTCGCGATGTTGACCATATTAGATTTAGTAAATTGCAAAATTTAAAAAAACTGCAAGTTTGTAGGTGCATTCTGTAAATAGTTAGTAAAGAACAACAATAATTTTTTTCAAAATTTTTGTAATAATACTTATAACTCGTTTTATTTAATATTATCTTTAATTGACTTAATACTAAGTAAAGCTAAAAAAAGAAAAGTTATCAAAAATTTTCCAATTTCTTTGTTTATTTAAAAAACTTATGATTTTGCAATAATAAATTGTTTAAACAATTGCAATATGCATAAAAACATTATATGTATGAACAGATAATTATATTTAAAAATTTTGATAAATTTTAATCGTTTCTGGAACATAAAAATAAAAAAGCGTTTCGCTACGCCGGGTGGCCAGCCGGTAGTATACAGAAATCTTTGAAACAGCGCGAAGGTTAATAATAATAATTAATGATAATATCATTTTACGAAAAGATATAATTAAATTAATACAAAAAATAATAAAGAACAAAATTTAATTGTTTACAACCCGCTATTATTAAACAATAGGTTACGTTAAACCACATCAACATAAAAATTACACTGTGTAACAGTAAAATGGCACTTTAAATTGGACCTATCCTAACTTGTTCATCTTGAAAAACTGAAAAAAGTAGTATGTTTGAAATTTCCCAAACACCCCCAAAAATTACTTTTAGGGGCAAAAACCGTTTTTGTGTATTCATGTAAAGAATTACTCGTAACATTTGTAATTTTCAACCGATGTTCAAAATTGTTCTTTTATTTGAAAAGGAATAGTATTCAAATTTACAGATTTTTTTCATAATAATTTCTTAAAATTATTTTAAATTCTGCGTAAAATGAGTGTTTTTAAAAAAAATTTTAATACAAATTGAAAGAGGTACGTGAATTTTCAGATTTAAAAATTTTTTCCCAAAAGTTACAAATATATTAATTTTTTTGTGGAATATACATCAGGGCATCAGGTTTGACATGCATGACGTTTAAGTTAATCATTTAAATTTAGTGAACACAAAATTTAAAGTTCCCTGATGTAAATTTTACGGAAAGATTGAAATATTTTTGAAATCTTAAAATTCACGTATCTCCCTCAATTTGTATTAACATTTTTTTAAAAAATACTCATTTTACGCAGAATTAAGAATACTTTTAAGAAATTATTATAAAAAAAATCTGTAAATTTGAATACTATTCTAAAAATCTCGTTAAAGTTGAAAAAATGTAATGAAAATCGATAAATCGTAAATATTTTCAACTACAGTTTCGGCAGTTTTTATTTTAAGTAAACGTGCAATACACGGTTAAAAAGGTGTGCTTTTCCCTTTTTAAATAAAAGAACAATTTTGAAAATCTTTTAAAAATTACAAATGTTACGAGTAATTCTTTACATGAATACATAAAAAACGATTTTTTGCCACTAAAATTTAATTTTGGGGGTGTTTGGGAAATTTCTCACACATCATTATTTATAGTTTTACTAGACCTACAACTTATATTAGGTCTTTATTAAAGTGCAGGCAACTTTTTTTATTTTGTCACACAGTGTTATTTAAATGAGAAAAAAGCTATCAATTTTCCGAATCAATGTAACAAATAATTAAATATCTTAAATAAATCTCTATAAGCTCACAAGCTTCATATGTATCGACAGAACAGCTGCCCTAATACAGAAACCTGCTTAATCTGAAAAATATTTTCGAAATTAATTAATAATTTCAAAATTATCAAAGAACTCAGAAAATAGCAGGAGCATGCTTTGGATACGAACCCACACAAGAAAAAAAAGTATAAATTTTAACCTGATTTTGGGATAAAAATTCACTGCAACAAAATTCCACCTACGTGAGGGCGCCACTGTCTATGTGAAATAGCATTGGTTAAAATTGCCGGTAGACTGCTCTGACCACTGAGCTACATGCACCGCGAGATTCTCCAAGTTTCTTGATATATACTATCACTTCCTACATTATTTCGATGATATCGTAGGAAGTTTCTTAAATATGGTAAGTCAATGAATTGAAATATTAGTCTTACCATCTTTAAGAAAAATCCTATGTTAACATCAAAATAATAAAGAAAGTGATAGTATATGAATTGAAATATTAGGCTTACTAGATTACAGGACAAAAAGTCCAAACCAAAAAATCTTGTCTGAAATGTCTAAGAAAAAAAGTGCAAAGAAACAAAAGTCCTACAGTAGAAATCTCTAAAATAAAGAAGTCCAAAATAAATAATAAAGAAATATATATTATCAGCGACATAATCTCCATATGTTTTTACAATATTGAAAATTTTATCTTCCAGTCGTTGTTGTTTTGCTCTAGGTAAATTCTTTAATCCTTTTTCCAAAGCCAGATCTCGAAACATATATTCCACATCAGCTTGTTCTTTTTGTAGGTCTGTTAGGAAATGATAGAAACTTGGGTGACTTAGTTTTTAATAGCGAGTAAACGAGAGGTA
This sequence comes from Leptopilina myrica (nomen nudum), assembly GCA_032872475.1. NCBI lineage: Eukaryota > Metazoa > Arthropoda > Insecta > Hymenoptera > Figitidae > Leptopilina > Leptopilina myrica (nomen nudum). The sequence continues at coordinate 22,807,697 of CM065460.1, read as the reverse complement.
AAGCAATTTTTCGTTCTACACCCTTTTTGGTTTGGAGGACAGAACCCATTATCGTTGGAAGAAAATGGAAGGAACCGTTTTAAAGGTACTGTCTACGTACCATACTTCTGATTTAAAAAGTTTTATCAAATTGTCGTGCGTTGCATAAACCAAAATTCTTCCATATTCCAAATTATAATCATCATCGTTATTTGAGTCGTATATTAAAAATTTTTCACCGACTAAATTTTTTGTAAATTTGTCAGGTACATTTTTTAGGTCTTCTATGCTTGTAGGGTTAGCAGGTATGAGTCGCAAGCATTCCCGTTGAATTGTCTTACGAATATTATTTAGTTCAGGTAACTGGGCTTGTACAGATTCTTCAACATTTTGTACTTCTCGCATCACTGCAGAAGGTGAACGGTCTAGATAAGCCTGTGCAGCTCGCTACACATAAAAAAAAATTTTGTTTGCAAAATAATTCTAAAAAAATTTTTTATTTAAAGATTTCATGACCATCTTATCTACATTTAACATTACTTAACCTTAATAGATGACATAACACGCAAGGCCTCAACTACTTTGGGGTAAGGTCCATGACCGATATGTGAGCTTGGTAAACCGCCTTTTCGAACCATCAGTTTTCGCCCTGTGTTTACAGTGGTCAAGCGTGTTGAACATGTAGATTTATTTTTACATTTCCAGTATTTTACATCTCCTTTACTATATGATCAGACATACAGAAAACCTCCAAGATGCCTATACACATTACGACCTTTCATGATGATTTCCAACTCACGTAAAGCCATTGTAAATAGATTTCACTTTATAATTTAAAAATAATTTATAGCGTTTTAAATAATTTTGATGTATGCACTGATTGAAATGACAGAAGATTATAAATAAAAAAAAGACAATCCTATGCATGAAAGTGACAAAGTCATACTACATGTACGTAATTAGTAAAATTTTGTACCTTAAAGGTTTGAACTTTTCGAATTGAACTTTTTTACCAAGTTCGACAAAAGTCCAATTCAAATAGTACTAAAAAAAGGATTATTATTTTTTTATTTTTGGATTTCAATGACTATGGACTTTTTGTTCTGGACTTTTCGGTTTGGACTTCTTGTCCTGCAACGGGCTTACTATCTTTAAGAAACTTCCTACATTATCATCAAAATAATAATAGCTCATTGTTATATTTAATATTTTCAGTAACTCATTACTGCAGTAATGAGTTTTGCATGATTTTTGGATAATAGGTCATTCTTCGCATAGCGCAGATTTGTATTTTATTATTATTGGAAATTTTGTTTGTTAAATTATGCAAAAATCTATATGTTGATACCGGTCACTGTAGAGCGGAGTGACTAGTTCAAAAGGCAAACTAATAATCCAATTAAATAAAGAAATTGAAGAGATGAAAGTTAGCACGGAATACTCTTAGATAGAGTGTTTTAATGTCAAAATAGAAAAGAGAAGGAACGGATAAGCTTTCTAGGCAAAAGTCAGTAACGAAACAGAATTCGAAATATAAAGATAATTTATTTAATACCTTACATCCTAATAATACAGTTGGTTAAAGTCTTTGGGTGATAGGTGTGATTGTGTAGTGTTGTTTAAAAGAGAGTAAGCACTGTGGGGAACTAGGTGAGCCACTTATCGGCGAAGTTTCTAAATTCAACACGTCGTTGTCGGTGAAATGTCTAGGTGCGGGCGACCTTTTTGTACGTGGAAGGTCCTTCGGCCTGAGAGGTGATCTGGGGGGGGCTGACGACGATAGGGCTGAACGCCCCCTCAAGGTCGTGGCTTCCAATGTCCTTGGGACCTACAGTTGGGCTTTTCGTGGGTGTTATCATCTGCACTGGATGGCGGATAACAGAAGGTTTGACTACGACCCGATGACTTGGCCGATTCGACGAGTCGTACTCGAATTAGTACCAACACTCCTGGGCGTGAGGGTTGGTTACGACCGGCTTAGGTAATTGAATGGGCCTCCTATTTTCCGGATTATCGGCAACACCAGTAAGGATGGCTTCCGCAATTGCAGGATCTTGGACGACCACAAAAATATGTCTACCAGCTGCTAGGTTCTCTAATGCTGCTCCGAACTTTGGTAAAGGTAGCGTAAAAGGTACTGCAGTCTCCGATATATAGTTCCACTGTTTGAGACAATACAGCTCATAGCATCTGTCGTCTCTAACTATAAGTTGTACTTCAGCTGTAGGCGTGGTACAGCCGTCCGTGGGTAGCGGTGTTAATTTCTCCAGGAATCGGACTGCCTGCAGTATGGATCGTTTCCAGCCCTGAGACAAAAAGACAGAATTGAGTATGGTAAATGTGCGTGTATCGAAAGGGTATCCAATCTCTATGTTCAAGTGTTCTTTGTATATAAAAGATAACCAACTCGGGATAGTAGATGTCTCTATCGAGAGGATATCCAACTCAATACGTGAAGCAATAACCGAGAGAATAACCAACTCGGGATAGTAGATGTTTCTATCGAGAAGATAACCAACTCGATGTTAAGTCACTGTCGCGAAAGACAAGAACCACCTATATAACCCGAAAACGGATTGCTGGCGTTGCGATCAACACGGACATCGTCGCCAGAAGTGCCGTGAAAAACAGGTGCTATTCTGTTCTCAGTGCGGCTTTTTAGGCAGCCTTACTCGCGATAAATGCTTTAAGATAAAAAATTTTCTTTTTCTTTTCTCACCCCAAGACCAGCAGCCATCTTGGTTTTCTTCTCCCACCACCACCTTTGGAAAAGAGTGGAGGTGACCAACTAGTATATAATTAACTGTGATTCATTAATCAACACAGTTCTTTTCCACACTTCATTGAGTAAGGTTATCTTCGGTTATCCAAGAGTTATCATGGGAGTACAATGGATTTACAAGCTGACCAAAACCGACCTGGGGGTCGATTATGTAATTTCGCTTCACTTCGACATCCACTTCCACTTTCACTTAAATTTTCACCTTAATTAATTTTTATTCTACTTCCACTTTTACTTTCACTTAAATTTTCACCTTAATTAATTTTTACTTCACTTTTACTTTCACTTGAATTTTTACCTTAATTAATTTTCCCTCAACTTCCACCATTACTAAAATTTTCACCTTATTTAATTTTCATTACACTTTCACTTAAATTTTTACCTTAATTAATTTTTACCCCACTTCCACTTACATTTAGGTTTTTAACTTTTTTAATTTTCAATCCACATTCACTTCTACTTGTATTTTTACCTGAAATAATTTTTCATCCACTTCCAATTCTACTTAAATTTTCACAACATTTCCACTTTCACCTAAATTTTCACTTTAATTAATTCTTACTCCACTTCCACTTTTACTTAAATTGGTAACTTAATTAATTTTCACTTCAAATCTTAAACTTGTTGGTCTCACCTGCGGATATAAAATCAGAGTAGTTGAGACCGCGGCGTGATGACTAACTTTTCTCTCTTTGTTGTTTTGCTCGGACATTTTTGTTTTAATTAATTGATTACATCTTACAACTTAGAAAAGTTACTCTAAAAGGTTGCTCTTTATATATAGCGCGTTGCATTCACCATCACGCTTGAGAGGTACTTGACAAATATTTTGTAATTTTTTATAAATTCAGTAAGTGTAAATTAAAAACTAATAGGCCCTTAAAAATAAATGTTTCAATCTCAAAAACTAATTTTAGTTTTATTTTTAAAACTATTTTTTAAAAAACACAAAGAAAAAATGAAAATTTAGAAAAGTTACTCTTGTATGTCAAAAATAGTTTTTCTACTATTTTTCCTGCAATGTAATAGTGAATAAATATTATTAATAAAACTTTGTACAAAGTTGCAGTATATCAAGTACAATAAGTTGTCTTTAAAGCAAAATTATGTCGATTTATGATTTTTAAATACATTACAATTAGTTATTACGCCTTGGTCTTCCATATACTTAACTCATTTCATTTAAATTGAAATTTTATGTCTCTTGGTTTAGCTGGCAATTTTTCATTGTTTGTTGTCCACGTAATAGAATTAATATTTATTAATTTAAACTAATTTTCAAAACTTTCTAAGACTTAAAAAATTTTTTAAAAATTATATTTTTATAAGAGTCCTTTTGGAGATATGCTAAAAAGACTTTGGAGATAAAATTATTTTAGCCATTGCATAAACTATGTTTAATGAAATTATTTAGTTTCTTCTAATAATAATTAAGTTAAATTTTTACTATGAAAATGATTAACAATTAATAGAGGATAGATTTTATAAAATTATCAATACATCAAAAATTTTCACATTTGAAAGAATCATTTATTTATAAACAATATATTCTTTATATAGTTTATTTGTATTTTGCAAAATCAATTATAATATTATCGAATGTAAAAGTTGTTAAGATCTAACCTGTTGTTTTCTTTATAATTATTTTAAATTTATTGTTTTTTGAATGAAAATTTTTCGATAAAAAATAACTTGATTTAAGAGCATTTTGCTAGAGGAATTTTCCTTTCAAAACAAGAACATTTTATTCAGTGATGTGCTATGGCAATGCTATGGTTAAAGGGATGTTTGGATTTGTAGATATTAGTGCGTTCAATATAATGAAGAGTTTTTTTCCCAATCAAGGATGGGCTTCTTATTCTCATTATTTATAATAAAATCTAAAAAGTTATGCAATTATACTTTTAAATCTCGAAGATAAATATTCTTTTTCTTCTTTTGTCCACAATAACTATTAAAAATCCTTATAATTTCTACAATTTTCTCCATTGCTATGCGCATACTTGTGTCATCAACAAAGGACAACGCACAAAATGTACAGAAATTGGCTTTCGGACAAATTGGTTGAAACTTCAGGAAGATGTTCTTTGAGATGTTCTGAACAAATTATGTATTGGTCAATTTGCCCCTAAAAGAATATTTTTCGAGTTACAGAGGGTAAAAGCGAGGAAAATATAAAAACGTAAATTACTCACATTCTAGACATTCTGAGGTGCTTTTGTGTAACTTTACTCATCTGATTAACTTTGAGTATCAGTGAAGTTTAGTCGAAGTAAAAATGACAGTAAAGAATGAGTAAGAGTAAAATAAATGCGATTTAAGAGTGAAGTAAACGTCAGAATGACAGGATAGTAAAACAGTTTAGATTGATATGAATATTAAGTGAAGTTACAGAACTGAACTTCTGTTACTGACGAAGCATACTTTTAATAAATGTTTTTCAAGCATATCAATGTCTTTAGAAATATATTTTTTAATAGATATTCTAAAGATATTTTAAAGGCAAACTTAAATATGTCTTACTCAAATTCTATGTCTGTCCTGAAGACGTTTAATTGCATCATATGTATATTTTCAGGATCTTACATTACTATCTAGTCATTCTGACGTTTATTTCACTCTTAACTCGCATTTATTTAACTTCACTAATGCTCAAAGTTAATCAGATGAGTAAAGTTACACAAAAGCACCTCAGAATGTCTAGAATGTGAGTAATTTACGTTTTTATATTTTCCTCACTTTTACCCACTGTAACTCAAAAAATATTCTTTCAGGGTCAAATTAACCCATACATAATTTGTTCAGAACATCTTAAAGAACATCTTCCTGAAGTTTCAACCAATTTGGCCGAAAGCCAATTTCTGTACATTTTGTGCGTTGTCCTTTATAAGAGAAAATTCCTTTTAAAGATAATTTTTCTAAATACAAAATTTCAACGTCGTTCATGATGATATCAGCGAATAGTCCAATTTAAAATTAATAAAAATAAATTAACTAGGTCAGTCCATTATATTTCACGTAAAGCCGTTGCGGCCTATTTTTAAAAAAATCTCATAATTTGTAAAAATGATGCTTAATATCCGTAGATTTTATTTTTGAGAATTATTTTACAAAATTTTTTGAATTAAACATAGAATTTGAATTTTTAAGTTGAGTTGCACAAAAAAAAGTTAGATTAAATTTTGGTGATGGAGAACGAACACTGAAAATCATGAAACACTCAATATTAAAGGTAAAATTTTTTTATATTTCTATATTATAAAAGTACATTAAAAATACTTTACATTAAATAGTAATAAATTTTTAAATATTTATATTCTTATTAGAAAAGTGTAAATAAAATGTAGTGATTTTGACATTTTATAGTTAAGTTTTAAAATCAATTTTTATCAATTAATTTGGGTTTGTTTTCTTAATAATCTATTTATACAAGTAAATTAGCTCATTTTTAACAAATATCAATTAAGAAATTAACTGTCAATCTAACCTTTTTTCTGTGCAACTCAACTTAAAAATTCAAATTCTATGTTTAATTCAAAAAATTTTGTAAAATAATTCTCAAAAATGAAATCTACGGATATTAAGCATTATTTTTACAAATTATGAGATTTTTTTAAAAATAGGCAGCAACGGCTTCAGGTGAAATATAATGGACTGACCCAACTATTTCAAATAATAATAAAGAAAACAACAGGTTAGTGCTTAACAACTTTTACATTCGATAATATTATAATTGATTTTGCAAAATACAAGTAAACTATATAAAGAATATATTGTTTATAAATAAATGATTCTTTCGAATATTAAAATTTTTGATGTATTGATAATTTTATAAAATCTACCCTCTATTAATTGTTAATCATTTTCATCGTAAAAATTTAACTTAATTATTATTAAAAGAAACTAAATAATTTCATTAAACATAGTTTATGCAATGGCTAAAATAATTTTATCTGCAAAGTCTTTTTAGCATATCTCCAAAAGGACTCTTATAAAAATATAATTTTTAAAAAATTTTTTAAGTCTTAGAAAGTTTTGAAAATTAGTTTAAATTAATAAATATTAATTCTATTACGTGGACAACAAACAATGAAAAATTGCCAGCTAAACCAAGAGACATAAAATTTCAATTTAAATGAAATGAGTTAAGTATATGGAAGACCAAGGCGTAATAACTAATTGTAATGTATTTAAAAATCATAAATCGACATAATTTTGCTTTAAAGACAACTTATTGTACTTGATATACTGCAACTTTGTACAAAGTTTTATTAATAATATTTATTCACTATTACATTGCAGGAAAAATAGTAGAAAAACTATTTTTGACATACAAGAGTAACTTTTCTAAATTTTCATTTTTTCTTTGTGTTTTTTAAAAAATTGTTTAAAAAAAAGTAATTTATTAAGGTGAAAATTTAAATGAAAGTGAAAGTGGAATGAAATTTAAATAAGGTGAAAACATAAGTGAAAGTCGAAGTAGAATAAAAATTAATTAAGGTGAAAATTTAAGTGAAAGTGGAAGTAGAATGAAAATTATTTAAAGTGAAAATTTAAGTGAAAGTGAAAGTGTAAATAGAATAAAAATTAACTAAAGTGAAAATTTTGATGAAAGTGAAAGGGAAAGTGAAAGTGGAAGTAGAATGAAAATTAATTAACGTGAAAATTTAGGTGAAAGTGATAGTGGAAACGGAAGTAGAGTGAAAATTAATTAAGGTGAAAATTTAAGTGAAAGTGGAAACGGAAGCAGAGTGAAAATTAATTACATATTCGTCGCAGTGAGCTGGATTCTGTCTGCACTTTAATCCAGCGAGTGGAAGAAATTCAGGAATCTCTTTTAGCAGTAAATTTAGAAGAACAAAGTTTGAGAAATAATCAACCTGTTGCTGAAGTTTCAAGGCCCTACAATTCTAAAACCGATTGTTGGCGCTGTGGTAAGCTAGGACATCGCCGTGCAGATTGTAGGAGTAGACCTAAAAAATTTTGTTCGTTTTGTGGAAAAGAAAATATTTTAACAAGAGATTGCAAGTGTGATAAGCCGGGAAATGGAAAAAAGGTCGAATAATAGGAGTAAGTTCGACCACAGCACCCTCTGACTCCCGAATTTTCATATCTTGTAAATTTGACGACCTTACGATCTCAGCCCTGGTAGACACTGGAGCAGGTTGTTCTTGCATCGACATCCACACTGCTAATCGTTTAGTCGCGCTCGGCGGAGTCCCTAACCTCAAAGAAATCGTCATTGCTTTGGCCAATGGAACTGAATATAAAGTAAAAACAAGTTTTGACATGAAAATCGCCGCGGGTTCTACGAAAGTGAAACATAAATTTTTAGTGTTGCCTGGTCTATCTCAACCTATGCTTATCGGTGTCGATCTTTTAAAAAAATTCAACTTTTCCCTTTAATTAAATAATCAAGACATTAGGTTATTTAAGAATACGTTTAAAGTTGACGTGTGAAATCAGCCCTTCAGGCTTAACTTCGTTAGATAAAACGCAGGAAAATGAATTAAATGCTTTCACAGTACCAGGTGTAGGACTCTTCGAATTTGTAGTCATGCCCTTTGGACTACATTCAGCACCTGCAACATTTCAACGATTAATCGACCTAGTAATCCCTGCTGAATTAACACCTAATGTATTTTCGTACCTCGATGACATCGTTGTTACCTCGGAAACATTCGAAGAACATCTGAAACTGTTAAAAGAAGTTTTTTCAAGATTAAGGGAAGCTAAATTAGTTCCTAATTGGGAAAAATGTTTTTTTGCTCGTACTCAGCTAACCAATCTTGGACATCTCGTGGACAAGGATGGACTTCACCCCGACCCAGACAAAGTGGACGCCATTTTGAAATTACCCTCTCCTACAAACCTGAAAGAATTGAGAAAATTTTTAGGCATGGTTTCTTGGTATCGTCGTTTCGTAAAAGATATCTCCGTGCTTATAGCCCCCCTGATTCATCTATTAAAAAAGGATACACCATGGATCTGAAAAGAAAAACAACAATTAGCAATTGACAACATTAAGAAGAAACTCACCGAAGCATCAGTTTTAGCTTGTCCTGACTGGTCTCAATTATTTTATCTCCAAACTGATGCCAGTTTAGACGGTCTTGGCGCAGTATTAACGCAGAAAATTGGAACTACTGAAGTTGTTATCACCTATGCCAGCCGTACTTTGAATCCCGCAGAGAAGAACTACTCAGCAACCGAATTGGAATGCCTAGTTGTAAAAAGGGGCATTTGGAAAAATAGGCACTATCTAGAAGGATACCATTTTATAGTTGTCTCGGATCATCAAGCTCTAAAATGGCTGTATAGTATTGTTACACCCTTAGGAAGACTCGCAAGATGGATAATGGAATTGGCTCAATGGGCGCTGAATATGTGAGAAATTGTAAAAATTGTCAATTTAACAAAAGCTCACAACAAGCGGCAGCAAATCTTATGCATGCCACATTAGTAAAAAAGCCCTGGGAAATTATTTCTATCGACTTCATTGGACCGTTGCCGAGAACAACTTCAGGAAATTCAAGTTTGTGTGTAATTCAAGCTCGTTTTACTAAATGGATTGAATTAAAACCATTACGTAAATCAACGTCAATGTTAGTCATTTCAACATTGAAAGAAATTTTTTATCTTTTTGGATGGCCTAAGAAAATTGTCTCAGACAATGGTAGACAATTTATAAGTAAAGAATTTAAATCATTTTAGAAGATTTCGGTATTCAACAACGTCTTACACCGCCCTATTCCCCGCAGTGCAATCTAGTAGAACGAGTCAACAAAGTAGTCAAAAACATGATTCGACAATACTTGGATAGCAAGAAACCGGACTGGGACCGCCGTCTACCGGAAATTCAGTTCGCGTACAACACCGCTAAGTACTCATCGACCGGCTTCACACCTGCCTACCTTACCTCCGGCCGTGAATTTCTCCCGCCTGGTTTTCAAGAGACGCGTCTGAATTTGAATTTGAATACTGCTTCTGAAACAAGGATAAAAAAATTACAAAATGCGCTGGAATTAGTTCGAATTAATCTTGCTAAAAATTTTAACACTCAGAAAAAATATTACAACTTTCGAAAACGTGAATGGAAACCCAATGTTGGAGATACAGTGCTGAAAATAAATTTTCATTTATCAAAAAAAATGGAAAAGAAAATTGCTAAATTGTTGGAAAAATTTAGTGGACCTTTTACAATCAAGAAAAAAATTTCTCCGGTTATTTTTGATGTTATAAATGACCAGGGGAAAATTTTTCGTCATGTCCATTTGAAAGACCTGAAAAATTTTGTCAATGACCAATAATATTTATTTCCTCCAAAATAGTAAAGTCAAAGACCTTTTGAGAAGAATATAAAATCGTGTTTCCGAGAAATACCTCTTTAGCTCCTCAAAGTCACCAGCTATACTATCAGCAAAACAAACCGCGCAACGCGTACGGCAAGAAATTTGTGAGCAAGCTATCGATTGTGGTAATTTGAATATTTCAATCCCGGAATTTGATTCTTTGTATCAAAAACTTTTTGCAGAAAATATGTCCACTTCTACAGCTAAGGACGGAATTAATGTGCCACTGCAACCTTTTTTAGAACGAAATACGTCCTTAACTAAAGTTTGCACCGTAGCTGCAAAACCACCGCATCGAAAGCTAGCGAAAAATGACGCTAAGATCCCGCCAAAAGTTTTCAACGGTGAAGATTTTGAATCTACTTTAATCGGCATCTGCTAGGAAGAGGAGAGAAAGATGTTGAAGGAACAATTAGATCGCATTAAATTTAAAATCATTAATTCAAACTTATTGGTAGTGAAACTTTCTCGAGTGATTCCGCCGAAGAAATTGAACACTAATAAAACTGTGAAACTACCGCGATCAAGGGTGACAAAATCACAATTGTCGGCGATGGCAATTGTCGCGAAAAATAAAATAAAGAAGCAGATGGAAAGCTCGAAACTAGGCAAGCAGGCGAATTATTTCTGAAGAAGTTGTGTGTACCCCAATTAAAATCGTCGCACAATCTGAAACTAAAAAGGACGATTGTCCCAATTCTATCGAAGACTTATTTAAAAGTTTGCAAGACACTTTGAAGGAAGTCGATGTAAATAATAATGTAGAGGTCAACGTACAATCGGCTGAAAATCCAATTCCTTTGGTAAAACGATTTTGCAATAAAAAACGTTGACTCGTATATCATTATTAACAATTCAAAATTGTTATTACTTTTTAAAATTAATTTCAGAAAAACGTGGCGGACCAGCAATATTTTTGTCTTGAATCCAACTTTCAAATAAAAAATTATTTTGTTTAAAGATATTAAATTTTAATAAACAAAAAAATGGTTTACTTATTAAAAAACACTTTACTGATGAGATTTTAATATTAAAAAAATTCTACTTATTCTTTAAACCTTACTGAACAATATGTTAAAGAGAAAAAAATTGCACAAATTATGAAGTATCTAAAAAAATTATTTTTAAGGTTCTGTACACCTTCGGTGTACCGACGTAACCTTATTGGTGAGACTCTTCTGTCCGTAACCAATATTCTAAAGAGAAAAAAATTGCACGCATTATGAAGTAGCTAAAAAATTATTTTTAGGGTTCCGTCACCCCTTCCATAGCGGCTAAACTATTTGACCTAGAAAGCTCAAATTTGGTACAGATACGAATTTTCACTCGTAGATTACAGAAAAAATATAGAGAATGTGATTGGATGTGATGGCCATAGCGTTGTCAAGGAAATAATAAGATTTTTGGCCAAAAATGAATAAAAAGTCACCATTCCCCTCCTTAATTTTTAAACTTTTCAACATGGAGAGCTAAAATTTGGCATACTGGTCGTCCGAGCGTCCGACCGGTTCTTGAATTTATGTTATTAAAAATAATAAATGTTATTAATTAAATGTTAAATTTAAATTAAATGTTAACATTAAAGGTCAAATTGAAATGTTATTAATATAATTAAAAAATGTTACTTAAAGCCGAGTAATATATCCCTTTCCCATATATGTATAAACGTAACATTACAGTAATATTATAGTCTTGCTTGCTGTACACAAGGTTCAGGTTTTATAACGTTATAAAATTATTCTAATTTTATCTTAACATTACTCTGTAATATTACCTTAATAGAAAAACGTAAAACTACCTCCAGGCGGACATTTTGATATCCCAGTAAGATGACTGTAATATGGCAGTGGAGATTACGAATATTCATTGTAATATTACAGTTATGTCACTATATGCTTACGTGCTGCTTGGGGATTTTGTTTCTAATGATAAAATATGAATAAAATTCTTGTTTATTAATTAAATATACACTTTTAAATTATTTTTATTCACTTTACATGCTCGAGTATTAGTACTGGCATCTTAAATTAATTAATATTAAACAATAATATTACTGTAATAATAAAAATAATAATAATAATAATAATAATAATAACAATAATAATAATAATAATAAGGGACAGTATATTTAATTTAAAAGTATTTATTTTAATTATTAAATTATTATTCTTACATTTCTTATTCTTATTTTGCACAAAATAAAAAAGAATTATTTCAATTGTAATGATATAGCATTATTTATAACGTCAGAATTTCAAAGTTTCTGCTAGAGTAAAATTCATTTTTTTGTACACGTAATATATCTATATATATATATATTACTGAGCTCACTGCTCGGCGGACAGGTAGTGTGCTCAGTTCGCCGTCGACCAGACTCGGGGCTGTCCGTTTCTTTCTGTCATTTCACCTGTCATTTCACCTGTCATTGCTATTGGTCTAAGCAGGGGTAGAGCCGTGTAAGACTAAGGCAATGAATTTCCTATATGAGAATGTGAACCAACCCTGTGAAGAAGAGGTATAACTCGACCTTCACAGAGTTGATGCACCAAGTAGATTCTTCGACCCAAGGTATATCTTGGGGGAAGATGAAGCTTGTATTTCTACCCTTATCTCTCCCTCTCTCTCTTATATGCAACTCTATATCGTGTCGGGCATGAATACCGTGATAATTGCGGTATCTAGTCTTTTTCGATTTTGCTAAATTTTATAAGTTACACTTCACGAAAATATTCTAAGTCCGAAATGACAGAAAAATTCTAAGTACGACAATGACAAAAAAATTCTAAGTCCAAAGTGAAAGAAAAATTCTAAGTCCGAAGTGACCGAAAATTTTCTAAGTACAAAACTGACGAAAATAATCTAAGTCCGATGTGACCAAAAACTTTTTAAGTACAAAAGTGACGAAAATAATCTAAGTCCGATTCGCAAGATTTTATATATTGTGTTTAGGCAGAGCGGAGGAGGAAGACCAACCTCAAGTTAGCTCAGAAGAAGAACTGGCGTTTTGGTCCAGCGCATCAGCTTTTATCATCCGCGATTTTCCAAAACGTAAAGTGGGAGGATTTTCTTAAGAGAGAGGGAAATTTCGGGTCTGCGCTTTTTATTTTTGACTCCGCGAAATGCGCGTACGCTTTACGCGTTTCGTTTGAGCCAGAGCCCTATACTAGTCAACTAATATTAATTAATAATTAAAACTAACTTAAACTTGCTCTAATTATAAAAGATCAAAACTTAACTCTTGCCCGAATTGTCTAATGCTTAAGATAAGAGCAGATACTCGTGCATATATTTGTTACTTGGGTATATATTCTTATACTCGGGCATAAGGGTATATATATATATATATATATATATATATATATATATATATATATATTGCATATAGTTATTTCGCGCGTATTCGCTCTTACATATATTCCTAAGTATAGATTACAGAATTAAAACTCTAGTGAGGCCCTTGAACATCCTTAATTAATAAAGTTAAGTTAAAAATACGAGTAGAAAAGTATCAGGGTACGAGGAAAAGGACGAAAGTGACAGGCGATAGCAAGGGCCTGACGCGTTGGTGGAGGAAGAAATCCAGATAGTGGTGCAAGGAAAGCGTAGACGGAGCGGGAAGAAAGGAACTGATCCGTATGCTCGAAAGCGTACCGACGAATGAGGGAAAGCGGACAGAGTGGTGAAAGGCGCCGAAAGTGAAAGGGAGGTGTATAGGAAAGAAAATGGAGGGAAATTACTCTCATCTGAGTCAGAATTCCTGAAAGGAGCCACCCAAAACCTTTTAATTTTTTTTCGTACTAATGTGGTTATTTTAATAGTATTTTATATCAGAAATAATACTACTAAAGGATTTTGCAACAAAAAATTTTTGTTATTGTTATTAACTATTGAAAATTTTGAACGTATTTAATTGAAAAATGAATTTCTCAAAAACTTATTGATCGATTTTAATTTTTCAAGTTGCATTTTAATTGTCTTGAAATGAAGTATAACTGACAATATTTTCAGATAAAAATATTTAATTTTAGTTGTAAATTGCTTAATTTTAAGCATTTGTGTCGCGGTGCAGTGTGCGACTCTGGTCCTTATTGAGCGTTCGCGCTCGTGTTATTGTTTCTGATCGCTGAAACGACTGCGCTTCTCAAACACTTCATCTATGTTGGAAATAAATTTATTTTAACGTAATTTTTACATTTAATTTCTTTTAATGGAACATTTAATTAATTCTTTTTGTTTAATGGTAATTACAGATGTGTTGCATAAATTGTTAAAATATAGAATTGTTGAATTTTCTTTAAAATTAAAAAAAATAATGAGCGAACTAAAGTTAAAATTTGGATTGGATTTAAACATTTTTAACCCTCCATCCGTCGCACCTTTTTTTGTAACGCGATCCATCGCAGGTGAGGAAACTTCTCACCCATCGTAAATTTATCAAAAATTGTTATAAAATGCCAAATTTTTTTTGGAATGTTCATTATAATTTCCAAACAACCTATTGCAAGTAAACTTAACTTTCATTTTTCTGTTAATTATTTAAATAAAAAATTAATGACAAATAAAATCGAGTATACGCGGTCAGTCGCACGGTAAGAAGTTTCCTCACTTTGCGTCAAAAATTCTTGACATTTGCTGCTTAAAAATTCAATTACAAAAAAACTGAAATAAATAAAAACACAAAAATTGTTTTAGATTGAAGAAGAAGAGTTTTGTGACAGGTACTGAGAATATGAAATTATAATTTTTTGTATTTTAAAAGTTATATTTAAAAAAAGAAACTAAGTGAGGAAACTATTCTTTAGAAACAGTTCTGCTTCTAAAATAAAATAATAAAATGAATAGTTTAGCATTTATTCTCTCCGATAAATTACAAATTCTAATCAATCGATTAAAATCATAAAAATAGGTCCGGATCGACTTTAAGGCGCAAAAATAATAGTCGCTTATTTAATAACAAAAAAAAGTTGTTTACTTTATTCAGTATTTTCATAAAAATTCTTTAAACTTTCTCACTTTTAATTAGTAAAAATGTTGGATGATTTCACTTTTTGCTTTGGAATTAATAAACAAAATGAAATTTCACATAGATTTTAACATATAAAAAAATTTTTGGAATGAATCAGAATATTCATCACAGTAAAAATGTTTACTAATTTCACTTTATAATTAGTAAATTTTACTAATAAATTAGTAGAAATAACTAGAACATTATTGTTATAATTTAATTCCAAATGTAAACTATTCTATTATTTAGAAATTTTAACTTTAGTTCGCTCATTATTTTTTTTAATTTCAAAGAAAATTCAACAATTCTATATTTTAACAATTTATGCAACACATCTGTAATTACCATTTAACAAAAAGAATTAATTAAATGTTCCATTAAAAGAAATTAAATGTAAAAATTACGTTAAAATAAATTTATTTCCAACATAGATGCAGTGTTTGAGAAGCGCAGTCGTTTCAGCGATCAGAAACAATAACACGCGCGCGAACGCTCAATAAGGACTAGAGTCGGCACTGCACCATGACACAAATGCTTAAAATTAAGCAATTTACAACTTCGTGCCATTTTTACAGTTTAATATTAACAAATGAAATGTCAATGGTAGGCCGGAAACAATAATTAAAATTTTATATTTTAAAATACGCAACCATAAAAAATTGATAACGTCATGACGCACAAGAAAACTTGTTTTAAGCAAAATATTAGCGATTTTAATTTTTTCTATTCTTTTATTCATTTTGTTGTAAAAATATGATGCTTAGACCATGGCGATTTTGTCATTCCCTCTGCAACTCAGGTAGACAAAAAATGTTTTTTTACATATTTATAATAAAAGAGCTAAGAAAAAAATCTTAAAAATTTTGTTTCTTAAGAGCTTTCTCAAGTTTAGTATACATTAATTCAGAAGAATTAAAAGAAAATAAATAAAATGTCTTTTTAAATAATGCAAACCAAAAAATTTTGAGGCGCATGATAATTTCTTATAATTTGACCGAACACACAGGCACAAAAAAAAACTTCAAATTTTAAAGTAAAAAAATTGAATAACAGATTTCTCTTTAAAACAAGACAATAAATTTACCTACTTCTGCTACAACAACTCAGAAACAATGTCAAAATTGCCTTATCACCCTTTGTTTTTTAAAATTATAATAACTACCCCTAATATGTAAAAATCAAAATGTATTATAGAAAAAGTCAAAAACCACAACAAATTGGTTTAAATTATATTAAGAATTAAAACATTATAATTTGTTTTTGTTAAATTTAAATTTAACAAACAATTTTTTGAGAGTTAAAACATCATAAACCAATTTGTTGTTGTTTTAGACTTTTTTAATTATACATTTTGATTTTTACATATTAGGAGTAGTCATTTCAATTTGAAAAAACAATGGGTGATGGAGCAATTTTGCTAATGCTTTTGAGTTGTTAAAAAAGAAATACATAAATCTCTTGTTCTATTTGAAAAACAATGTGGTTTTTCATTATTTTTAACTTTTATTTTATAAATTTAAGGGTTGGTTTTTCAATTTAAAAAACAGAGGGTGATGGAGCAATTTTGACTTTGCTTTTGAGTTGTGGAAAGATAAGTACATAAATTTATTGTTCTATTATGGAAAACAATGTGGTTTTTCATATTTTTTTCATTATACATTTTTGAATTTTTATACATTAGGGGTAGTTTTTAATATAAAACCACAGTGGATGATAGAGTAATTTTTATTAATTAAATTGTCTTTAATGTCCCAGATACTTAATAAATAAGTCTAATTAATGAAAATGAAAACATTCGGACAAAGTAACAAATTTTATTTACTCCAACGTTTTGAAATCAAATCGATTTCCTCTTCAGGGAGTCTATTCAAAAAATATATATAAAATTAAATAATAAAAACTATTTTAACAATAAATAAAAATAAATAAAGTACATATTAAAAAAATTATCTTACCAAAAAATAATAATTAAATAAACGAAGACTTAAAATTTAAACCCTGACGATGGAGTAGAGTCTGGAGTCAGAAAATAATAAAAATTGAATTAGAAAGAATCAAAAATAAAAATAGAAATAAATACAAATTGGAAAAATTAGAAATAAAATAAGTAAATAAAAAATAAACTCAATGAAGAAACAATAATAAATAAATAAATAAATTTTTGAAAAATCAATAAAAATTTTTATATAAAGAATAAGTGAAAAGAAATAAAAAAAAATTAACATACCATAATAAATAAATAATCCGTCTTAGAAACACATAAATAATAATAAATAAATAATAATAAATCACAATACAAAAAAATAAAAATCACAAAATAATAAAATAAAATGTGTTGCAAACTGCAAAGTCAAATTTAAAACTGAGCTCCAAACTCTAACGACACTTTACAGTGAACATTAATTGAAGAGAGACAAACAAAAACAAATAAAAACAATAAGATGAATAAGAACAGAGAATGAAACACAATGAGTATTATCACGTTAATTACTTGAAATAAAATTTATTATGGTATGTTAATTTAATTTTTTATTTCTTTTCACTTATTCTTTATAAAATTTTTTTTATTGATTTATCAAAAATTTATTTATTTATTTATTATTGTTTCTTCTTTGAGTTTATTTATTATTTACTTATTTTATTTCTAATTTTTCCAATTTGTATTTATTTCCATTTTTATTTTTGATTCTTTCTAATTCAATTTTTAATATTTTCTGACTCCAGACTCTACTCCATCGTCAGGGTTTAAATTTTAAGTCTTCGTTTTTTTAATTATTATTTTTTGGTAAGATAATTTTACATTCTATTTCAATTGTTAAAACAATTATGATCACGAATTAAAATTACAATTTATATTCTCATTCATTCTTATTATTAAATTTAGAAAAGTAGTTAATTGTACCAAAACAATTATCACAGTGTTTCTAATTTTTACAAATAAAATCAAACTTATATCAGTACGCAGTACAAACATAGCTTAACAGCAATGATCATTAAATGGAAATCATAATGACTTATATTATTTATTTCCAAATCATTCTTTTTCTCCACAAAAGATATAAATAAAAGAAAATTATGTTTTTTATACGGTGCAAATTAAAAATAAATACTAATTTTACTGTTCTGGTGAGTTATTTTTAAATAATTTTTTAATACTTAGATGAATTTAGCAAACATAGGGGAGTGCTGTTAGGGTTTGACAGGTGTTAGGGTTGAGCCATCGCGTTTATTTTGTTTCATCACACTAGCGCCATCTGTTTTTGTACTTAAATTCTTGCTACTAATGCGAGTCAACTTTTCACATGAGTTACAGTCAAGTATACGAACGTATACTTTTGTTTTTTGCTATTAATTGTTATACGCTCAACAGAAACTTTTTTGTGGTGTCAAA
This sequence comes from Leptopilina myrica (nomen nudum), assembly GCA_032872475.1. Taxonomy (NCBI): domain Eukaryota; kingdom Metazoa; phylum Arthropoda; class Insecta; order Hymenoptera; family Figitidae; genus Leptopilina; species Leptopilina myrica (nomen nudum). The sequence goes on along the minus strand of CM065460.1, from coordinate 22,789,188 downwards.
AAAAGAGAAGTAAATGTAGAAAAAATATGCCAAAGACAAAGTAAATTTATTGAAATTGTTTATTAAGATGTTATACGAAAATGTGAAAAGAAATTTGGGGTTTTGTGTGACGCGTTTGTGTTCTGTGTGGGTTGTCGCAAAACGACGCGTGAGTTAGGGTTGAGCCAGGCGGTGTCGTCAGTGTTGAGCCGCCCAAAATATTGCTATTACGAAGCGTACTTGCAACAGAAATTCATTTTTTGACTTAAGGAGGTGTCAAAAACTTTATTTCTAACGAAAAAAGAGGAAACATTTTTTTTCGATAATCTTTTTTTATTGTTTTAATTTAAAAATGTTTGATTTCATTCTTAAGAAATAAAATATCTAATGTTATGCAAAAATTCACAATATGGGATTTTATTTTAATTTCATGGTTCCTTTTCTCATTTTGAAGTGTCATTCTATTATTTAAAGAACATTTTTAACCATTTACCTAAATATTTCATTGGTTTTCTACAGTGGCTCAACCCTTACACCCATGTTCAACCCTTACAATATTATTTTTTTTGAAATTGCTTATAACTTTGAAACTTTTGGCAAAATTTTTTTGCAATGTACAGCAAAAACATTGCTTTTGAGTTGATCTTTCCAACAATATGCGCGAAAACGTGAAATTCGCACTGCAGAGAAAGTTATGAAGAAAATTCAAAACTATGTCCAACCCTGACAGCACTCCCCTACGTATATTAAAATAAAAATCAGTATTTATATTTCTTTTTTTAATGATTTATACTGAGTTTTCAAAAAATGGGCTACGTTAGACTGCATAACCAGTTAAAAATTGAAAAAAATTATTTAAAAGAATGTAAAATGTATTTAGTGAAATAAAGTACTAAAAGATAATTATTATATATATATATTATATATATATTATTTTAACGGATAATTTTTCTTTATTGATGAATTCTTTATGCGACCATGCACACATATTAAACTTAAATTTAATATTTTTTGGAGATTTTAATGTTCCTTCGTTTAAGACTGACAACAATATAGTCTATTTATCTAACTCAAAAGTTGCCAATTTACGTAATTTACAGGTCTTTTATAATCTAACACAATATAATTCAATAAGTAATTCCTTAGGCCACGTTCTTAATCTTGTTTTTTCTACGAATAATTGTATTGTCTCAAAAATATATAATTCTATTGTAAAAATCGACACACATCATCCAGCCTTGGAAATCAACTACCTTTTTGAAGATATGACTTCCCATAGTGAACACACAATTGACACACTACTTCCACCAAAACAACGTTTAAATTTTCACAAAGCTTATTATCAATATTTATATATCGAACTCCAATCTACAGATTTTTCTCCTTTAATCACAAATAACGACTTAGATTCTACATGCTCTCAATTAGTATCTATGTTATTACATTCTTTTATTTCTCACGTCCCTTAATATTCTGAAACAATGACTTTTAAACATCAGTTTCCAAAATGGTTTTCTCCTGACATAATTTCTGACATTAGACTGAAAAATACTTTAAAACATAGACTACGTGTATCTTTTTCACAACACCTGTGGGACCAATTTCAATTTTTTACCTTATCATTAAAAAGGAGAATTAAGAAAGCTTCAACTTTATATCATACTAGAATTGAAGATCAGTTTCATACTAATCCCAAATAATTTTGGAACTATATAAATAAGTCAAAAAAAAGGCTTGTATTCCGAATAAACTTATTTATAACAATTTAATTTTAGATAACCCTCAAAAAATTGTGGACTCCTTTGCATTGCATTTTGCATCTGTATATAATCCAAAAACTCATGGAATGATTTCTATGTTGACCCTAATTCGTCTTTGAATTTTCGAATTAATATATCTGATATTTGTTAAGCAATTAAATCCCTTAAGCCTACTCTTACTTCTGGGATAGATGAGATACCTAGTTTTTTATTAAAAGATTGTAATATTTTATTAATTAACGTTCTGTGTTCTATTTTTAATAAAATATTACAATCATGTTATTTCCCTGATGTATGGAAGTCTACAAAAGTTGTTTCAGTTTATAAAAACAATGATCCCAATAATATTTTAAACTACCGTCCAATCTCAGTAATCTCTAACTTTGCCGAAATCTTTGAAAAATCAATTTTAAAAATCATAACAGCTACTTTTTCCTCATCTGTATTCCCTACCCAGCATGGTTGTATTTACAAACGATCAACTACGACAAATTTATTAACCATTACACATTATATTAATGAAGCTTTAGAATCTGGCACTCAGGTAGACGTAATCTATACCGACTTTTCAAAAGCTTTTGATAAAGTAGACCATGCCCTCCTCTTTACCAAAATGATTAATTTACAACTACCTATAAATTTAATAAAAACTTTAATCTCTTACCTCACTAATCGTCAATATTATGTGCACTACGCTGGTTACTCTTCTCCTTCTTTTATACCAACATCTGGTGTACCAAAAGGGTCTGTACTTGGATTAATTCTTTTTTCGATATATATCAATGATGTTGTCAATGAACTTAATATAGATAACCTACTTTTCGTTGATGATTTTAAGATTTTTACTACTATAAGATCTGACGATGACTGTTTAAATTTACAACATAATATAAATAAGTTAGTTTCCTGGTGCAACATAAACAAACTTGACTTAAACCCTAATAAATGTTCCGTCATAACCTTTTCCAGGGCTGGTAAAAACATAATTTATGACTATAAAATTAATAATACTGTTATAACTAGAGTGAATACTATATGTGACCTTGGAATTTCTTTCTCATCTAATTTAACCTTTACAAATCATATATTTATTTTATTTATTTATTTTATTTCAAGAAAATGTTCCTAGGGCTAAAAAGCCCTTTAAGGTACAAATTATAGATTGTTTTATTTTAAAATGGTTATTCAATAATTTTTAACTACAACTAAAGAAACTAAACTATTTACAATCACTTTTCAAATAAAAAAAGAAAGAACGAGAAAAAAAAACAAAACGTCAATAAGTTACCAATATGTGATGTTAAATAACGTGATATTATCTTTGAATAGAAAATTAAAAAAATGCTTCTTAAAAGTGAATAATGTCGATACATTTCTAATCGAAGTTGGGAGTTTATTCCATAATCTTGCTCCTCTTATGATAAAAGATCTTTGAATTTTACATGTTCTATGTTGTGGTATTAATAGAGGAGATTTACTTTCTCGGAGCCTGCGACGCGATTCCTCATTATTACTTTTAAACTCAAAAAATTCATATAGGTATATGGGAATCTTATCATTGAAAATGTTAAACAATAAATTACCAGTAAAAAATTGCCTTCTCTTTGCAACATTTAGAAGCCCAGATTTGATTCTGTATTGTGTGATATATTCGCCACATGGTCGCTCCATGACAAAGATCTATCCAAGATCAATCCAAGGTCTTTAACTACATTTTTGTATATAATGGGAATTCCTCCCACTGTAAGGGGAGGAATTGACATTAGTACATCATTCGTAGGGAAACCAGTCATAGTAGCTACCATGGCTTGAGTCTTATCGGAGTTGAGAGAGAGGCCATTATCGCTTGCCCATTGTACAACATAATCAATATCAGTTTGAATATTTTTAAGTAGTTCCGAAAGCGACGATAAAGGACCAGACAAATAGAGCTTGAAATCATCAGCATATTTATGATATTTATAATACATAAGCTGGTTACCCAAATCACTTATGAACAAATTGAAAAGCAAAGAAGAGAGAGAGGCTCCCTGTGGAACTCCACACTTAAGCTTATCCCAGTTTGAAAAATTCCCATCTTCATCAACTATTCTTTGGAATCTGTAACTCAGATAAGACTCAAACCAAGTGCATGCAGATTTGGACATATTAAAAAATTTTAGTTTATTTAAAAGTAACTTATGATTTACAGATGGGAATGCTTTTGAAAAATCAAAGAAGACAATAATAGTAACATATTTTGAGTCCATAGCAATTTTGATGTCTGATGTAAATTTTAATGCTGCAGTACATGTACTATGTTTATAACGAAAACCAGATTGTAAAGGCTCAAGCATTACGTTATTATTTAAAAACTCAGTCATCTGTTGGCAAGCTAGATATTCTAGGGGTTTAGACAAAGTACAAAGGATGGAGATAGGTCTAAAGTCTTTAGGGCTTTTAGGATTTTGTATTTTTGGTATAGGGCGGATTGTACTCATTTTCCATATTCCCGGAAAGACTCGTGTCTGAAGCGAGTAATTATATATATGTAGAAGAATTGGAAAAATGACTGGCAAAGCTAATTTTATCATTTTGATAGAAATGTAATCCGGCCCCATTGCATTCGTTTTAATTCTACTTATACTTTTAATGAGATCTTCAGCTGTTAAATCCGCAAAGAAAAAATTATTTTCGTCAAAAATATCAAGATTGTCATTCTGATACGCAGAAGTAGAGGAGATAATAGGGATTGGAGTTTGAGAAAAAATATTTGAAAAATCGTTTGCTTGAAAGCAATAATTTGTACTTGTTTTTTTGTTCGGAATAAGGTTAAGATTTCTTAAAGTGTACCAGATATTTTCAGATTTGCTTCTATTTTTAATCTTGTTATAATTATATTTATTGTACGCATCTCTTATCCTGGTTTTAACTAAATTTCGTATTTTCTTATATTTAATTTGATCATTACTATTTTTTGTTCTTCTAACAATCTCACGAAGTTAATTTCTATCCTTAATGAGCAATCTTAATTCATTGTTCATCCAAGGAGAAAACTTCTTCTTAAAAATAACAGGATGCAAAGGTGCAAATTTATCAAATGCAGAAGTTATATATTCGGTGAGTTTATATACTTTTATATTTATATCGATCTCGGTATACACACTTAGCCAGTCATAAGATGAGAGGTGTGTTAAGAAATCCGTTTGAGAGATCTTATTCAAATTACGAATACAATTTGGTTTTTTAGCAATTGGATATGTGTCACATCCAAATTCAAACTGAGTATTTATCAAATCATGACTGGACAAAAACGTAACCGGATGTTGATCAAACGAACGTACTTTATTTAAATCGTTTACTATGATTACATCAATCCTCGTGCTAGAGTTACACAGGTGATGAGTAGAGCTGTGAGGTACAACACATAATCCTGCTGAATAAATCATTGATGTGAAATAATTAGTAATGGGCGATGGTGTGTCTAGGTTGCAATTAAAGTCACCCATAATTATGATGTTGTTAAAGTTTTGTATTAATGAAAAAATTTGGTTTTCTAGTTCATTACCAAACGACGCATTTGGCGGCTTATATACAACACCAACTAAAGCATTATCAATTTGAGATTGAATTTTAATAAAAATAAACTCAGCAGTCGGATATTGCCCCTCACAACTAGAAGAAACAAAAGAACAACTATACTCATTTTTTACATATAAACAAACTCCCCCACCTCTACGTTTCTCTCTATCATTACGAAACAACCTGTAATTATTTAAATCAAATAAGTTATTAGAATAATTGGGATTTAGCCAAGTCTCGGACACTGCAATGAGATCGTATGATTTAGTATTAAAAAAGGTAATAAATTCTATAAAATGTGCCGGGAGTGATTGAGCATTCACATGGCAGAAATTTAATATTTTCATTTTATTATAAAATCTTTTTTACCAATTTTATTTATCATTTCAACGTAAAGAGAAAATCTGCAGGCTTCGAGATTACAAATACTTATTGTTGTTAAAACGATAAAGTTCATGTTGAGGATGATTAACAATATTCTGAGAAATAAATCGAATTTGTAATAATGGTAGTAATTGGTAACTTTATGAAATATAAAGATAAAAATTAATGAGTATAAACGTAATATATATGATTGAAAAGTGGTATCTAAATTAACTAATAAATAATTCATAATTGCTAATAAAAATAAAGCTAATAATATTAATTAAATATGAATTAAACATTACTTAAAACCTCATGCTAACAATAGAGGAACTCTAGGTAGTATGTTAAAAAAACAAAACTGAAAGAAAAAATGAGAAAAAAAATGTAAATATAGAAAAAAAGCTACTAAGATCCTACTGACAAATATTGTAGTTTGAAGCAGGCTTCCATGTTGTGTAGGTAGAGTAGCTATTGTAGTTTGCCGAGGGCTTCCATGTTATGTAGGTAAACTCTAGGTCCACCATCATCCTTCTTAGAGAAAATTTTCCCCTCGGATATCCATAGATATCAAGCAGCATCCCAAACTTTAGGTGCACTTATTCGTAATACCAAATTTATCAATTCTACTGACGTTTTATTATCTCTTTTTAACACTATTATTAGATCTAAAGTTGAATATCTTGCCATACTTTGGGATCCTGTTTTCGATATCCTCATTAATCTGCTTGAGAGCTTACAGAAGCGTTTCTTGAAGTATTGTAATTTTCGCAAAAATGGGGTCTACCCGCATAGAGGTTCGGACTATATAGATCTTTGCGCTAATTTTAATGTCCTAACTCTCAACGAAAGACGTATTATTTCCAAATGTAAATTTATATATAATCAATTACATTCTAATATCGATTGTCCTTTTTTACTTAGTAATATTAAATTTAAAATACCCCGCCTTACCTCTAGGTCTTGGACCCCTTTTCATTTGCGGTTACCTGTAAGACCAATCGGTTACATTTTTCCGATGTACAGAATGTGTAAAGTCATGAATGAATTACTTCAACGTAGCGATGATGATTTTAAAGTGTTTGATTTGAAGGCTTTAGCCTTTAAAAGATTTATTGTGTCACGTGTAGTCGCCATGCGACCCTAAAAATTATTTTCTATTCTATTTTTTCGTGTTTAATTCCCTGTGAAATACCATTTATCTGTCATTTAATTATTAACAACTTTTTTTTCATTCTAATTACCAATATTTTGTTTTATTTTTTTCTTCATAACTATGTATTAATTATACTTGTGGTGCCTCTAATGGTTTACCTCTGGCTATATTATTTTGGTTCAAATAAAAAAAATAGACATTATTATTAGATTATTATATTATTATATATCTATTATCATTTTAATGAGAAAATACTTGAGCGTTTTTTAGCTAGTAAAACATTCGCGCGCAAATGGCTCGCTTCGCTCGCAGTGGTCTGCAGTTGTTGTGCATTATTTGTGTTCTTGTTTCTTTTTATATGTTTAATAAAACCTTTTTTTTCTTAACGTTACTACGACCTTAAGGATTACATTCTCATCACATGTTTGTGTTTGCTGATGATTGCAAGATTAAGTGGATTTAAATGTATATTTTTGGTCTTGATGATTAAAATTAAGCTAACTTTTCACTTTCTTGATTTACTTGGACATAGGTTGCACTTTATGCATAGCGTGTTGCATTAGCCAACCCGCTCTAGGGGTACTTGGGAAATAATTTGTAATTTTTATCAATACAGTAAGTGTGAATCAAAAATCTCAAATTGACCCTCAAAAAATGTTTCAAGCTTAAATAGCGATTTTAGTTTCTTTTTCAAAGTTATTTTTAAAAAATTAGAACGAAAAAATGAAAATTTTGAAAAGTTGCTTTCATATGTAAAATACAGTTTTTCTACTATATTTCTTACAACAGTGATTGAATAATAAATAATCAAACTCTGTAGAAACTTGCAGTACATCAAATTGTCTTTGGAGCGAAATCATTTCAATTTACGATTTTTAAATAAATTACAATTATTCATTACTCCCCTTAGATATTATGTCCCGTTCACCCTATATATGTGATAATTGTAAATAATATCAAATGAATGATTAAAAACATGTAAATCCGGATAGAGTATATGTAAAAGTATAATTGTTATAAGAAAAACTTTAAATTTACTGAAGACTTAAAAATGAACAATTAGATAAATTTTCTGCATGATTTTTTTAAAAGAACGTCCAAACGCCTAAACTTTCGGAAAGGCCTTCCGGCAGGACGCGCCTCTGCACATTACGGCGTCTTGTCGGCAGTACGGCAACCGTCCTTCAGAAAGGACAAAATTTATTTTTGTAATCTAAAGTAATATAAAGTTAAAAATAATGAAACTTGAAAAAATTGAATTTTTAAAATTTTGAAACTACTGTAGTTTGCGTAGTTTTCGACAAAAATGGCTGGCTAACGAACTCGATCTTTATTTTAACACTAACTTTGTGCATGCAAAGTTGCAAGTTGATGCAATAAGTTTTTCAAGAGTTATCGTAGGGACACCATTGTGTCTACAGACAGACACGAAGACAGACCCTTTTTTTAGACCATGTTTTTCGGACTCAGGGGACCCCAAAATGTCGAGATTTCATAAAATTAGCGAAAGTCAATTTTCGACCAAAACTAATACTTTCTCATGTGATAAGAATGTAATAAAAAATTAGTTTTTTGCAAATAAGTCGAAAAGTTTTAAGTTTAGTGAAAAGTTGTCAACAGCAAAGTTGTAGCTGATGGTAAGGCGAGAAAAAAAGTCTCTAGTAGCAAGCTCCCATAGGCAATAGTTTTGGAGATAATTGAGTCGGAATATGGATTTTTTATTAAAAAAATTATAAAATATATATATATATATATACGGTGGTTTTTTCGGAAATTACTAGTTTTTGGTTAATGTGAGCATTTTTTGAGTACAATGGGGTGAGAATATGTGGAAATTAATGTAATAATTTTTTTCTCTTTGAGAAATTTTGATTTTTAGCGTTATTTTAGTATTTTTAAGTATTTTTTTACTATTTAAGAGCCTATAACTTCGAAATTTGACTTTCTATGAAAAAATGTTGTAGAGGAAAGTTGTTTGTATTTTTCTAATCTAAAGCAATATAAAGTTAAAAATAATAAAATTTGAAAAAATTGAATTTTTAAAATTTTGAAACTACTGTAGTTTGCGTAGTTTTCGATGAAAATGGCTGGCTAACGAACTCGATCTTTATTTTAACACTAACTGTAGACACCATTGTGTCTACAGACAGACACGAAGACAGACATACGGACAGACACTTTTTTTAGACCATGTTTTTAGGACTCAGGGGACCCCAAAACGTCGAGATTTTATGAAATTAGCGAAAGTCAATTTTCGACCAAAACTAATACTTTCTCATGTGAGGAGAATGTAAAAAATAAAAATTTTAATTATGAAATACGCAAATCCTTCCAACACATTTTTTTTATTAATTTAAAATTGAAAAAAATCAATAAAAATTTTGATATTGACAAATCAAAAAACTGTATAATTTTGATCTGCCAAGCAAAGTGTTTTAAAAACGAAAAAAACAAAAGCATTTTCAAAAACTAACTTCAAATTTCGGACAGAATGAATGAAAGAATACCAAGAATATTATTATTAATAATTAAGTAAAGAACACAAAAAGAAAATTAATTGTATTCAGTTAAGAATAAAAAAAATAAATCAAATAAGAAAAATATTACATTTTAAAGGAATAAAATACATTTTTCAACTTCGAATTGTTAAATAGATAAAAAGCCAATGAGATAATTTTGAATTTTTACATTTTAGGGGTAGTTTTTTCGATTTAATAAAAAATAAAGGGTGTTTAAGCAATATTTACATTGTTTCTGAGTTGTTATAGCAAAAGTAGATAAATTTATTGTCTTGTTTTAAAGAGAAATCTGTTATTTTTTTTATCTATTACTCTCTCCCTGCACAAGCCGCAGGGTTCGAGGCAAAAATTCCAATACAAACATCCTTACAACTAACATACCATTCTAACAGTTTAACCTTAACCTAATATAACCTAAATCTATCTGCCAAGCGCCTGGGTTTCCGTTTCCAGTTTCTTTATGCCCAATTTGGCTTCGTCAATTTTAAAACTAAGAATTATTTCTACGTTCCCACCCTCGCTCTAGATTTTTCTATTTCTTTTATCCATTTCTCTCCTTCTCCATTTCCATTTAACACCATACATACTCGTTCACTTATACTTCTTTCCTCATATCCTTCCTCTCTTCCACATCTATCCAACACATGCTCCCAGTCTTCAATTTCAAACTTACACACTCTACACAATCTATCCTCCTCCCTCATCCAATATTTACACTCATTCATTCCCTCTCCCATTCTGAACCTTAAAACTTTATTCCTTTTCCTTTCATCCCTTACTTTCACTAAATATTTCAGCAACCCTTCTTCCTTTACCATTTTGTACCACCTGTTATATCTGGACTCTCTAATCTTTTTACATCTATTTTCTCTGTCCTTCTTACTCCACTTCATAATCATTTTCTCCGCGTTTTCCTCCCTCCCTCCTATCTCTCCCATTGCTCTCTATCTTTCTCTTTCCCAGATAGACATATTTCCCGCCCCCTTTCCCTCCTCTCTTTTAATAAGTTCCCAGCATCTTCTCGCTAGCCCACTTCCCTTACCCTCCGCAAACTTTCTCCCCAACCCAATCGCTCTTTTTCTCTGCCTCACTACCATTTTCTCTCTCTCAACCTCCTCTCTTATCATGTACCCCGGACAACTTCGATTCAACCCCATTGTCCATCTTAGATATCTCCCATGCATACTTTCCATACTACTATCTTCTTTCCAACCCTAAATTTCCACTCCATACCCTAAAACTGAGCACACTAGCATATTAAACATCCACACCTTTCTTCTCCAATCATTCTTAAATCTTCTCATACCTATGCTCCACACTTTTCCCATAATCTTTCCTGCTTTTCCCACTCTTCTTTCCACATTCAAACCTTGTTTCCCGTTAAACTGAACCCACCTCAATCCCTACCTTCATACTACTGATTATTTCCCTTACCTTTTCCTCTGCCAGAATATAATCGATCACCGTATGTTATCTTCCTACGTATGTAAATTCACCCTCCTCATCCTCCTTTACATTCCCATTCACAATTGTCCATCTCCTTTCTGCTAATATCCTGTGCATCTTTTTCCCTTCTTTATCCACTTCACCGTGTTTAGATTTTCTTATGTACTTCCCTTTTTCTCCTGTCCACGCATTCAAATCCCTCCCAATCAATACTTTCTCGTCCTTTCCCCATTCCATCCAATTTTCTATCACCCCCATCCCATATCCTCATCTCTTCTCCTATATATTCCTACAATCGACATGTATTCCTCACCTTTTTTTACCCTTCTTACCATACATCCCTCTACCTCTTTGGTTCCCTCCTTCAGACTCTTCTAATCTATTCCATTTCTTATTCCGGACAACATCCCCCAGAATTTCTTCCCTTTTTATTATCCCTTTTTGCTCTCTGCATTCTCCATGTAAAATTCTTAGGCAACTTCTTTTTAATTTTATCCCAGTCTTTCTCTTCTACCCATGTCTCACTCAAAAATATTATGTCCCACCCTCCTAATGTTTTCCAGAACCCTTCATCTTTATTTCCCAACCCCGATACGTTCCAAAAAACAACTTTCATCTTCTTATTTAATTCCCTTTCCCTCCCTCTTCTACCTTGTTCCCCCGCTCACCTGTTCACCCTTCTCCAAACCCCATTTCTCTTTCCTCTTCTACCACTTCTCCATCCTCTTCTTTAACTATTCACTTCTTCCCGTTAATCCATAAGCATTCCCTTCCCCATTTTACCCAACTCCCTTTTTCCCTTCCCTCCCACGCTTTCCTTCCCAATAGCCACCCAATCCTTCTTTCCATGAAGGTCCTATCCTCATCAAACCCCTTTACCACAATCCTTTCTCTTCATCTTTCTTTCTCAACCCCTTCCATTTTCCTTTTAATTTCCCCTAATCTCTTTTCTATTACATGCTCACCTCCTGTAGCACCTTCCTCATCCACATTTTTCCCTCTCTCTTTCTCCATTTTTTCTATTTTTCCCACCCTTTTTTCCAGATCACTCAATTTTTCTAATTTTTCCTCAATTTTTTTAAACTCTTCCACCTTTTCTTTTTCCCATTCCTTAAATCCTTCCTCTAATCCTTCTAGTTTATCCCATACCTGTTCTTTCTCTTTCCTCCATTCTTCCTCATGCTTTACCCACATTTCTCTAATTTGCCCCATCTCCCCCATACCTTCTCCATTGTTTCATTCATCCTCCTACTTCTATCTTCTTCCTTTTTTCTACCCTCTCTCATCTCTTTCCTTAATTCGTCTAATTTTCGATTCGAATCCTCGCCCATTTTTTTATCATATTAAGTACCGCGGTTAGATCCTCTTTGTCCTCCTTAACATCTTTTTTATCCTTCTCCCGTTTTTTCTCGAACTTCAACTTACCGACCTTTCCCTTCTATCTTTGCTTGACGGCCTTCCTACTGTTCTTTTAGAATTCTCGCCCAGCAATTCTACAGCATGAGCGTATGTCTCGCTTGCTTTATCCTTCCGAGCATCTACCCGCCTGCTATCTCTCTCTCTCTTGGGTCTGACTCCTCTCTCCTTGTCACCGTTGCGCTACTACTGTCACTTGTTTCACCGCTATTCAAATTTTCTACTTTCTCTTCACTTTCTGAATCTTGTTGCCCTCTGTTGGACTTCCTAGGAGTTCTCTACATAACCCTACCTTATCCACCTATTTCCTGCACGCCTCTCTTTCACACACTTAACTATCTTACTCTATTACCTAACCTAAAATAACATACCACGCTCACACTTATATACTTTTTACTAACCTTCTAGCATTCACTTTCACACACACTATGTATCCTCTTATTCCTTGCACTGTAATGCACACTTTCCACACACTCTTAACCAACCGTTTAAACAATAATATTCAAAAATAACCAAAAAACAGCACCGTAACAAAATACCAATTAATCAATAACGATACCGGAAACGGGAAACCAGAAATCTGTTATTCAATTTTTTTTACTTTAAAATTTGAAGTTAAGGATAGTTTTCTCGATTAAAGAAAACTGAGGGTGATGAAGCAATTCTGACTTCAGATTCGTTTTCAGCGGGCAAAACTACTCTAAGATATGTATGTCTGGTTCAAAAAACAGACAACTTTATTTTGTGTGCCGGTGTTATTTTAACTTATTAACGCCCAAATGTACAATTTTTTGGACCAAAGTTTGACACTTTATTTTAACAAAAAACTTAACAGAAAAAATTCCGCAATTGTAATTTCTTATTGGCCAAACACCACTCTTTCGAATGGCGTTCTAAATTTTTTTATAAATTTACAAATAAACAAATTACATATGTTTTTTTAAAAAACATGAAATTTGTATGTTTTGTTTTTAGTTTTTCCGTTTAATATAGGTATTCATCTTGGAATACATCTAAGAGTCCTGAATAAGGCGTCAAAAATATATTCCCTATCAGACAGGGGAATTGCGAAAAAAAAATTTCAAAATGGCGGACACAAAATTGCAAAACTTGATAGATTTCTTTAAAATGTGACAGCTTAATGTTTTTGATGTCCCTGATCACGAAAACAAAGTCAGAGTTTAAAAATGCAAAATGGCGGATACAACATGACGAACGAAATTTTTTGAAAATCTGTGGATTCGCTTTAAATATGTTACTGGGGGTTTTCAGGGTCGCTGATTATGAATCCAAAGTTAGATTTTGAAAATTCAAAATGGCGGATCCAATATGGCGGATAAAATTCAAAAGGGCGAATAAAATGGTTAAAAACTAATTGGATTTACTTGAAAATTGTTACTCGGGGGTTTTCAGGGTCGCTGATTACGAATTTAAAAAAATGGTTTTTATGATCATTTAAAGAAAAATTGAACTTCAAATGGTCAAATTTTGTTCAAGAAATTATACAAAACCATAATTCTGGTAGAAAATTTTCCACAGAATCGGAATCTGACGTTGGCTTTCGAAATTAAAGTAGCGGAATCCCAAAAAATCCGGAAAACTGTAAATATTCTTTAAAAAATCAGACAACCAGTACAAACTTGAATCAAAGTAAGACAAAAACAAAAGAATATTAGACAAGAATCCATAGCATTGTTTAAAAAAAGCAAATCCAATCCATTTTTTTAAAAGCCGACAGCCATATTGAATCCGCCATTTTGGATTCTCTGTATCTGACTTCAGATTCGTAATCAGCGACCCTTAAAACCACTAAGTAACAAATGTCAGTCAAATCCAATCAACATTTAACTAAGCCATCATCCATGTTGGATCTGCCATTTTCAAAATTTCTAAATCAGACTATGAATTCGTAATCAGCGACCCTGAAAACCCCCGAGTAACAATTTTCAAGTAAATCCAATTAGTTTTTAACTATTTTATTCTCCCTTTTGAATTTTATCCGCCATATTGGATCCGCCATTTTGAATTTTCAAAATCTAACTTTGGATTCGTAATCAGCGACCCTAAAAACCCCCAGTAACATATTTAAAGCGAATCCACAGATTTTCAAAAAATTTCGTCCGTCATGTTGTTTCCGCCATTTTGAATTTTTGAACTCTGACTTTGTTTTCGTGATAAGGGACATCAAAACATTAAGCTGTCACATTTTAAAGAAATCTATCAAGTTTTGCAATTTTTGTTTACATGGCTATGATAGTGTAAATAAAAATTTACTTTAGACGCCATTTTGTGTCCGCCATTTTGAAATTTTTTTTTCGCAATTCCCCTATCTGATAGGGAATATATTTTTGACACCTTATTCAGGACTTTTAGATGTATTCCAAGATAAATACCTGTACTAAAATTGTAAAAACTAAAAACAAAACATACAAATTTCATGTTTTTTATAAAACATACGTAATTTGTTTATTTATAAATTTATAAAAAATTTTAGAACGCCATTCGAAAGAGTGGTGGCTTTCCACCACTCTTTCGAATGGCGTTCTAAAATTTGACAATTATGATTAAAGAAGTAAAGGACTCCGCAGAGAAGACGTTGGACAAAATTGCAAATCTCCCTATCTTGCCACACCGGCGAGTAAGATAGAGTACCCTAAGGAGTAAGATGGGGTACTCAAGAAAGCAACCTATTTCTGTCGACAAATTTCACAAGTAAAGGTTGCATCTTCGCATCTTCGTCATCGACAACAGCACAACTGCAAAGAACCCATTGGCTGCAAACAAAACAAGCAGCTAAGCGTTCATTTAAGTCTAAATAATAACACAGCACCACAAAAAAAGAAAAGTAACCTGCGCGAAAGACCACAGTAACATACCCCTATATATGGGGCATTTTATGTCAAGTGATCAAGGTGGAGAAAATTTTTTCTCCAATCGTAGCAAAACTTGGGGCTTTTGTAGTACTCATAGATAGTAATTTTTCGTGAAAATATTTTCTTACCTAGTCCAATATTTTCCGAGGGGGAGGGGGTTAAATTTTTGTTTTTCAATACAATGCTTATTTCAATAATTTTTTACTCTTAAACAATTAAATATACAAATTTGACAAAGTACATTTTGGAAAGGTTTTTTCATGCTCTTTCGATTGGAAATAAGTATTTTAAAAAAAAATTTGTTGACCCAAAAAAATCAAAATTAAAAATAAATTTCAATGTTTAGGGGAGAAAGACCCAATTTTTTTTTAAACGAAAGCTGAGGTTTTTTCCTAAAAGGACATATAAATGGTAAAGTGGGACTAGAATGTTTAAACATTGAAAAAAAGAATTTTCTCCTAAACGGAGATTAAAACCGTGTTTTGAGCGCTCCGGCGAGTAGAAAACTCTTTTTTTCAATGTTTAAACATTCTAGTCCCACTTTACCATTTATATGTCCTTTTAGGAAAAAACCTCAGCTTTCGTTTAAAAAAAAAAATTGGGTCTTTCTCCCCTAAAAATTGAAATTTATTTTTAATTTTGATTTTTTTGGGTCAACAAATTTTTTTTTTTCAAAATGCTTATTTCCAATCGAAAGAGCATGAAAAAACCTTTTCATATGTACTTTGTCAAATTTGTATGTTTAATTGTTTAAGAGTAAAAAATTATTGAAATAAGCATTGCACCAAATGACCCCTTGATCACTTGACGCGGAATCCCCCATATATTGATGCGCTGAACACGAATCTGAAGCAGATTTGCTCCATCAGATCAAGATTTTTTTAACCTCAAAAAAACATGTCAGATTTTATGTTATTTATGTAGGTTACAAATTTTTTAAAACATTGATTAGATTTGTCTCAAACTTGTTTCTCGGTGTTTTTTGAAAATTGATTTATTTTGCTTTAATTTAGGTACTCAGTAGCTTTTTGGACCACTGATATCAAATCTTTAATTAGATTTTAAAAAATCAATATGTCTTCTTAAAAATAATTTAATTTTTATTTATGTGTGTTTATGGTAACGGACTCGTTTGTCTTTGAAAGACCAATGCAGTGGTTTTCTTTTCAAGTTTACTCTTCCTAAAACAATATCCCCTTTTTAGCATCCCACAATAGTCAGTCATCATATTTACGTCCCATCTGCCTTGATATCTGCTCTCCATTTCATTAATATCTTGATGAAACCGTTCTCCCTGTTCCTCGTTATAGTCTCCTAAATTTTTGGGAAAGTAACTTAGATGTGATTGTAGGAAATGGAGCTTTAAATTCAAATTGTTCGTCTTTTACTAGTTTGCGAATTTGAAGCCCAACAAAAATTCCTTCCTTTAATTTAGCATTAGATATCTCTGGAAAGTTTGGTTCCAGGTACTTGAAACATTTCCCTTCTTTATCTAAAGACTTTACAAACTGTTTAATTACCCCTAGTTTAATATGTAGGGTAGAGCGGGGTAAAAAAGCCACTATTTTACTTTTGGTACTATAAAATCGAAATTTTAATTTCTTTTTTTAAATTTCAAATTGTTACTGAAAGTTTAGTTATAAAGTTTCAAAATCCTTGTAGAACATTTTTTTGTATTCCGTGAAAGGACAAAGTTATAAGAGTTTTACGAATGTTCTGCATATGGCTTTTTTGCACCACTTGGTGGGGTGAAAAAGACATTTGGTGATTTTGTCAAAATACTTTGTTATCAAATTTTGTAATATTATAATTTTTTTTAATCTGTATAACAAATATATAATTCAGAAAAGTTATGGTTTAGCACTACCTTTAGACTTCTTTTAGAAGAGTCAATAAATAACCTCCAATGTTGATCTTCATATACGTTTGGTTTCAATTCATTTATTAGTCCTTTAATGTCAGAACAATATAGGGGAGACTGGGGCAACGATAGTTAGGTAAAACCTTTTTGAATCCAGCGGCCAATCTTAAATATGTATCTGCAAATGAGAAGTATTTTTGGAAAGCCTGGTTATTTGGCTACAATTTTGCTGTACATTATTTTACTGTAGACTCAAATCTCTACGAGATATAAATGAAAAAGTAAACAAAAATTTTTAACTATCCTTGCCCCAGTACCGGGGCAAGGATAGTTAAAAAAATTCGAATGCTAAAATTGTTATAGAAAATCAGTAAATTTTTTTTTCTTTATTTTACTTGATTTAGACTATTCAATATTGATATCTCAAGTACTAAAAATATGTATTGAACATTTTCTGAATTGCAATTATTGTATTAAAATTCATCTGAACTAGAATCAGAGATTTAACCAATTTTTTTCAGACGACCACTAATTTCTTGGTCATAAGTTTCTTCTTTCTGTATATAATTTTGCACCGTTATGTATATCAACCTAAAAAGAACAATTAAACACTTTAATTTAAAAATATATACGATATTCGTGTTCAGCAGGAAATTACACTTCGGAAAACACTTACGTAAATAAATATTCTGAAATTCTAATATAGAAAACAATATGATAAACATTACGTTGACATTGTAGCAAATCAGACTTTTTTCAAAAATAATCTCCTAACTTCGCAAATGGTGACAGATTGACTTGCAATTTTTACAATCATCTTTTGGTGTTAAAACGAGAATATACCATGAATTACGCGATTTTTGAGCAAGCAGTTTAAGCATAACAGCAACTAACTATCCTTGACCCTTAACTATCCTTACCCCATCCTCCCCTACTAATTTTTATTAGCATAGGCATGGCACTTAATGTATTTTTTTGACGTAAGTTTTGTTCTGAATAGCGCCTCTCGTGGTGACTGGAGAAACTATGAATTTAAAAGTTTTAATAACCTACAGGGTTCTTAAGTTCAAGAAACTTTAAATTGTTTACATTTTTCAAATAACGTTGGTATATTTTAGAAAAATTCTTAATTAATTAGAAACTAAAATATATATTTTACAATTATATAAGTTGTATTATATAAAAATACAATTATGAACATATAATTTATTAGTAAAAATAGAAATAATAGTGTTAAAATAATGTACACAAAAGTAATTAAATAAATTAATATTTATTATAATTAGAGAAAAGTAAGAAGATACATTTCAAATTTAATTTCATGAAAACATAAACTTTATTCTAATATTAAAAAGAATTTAATAAAACACATAACCGATAGTAAAAACAAATTTTTAAAAATAAATATATAATATTCATTGAATTAATTTTATCATCTTCAAAAAATAAAAAATTTTAACAACTAATTTAATAGCCACTGTAGTCTTAATTGTTCATGTCAAAACGTAAAAATTCCGGAAACGACGTCTCTTTTTGAAGGAATCTCAATTTTTTAAGAATAATTTATTTTTCCCCACTTTTACTCCTAAAAAGTAACATTCACGCTTGATAACCTTTCCTAAAAGAAATAAATATATAAAGAATGTTTATTATAAATGTTGTGAATATATAATATATATTTCGAATTCATGCCAATATATTTTTCACTTACTGTTTATTAACACCTTGTCTTTGTTTTATATTTTTTAGGTACATTTTTCTGGCATTTCTTTCAATTAAGCTTCCCCCGTGAAGCATTACACTTCCGGTCAAAATTTTATTTAAATGTGAACACCATTGATTGATTGTAAATCGCACAATTATCCAAAGAAATTTTTCAGATATTAATTTTCTGTGTTGAGTATCTGGCGATGTGAAAAACACAGACTGACAGCTAGGACAATTTTGTATGCACTCGCCAACCAGTAACTTTTTTGCAAAAATAGCAGCAGTTCTTCTATTTGTGCGAAAACTTAAAAGTGAGCTTTTGAATTTTGCAGATGGTGGATGCTCTAATTCATCGTCTATACTAATGGTTCTCTTAGTTTCTTCAAAATTATTTTCTTTATTATCAATTAATGACAATAGTGAAAATAAT
Organism: Leptopilina myrica (nomen nudum); assembly: GCA_032872475.1. Lineage (NCBI taxonomy): Eukaryota > Metazoa > Arthropoda > Insecta > Hymenoptera > Figitidae > Leptopilina > Leptopilina myrica (nomen nudum). Next base: position 22,770,117 of record CM065460.1, on the reverse strand, counting down.
GAAGATCCCACATCGTCTTTGCAACTGGATCCAATAGCCTGAGAAGAAGTCGTGTTGTTGATTGAAAATGTTTTAAAAATTCCTTCAACCTAAATGATTTATAAGGATAATAGGATTTGTCGGATGTGATTAAATTAGGAATTTAGGATAGATATCTGATAATAGAGTGAGAATATAAATTTTTAGCTTGACTTAAAGTAGGAATATTATCCCATTTACGGTGGGATTAATGATATCCAGTATTTCAGGAAAATTAAAATTTTTACAGAGCAGAGGTAAAACAATTATTGCTGTCTGACCTGAGTACAATTGAGTTTTGTAAATCGATGACTGTGACTACGAAAGCATCCAAATAAATTTTCAAGACAGTCCTGGTTGAGAAGACCTAATTTTAAGTATGGAAATTCGAGTTTTTCACACCGTTTCCAAACAATCTTCATGCAATCAAACACATCCGGTCATGCTTTCAAACAAGGAGGGTCTGGAGTAGGTTTTTTAGTTATTTTATCGACAAATCTCATCGTTTTAAATTTTTCTCGAGCACTTTCCCAGAATGTAAAGTGTCGACTGTCGTTTTGAAGCACTCCTCGTCAAGGTTTGACAGGATTAATACTTTGACCATTTATTGAATCAAATGCTTGATCCATAAATAACGCGAATAGACCAGTGTCCCTAGCTTCAGGTGGTAAAGAAAGTGAACCTCTATGCGTTTGAATAGTCTCTAAGATTCGTTTTTATTTATTAAGGTGACGAATTTTATATAAGTGCACAGAGAAGTTTCTATTAATTTACAGAAATTAGGTTTATTAGACTCGTTTTCTTTCATTCAAAATAAGTTGTTTTTTCCAATAAAAAGACATATTTGATATAAAACAAATTTCCTTAATATAATAACTTTTCTTTGAATCCAAGTAAATTTTTCTTTGCATCAAAGAAATATTACCATTAACATAAGATCAAAGAAAAGATTTTTGATTTTAAAAATAAAAATTTCTTTGAAAGAAATAAATTTAAAAAAAAAGAAAAATTAATTTTCAATCTAAGAAGCAAGATAAAAATTTCTTTAAATTAACAAAAACTATTCTCTGGGTGATGAAAGTTATTATTTTCAGATTTAATATTTTACCGCCAAGATTTACGGCATGAAATATGAACGTTGCCATAGATTCACTCAAGGTTTGAGTACAGACAGAGACTTTCATTTTCTTCAATTTATTGGGGCGCACATGTTCCTCTTTCAATTGAGGCAGAAATTTATGTAAAGAATCGCTCTGTTGATCCATGTCAAATACATCTTCAAGATGATTCCAACACGCGTATTTTCGTTTAATGCCTCTTTTTTCGTCATATTTTTTATAATCCATCTCTACATCTTTGACAACAGCGTTATTTCGTACACTTTTTACTAAATGGACAGGGTCAAACATTACACAAACCTTTACGTCTTCTATTTCTATCTCTACATGACTTCCTAAAAAATTAATTTAAACAATTTGTACATAAAAAATAGTAATTATATCCTTGATGTTAATAAAACAATAAATATTACTACCAAGTACAATATTGTTTTTAATGCACTTTTCTGTATATTGCTTCTTCAATTCCTTTATTGCTTTTACGTTCGATGGCCCTTGATCACAAATAGTTAGTAACAAAGTTAATCCTGTCTCTGATACAGCTCGAACATTTTCTTTAATACAAACTGTAAGCTGATCCCAAGTCGTTCCGCTGTGACAAAAATAATACGACAAAGCTTTCTTTGACCCTGTTTTCAAACACCGTAACATGAAAACAAGAACGTGATCAGCGAATTTGCTGGTTCTTTTTGTACCGAAATCTTCAAATCCCACGATGGAATCGTTTTTTTGATCATACCAAACATGCGGTTGGACTGAAAATTCATCCCACATTAGTTCTGTGGCCTTTTCACTTTCAGTCATAGTGGTTACTTGATCTTTTAGATGACTTATCAAATTTCTATTGATTCCAACGTGTAAATTTAATTTACAAGAAAATCTTCGCAGAGTTCTTGCAGAGGAACAAATGAAAACAGATTCAAGAAACCTATACACCTTCTTAGACAATTTATAAATCGAAAGACACAACACTTTTTGACTTTTTGTAAATCTTCTTCCATTTTTCGATCTTCCAATATTGTCTAAATGCATTTTAATAAAATCTCTTTGAACGCTTGTCAGTTTAGACATATTAGGTGGAACCTTACTTTTCATATCCTTTAAGCGTTTTTTCGCTCTATAATTAAATTATTACACCCAGAGAAAATTATTATTTAAACCAAATATATTTTATTTCACTTAAATAAACGTATATTTGTCTCAGAACCAACTAGACTTTTTATTTGTTTTAAATAAAATTTCTATTTGACATAAATAAAACATATATTTAAGTTAAATAAAATTTTATTTAAACTAAATAAAATTTATTTGAAACAAATAAAAAGTCTAGTTGGTTCTGAGACAAATATACTATTTCTCTGGGTGTAATTCATGATTAATAATAATTTAGTTAATATTAATATATTTGTTGTATAATAATGTATAAATTTGTAAACAATAATCAGAATTGATTACACAGGCCGACAAATTTTAATCAACTGCATGTTGCCTAAAATATTACTGCCGATTCTTACAGGATTTTGTCCGTAGAATACGAATCTGACCTTGAAAATATTGGATTGGCTCTAGTTTTTAATCAATTTACGTTTCAATATACAAAATATGCATTTTTAGCATTTTTTGAATGAATGTACAACAATACACCGAATCAGTAAATCTGTCCGCATAGCACAAAATGAAAGTTTAAACACTGCTCTTTAATATCCAAAAACAAAAAATGTAATTTATGTACACTTTAACCTGTAATGTCAAAAGAGACATTCGCTGTTCCACAAGCATATTGAAAACAACAGTACTTTTGACCATGTAAGGTAATTTAAATAACAATTAGTCTCTCTAGGGGTTTTTATGGTCGCTGCTTACTGATCTGTATTTAGATTTTAATATTCAAAATGGCGAATCCAATATGGCAGAATTTTTTAAAAATTTTAAATTTTTATCATAAAAGGCGTAAATTATCTTTAAAAATTTGATCCGCCACTTGTAATTTTTATATTTCATAGCAGATTTGTAACTAGCGATTATAAAAACGCCAGAGACACTAATTTTTACTTGAATTACCTTACATGGTCAAAAGTAATATTAATTTTAATACGTTTATGGAACAGCGTATGTTTTTTTGGACATTATAGGTTAAAGTGTACATAAATTACATTTTTTGTTTTTGGATATTCAAGAGCAGTGTTTAAGCTTTCAATTGGTGTTATGCGGACAAATTTACTGTTTCTGTGTATTGTTGTACAATCATTCAAAAAATGCCAAAAATGCATATTTTGTATAATGAAACGTAAATTGATTAAAAACTGGAGCCAATCCAATATTTTCAAGGTCAAATTCGTATTCTATGGACAAAATCCTATAAAAATCAGCTTCTATTGGTTAGGCCACAAAATTTTGTTGGCCTGTGTTATTATTGATTCTGGTTATGTTAAATTAAATGCTAGAATTAAAGGAAGTTATCTACAAAATAACTTAAGAAGTAAAATGTTTTTCGAACCTTTTTAATCGATAATTTGTGTCAAAATATCGCTTCCTCACACTTTTTGAAATGCGGTAGATTTTTTTAGCGACCGGAGATAATTGAACATTATAGGGCTTGCCAAGGGGTATTTTCTTTTTACTTAATGTACTAATTGCCTATCTTTCCAATTTATTTGGAAGTCCTTCGTTTTCACTCGCCTTTTGTTGACTTGGAATATTTTCATTTATAACGGGCTCAACATTTTCATTTAGTTTCATTTCGATCGTTTCAAGGGAAGATTTTCTAATTTCTAATTATTTATTTCTTTCTGCTGTGGAATACGTTAAGCCTGAAAATACATTAAATTCCATATCTTTCATTTGATAGGGTTGAACAACTTCACCACACGTCATATTTCAAATTACGTTTTAAAACTCCACCCATATATGCACTATCTTCAAAATGTTTTGTACATACTTTTAATTTTTTCTTTTTTATTTCATCATAAGAGAGTAATAAAAGTAAGCTGTGTTAACTTTAGATAACAAATTTTTTAAAATTAAAGATAGATATTCTGCTTCATCTTTGAGTTATTTTAAATTTCTGATGAGGTTGCTAAGATCTTCTTGCGTAAAACTTTCTTTAACTTTTTCTTCCTGATAACCATCTGTTATATAAATATCATCATTGTCTTCTACAATCTTACTAATCTTATCACTTATATCGGAAAGTACATACTCTAATGGTGAACTGTCAATTTCCATATTTGCAGAAGCAAGAGTTAAATGACTTAAAATTTCGGGTTTTCTCACAGATACTACACATGCGTTAATCATATTATTTTTATTATAGCCCTTTACATTGGTCATGCAAACCTAGCAATCTTCTCTATTCAATGGTTATTTCCATAATGTTGGTTTTTTTAACTTCAGGTGTTTATCCTCTTTCGTATCATTCAGGAAGGAAGTAAATCATTCTACACATCCCCTTTCGGGGCAGTTGTCATCGCCTACTACATCTATCGCAGCAGTAGGATTAATATTGTGCCAAAGCACAACGGAAATACGATACTGTATTATGTCCTAGCAGGCCTGCCCCTTACGAAAAAGTATGACATGTAATTTACAACATAAATGAGTGTTGTAATTTACGTGGCGTTTTTTCGCGACGCCAAGAAAAAAAACACAATCGAGAATGTCAAATTGTTTTTAACTTGTCAGGTTATCTAAACAAATTATCAAAATTGATTCGGAGATATTGTTAACTTGTTTCACCTTTATTAAATTATCAATCAAAAGTTCTAATTAGAAGTAAAAATAAAATTTGTTTTCTATCGGACAGTATGATATGTATTAATATTATAGTTTTATTTTGTGTCCTTTAACCCCTTAAACCGCCTCTCAACAAAAAATTTGCATAGTTTTTCGAATTTTAAAGTAATCTTACACGCATAGAAAGATTGGTTAGTTGAAATAGGAACATAGCTGACAAGTTTGCTGTCATATCAAATAGGTTCGAACCTATTTGATATGACAGCAAACTGACTCAAAATACTGATGTTGGTTGACAAATCGAAGTGGTCCGCTGTCATCGCAAACTTCTTAGTTGTGATAAATAATTATTAAAGATTTGACAGCAAATATCAATTAAACTATATACATAATCCTGTTAAAGGTGTTTCTGCCTTGAAGTTTGTACATGATAATGTTTTGTTTGTGGCGTCGCGAAATAACGTCACGCAAATTACTACAACTGTTCATGTCGTACATTACATGTCATATTTTTTCGTAAGGGGCGTCCAAGAGAAAAGTATTCTGCAATTGTTGAATTGAACTTCATCCAGAAATTATGCCTAATTTGGGGCGCATGAATTTCTCATAAAAATCATTTGTCCTAATTATTAAAGTTGGGAATTTCAATATTTCAAATGAACGTACATCAAAAATCAATTATTTCAAATTATATTTAAGACAATATTTCATCACAAAGAAATAATGTTTGCCAAAATATTTATATAACCAAATTACCTAACAATTTAATTTTTATCTGTTTGAATAATCATTTCTGATAAATTTAAAAATGAGAACTCATAGTTGATGGAATAATGATTATAGTAAAATTCTATCAAACAAAGACTTTAAATTAAAAAAAGTGCATGTGTAGAAATTTTTGTTGCCTATAATTATCTTTTAGACGAATTTGTAGATTATAGTATTTTTTAGATAACAGCTATTTTTTTAACATAATTTGTAAGTGTCAGAACTTGATAGAACTATAAAAGTATTTTAAAAAATTATTATTTCATGCAAAATTTGTTCAACATATATTTTATAGAAACAAAAAAATTTGAACACAAATTTCAAAAAATAAAAATTACATTTCCGTGAACTTTTATTAATTCTAATTCTTAGGGGGACGTGATTTTAATTTATGATAAAATATAGTATATTAAATTATTATATACTAGAATTTTGATTAATTTCAAATTTTATTGACAAATAGTTATTTACGAAAATAATTTAATTTCGTAGAAATAATGATTAAAATGATTTTAAAAATAAGTAAATATTGTGAAACGGGAATTTTACATAAAATAAAATTTATTTATTATAAATTTTGGTGAACGAAATTAATTTTTAACAAAAATATTTTCTTACACAAAATATATTTACCATAAATTCGATTGAAGCAAACTTTTTGTAGCCCCAATTTTTTAGTAACAAAACTTTTGTGAATTTAGACCAGATCTGTTCGACTGCTAAAAATAAGATGGCAAAGATTTGACTAGGCGCTGTAGTCGGAAAAGGCCGATTTTTGGCGGCAATTTAAAAAAAATTATTATTTTTATTATTTATAAATATTTTTAATTATTAAATATTAATTATTATTAAGTTTGCTTAATATTAGTAAATAATTAATAAATATTTATAAATAATAAAAATAATATCATCTTTTTTTTAAACTGCTGCCAAAAATCGGCCTTTTCCGACTACAGCGCCTAGTCAAATCTTTGCCATCGTATCATATGAAAATGTACAGGAGTATCATAGGGCTGATTTAGACTGTTGCTTACATTATTTTTTATTAAACAAAAAAAATTAAACTGTAAAACTTCAATGTGATTATATTTTCTTGAATTAAATTATTTATTGATAGCATTGTTATGTAAGCAATTATTTGTACAATGCAGAAGATAAATGATCAAATTTCTGTTTATAAGAATTTGTACGTATCCAAAATTTTATTTCAACGTAACTTATTTTAGACGCGCGTTTACCATCTACATTCAGTTTGTATTTAGGTATCTGCTAATAGAGTGCGCCTCGTGATACTTTTTTTATTGTGTGAAGATTGTGCGCGTCAAATTCAAAGTTGTAATTTAAATTAATTTCAGGTAAGTAATAAATAAATAATATAAACAATATATATATATATAAGGGAGTGCTGTTAGGGTTGGACAGGTGTTAGGGTTGAGCCATCGCGTTTATTTTGTCTCATCACACTAGCGATATCTGTTATTGTACCTAAATTCTTGCTACTAATGCCAGTCAACTTTTCACATGAGTTTCAGTCAAGTATACGAACGTATACTTTTGTTATTTGCCAGTCATTGTTATACGCTCAACAGAAACTTTTTTGTGATGTCAAAAAAAGAGAAGTAAATGTAGAAGAAATATGCCAAAGACAAAGTAAATTTATTGACATTGTTTATTAAGATGTTATACGAAAATGTGAAAAGAAATTTGGGGTTTTGTGTTACGCGTTTGTGTTCTGTGTGGTATGTCGCAAAACGACGCGTGAGTTTGCGTTGAGCCAGGCGGTATCGTAAGGGTTGAGCCGCCCAAAATATTGCTATTACGAAGCGTACTTGCAACAGAAATTCATTTTTTGACTTAAGGAGATGTCAAAAACTTTATTTCTAACGAAAAAAGAGGAAAAAAATTTCTTCGATAATCTTTTTTTATTGTTTTAATTTAAAAATTTTTGATTTCATTCTTAAGAAATAAAATATCTAATCTTATGCAAAAATGCACAATATGAGATTTTATTTTAATTTCATGGTTCCTTGCCTCATTTTCAAGTGTCATTCTATTATTTGAAGGACATTTTTAACCATTTATCTAAATATTTCATTGATTTTCTACAGTGGCTCAACCCTTACACCCATGTTCACCCTTACAACATTATTTTTTTTAAATTGCTTATAACTTTGAAACTTTTGGTCGAATTTTTTTGCAATGTACAGCAAAAACATTGCATTTGAGTTGATCTTTCCAAAAATATGCGCGAAAACGTGAAATTCGCACTGCAGAGGAAGTTATAAAGAAAATTCAAAACTATGTCCAACCCTGACAGCACTCCCCTATATATATATATAGTAATTAATATCATTTCTAAAAAATACTACTAACCGGGAAATTTGAGAAAAATCGAAAATTTGCTAGAAAATTTATAATAAACCGGGAATCTTTGGTCCAAATCACTTTTTATTTCAATTCTTATATATATATTCAATTATATATATTCAAATAAATTGTACGAAAATTATGGAATTAATAGAATTCAATAATGAAATTTTATAAATAGTCACATGCGAATGTATTTATGTTTTAAAGGGCAAAAATTAATAATTACTTAATTTGAAATTTTTTTAAATAATTGAAATTTCTTCACATTTTATTGAAAACAATTGAATTCTTATAACAAATTTTATTTCAATTTGTCAAAAATAATCAAGGGAAATTATAGTAACCGTAATTATAATTTTATTTTTAAATTATAAAGTCCCTCTTAATGTTTAAAATCAATTTTTTGCTTTTAGTTACAATTTAATAATTATAATTATCAAACTACTCTAGAATTTTTATAATTTTTAATTTCTGAATTTTTTAATAAATGATAGGGGAGAATGGGGAGTTTTGAAGCATGGGTAGTTGTGAAGCACAGCCATAATTCTCGCATAGTAATTGTTTTGACAGATGTCACTTACTCTGAATATTTTTTCACCTAATATCTTCGTTTTGTAATTGGATTCATTCCGATAGCAGATATTTTGCATATCTTTCAAGACAATGTGTTCAACCTTTGGTTTATAAAGTTTTTTTGAGTGTTCCATTTTGTAGACTTCTTACAAAATTCGCGAACAAATCAAAAAGATAAGTTCACCCATATAATACCCAGCAATGATTAGGTTCTCGAAATTCAAAAAGATTTATGCAAAATCTCTATAAAGAATATTAATCAAAAAATATAATTTTTAGCGATTTTTAGTAGTGCTTCACAACTCCCCATGATTTTTAAAAACTTGAAAAAGCAGCTTTTTAGCCCAACTGAAAAAAAGGGTCGATTTTATTTTATTTCATGCAAATTCTTCAACCAGTAAGCATATTTGAAGACCCTCTAGAGATTCAAGTGGAGAAAATTTGAAAAAAAAATTTCTTTTTGAAGTTACAACTCATACACAAAGCGTGCTTCATAACTCCCCATTCTCCCCTATTTGTTTGAGCAAATTAATTGTTTATTACTTGTTAAGTAAATAATTAATTATTACTGCTCAATATTTAAACAATTTTTAATAACATTCTTCGCAAGAATTGAATTATTTTATTTAATAATGTCATTCTTTGAAAGGATTTAATTACTTTTACAAATAGTAAATTTTTTGCAGAATCAAGAGAAAAAATTGCTTCTGAGGCGAGAAATCATTTAATTTCACAGATTTTAATCTTTTCCTTTGCAATTTTTTTAAAGAGCTTCTGCTATTAAAATAAATAATTAGCAGAAGAAAACGCTTTTCTTTAATATAAATGTTGATAACTTTAATTTGAAATAACATTTTTTATTTTCGAAAACGCATTGAAATGTATTAATTCCAGTTTTCTCAGGTCTGTGGAAAGTCCGTATTAATAAAGCACCAAAAAATTATTTTTTAATGTCAATTTTATTTTTAAACATATTAGTTTTAATTTTTTGAGAATCACAATATTATTACAAAATAATTATTTTTGTTTTGAGCACACAAACCGAATAATAAAATATAAAATTATTATAAAAATCAAACAAGAAATTTTCTTTGTATGTTATATTTACCTTTAATTTTTACGTGCATAGAATATAATGAATCTAATTGTTACTTAAAAAACAATTGTTCAAAAATAACATTAATTTCGAACTCAAACAAAATAAATCGTCATATTATTTTGTTTTTAAAAACGTTGCGGAGTTCAGTCTCAAAATCATTGCTGTTATACAAATGTTTCTTTGCATTTGCCATAATGTTCGTTTATCAATTGTCAATGATTTTTTCTGTTGCAATTAATCATGTTGATTTCCGTTTAAGTATGCCTGCAGTGGATCGATAAAAATTCTCACACATTCTTGCAAAAACTGATTTCTTGTTAATCCTCCCGGTTAATTTAATTTTTGCCAAGCATCTGTAAGTCGTTTGTCTTTAATAACGTTTGTTACTTTAGGTAATCTACTAATATTCTGCCCTTGCCGAAGAGATTTTAGGTCAAGTTTCAGACATTCTTGGTATTTTACGAGGTTATCTGAAATAAAAAATATTTCTGAGAGTACATTTAATAATGTTAACTATGAATATTGAGTAAATAAAGAAGTTAAATTTCTTAAGTGTGCCAATTTTTAGTATACAAGTTTTCAGAACAGTAAATTTTTAATTTTGAGTTTTTTAAAATCAAAACTATTTTTTACAAATTATTCTATTTAAGAAAATTGTCCCCACCTACAATATACACCATATAATTTTGTTAAATAAATTTTATGTTTCTATGTAAAAAATACTATAACTGTTAACATTTTGACTGCAATGCAAAGGCAATTATAAAAAAATTTCAATTAGACATTTTTGTACTATGAAAAACAAATCCCAAGTTCAATATTTAAATAAAATGTACTCAGAAGTAGTTAGTGATTGTTTAAGATTTTACAAAAATATTTTCTTATTTTCTGTAAATAGAACATAAGTTTTTCTTTTTATAGGCATTTATTAAAAATACTAGTAGATTGATTGTGGCCTTTGGTCTAGTATTTAAACTATTTAAATTTAAATTTTTAATTTTACTATTAAAATTTCAATAGTTTTAATATTAGACACAGAAACCACAATAAAAGTACTAGTAATTCTGTAAATATATGAAAAATTCCAATTTTTCGTTGAACTTTATTTGTTTTTATAAGGCTGTTCCATTTATTGTGAGAAAAGAATAAATGTAAAGGTAAATTTTTTAAATGCATATTTTATGAATTATTAAAAGGGTTCTATACTTTTTCCACATGTAACAATTTTTTTCATTTTATGCTTAAAATAGAAACATCAGCGGTTGCAAAGTGTCGCAGTTTCTTTTAAATTAACTTATGTCATTTTGAATTTTTTGTCATAAAATATTCTTACTAGTAAACGTCTAAATGTTTGAATGTATACCAAACCGAACCTTCAGAGTTCTGTGATACGATTCGATGTTATTGTCAGTACGCCTTCGTAGATTAAAGACACTAAATATTTGTGGCGTTACTTTCCGTATCCACTGTCGTCTGTAATAGTAAAAAAAATGGTGTCATTATTCTTTGCGTATCAGCTTACAAAGATGTGACTATGTCATTGAATGCTTGTTCAATTTCATTTGCAATATTTTTTTTTTAATTCCATATTATAATGTTGACTAATGATTTTCTAAATAGTATGTTATTATTAGTTTTTACCAGTCACAATTAAAAATTCAATATATTATTACTGCATTAAATAAATAATATATTGGTATTTTAAATTTATAATGCTTATGAATACAGAATATCTTCATGAATGATTAAAGCATTAATTAAACAATACTAAAATCCCTACTTTAAGTTTCCTACGTTTTTTCTGTAAATGATTTAAATAAAAATATTTCAGGAAAAACTCGACGTAAGCCTTCCTGCAAAGCTGTCTCGTAGTCTGTCATGGCTTCTGTTACAATTAAAGCAGGCAAAAGTCTTTTAATCTTTTGAAAAACGGCAACATATGTGACGCTCCACGGTGAAAGGGACCTAACGTGACAAATGCTGATTTTTCAGGAAAAGCATTTAAAAGTCGAGCGTTCCGATTGGTTAAAATACTCTAGCGAAAATCAGCCCCACTACTCACTACACATTGATAGTTGTCCGTGTTACACGAAGCGCACGAATTGTACGTATATAAGCAGTGTAGTAGTATTGGAAAGTAAAGGGGCTGTTTTTCTGAACAAGCACGTGTAAACACTTAACAAGCTCATTTTTAAACATTAATAACAACAAAACCTGTAAGTAGAAATTATTTTAGCCTTTTGTATATGAAAGAGCAACTCAAAAATTATAGAATGATGTAAATAAATCAAAATTAATTTTTTGTCTCGTTAGGTCCCTTTCACCGTGGAGCGTCACATATGCTTCAACATTTTTCCGTTCCATGAGGACCCAAACGAAAGGGATTGATAGATTCATTAAAATAATATTTTTAAAAGTATTTTTAATATAAGAAAAAAAGCAAGCATTGTAGTTATTGGTAGTTTTGTGGGTTGACTCTTTTTTTGCCATCTGTACATCAGATTTTCATTCTTTGTGAATGTCGAAGTAACAGAGGCCTCAGGATGCCTAAAATAAAAAAAAGAAATTGTCTTCAATTTTAATCATTTAATTTTTATTTTGTTCAAGCTTTGCACTCAAAAATTAATATTTATAAGTATCGAAAAGTAATTTAAAGACTATAAACAGTTACAAAGTGTCTATCGAAAAATTGAAATTTGACAATTAAATGTCTCGTTTCAGTCGATTCAAAAAATCACAAAAGTTTATAATTTCATTGACATTTTCCTGATTATGATAAAAAATGATAAAAATATCCTATTATATTCTTAAAAATAATTTTTGAAAGTAAAAAAAATAATTTTTTATACCTCAGGCACAAAATAGGCGCTTTTAGATAGCAGCCGACAGGAACTAAAAGCCATTCATTTGTCAGCTTGAATTAAAATGGCGACCTTTTTATGCAAGTCGAACAAGTGAATGACTTTTACTCCCTGTCGTCACATTTAACAGTAATTAAATTTTTTCAATAAATTTCTCATGATTTTAAAACAATTAAATTCTTTTAATAATTTCTTTTTTTGAAAATGTAGTTTTTTAAAATACTTTTAAATAAGAATTATATTTTAAGAAAAATTAAAGAGCTTTATAAAATAAGAAGACGTGCGCGAGATTTGGAATGAATATTCCAGTCGGGCAACATTGATAAGTCCTGAACCGCACACTGCAAACTAATTGTTATTATTTTTTATGTGTAGTCTCTTAATTTCTTAAAATAATAGTGTTTGTTAGTTACTGTAATTAAAAACTTTATTAGGTATAGAATTTTATGATCATTTCTTTAAATAATTGAATTGTTTTAAAAATGTTTTAAAATTGATTTCTTTCAGAAAGTTATTAAAATTAAATTAAAAATGATTGAATTTATAAGAAAATTTTTATTATTTATTAAAATGATTGAATTTTTGCAACGTGTTTTTATTAAATTTTATTATATAATTAATTTTCCGTAAAAAATTTTATTACTTTTAGAATAATAGAGTTCTTGTGGAGGATTTAACATTTTTTAAAAATGTACTTAATAAATTGTCAAGTTTACAGTAATTTACAGCAACAAGTCTTAATTTTATTAATATAAATGTAATTTATTGTTTATGCCAATAATTTAGAATAAGTTTTTAAAAACCTTTTAAGATCACACTAATACAATTTTATTAAGAATTTAAATACTCACAGTAGACAAACTTTTTCATAGGATATTTAAAGATTTTCCGAACTCGAGGTCACTGCTTTGTGCAAATCTCTTTTAAACATTTTTTCCTTTACAGATTGATTATTGGGTACGTGAGAGTGAGGTTTTCGTAACGTGAAAATTTCATTTTTTGAAATTCCTCTGCTGCTACATTGACCACTTTTTTGCAGCTTACAAACCAAATATCTGCAAAACCGTTTGAAGATCATTGGTTTTTTTAAACAATAAATAACAGTAATAAAAATACGAACTAAAAAATAACCTTTTTCATAAGAAGTAATACTTACGTTGTGTTGTCCTTATGAGTATTTACAGTATACTCGAAACCATCATAAATATGATTGCTAAAAACACGTAAAGCAGAGGAGGCAGGTAGTTCATTATCCATGTTAATTGATTTTCATTTGAAAGTATATTTTTATGTAATAATAAAATGACACTGAAAATGACAATTTTCAACTATGTAAACGAAATTGCGCGTCGAAACTGGTCTCCTATCGTCCTTGAGTTAGTTTACTAACATAGATAGATAATTCACACATCAAAATATTCTTTCGAAATGTAAGGGAAAGAATGAATTAAAAATTTGCCTTTTCCGCCTTAATCTAACCCTGACATGCAGCGCCAATGTTTTTACAATTAATTTCAAACCACTTCTAAAACATAAAGGATGCAGTCGTCAGTAACATGTGAGTGAGATTAAATTTCAACCAATCAGAGCGCAGTGTTTTGCGATAGAGTACATTAATTGGCGGAAATCTAATTCTTTTATGAATGATCCATAAGAGGCAAGCAGTCGACAGTGCGAGCTTCGAAAACCTACTGCGAAGGTAAGTTCCTCCACTCCACGCAGTTGTAGTAATAATTTCACAGTGGTGCCACATAAAATTTCAAACAAAGCAACACTGTATGACTAAATGTCAAATACTTTTATTATAAAAATGCCTAACCCTGGTAAATTCTACCTTCTATTAACGTCTCTACACGGAAAAAAGAATAGCACAAGAGATGCGCCAAACAGTAGGACAAGTCGTGTGCTTTACTTTAGCGCGTCTGGTGTGCCTTTTAAGAACAGCAGACATACTTAGTTCGGCGCAGGTGCTGTGCTTTGAGGCTTATACATTTTATAAGCACAGCGTCTGTGCCAAAAAAGTATGTCTGTTGTTCCAAAAAGGCACACCAAACGCGCTGAAATAAAGCACACGACTTGTCCTACTGTTTGGCGCATCTCTTGTGCTATTCTTTTTTCCGTGTATTAAACCGTTCTTTATGGTCATCTCTATTTCTTTATTTGCTACGAAATTGTCTCAGAGTTTTATTATATAAAAAAACATCTCATTATAGCAAAAGAATCACCATCGTTTGTTGTAACAAAAAATGTTGCTTTTGAAAATTATAATATAATAATTTTTTAAACAAAAGTATGTTAGAATTTGATAAATGAAGATTTGAATGATAGATACTTGTTTTCACCACGTTTTAAATTATACATATTATTGTGTTAAACTTAAGTAATAAATATAAAAAATTAGTTTTTAAAATATATTTTATAAATTTGAAAGGCAGCAGAGAGATGCGCAGAGACCAGGTTCCAATTGTCACATTCATGATGGACATTACTACATAAAAAGTCAACAAAAAGGAGGTTTGACGTAAGTGATTGTTGATTTTATTATATAATTATATTTGTATAGTTAAAAATGTAGAGAAATAAGCACCAACTTAAGATTTCTTGTAAATCTGTAAATATATATTAATTAAATAATGTATTACTATTACAAAATTGAAGGCGTAGATAGTATAAGTGCCGCTACGCGTGGTTAAGTATAATGATAGTCAGGTAGCAGTGAACGGTTTAGTGGCGCTCACTGCTACCTTACTGATATTTTCTCTTGCAACCGCGTGCAGCGGCACTTACAGTATCCACGCCTTCAATTGTGCTTGAAAACTTTTTAATTTTAATCCTTTATTTTCTTTTAGGTATTTAATTTGTAAATTTAATAGAAGCAGACAATGTCCGGCGAGACGTGTGATCAGACGAAATGGGAATTTTGAAGTAACAGTAGCTCACACTCACCTACCATATACACAATTTGGAGAAGAAATGTCGTTTAGAAATAAATTATTTAATGCTGTTACACGACAGAGTAATAATCCTTGAAACGTTTACAACAATCTTTAACCTTTGTAAGTAAATATTTTATTTTTTTCTTATAATTGGAAAAACTTAATAATTTAAAAATTAAATTTATTTAAAATTTTAAATTTAAAACAAATTAAAATTACATTTTTTATGTGCTTAAAAAATCTTATCAAACTATATTAAGTATGCTTAAGTATAGTTTTTAGTTTTTTCACTCATAAAGTATAATTGAGCTGCCGGATCAAAGAAGGGCACATAAACTCGCCGCGCTGAAAAACGTTGGCCCCTGGACACTTAAAATTAAACTTTTGATTTAAATTGTTTATTATGCATATCCTTATAGAAAATTTGATTGCGCATCTTTTCATCTAACAAAATTTTTTTCTATCTATTACCGTTTTCGAAATAAAAAAGAAAAACCATTTTTTTGAAAACATGAAATTTAATTAAATTTTTCACTTCAACTCGCGATATTTCAGTCAATTTTGCATATTTTCTAATGTCATAAAAACTAAATTACACGTTGAAATATCCTGAGAATGATGAAAGAAGAAAAAAATTGTTTTCATAAAAAATAAAATTGTTATTAATTTTTTACTGAACAATTGCAAAAACCGTGAAGTGAAATTTTCACGAGCTTCGTTTGACTGGCGAATTTTAAGCAGCAACAAACTTCCAGTGAGAAAGTTGTTTATTGCAGTCTAAAGATGTTTTTTGGTAAGTTATATTACAATTGAACAATTAGTAACAAATTAGTGAATTTTTAAAGTTGCACGCGCGGCTGAACGTGTGACGCCCGTTTGTTGAAAGAAGCTGAACAGCATATGTCACAGTGTTGTTTCGCCTTTAGAGGTTAAGTAAATCAAAACAAACCTTCCGTTCAGCAGCTCGCGCAACTTTAAACACTTACTAATTTGTTACTAATTGTTCAATTGTAATATAACATTCCAAAAAACTTCTTTAGACTGCAATAAACAACTTTTTCACTGGAAGTTTGTTGCTGCTTAAAATTCGCCTGTTAAACGAAGCTCGTGAAAATTGCACTTCACGGTTTTTGCAATTGTTCAGTAAAAAATTAATAACAATTTTATTTTTTATGAAAACAATTTTTTTCTTCTTTCATCATTCTCAGGATATTTCAACGTGTAATTTAGTTTTTATGACATTAGAAAATATGCAAAATTGACTGAAATATCGCGAGTTGAAGTGAAAAATTTAATTAAATTTTATGTTTTCTAGTCAACGTTAAATGTTTGACAATGTTTAGGTTGTGTTATCTAACTCGATTCTCATTAACAGAAAATTGTTATTTTTATTTAAAGTAAGTTTTATTCATTTAAAAATGCAAAATAGTATATTTCGTAACGAGTGCGAGCAGTTCCCTTCTCCTACAGTTTGTTCCAAAAAAGTGCTTGTTCAAAAATTGGCAACTCCTCGCACTGCACTAGTTACGAACGATATTTTTCATAACAATGTGAAAAAAGTGCCCTTTTTAGCACCGCGTTATGAAAAATAATATTACTATCGTTAATTAATATTTCAAATTTCAATGAAAAAGTTATATTTTTTAATTTTTTGAAGCTCGAAATTTTTTTATTTTACTTGTAATAATTCTTTTTCTTGTACTATTGTAAAATAATTTACTTTTAAACCGTCTAATTTTAATTACTAGTTTATTACTGCAAATATGCTGTTCTCTAACAAATTAATTATCTATTAAAAATTAATTGTCTATTATTGTGTTTTCCTAATATAAATTATTTTCTGTCTCTGAAAAAAATTAATTCATTAATTTTGATTAATTATTTACTACTACAAATTATTTACTATTTGCTATCAAATTAATTAGCTACTGTCAGTTAGTATTTTATTATTACTAATTAGTAATTCATCAGCTACTAACAATTAATTATCTTTTATTACAAATCAACAGTTTTCTACTGTACCAATTCTATATTATTCACCATTAAATTAATTGTCTTATTTTAATTAGTGGTATCATCTAATTAATTACTAGTATACTACAACAAATTAATTTTTATTTGATATCAAATTAATGTTTCATCCAATAATTAATTTTTAAACTTATGGAAAATAAGTTTTTGAATAAGTTTTCTATTAAAAATTATTTATAATTTACATAACTGTCAAATTATTTAGCTAATTTTAGTTATACGTTTACTATTGTAAATTGTTTTCAATTTGCTATTAAATTAATTTGTTAACATCAATTAATATTCTTTAAATGTAAATTAGTGAATTTCTACTAATGAAATAGTGCGGATTTTTTAAAGCTATTTACACCTAATAAAAAATTATTAAATATTTT
Source organism: Leptopilina myrica (nomen nudum) (assembly GCA_032872475.1). Taxonomy (NCBI): domain Eukaryota; kingdom Metazoa; phylum Arthropoda; class Insecta; order Hymenoptera; family Figitidae; genus Leptopilina; species Leptopilina myrica (nomen nudum). Next base: position 22,752,237 of record CM065460.1, on the reverse strand, counting down.
CAAGTTCTAACTATTATTATTATTTAGCCATGACAATGCTAATCGTGGAGTGCCTTTTGAATCCGTGCATGCAGCTATGTTGCGATGGAGAAATAACAACGTGCCAGCTGTTCCAGAAAGTTTACGCGAATTAGGAGAAATTTTTAATTTAGACATTTGGTAACATTTATCTAGCTATGATAATGGACATTTTCATGTGAGCTGTGTGACAGGAGAAGACGAGTTAGTTTCTCTTCTATTAATTGACAGAAATTATACAAGTGATTTACTCAGAGAGAACCATGAATTCTATATTCATATATCACAAAAAGCAATTCCCTCTTCTACATGGACCAATCAACTGATATCCTTTCTCGTTATCCTAATGGATATGTAAGTAGGCATTATTATTGTTTTTATCATTATGTTGTTTAACAGTCTTTCTTAAAATTCAACATTTTTTCTTATCTTTTATGGAATATAGCTTCATTATTTTGATCTAATGTAGCAAATTTCTTACTTATATACTGATCTTTAAATAAAAACTTTATTAACTTTTCCTGAAAAGCTTGCTTAAGATTAAAAATCACTATTTTTTAGAAAAAAGTTGATCTGAAAAACAAAAAACATTTTAAAATACGTCTATTTTAAGAATTTTATTGTAGGGATGTGTTGTATTTATCTGAAAAAGTTAGCTAAGGATAGTTTTGGATTCATTTTACAAAAAATAAAACATTTGAATTTTTTGGAAAAATATTATAACATTCGTTCAAGTTAATATTTTTTAATTGGATAAGATTATGATTATAAGTTACGTTAATACTTAATAGACTGCCAAATTTTACTTTAATTAATTAAACCGTTTTCAATTACTATTAATATGTTCTATTTATGCATAGGCTCTTTCGTGTGCATAAGCTCTGACCAACTGTCAATCGAAAGAGGCATATACTGCGATCATCGAACAAATAAAAGCACTCATTCCAGAATTGTCAATCGCTTCACGTGTTACAAATTATGATAATCAATTGCAGCAAAGTATCAGAAGTTTTTCCCGCAGCAAATGTTTACGGAAGTGTTTTTTTCTTTTAAGAGGTAGTAAAATTATTAATATTATTTTTTGCTTCTTTAATTAAATTAAATAGAAAACAATACAGGACTTGAGTATTATGTCCTTTTCAACTTTTTTTTACTACTTTCAACAGAGGCGATATATTTCGACTTATTGTCTATAATATTACAACTTAATCAATTTTTCTTTAAAATACTGCAACAAAATAATATATGAGGATTGCCACGCAACCTGAAAACCAGGAAATGTCAAGAAATTTCATAAACCTTGAAAAAACCAGAAAAAGTTTTCTAACGTTATTCTGCTTATTCTTGAAATCTAATTTTTCTTAAGTTTAATTTTCTTAATTCAAGTCTATAGAGTTGCTTTCACAATTTGTCTTTAATTAATCACAATTTAATTGTTTTCATAAATAATCAAATGTTTTTTTTTACAGAAATTCAATTATTAAATAATAGTAACATTATAATAATAAAAAAATAATTTAAAAAATAAGAATAGAAATTCTAATCGCAGAATTTCAATTATTTTTAATACAGTTTTAATGGAATTTCTAAAAAAATGTAATTATTCGTTAAATTTTTATAAAAATTTATCAAAGATATGTTATTATTCTAAAAAGCTTTCCTATAATTTATTTATTAAAATTAAAGTATTATTGGCAATACATTTTCAAATAAATTTCTTAAAAGAATTCAATTATTTAAGAAATTTCAATGAAATATTTTCAATATCTATTATTTCTATAAAATTTTAAAACAGAATTCAATTAAGTATTTAAAAATAAATATTATAAAAAAAATCCGTGTGAAGAATTCATTTATTTAAAAAAAGTAAAATTATGATCAACAGTTTGAAAAAATTATCGTCAAAATTTCAATTACTTTTATAAATATTAAAAATTTTCTTCGAAATTCAATTATTTTCAAAAATTTTAATGAAATTCTTTCAACAAATTCAAATTTTTTTTCGAAAATTCTCGCCAATTTAATGATTTTCATTATCAACTATTCTAATAACATTTTACAAGAGTAATAATATTCATTGCAAAAATTATATATTATTTAAAAGTAATAAAATTCTTCTTACGAATTCAATTATTTTCACAAATAGTAAAACTCATTGCTGAATTTTAATGGTTATAATACAGTTTTAATCGAATTTTCTAATTATGATTGATTAAAATATGAATTTCAGTTAAAATTGTAGATAATTGAATTTTGATCTTTGAATGTTTGAATTATTCATACTTTTAACTGAAAATTGAATTGTAAACAAAAGGATTTGAAAACGTTGAAAGAAATGTTTTAATAATTATTATTAATAATTATTAATTATTGATTTAAAGAAGAATTTTAGTGACGAAAATTCATCATATGATGATAGTCGAATTGAAACAGGCAGCTCATGCTGCATTTGCAGAGACAGAAACCCAACAAATTGTTTTGTGCCTTGCGGCTATGTTTCAATTTGTGACGAATGTAAAGAAACATTCATGCAACAAAATCAACAACATTGTTTCATCTGCCGATCCGATTTTTTTGTAATAACTCGAATTTTCTTTTAACGAAGAACAATTTTTCTTTCCATTATGATTTCTTATTTGGTTTCTGTGTTTAACACAAAAATTATGACTTTCGTAATAACATTATGACAATTTTTAAACATTTCAATACAGTAGACACCCCATTATTCGGACAAATTTTAAATTAAAAAAATTTGTAAGGTTTAATATTTAATATCATAAATTTTTTATTTTAATGCTTTTAATAAAATGTTTGTCATTCTTTTAAAATATTTCTAAGTGCAACTAATAAATTTATTAACAATGTCTTTCAGAGTTTTAGTTTGTTTTAATCTTATTTAAATACGTATGGGAATAAAAACCTAAAATTTTAAATTGAAAATTCCTTTATTTTGAATTTTTTTCGATTAATATGGATAGGTGTCTGCACCAATTTGTCTTGATAATAAGGTCTCTACTGTAATTAATAACAATTTCGTGTTTATTTTTTTAATAATATGAATTTATGCTTGATAAAGAACTTTATTATTTTTTTGAGACTGAACTCCGCAACGTTTTTAAAAACAAAATAATATGACGATATATTTTGTTTGAGTTCTAAATTAATGTTATTTTTGAACAATTGTTTTTTAAGTAACAATTAGTTTCATTATAATCTATGCGCGTAAAAATTAAAGGTAAATATAACGTACAAAGAAAATTTCTTGTTTGATTTTTATAATAATTTTATATTTTATTATTCGGTTTGTGTGCTCCAATCAAAAATAGTTATTTTGTAATAATATTGTGATTCTCAAAAAATTAAAACTAATATGTTTACAAATAAAATTGACATTAAAAAATAATTTTTTTGGTGCTTTATTAATACGGAATTTCCACAGACCTTAGAAAACTGGAATTAATACATTTCAATGCGTTTTCGAAAATAAAAAATGTTATTTTAAATTAAAGTTATTGTTATGTCTAACCTTATTATTATATTCCCTAGTTATATTCCTAGCTTTCTAAAAATGAGTCTTAAGTGGTTTCTCTGTTTACCTTAGAACAGCAAGTTTTTGGTCCTGGCTGGCGTCGATGAGATACAATGGTAGTTGTGCGTTAATGGGTTACTAAGTGGTGCAGGTAGATGATTTACGACACTCGAAAATTAGGCAGTTGATAGGTATTATGTTTCTTTCAGCTTTTGTCACAACTCGAACAATCTTTCAAACACCAAATTTGACTTCAAGATTCACTGAATTTAGAAATTCACGTAAAGATCAGGACAACTACTATACTGGGGTTGCGAGCACTATTACGAAGAGAACCACTTGTTATGATAAAAAATTAAGACTGTAGTACAGGTGACTACTACTGACGATTACATTTTAAGACTGCCATTTGGTAACTTCTTCTGTTCACTACATTTTTAAGACTTCTGTAGTGCGGGTGACTACTTCTGATGACTTCAAATTTTAGACTGAAGATCGTTTGATAGTCTGGCTCTTTTTATACCCAAATTTCCCTGTGTATTTGATGAATTGTTACAATTTGCCATGCATTTGAAGCAACTATACGTTTTACCATGTATTTGAGGCAACTATACGTTTTACCATGCATTTGAGGAACCTTTGTTAGAGAAACACTTGCGTTGACTCAGCTTTTAGATCGCACGTGTTCACATCCTCTTAGTCGTATGTTTTTTACAATTTAATATTGTAGTTTTTATGTTGTTGTTAATTATTTATAGTTATTACATTTGTTATTAACATTTTGTTATTAATTTGTTGTTAACATTTTGTTATTAATTTGTTATTACAATTTGTTGTTAACTTGTTATTACAATTTGTTATTATTGTTTTACATTATTATAACTTGTTGTTAATTATTACAATTTATTATTATCTTGTTATTATTAACTATTATTTGTTGTTATTTCGTTGTTACAAATTATTATTAACTTATTATTAATTATTATTTTGTTGTTACATTTTATTACTATTTTGTTAATATTTGTTATAATTAATTATTATTTTGTTATTATTGTTACAATTAATTATTATTATTTTGTTATTAATTATTATTATTTATTGTTACAAATCGTTATTATTTTTGTTATTATTAACTATTATTGCTGTTACTTTTATTACTATCTTGTTATTATTATTATAATTATTTATTATTCTTATTTGGTTATTATTAATTATTATTATTTTGTTATTACAATAATTATTCGTTTTTAAACATTATTATTGTTTAAATCTAATTATTATTTTATTATTCTTATTATTACTATTTTCATTAATTAATAATTACACAGGCCAACAAAATTTTGTGGCCTAACCAATAGAAGCTGATTTTTATAGGATTTTGTCCATAGAATACGAATTTGACCTTGAAAATATTGGATTGGCTCTAGTTTTTAATCAATTTACGTTTCATTATACAAAATATGCATTTTTGGCATTTTTTGAATGATTGTACAACAATACACAGAAACAGTAAATTTGTCCGCATAACACCAATTGAAAGCTTAAACACTGCTCTTGAATATCCAAAAACAAAAAATGTAATTTATGTACACTTTAACCTATAATGTCCAAAAAAACATACGCTGTTCCATAAACGTATTAAAATTAATATTACTTTTGACCATGTAAGGTAATTCAAGTAAAAATTAGTGTCTCTGGAGTTTTTATAATCGCTAGTTACAAATCTGCTATGAAATATAAAAATTACAAGTGGCGGATCAAATTTTTAAAGATAATTTACGCCTTTTATGATAAAAATTTAAAATTTTTAAAAAATTCTGCCATATTGGATTCGCCATTTTGAATATTAAAATCTAAATACAGATCAGTAAGCAGCGACCATAAAAACCCCTAGAGAGACTAATTGTTATTTAAATTACCTTACATGGTCAAAAGTACTGTTGTTTTCAATATGCTTGTGGAACAGCGAATGTCTCTTTTGACATTACAGGTTAAAGTGTACATAAATTACATTTTTTGTTTTTGGATATTAAAGAGCAGTGTTTAAACTTTCATTTTGTGCTATGCGGACAGATTTACTGATTCGGTGTATTGTTGTACATTCATTCAAAAAATGCTAAAAATGCATATTTTGTATATTGAAACGTAAATTGATTAAAAACTAGAGCCAATCCATTATTTTCAAGGTCAGATTCGTATTCTACGGACAAAATCCTATAAGAATCGGCAGTAATATTTTAGGCAACATGCAGTTGATTAAAATTTGTCGGCCTGTGTTATTTATAATTGTTAATAATATGTTAATAACAATTATTTATTGTTATTTCTATTATTATTATTTATATTATTATTAATATTGAAAAATACGTTACGATGACGTAACACCTCCCCCTTCAGAAATTTGGAAATTGAAAAAATGAAATTGAACAATTTCCAAATTCTCATTCTTACATTCAAAGCTAAAATTTACAATTGTATTAAAGTTAAGCGTAAAACAAACATTTTTAGAAAAATTATTTTTTTATTTATTATTATTTTTTTTTGTTTCTTCTTTTTTTTAACACACACACTCAATTTTTAAGATAGGTATAAAATAATTAATAATTATTATATATAACTAAATGTTTAGAAGATAGCATGCACATTTTTTATTTGTTTATTTATTGATTTATTTTATAGCGAGAGAAAAAAAAAATTTGTCTTAATCTTTATATTTTTATTATTTTTCTTGTAATTTAAGCCATTTTTTTTGCTACATGATATCTTCCGAAACATCTTTCACAAGAATTGCTCCATTTAATTAATTGGATTTTATCACTTCAAATATCTATTGCTTCTTTTCCTTCGTTAAAATCATATTTTTGTTTCAATCTTATTAGCATTATTTTTGTTAATTTTTTTTATTTCCTAATTTTTTATATTTACTTTAATTTAATTTCAGAATGCGTAATATAACAAAAAAAATAAGGTAGTATGAATAGATTTTCTAAAGTAAATTGCTCATACTTTTAGTTTTGTTTACATAAAATGATAGACGTACTAAATGTAATTAAACAAGAATTTTAAACCAAAATTATATTTGTAAATATTATTTAAATATCTACTTTTTTAGTATTTGAATTTAGAGACTTTAATGTAACCTGATACTAAAAAGTTTGTTTGGATACAAATATTTATAAAATTTCATACCATTGTTTTTAATTTAATATGTTATTATGTCAAATTTTTGCTTGTATAAAATATTATGATATAATGGATCTCTTAAATTTTTGGACCAATATAGTATTACAAAATTTATCTAATTGTTTTAGAAATTATTAAATGATTTAATCAAATCAATTTTTATCCAACAAGTGACTCATTAGTTTTCATTATTAAATTAAATTTTTTTTTATACTATATAAAATATGTTAATGTCCTTTTGTTAAAAATTGTAAGAAGTAAGATTTAATTTATTCATTTGAATTATAGTTGTTCTGAAATTTGGGTTATTATTTAAAGTGTACTTTTTACTAAAAAAATAAATTTTACTTTCTACATATTTTATTAACGATCATTTAATTTTTTTAATTCACAGGACATTCTTAAGATTATCTTTTTATCATGTACTAAAGTGGAATATATAGATTCAGATTTAACGTTTACTTGTATAAAAATTATGTTATTTGAAATTTTAAAAAGAATATTAAGTGAAGAAGATAGTTGTGTTTGAGTGTAAAATTGAAAATGGAAAGAATAGTAAAGAAAAGTAAAGATAAAAGAGTAAAATAACTTAACCTTAACATGCTGCTTCTTACTTTCCCTAAAAGAAATTTCAATTATTTTATTTTTATTTATTTCCTTGTTTTTGGACAATTATTAATAGATTGATGTTAGATCGCTAAAACAGAAAAATTTATATTAGTTTAAATTCTAAAAAAAAAATTATATTGAATGATGTATGTTTTTATACATAGGTATAGAAAAGTGATTTGTTAGTTAATTTATATAATTTGTATCGTATATTTAAATTACTTTTTAATATATAACTATTCTTAATATTGCATTTTATTTGTAAGGTGGAAATTTTAATTTGTTATTGATTATATTTTATTTAGTTTATCTGTAAAAAAAATTTTATATAATTTTGAGGTATTGTTTATTCGTATTATTATTTTTTAAAATTTAATTGTATTCGATAATTTATTCTCTACTGGGAGGTGGTTCTGGAGGCGGTCGATATGTATTGTCTAATGATTGAGCCCCTTCGATTAATTGTATATAATTTTTTGTAGGACATTGTGTACAACCATTGTACGGAGCAACTTCTACAAACGAATTTTTTAAGGATGATTTTATTGTTGAAAGGATTTCCCTCGAAGTTACATTTTTAATTTCTGCTATACGTATATTCTGTTGATTAAAATTTTTGCAGTCTTCTTTTATTACTAGGTTATCTTCTTCTTCAGATGATTCTTCATAATTAGAGGTTTCGTAGCCTTGATCAATTTCTTCGTGTTTTTTCAATTTTGTTTTCTGTTTAATATACTCAGGATAATATTCAATTTCATTAATATAATTTTCATTATAATGTTTCTTATTTTTGGTATTACATACCTTTTTCTGTCTTCCTCTCTTATTTTTTAAGGAAGTATTAAAACGTGTGCTTTGTTTCTTTGGTTTACCTTGTTTTCTTTTTTCATGAGCTTCTTCTTCTTGAATTTCTTGATTCTTCTTTTCTTCTTGAATTTTCAGTGTTTCTTGATTTTTGTTTCCTTGTATTTCTACTTCTTGATTATTGTTTTCTTGTATTCTTCGTTGATTTCTTGTAACAACATTACAAGCTTCACTACGTGTATCGTACTTTTCTGTTTTGCAGCATTCATTATTTAACATTTTTTCAATATGGCGGAGATTATTTATTACCTTCAAACTTGAGTAATTATTTCCACTTGATACACAATTTAATTATTCTTTAAATTTTTCTTCAATTTTTTCTTGCACACACTTATGAATATATCCTTGAGTAATATTTTCCTGAGTTTCTTGAATTTCTTCTTTTTTTATTCTTTGCACTTTATTTTCAATAATGTCCTCAATAGGATTTGTAGATAAGGCGTCAGTGTTAATGTTTTTTGTACTTGCTTTGTAGAACACGTTAATGTCGTATTCGGCTACTGGTTGATCTTTATTTACTTCTTGTGATTGAATTTCTCCTACTGCAATATCTGAATCGTCTGTTTTTAATATAATTGGTTGGCAAAAGTCTGGCCTTTGTAAAGGTGGTTCCTCACAAACTTTATTTATTAATTTATTTAAAGTGTTTTCTTTATTATCAGTCGGAAAAAGGGGTATATCCTTTTGCAAAGGTTGATTAAAAAGGTTTGTGATTTTTAAAAACTTGTCATTATTGTCATCATCCCATATCTTTTTTCTACAATTAGTGGAAATATGTCCTAATTTTTTGCAGTAATTACAAATTATATTTTGATTTTTAGTTCCGAAGTTTGTTGCAATGTTAGTTCGTTGTTCCCTAGAATAATGTTTTTTATTTTAGAAAAAATCTTGTTGTTGATTTTGAAAAAAATTTTGTTGTTTACTTTGCAAAAAATTTTGTTGTTTACTTTGCAAAAATTTTTGATGTTGATTTTGCCTTTGATTTTGAAATGGAGTGTGAAATTGCTTTTGTGGTACGTTCCTAAATTGATTTTGTTGCGGATTTCTGTAATAATTTTGACATTGAAATTGATTAAATATTTGATTTTTGTTATTAAATTGATTTAAATTTGCAAAATGTTGTTGAGTGCCTGAATAAAAATGGTTTTCTCCTCTAAGTCTTAGCAATTTATTCAGTTGAGAACAGTTTGATACAACATGACCGTTTTTTCCACAAGACGAACAAGTGCTTACATTGTTATGAACCATATTAGTTTTTGTTGTTTCTGCAAAATTTTTATTATTTTTAAGATGTGCATTATATTTAATATTATTCTCACTTCTTCGTAGTTCACGTTGTAATGATAATCTTCTTTCTATTTCTATAGCTTTATTAATTATCCCTTGAAGTGTATCAGCTGTTCCAATTCGTAATTCTATTTCTTGTGTAAGTCCTCGCGAAAAACAATCGATAGTTGCTTCATCTAAACTTCTTCTAAATGCTTCATCTATTCTATTCCCATTACTAATAATATATGCATCTAATATTCTTTCTGCTGCATCTGAAATTCTTGAACCGTAAGAAATTACATTTTCGTGTTCCCACATATACATTGCTGCTAATTCTCCTTGTAATTGACATACAGATTTTATTGGTGCGTAAATTTGTTTTAATCTTTCTAATAATTCTTCTACAGTATTACAGTTATTTCCTATTATAATTTTTCTTGCTTCTCCCGAAATTCGATTTCTTATTAATTTTACTAAATTTGTCTGAACTTGTGCTACTTCAGGAAGCATAGATTTTGCTTCTAAACAACTTTCGATAAAAATGGATAATGGTAAGTTTTTTTCATCAAAAATAGGAACTATTTCTAGAGCATCGCGTAATGAGACTTGATGACTATTTGGCAGATCCATATTTTCTTTAAAATAATGTTTTTCTTTAAAAAAAATTTTAACCGAATAAAAAGAAATTTTTGTATATATTTTGTTTAATAACTTTTTAATAATATATGTGTATATAAATGTTGTTTATAAAATATTGCTATTTGATTTGTTTCTAACTTGCATCGCGCAGCACTTGTGTTTTTTGTTCTTGGTAAATAGAAATTATTTCAATAAAGATATGGACAGATATAAAATTTGTAAATTTGGAACTCATGCATATATATTTAGAACACTTGTTATAGATAATATCGTAAATATTATGAGATGAATTGTGAGAAATTTTGTGCACATTTGTTATAGATAATTATGAAATGAATTATCAGAAAATTTGTGAATAATAACAATTTTATATTTGTATGTATGCTGAAAATTTTTTAATATATATTTTTCTTAAAATTTTATATTTTTTAAACAATATTTTATTCTATATTTTATTATTACCCTTTATTTTAAAAAAATTATATTTTTATATTGTTCATTTTATTTATTATTTATTCATTGTTTTATTTATTTATATTTTATTTTAACAATTACCAATTAAACACTGAAATTTCTACAAATATTAGATTATTATCTTGATTATTTATTTCTTATTATTATTAAATTGCATTTAATTTATTATTATTAATTATTTATTAAAAAAAATTAATTTGACATAAAAGTAATTATTATATTTGAATTTTTTATTTATTAGTTATTTTTATTATTTTTTATTAGAAATTGTTATAAATAATATTTAATTTGTTATTAAGAATTTGTTAATTTATTATTAAATTTAAGTCAATTTCTTATTTGTTTTTCAAAAAAAAGTATTATTGTTTAAAAAAAAAAGTGTAATTATTAATTTTTATTTATTTATTATTTATATATATTTATTATCAATTTGATTATTTATAAATTAATTAAAAATTGTTTATTAATAACAAAAAATATTTGTTATTATTTTTTATAAAAATGACTTTTTTATTATTAACAATTATTTATTTACCTAAATTAGAATAAAAAAAAATTTATTAAAAAAGAGTTTTTTTTTATTGTTAATAATTGTTTATTTATTTAGATTTGAATCGTTATAAAAATTTGTTATTTGTTATTATTATTTATTTTTAATTTACTAAATTTTTATTTTATCAAAAAAAAATTATAAAACTTTAGATTGCTATTGTTAATAATTAATTAATTCTGTTAAAAAAATAAATTGATCAAAAAAGTGAAAATTTATAAAATTGTTTATATTTATTAATTTATTTATAATTATTTATTAATTTATTTAATTCTAAATTATTATCAGAATTATTTATTTTGTATTAAAAATTTATAAAAATATTAAAAGATATTATTTATTTACTTTTATTTATAATTATTTATTATTAATTAATTTTTTTTACAAGAATTATTTTTAAAAAATTTTTGTTTAGGCATGAATAATTTGAAAAATGTTTTAAAAAAAAATATTGTTATTATTATTATTGTTGTTAATTAATTTATTATTATTTATTTATTTTAAATTTGTATCATATAATTTTGTTTAAAATAGAAGAAAAAAAAATTTGTCAGAAATGGAAAATTTGAAAAAAACTGTTAAAAATTGTTATTATTATTATTATTGTTGTTATTAATTAATTTTATTATATTTATTTGAATTTTGAGCAAGGTACAAAATTTATTTAGTTTGTTTAATTTTTAAGTCACAAAAATGAAAATTCAAAATAATTTTTGCAAATTTTATTATTGTTATTATTTATTGATTTATTAATTTATTATTAATTTTTGTTTGATTTTCAAGTTGGTACATAAATTATTTAGTTTTGTTTAATTTTTAAAAAAATGAAATTTTAAAGAATTGTTATAAATTTTTTATTATTATTATTATTGTTTATTAATTTTTATTATTATAAATTTTAATTCTTGTTTAATGTTTAAAATGGTATTTAATGCTTAGAAAAAATTGTGAGAATTGAAAATTGTTATTATTTTTATTATTATTATTAATGTTTATTATTAATTTTATTTTATTCTTAATTATTATAAAAAGTATTTTGTTTTAGTTTCAAATTTTTATTTAGTTAAAAAAAAATTTTTAAATGTCATTAATTCAATTTACTATTTTTTGTACTATATTTAATTTAAAATTATTGTTGTTATTATTTTTTATAAAAATTATTATTATTATTTATAAAAAATAATTGTTATTTATCAAAATTATTATTATTTATAAAAATTATTGTTATTTTTTATAAAAATTATTGTTATTATTTAATAAAATTGTTATTATTTATAGAAATTGTTAAAAAATTATTGTTATATAAATTATTGTTATTATTTATAAAAATTGTTAAAAAAATTGTTATTATTTATCAAAATTGTTATTATTTTATAAGAATTATTGTTATTTTTTTAAATAAAAATTATTGCTATTATTTATAAAAATTGTTATTTTTTATAGAAATTATTGTTATTTTATAAAAATTATTGCTATTATTTATAAAGATTGTTATTATTTATAGAAATTGTTAATATTTTATAAAAATTATTGTCATTATTCATAAAAATTGTTATTATTTGTAAAAATTGTTATTATTCTTGTATTTCTTATGTATAAAAAATGGGTATTTATTCAAATAAAATTATTCCTGTCTTTATTCATTTGTTAAATAATTGTGCAAATATAATATAATTATACTCTTGTTTTTACTAATTCGCGGTGTTATTTTATCAAAATTAAGAATTATATTATTTCAAAAATAATAAACTATTTTTTCAACTCTAATTTCTTTGAATATACCCGTTTACGACGGCCTTTACAACAAAAATAACGATATATTCTCAAATTAAATTATCCTTGCATTTATCTGTTCACGACGGTCAATGCAGCAAAAATAATAATATATTCAAATTAAACTACTCTTGCATTTATCCGTTCACGACGGCCGATGCACCAAAAATAATGAGGTATGTTATGTCTAACCTTATTATTATATTCCCTAGTGTTTCTCGATTTAACTTCAATTTAGAAAAATTAAAGTTGGGACGAGGTTGGATGAATGACAAGAATAAATTTATTTGAACACAGTATATTTAAAAGAGATCAAAATAATGGAAAGATGAAATGAGCACTAGCTTTCTAAAAACGAGTCTTAAGTGGTTTCTCTGTTTACCTTAGAACAGCAAGTTTTTGGTCCTGGCTGGCGCCGATGAAATACAATGGCAATTGTGTGTTAATGGGTTACTAAGTGGTGCAGGTAGATGATTGACGACACTCGTAAATTAGGCAGTTGAATGGATATTGTGCTTCTTTCAGCTTTTGTCACAACTCAAACAATCTTTCAAACACCAAATTTGACTTCAAGATTCACTGAATTTAGAAATTTACGTAAAGATCCGGACAACTACTATACTGGGGTTGCGAGCACTATCACGAAGAGAACCACTTGTTATGATGAAAAAATTAAGACTGTAGTACAGGTGACTACTACTACTACTGACGATTACATTTTTAAGACTGCCATTTGGTAACTTCTTCTGTTTACTACATTTTTAAGACTTCTGTAGTGCGGGTGACTACTTCTGATGACTTCAAATTTTAGACTGAAGATCGTTTGATAGTCTGGCTCTTTTCATACCCAAATTTCCCTGTGTATTTGATGAATTGTTACAATTTGCCATGCATTTGAAGCAACTATACGTTTTACCATGTATTTGAGGCAACTATAGGTTTTACCATGCATTTGAGGAACCTTTGTTAGAGAAACACTTGCGTTGACTCAGCTTTTAGATCGCACGTGTTCACATCCTCTTAGTCATGTTTTTTACAATTTAATATTATAGTTTTTATGTTGTTGTTAATTATTTATAGTTATTACATTTGTTATTAACATTTTGTTATTAATTTGTTGTTAACATTTTGTTATTAATTTGTTATTACAATTTGTTGTTAACTTGTTATTACAATTTGTTATTATTGTTTTACATTATTATAACTTGTTGTTAATTATTACAATTTATTATTATCTTGTTATTATTAACTATTATTTGTTGTTATTTCGTTGTTACAAATTATTATTAACTTATTATTAATTGTTATTTTGTTGTTACATTTTATTACTATTTTGTTAATATTTGTTATAATTAATTATTATTTTGTTATTAATTATTATTATTTATTGTTACAAATCGTTATTATTTTTGTTATTATTAACTATTATTGCTGTTACTTTTATTACTATCTTGTTATTATTATTATAATTATTTATTATTCTTATTTGGTTATTATTAATTATTATTATTTTGTTATTACAATAATTATTCGTTTTTAAACATTATTATTGTTTAAATCTAATTATTATTTTATTATTCTTATTATTACTTATTTTCATTAATTAATAATTATTTATAATTGTTAATAATATGTTAATAACAATTATTTATTGTTATTTCTATTATTATTATTTATATTATTATTAATATTGAAAAATACGTTACGATGACGTAACATTATCAACATTTATCCCTCTCGGCACAGAACATCAGGAACGTTTTTAGAAAGTTTCTAAAACGTTTCATGTTTGGTAAGGGACATAAAACGTTCTAAAAACGTTTTAGGAACGTTTTTAAAACGTAAGGCGATTTTTGTGTCCACTGGGATATTAAAGAAAAACTTTTTCTTCTGCTAATTATTTATTTTAATGGCAGAAGCTTTTTAACAAAATTGCAAAAGAAAAGATTAAAATCTGTGAAATTAAATCATTTCTCGCCTCAGAAGCAATTTTTTCTCTCTTGATTCTAAAAAAAATTTACTATTTGTAAAAGTAATTAAATCCTTTCAAAGAATGACATTATTTAATAAAATAATTCAATTCCTGCGAAGAATGTTATTAAAATTTTTTAAAATATTGAGCAGTAATAATTAATTATTTACTTAACAAGTAATAAACAATTAATTTGCTCAAACAAATATCATTTATTTAAAAATTCAGAAATTTAAAATTATAAAAATTCTAGAGTAGTTTGATAATTATAATTATTAAATTGTAACTGAAAGCAAAAAATTGATTTTAAACATTAAGAGGGACTTTATAATTTAAAATTATAATTACGGTTACTATAATTTCCCTTAATTATTTCTGACAAATTAAAATAAAATTTGTTATAAGAATTCAATTATTTTCAATAAAATGTGATGAAATTTCAATTATTTAAAAAAAATTTTAATTAAGTAATTATTAATTTTCGCCCTTTAAAACATAAATACATTAGCATGTGACTATTTATAAAATTTAATTATGGAATTAAAATACTTTGAAAATTCTATTTGTTAAAATTTTTTTCACGGCCTAAGAAGCTTAATTTTTAACCATGCTTTACTAACCGTAACTGCAAATATTTTAGCTTATGGCGTGCACAATGCATAAATGCAAGTTCGCTTCTAAAAGTTGATCTTTTTGGGGATATAAAACTTGAGAATAAAGTGGATAAGTGTTATACGGCCTGACGCCTTAGTTTTTTGGGTCTAGTCGGGCTACTTTTCCAAGCCGCACTCGCCAATACGGTTCGTGCTCCAATGAAAGTTCTCATCTACGTCATCATTTTAGCGAATCTTTACAAGTACGGTTAAATTTTCTGCAAGTACGGTTCTATAAATAATTATTTCACGAAAATCTCTGCAAGTACGATAATTAGGGTCTCATTACCTTAAAAATTAATTAATATCGGTAAAATAAAATACTTTCTTCATCAGGACGCAGAATTGTAAACAGAAGATTGAAAGAAAATAAGTTTAATATTTTAATAAATGTTACAAAAATACACATCGTGATAAGTTGTAAACAAAAATCTAAACAAAATAAATTTAATAGCTTCATTCAATGTTAGAGAGGAAATATGCAAGAACGAAATTTTATTTAGTATCAGACTACTTCTCTTACTCTCAACATCAAAATTTAAATTTGATAATTTTATCATGAGTGTAATCAAAATTGAATTCGAGGAAAAAATGAAATTGTTTTTATAGTTCTCTTTAAAATTACGTGGTATTCGAACAATGGTAATAGAAACACGTTTTCTTTGACTTTACACATTCAAAATCCGATAGCACTTTTATAACTTCTTGTTTGCGTTTTTGTCTCAAACAGTTCTATTACTTTGTTGCTTATTATAAAACAATTTCATTTTTTCCTCGAATTCAATTTCGTTTACATTCATGATAAAATTATTAAACTTAAATTTTGATGTAGAGAGTAAGAGAAGTATTATTATACTAATTGTAAATAAAATTTCGTTCTTACATGTTCCTCTCTAACATTTAATTAAGCTATTAAATTTATTTTGTTTAGATTATTTATTGTTTACAATTTATCACGATGTATATTTTTGTAACATTTATTAAAATATTAAACTTATTTTCTTTCAATCATCTGTTTTGCACATATTTGGGTGAGATTATGTAAAAAGTAATTAAAATGACCTAAAATTCCAAAAGACTCAATGTTAAAGGAAAAACTTTCAACATATTTTTACATTAGAAAATTAAAATGCAGCGAAAAAAATTAAAGTGTATTGAAAGTAGTCAATATTAAGTAGTAATAAATTTTAAAATATTGTTATGTCTTACCTTATTATTATATTCCCTAGTGTTTCTCAATTTAACTTTAATTTAGAAAAATTAAAGTTGGGACGAGGTTGGATAAATGACAAGAATAAATTTATTCGAACACAGCATATTTAAAAGAGATCAAAATTATGTAAGGATGAAATGAGCACTAGCTTTCTAAAAATGAGTCTTAAGTGGTTTCTCTGTTTACCTTAGAACAGCAAGTTTTTGGTCCTGGCTGGCGTCGATGAGATACAATGGTAATTGTGCGTTAATGGGTTACTAAGTGGTGCAGGTAAATGATTTACGACACTCGTAAATTAGGCAGTTGAATAGGTATTATGTTTCTTTCAGCTTTTGTCACAACTCGAACAATCTTTCAAACACCAAATTTGACTTCAAGATTCACTGAATTTAGAAATTCACGTAAAGATCAGGACAACTACTATACTGGGGTTGCGAGCACTATTACGAAGAGAACCACTTGTTATGATAAAAAATTAAGACTGTAGTAACGGTGACTACTACTGACGATTACATTTTAAGACTGCCATTTGGTAACTTCTTCTGTTGACTACATTTTTAAGACTGCTGTAGTGCGGGTGACTACTTCTGATGACTTCAAATTTTAGACTGAAAATCGTTTGATAGTCTGGCTCTTTTTATATCCAAATTTCCCTGTGTATGTGAAGAATCGATGCCATTCGCCATGTATTTTCAGTTTCGATGCCATTGCCATGCATTTTCGAAATCCATTGTTAGAGAAACACTTGCGTTGACTCAGCTTTTAGATCGCACGTGTTCACATCTTCTGAGTCATATGTTTTTACAATTTAATATTATAGTTTTTATGTTGTTGTTAATTATTTATAGTTATTACAATTTGTTATTATTGGTTACATTATTATAGCTTGTTGTTAATTATTATTTTGTTACAATTTATTATTATCTTTTTATTATTAACTATTATTTGATGTTATTTTGTTGTTACAAATTATTATTAACTTATTATTATTAATTATTATTTTGTTGTTACATTTTATTACTATCTTGTTACAATTAATTAGTATTATTTGTTATTAATGTTACAATTAACTATTTTTATTTTGATATTATTGTTATCATTAATTATTATTTATTGCTACAAATTGTTATTATCTTGTTATTATTAACTATTATTGTTGTTACTTTTATTACTATCTTGTTACTTTTATTACAATTGCTTATTATTCTTATTTTGTTATTATTGTTCCATTCATTATTACTATTTTGTTATTATAAATAATTATTCGTTTTTAAACATTATTATTGTTTAAATTTAGTTATTATTTTATTATTCTTATTATTTCTATATTTATTAATTAATAATTGTTTATAATTGTTAATAATATGTTAATAACAATTATTTATTGTTATTCCCATTATTATTATTTATATTATTATTAATATTGAAAAATACGTTACGATGACGTAACACCTTCCCCTTCAGAAATTTGGAAATTGAAAAATGAAATTGATCAATTTCCAAATTCTAATTCTTACATTTAAAACTAAAAAAATTTACAATCGTAAAAGTTGAGCGTAAAACTTACATTAAAAAAAAATTTTCTGTTTATTTTTTATTATATTTTTTTGTTTATTATTATTATTATTTCTGTTATTTATTATTTTTTTATTATATTAAAAAAAAATTTTTTTACTTATACACAATTTTTAAGATAGATATAATTTTTGTTAATTGATCAAATAGTTAATAATTATTATATATGACTAAATGTTTAGAAGATAGGATGGATATATTTTACTTGTTTATTTGTTTGTACATTTTATAGCGATTTAATTTTAATTGTCTTAATGTTTGTAATTTTTATTATTCTTTGTAATTTAGGCAATTTTTTGCTACATGATATCTTCCGAAACATCTTTCACAAGAATGGCTCCATTTAATTAATGGGATTTTATCACTCCAAATATCTATTGCTTCTTTTCTTTCGTTAAAATCATATTTTTGTTTTAATCTTATTGGCATTATTTCTGCTAATTTTCTTTTTGTCTCTTTTTTATTTTCTAATTTTTTAAATTGACTTTAATTCAATCTTTAACATGCGCAATTTAACAAGTTTGCGTTTAGAAAAAAAAACAAGTTGTTTATTTCATGACCATTTAGCTTCCTCAATATATATTATTATATATAATTTTAAAAGTTAAATAATTATAATAGTTTATTAAATATAATTAATAAACCGTGTAAAGTACTCCGAATAAATATTAATTATTCAATTTTTTATTATAGAATAATTATTTTAAAGTGTTATGATAAAATGTCAAAAAATACAAAATTTTAATTTTTTGTGAAGACAAGAATTATTAAAAATTTGAATATAGAAAAAAGTTATTTCAAAAAACCAAAAAATTAATTTTTTCAAAAATTAAAAAAATGTTGAAAAAAATTTTTTTTAAATATATTTTTGAAAATCTTTCTGTCTGATTCTTGGTATTCATGACCGTAATACACCTACAAAATCTTATCAAAATCCATCAAGATGTGCAAGAGAAAATTTGTCCACAAGAATCGGTGACATACACACACACACATACACACATACATACACACATACATCCGGACATTTGTTCCTCTCGACGAATTATATATACTACACTTGAAAATTTGTAAAAATAATTGATTTTAAAAAATTCGGAAATCGACATCACTATAAGGCTTCCTTTATGAGGAAGCAATAGAATAGTACGGATAGATTTTCTAAAGTGAATTTCTCATACTATTTTGTTTTGTTTACATAAAATGATAGACGTACTAAAGGTAATTAAACAATAATTATAAAACAAAATTATATTTGTAGGTATTATTTAAATATCTAATTTTTTGTATTTGGATTTAGAGACTTTAATATAATCTGATACTAAAAAGAATATTAAGTGAAGAAGATAGTTGTGTTTGAGTGTAAAATTGAAAATGGAAAGAATAGTAAAGAAAAGTAAAGATAAAAGAGTAAGATAACTTAACCTTAACATGCTGCTTTCTTATTTTCCCTAAAAGAAATTTCAATTATATTATTTTTATTTCTTGTCTTGTTTTTGGTCAATTATTAATAGATTGATGTTAGATCGCTACAACAGAAAAATTTATATTAGTTTAAATTCTAAAAAACATTTATATTGAATGATGTATGTTTTTATGCATAGGTATAGAAAAGTGATTTGTTAGTTAGTTTATATAATTTGTATGGTATATTTAAATTACTTTTTAATAAATAACTATTCTTAATAATGCATTTTGTTTGTAAGGTGGAAATTTTAGTTTGTTATTAATTATATTTTATTTAGTTTGTCTGCACAAGATATAAACTTTTTTTTAGATAATTTTGGGGTATTGTTTATTTGTATTATTTTTTAAAATTTAATTGTATTCGAATTTTTATTCTCTACTAGAAGGTGGTCTTCCTCTCTTCTTTTTTAAGGAAGTATTAAAACGTGTGCTTTGTTTCTTTGCTTTACCTTGTTTTCTTTTTTCATGTGCTTCTTCTTCTTGAATTTCTTGATTCCTCTTTTCTTCTTAAATTTCCAGTGTTTCTTGATTTTTGTTTCCTTGTATTTCTTTTTCTTGATTATTGTTTTCTTGTATTCTTCGTTGATTTCTTGTAACAACATTACAATCTTCATTACGTGTATCATAATTTTCTGGTTTGCAGTATTCATTATATAACATCTTTTTAATATGGCGGAAATTTTTTACCTCCAAATTCGAGTAATTATTTTCACTTGATACACAATTTAAGTATTCTTTACATTTTTCTTCGATTTTTTCTTGCACACACTTATTAATATATTCTTGAGTAATATTTTCCTGAGTTTCTTGAATTTCTTCTGTTTTTATTCTTTGAACTTTATTTTCAATAATGTCCTCAATAGGATTTGTAGATAAGGCGTCAGCGTTGATGTTTTTTGTACTTGCTTTGTAAAACACGTTAATGTTATATTCGGCTACTGGTTGATCTTTATTTACTTCTTGTGATTGAATTTCTCCTACTGCAATTTCTGAATCGTCTGTTTTTAATATAATTGGTTGGCAGAAGTCTGGTCTTTGTAAAGGATGTTCCTCAGAAACTTTATTTATTAATTTATTTAAAGTGTTTTCTTTATTATCAGTCGGAAAAAGGGGTATATCCTTCTGCAAAGGTTGATTAAAAAGGTTTGTTATTTTTAAAAACTTGTCATTATTGTCATCATCCCATATCTTTTTTCTACAATTAGTGGAAATATTTCCTAATTTTTTGCAGTAATTACAAATTATATTTTGATTTTTAGTTCCGAAGTTTGTTGCAATGTTAGTTCGTGGATACCGAGAATAATGTTGTTTATTTTGTAAAAAATTTTGTTGTTGATTTTGTAAAAAATTTTGTTGTTTACTTTACAAAAACTTTTAATGTTGATTTTGCCTTTGATTTTGAAATGCAGTGTGAAATTGCTTTTGTGGTGCGTTCCTAAATTGATTTTGTTGCGGATTTCTGTAATAATTTTGACATTGAAATTGATTAAACATTTGATTTTTGTTATTAAATTGATTTGGATTTGCAAAATGTTGTTGAGTGCCTGAATGAAAGTGGTTTTCTCCTCTAATTCTTAGCAATTTATTAAGTTGAGAACAGTTTGATACAACATGACCGTTTTTTCCACAAGATAAACAAGTGCTTACATTGTTATGAACCATATTAATTTTGTTGTTTCTGCAAAATTTTTATTATTTTTAAGATGGGCATTATATTCAATATTATTCTCACTTCTTCGTAGTTCACGTTGTAATGATAATCTTCTTTCTATTTCTATAGCTTTATTAATTATCCCTTGAAATGTATCAGCTGTTCCAATTCGTAATTCTATTTCTTGTGTAAGTCCTCGCGAAAAACAATCGATAGTTGCTTCATCTAAACTTCTTCTAAATGCTTCATCTACTCTATTCCCATTACTAATAATATATGCATCTAATATTCTTTCGGCTGCTTCTGCAATTCTTGAACCGTAAGAAATTACATTTTCGTGTTCCCACATATACATTGCTGCTAGTTCTCCTTGTAATTGACATACCGATTTTATTGGTGAGTAAATTTGTTTTAATATTTCCATTAATTCTTCCACAGTATTAAAGTTATTTCCTATTATAATTTTTCTTGCTTCTCCCGAAATTCGACTTCTTATTAATTTTACTGAATTTGTCTGAACTTGTGCTACTTTGATTTTGCTTCTAAACAACTTTCGATAAAAATGGATAATGGTATGTTTTTTCCATCGAAAATAGAAACTATTTCTAGAGCATCTCGTAATGAGACTTGTTGACTATTTGGCAGATCCATATTTTTTTAGAAATAATTTGTTTCTTAAGAAATAAAAATTGTAAACCGAGTAAAAAGAAATTTTTAGTATATATTTTTTAAATAACTTTTTAATAATATATGTGTATAAATGTTGTTTATTTAATATTGCTATTTAATTTGTTTCTAACTTGCATCGCGTAGCACTTGTGTTTATTGTTCTTGGTAAATAGAAATTATTTCAATAAAAGTATAGACAGATATAAAATATGTAAATTTGGAACACATGCAGATATATTCAAAACACTTGTTATATATAATATAGTAAATATTATGAGATGAATTGTGAGAAAATTTGTAAATAATTATATTTGTATGTATACTTTTATGCTGAAAAAAAAATTTTTTAATTATAAAATATATATTTTTCTTAAAATTTTTTGTATTATTTATATATTTTTAATAATTTTTTATATTTTATTACCTTCTATTATTTATTATAAAAACAATTAATTTTGTTGTTGTTTTCTTGATTTATTATTTATTTATTGTTTTGTTTATTTATATTTTATTTTTATTTTATTTTTATTTAAAAATTACCACTTAAAGATTGTATTAAAATGGCAGAATTTCTAAAAATGTTTTATTATTATTTTATTTTTTATTATTATTAAATTATTATTTTCATTAAAAATTGTTTTAAAAATTATGAAATTTGTTTTAAAGAATTTTATATAAACAATTAAATTATTGTTAATTTTAATTCAATTTATTATTTATTTTTATTAAATTTAAAAATTATTTTAAAATTTTTGCTTTGTTATAATATCTCAATTGTTTAAACAAAAATTTAAAGACAGTCTAATTATTAATTTTTATTTATTTTATTATTAATTTATTTTATTAAGTTATATGAATTTTTTTAGTTAAAAGAAATGTAAAAATTGTTGTTTTATTATAATAATAATGATTTTATATTTATTATAAAAATTATTTTAATAGGTTATAATCAGTTTTGATAAAAATAATTTAAAAAATTTTTTTTATTATGACAATACCACAATTTTTAATTATTTTATCAAAAACGTAAAATTTATTTTTGCCACTTACGTTAATTTTTTTGAATTTCAGCCCTACTTTATTTAAGTTTTTTTGATGCAATATTTCCTTCATTTATTTAATATATTATTCTCTGGAAAGAAATTTCTTTCTTAAAATAATAGAGTTTTTAGAAAACTTTGATTCTCTATACTGAAGTTGGATTTTTTTTCCATTTAAAAGACAATTCCAGTCATACACAACTATGCAAAATCTACTATTAGAAAGTTGTACAGAAGGAAATTTACATAAACTACTGTTTTCAAACATAAACATTAAATGATTTCATATATTACAATAATAGTAATTGACAGAGTGGGGCATAATATTAAAAAACAACGATGTTGCAAATGCTTTTGCGTATACTCCACAATAAAGACTGTATTCTTGTTGTTGATTAACAATTATGAAAACTACTGGTGGTTCAAAAGGATATAATCTAAATAAATAATTTCATTGATCATGATTTCAACATTTTTTATTAGGACTATCAAAAATGTAAAGGTTTATTCCATCATAATAAGTACAAATCCAATGACCAGATTTAAAAGATCCACTAAAAAGTATTTGAATGTGCTTCTTACTTTTGTCGATTGGAACTATCAAATCAATTGTTTGTAAACACAAAATATTTTGCATATTTTGAAAAATTTTGATTGCCGTGATAATTATTATTATTATTATTATTATCTCTGCTCATTGCTGATGGAATAATGTCAGTCCCTAAAAATGAATCCGTAGACCAATAATCTTCTATTGAAAGTCGTGAAGATAATAATTCCTAAAAATTTATTAAATTCTTCTAAAGATAAATCTAATATATTGCAACTGTACTTTCAATTATATAGTTCTTCAACTGTTTAGAGAAAAAAATTTTAATGTTTCAACGGATGTACTTTTTAATATCTTTTTTTATCAACAGCTGATATAAGTATATCATTTGCCAAAGATTCATTATATTTTTTCTCATCCATTACCCAATCATAAAAATGATTAATTTTAAGTTTCGTTTGTGAAACAATAATTTTCGTATTTTTGGAAATATGATTCTTTTGAAATTGGTATGTCATCTTTACAACAGTCAGTATCACTTAAGCCGTCTCCTTCACTGAATTCATTTTCAGATTCATTCAGCTTCTTCAAACTCAATTGATGAGGATATATTCCGCATCGAGCGTCTTGGTTTTTTCAACAGTAATGTTAAATTTTCCGAGGATACACCTCTTTTTCTTTTTGTCGACATTATATGACGTGCAAAATACACGGTAATATAAATATGTTAAAATGGTAGGAAAAAAATTTAACCAAAAAATTTTTCTTAAAAAAATAACAATTTTTAAAATTTTTGTCGCCATATTGGATTAGCGGTTTTGGATTTTGTAAAAATAATATCAGATTTGTAATCAGCGACCCCAAAAACCCCCGAGTACGGGTTCGTAAGAGAATCCAACCAATTTTTGAAATTTTCGTTTGCCATATTCCATCCGCCATTTTGAATTTTAAAAAATTAATATCAGATTTGTAATCAGCCACCCATACTTTAATGCAAAAAAAATGTTGTCAAAAAGAAAATAATAAGTTTATTAGAAAATATTTAATTTTGAAGTCAGACTAAAAATTCAGTGCATTAAGGCGTTAATGGGTTAACTACATATTCACTCACATATAGTGAGTGTATTCACCAGTAAATTATAAAGATGTTTTAATTTATTTTGTATATGGGGCATTCCATGTCAAGTAATCAAGGTGGAGAAAAATTTTTCTCCAATCGTAGCAAAACTTGGGGCTTTTGTAGTACTCGTAGATAGTAATTTTTCGTGGAAATATTTTTTTACCTAGTCCAATATTTTCCGAGGGGGAGAGGGTTAAATTTTTGTGTTTTTCAGTACAATGCTTATTTCAATAATTTTTTACTCTTAAACAATTAAACATACAAATTTGACAAAGTACATTTAGGAAAGGTTTCTTTATGCTCTTTCGATTGGAAATAAGCATTTTAATAAAAAAAAATTTTTGACTTAAAAAAATCAAAATTAAAAATAAATTTCAATTTTTGGGGGAGAAAGACCTAATTTTTTTTTAATTCAATGTTTAAACATTTTTGTCCTACTTTATCATTTATTTGTCCTTTTAGGAAAAAACCTCAGCTTATGTTTAAAAAAAATTGGGTCTTTCTCCCCCAAAAATTGAAATTTATTTTTAATTTTGAATTTTTTGGGTCAAATTTTTTTTTAAAAATGCTTATTTTCAATCGAAAGAGCATGAAAAAACCTTTCTAAAATGTACTTTGTCAAATTTGTATGTTTAATTGTTTAAGAGTAAAAAATTATTGAAATAAACATTACGCCAAAAGACCCCTTGATCACTTGACGCGGAATCCTTCATATATTAAATTTCTCCTTCTTTTCGTCTTCAGTATGATTTATTAATGATAAATTATGAGTTCTATAAACAATAAATACTGGTTTATCAAATAGTAAGTATAGGTTTGATGAATTGCAACTGTGAGTTTAAATAATATTTTATTAAGAGAAAATTAAAATGTAGATAAGTTTCTGGATCTAAGAAGTTATAGATTTTATTATTGATAAAATATAACAAATGAAATGTAAAATTTAAAAATAAACAATGATAAAACGTGAACTGAACGAAGAAAACAAACTAGATTTATGTCTGTTTTTTAGCTAAAAAAGGAAGGGACAAATTTTGATTATTTGTTTGCGTTGTTTGTTTTAACCGTTATAACCTAATAATCACTAATAATGACAAGAAATATTTATAGTTCGGCGCTATCTATTTAAAAAAATCGCCACAAATCGCAAAATGCGGAACATTCAAAATGTTAAATATTCAACTAATTACCCAATAATTCAATAACATTGTTAGGAAATGAATATTATTCATCTTTTAATAAATATTTTTAATATTAAGAATTTCAAGATCGCCAAAAAAACGCAAATACAGTTTTAATACTGATTCGGCTTCCTACACAAATTGAATAAGTGAGCGGCTTTACCCTGACTTTATGTGAGCGACTTTACCCCGAATGTGTTTCTCACATTTAAGAATAAATTTAAATAAATCTTTTTGAAATCAAACAAAACTACACATATATTTCGAAAAAGGACATCCAGTAGCATCAAAAAAAATTTGTCGAACAAATTAAGTCTTAAAAATAATAATCGAAAAACTTAAAAATCCGAAGATCATTTTTTCACTTCTAAAAACAACTGACCGTCTCTAAATTTATGACGAATTCATGAAACTAAACGAAAGTTTGTTAACATTAGTTGTATGTAAAGTACTATTCATAATACAAGTATCTCTATCTAAAGTTGAGTTTATAGTTTTAAATCGCTAGTGAGCGGGTTTACACACCCTATCTTCAATGATAATTTATAGGAAGGCATACCATCTGGTGTTAAACTATTTAAAAATTTTACTGGAACAATATTATTTACATTTTTTGCATCATCATCAAATTCATATTTCTTAAAAGCATAATTACACACATTATCTTTAATGATAATTTATGGGGAGGCATACCATCTGGTGTTAAACTATTTAAAAATTTTACTGGAACAATATTATTTACATTTTTTGCATCATCATCATGAATCAACACTGTAATAAATTACTTCTTCTTCTAGTTTTGACAAAATACGATCATTCATGTCTAATACTTCTGAATTAGTCAATGAAAGAATACAAGAAGAATAAACATTCACATCATTTTCTTTTTCAAACGTTCTTTGAGGTCTGCCATCACCAACATTCAATAACCAATTTGAAAACTATACTTGAGTATCATGTAATCTAACGTTATCATTTAAAGATCTAGTTTCAAAGTATTGCCACAATTTACTATTTTTTACACAAACTTCAACAATATGAGTGCGACTACCATGCGGAACAATTGGCAAAGTTTGCCTAAAATCTCCTGAAAGCAAAATAACTTTACCTCCAAACGCTTTATTACATTTTGTAATATCTCTTAACATATATTCCATTGCTTGTAAAGCATATTTTGGGGCCATTGTAATTTCATCCCAAATAATAATTTTTGCACTCCTTAAAAGTTCAGCATGTTTCGACATTCCACTTATATTATATGTTGGATCTTTATTGATTGGTATAGAAAATTTAAACAAAGAATGTGATGTTCGTCCTCCTTTTAGAAGATTAGCCGCTATACTAGTCCAAGCAACTGATAAAACTACTATTTTCTCACTTTCGACTGTAGTAATAATTGTATTGTGTAAATAGCTTTTACCACTCTCTCCAGGCCCATCAAGAAAAAAATATCTACTATCATATTCATGATTATGTACGGCTATCATAACATCATAAAAACTTGCCGTTATTCATCATTCAAACTTTCAATAAGATTATTAGCTTCTTCGTTTAGCAACTGTAATGTTAACGCATTATCTTCCTTATCAACAGAACTATAATCTTCAAGAATTTTTAGATCGATGTTTGGTAAACCAAATTTATGTAATGTAAATCCATAAAAATTAAATACTTTATTAATTAAAAGTAATGATTTTTGAAGCGATATTTCCACAGGTAAATTATTATCGAAAACCATTGGTTCTTTAAACTTATTCCATAAATCAACAGCAATTACTGGCAAACCAAACACTCACGGCTTCAGTCAAACAATTATCCCACTCGTTATCGTCGACCATCAAATTTCTTGCACGTGCTGCTTCTATGTAAGTATTATATGTAATACCTTCATATGTTCTGACATCTTTAAACGATTTAGCATCGCGTACATAAAGTAGTAAAATTCTCAAAAAATATCTTTCAATGTCTTTTGGACTTGCAAAATACATTCGACAAATTATGGGTTTTGTAATTCGTTCTCGTTTTTTCCAAGTTTTGGATGACTCAACAAAAACATACTTATGTGGTATTTCAGAGTACAAATATTTGCATGCCTCAGGATATTGTCTATTCAACTAGAACCATGCTGTCAACATTGTATTTATAAATTTCATAATTGCAGTTTGTTACGTTTCTTCTTGAAAACATATTAATTGTTGATTAGGCAAATGTACACCTAGTCTATATGTTGCATGTGATTGCTCGTGCATATTAAATTCATAAAGTCTATGCATTGCTTCTGGTGGACACACATACCGTGTATTTAAATGATTTTGAATTTCATCATAATGCATTACTTCATTATCATCTTTATAACCAACCATTGCATAATCATGTCCCTTATAACAATATTTAAATAAATATTTAATACCACCTGTACTACCATATGCTACTAAGTTAACATGACATGCAAACTTTTACTTAAATACGGATTATATGATTCAAACATCGAATTGTCTGCAGTGCATTTAATTGACCCGTCTCTATTATAAAAAATAATTTTTTTGCCATCGTTTCTCCGTCTATACTCCGGATAATTTTTTGATTCATAATTTGTTTTTGGAGAAAATGGTTTAGGATAATTTTTCGTGCATAATTTTGTTTCAGGATTCATACAAGGAGAATATACATTTTGCTTTCCACAAGGTCCATGAACTTGAAACTGCTTCAAAATTTTATAAAGTTCTGGATTCTTTTTCTCATCAGGAATTTCTGCACATATTATTTTATCTACAGTTTTTGCATCACGAATAGCAAACTTTTTATCTAAAAAAATTATTGAATGTGCATGAGGCAATCCACGCTTTTGAAATTCTATTACATATACATAAGCAATGTCTGGACCAAAAAGTTGTTAATCTTTTAATTCACACATTAATTCTTTTACTTTCCTTTGGAAATCTTGGGCAACAATATCTGGTTGGTCAGATGCAGTTTCCGAATCCAACAAATTTTCCATAATCTCGGGCCATTTTGGATTACATGTCATTGTAATAAATAAATCTGGTTTTCCAAATTCTTGAACTAATCGCATAGCGTCCGTAAAACATTGTTGATAAGCACGTGGTCCTCCAGTAAATGTAGAAGGTAAAATAATAATTTTTTGTCCTACCTGCACGAAAAGTATGTCGTTTCGGGGAATTAGAGCGGGCGCAAAGTAACTCATTACCACCCAGAGGTAGGGGAAGCGGGCGCAAATTATTTTCCGCCCGCTTCTTTCGTTTTAACGGTCATGAAGTAAAGAAAATTTTGCGTTACTTTATTTTTTTCACGTAAAATAGCGGATGCAAAAAATAATTGTAGCGAGGACAAGATTAGATAAATCGAAAAAATCGTTAAAAAGAAATAAATTGTTAATTTGTAGAATAATAAAAAGTCCTAAATACGGTTTTTGGTGTTTATTTAAAGTCCCAACTACTTTAGAACCATATATGGTTCCTCATAAGGGGATGAACAAATTTTACATATGTATTATCCAAATTGGAAACATTATAAAAAGAAATCAAAGAGGATTATAATATCTAAAAGAAAAAATTAAAAATTGTTTGAATTTTAATTTAGACAGGTATTATAAGGTTATGTTTTAAAGAAAGTGAAAAAGTTTCTTACCTCTCAGAAGATCATTATAAGTATAACACGGTGAGCTTGAACTAACTTTAAAAAAAAAGTCTTGCGAAATGGGATTTTTTTGTGGATTTCATCACTGGAGACCTCCCTGAGTATTTTGCAAGAAAAATTAAAATAATTCATCGGGAGATTTTTGAAAAAATCAATTTTCAGTATTTTCATCGTGAACTCTATATACAAACACCTTCAAAAACGTGCCAAATCAAATTTAATTCCAACTTTCATGAATGTACATTATTAATTGCATTATTATTCGCAGAATCTGAATTTGATGCTGAATTTAAAAATTTAAAAATGGCGGATCCAATATGGCGACCAAAAAAATTTAAAAACTGTTTTGATCCGTTTGAAACTCAATACTTGGGGGTTTTCGGGATCGCTGAATCTTAATCCGAATGTCCGTATTTGAAAAAATTAATTTTTTTTAAAAAGGAAATAGACAAATAAATTATATAAATAATAACGTCACTTAAAATTGAAATTAACATTTATTTACACATTATAGAACTGTAATAATTAATAAAGTAAAACTACTTTGATAAAAAAGATTTCAACAATGAAATTTGACGACTAGTTTGAAATGACTGAGAACCTGTACAAATTTCATACATCCTAAAGGGCAAATACTGCGCAAAATATCTAACTTTTCTAATAATTTTTACAGGAATTCCCATTAAAGCCTCCCATCAAACCATTTAAATCTGTGCAATACACTACCGCTTGATTGAAATCAGAACTTTTACCACCTTTCGTAACTTTGAATTTCCATTGCTTCACTTCAAAAAATTGATCCAAACAGTGAGATTCAGCGGAAAGTTTTTCTTTTAAATTTAATTCAAAAATATTCCTTCTATTTGTTGCAACGCGAATCATAGATGCAATTCCAATAGTTTGATTTTTAATTAAGGCTAAATCTTGTTTGTATTTTTTTCATATCATTTATTGTAATTACTGGTGGTTTTTTCAAATGTTCTTTCTTTGAATTCTTCACAATAAGATTTAAAGGTTTACCATGGTGTTCAGTAAAGGATAATTCTGCTGCATCCCCATTAGATATTACTTCTTTTAAACTTGAAGAAATAATTTTACTTTCAGTTCCGGGAGGAGATTCTGATATCAGAGTTTTCAAATTGTTAAGACGGGTTGAATCATTACATTTGTGTATTTTACCTTTACCGATTACTGAAAACACGGAGGTGTTTGTATATAGAGTTCACGATGAAAATACTAAAAATTGGTTTTTTCAAAAATCTCCCGATGGATTATTTTAATTTTTCTTGCAAAATACTCAGTGAGGTCTCCAGTGATGGAATCCACAAAAAAATCACATTTCGCAAGACTTTTTTTTAAAATTTGGTTCAAGCCCACCGTGATAAGTATAAAAAAGAATAAAATTTTTTTTATGAAAAACATTATTGTATATAATAATTTAATCAACCTTAAGATTTTGAAGAAACACATTTTTTCTAAAAATGTGCTTCTATGAACAGAGAGTTTTAACAAAAAGGTTGGGTTCTTTTTTAGTAGGGTCCAGGTATATCTGGTATAGTAGATTTCTATGTTGTCAAACTTTTTAAATTATCACTAGTTTACAAAATTAAAAAAAAATTCTGACCTGCGGCATTTTACTGTCAATTCTTATGTAAAATTTTCTCCCGAATCCAAATATGAAGTCAGATATTAAGAAAGTAGAACAGTTTTCGAGATATAGCTAAATTTCAATTTTTTGATTATCGATAAAAAGTGGATTTACTAACTTACAATTTTTTCTGAATGTAGTGCATGGATTTCAGATTTCTTTGAAGCAAATTAAAGGTTATTAAATTTTCCATAACAAATATTTACAAGATTTTTAATAGGACTGATCATTTAGGAGCAATTTATGCATTTGTTTGAAATTTTTCATTATACATAACAAAATTTTTGAAAACGATTGACTTTTTTGGTTAATTACGTCAGAAAAAACGTAACGTAAGAAAACTTTGGGGTTTCTTTTACTGACGTCAAAGTTCAATTTATTAGGAAGAAAATAAGTCATCGCATATTAAAATTGAACTGAAAATGTTGAAGATATAAGCACCTAAGGGGTCTACGCACTTTAGACGCGCTAAAAATTCTACTTTTGTAAATTTTAATTAGCTTTAAATTGTAAATATTGACAAATAATGTGAGGTTTTACACATACATAAATACACTCTTGAAGTACAATAAAAAACCTGCCTAATTTTTTAAATATATTTTTTGATTAAAAAATAATATTATAAAATGTGAGCCGTTGATGAAATTTTTGTCATGGAAGGTCGAAAATAGAAAATCCAAACGGCATTAGATTCATCATGTTCATAGGCATAGCGCAAATCCAGGGATTTAAAAATTGTTGTTACCGATATAATACTGCATACCAGTAGTGGCGCGACATTGCAGTAATAATGTCGCAGTTCTATTTAGATATGCAAAAACAAATAAACATGTCAACTATTACCGTTTCTTCCATAAAATGCACAAAAAGACCCTTTTTACACGTTAGACCTCTCCTTAAATATAATAATAGTAAAATAAAATAAATTTTTTCATAAAATAATTTTAATTTCTTCCAGTCAGTACTGCGCCAACATTGGGTCAGTACTGAACTTCCATTACTGGAACAACTATATTGGTGTAGTAATGGTGCATTACTGCAACCATTTCCACGTGAATTCAGGCACGCTAGTGTTGGAATTACAGGGCTAGTGAGGTACTTAACCATTTGTCAGCAATTGTACTAATACGGAATATTTTTATTGGGATTAATCTGATTACATCGACAGTAGAAAACTGTAAATAATGAATCTAACTTTAATAACAAAGTAAAGTCAACCAAAAAAAATGTTCTTTCAATAGACAATCTAAGAATCATTGCCAATATTCACTATGCACTGTAAAAAATTTAGGGATTTAACGGATTCGGGAGTTAAATTTTTCGAGTTAAAAATCAACTCCAAAAGAGTGTTAATTCACTAACTCCCTTCATCAACACCCGTGAGAGTTGTTTTTTTCCATGGGGAGTTAGCATTTGGGTGTTAAATTTTAACTCTTTTTATTTAATTCCCCTGGCATTAACTCCTCCATGGGTGCGACTTTTATAGAATCCCCTGAAGAGTTAAAATTTAACTCCTTTTTTTACAGTGTGAGTGAAATAGCAAACAAATTCAAAGAATTATGTAAGACGACATTTTCTATATTTTAACTTCAGTTCAATTTTAATCTGCAATGGCTTATTTTCTTTCTAATGAATTGAACTTTGACGTCAGTGAAAGAAAACCGGAAGTCAACACGTTTTTCTGAAGTTTCGGTTTCAGCGACCCCAAAAACATAAAGTAGTTGTAGTAAGTGTTACGGCCGAACTCCGTAACTTTTTATATCATTAATAATTATTTACAATATCTGAAAATCAAAATTATAAACAACAAATTACACAACATAAGATTTTGTTAACAAACTTTAAAAAATTTACACAAAACAACTCTTTGTAATTTCACAAAAGGGATTCTTCGCTTTGATAATTTTAATCCAATGCATTTCAATTAGATAAAAATCCAACTCTATTTTAAATAAGAGATTCAATTGAATTTAACATTCCTTCGCGTTTTGCAAAACAATACCATATTTCTTAATAAATTCCTTTTCTTTAATAACAGTTTATTCACCTTTTTGAGAAAGAGTTAGAAAATATTAAAGTTAAGTAAATTGCTCAATATAAGGAGTGGTGCATCCAAGTCACTGAACTCGGATCACGCCACTGCCTAAATCTGCAAGCTTGCAGAATTGGCTTGGCAACAGTCAAGTGCAATAAACTTAATATACGATTTCCCCATTAAATTGTCTTTCAATAAAATTGATTGACACAAGGAAATCTGGGCAGTTGAGTTTAGGCCGTGTAGCCGACAGCTAGCCCAGGCAAATAAGCCTGTAGTTTTCTGTCTAGGCAATAGAAGCCTGAAGTTTAAGTCCGGCTAGTAAGCCGTGTTGATGTGAAATAATCTCAAAAGTTTAAAGAAATTAATAAGAAGTTTGTTGAGAAAAGCGAATTTAATTGAGAAAAATATAAATAAATAATAATATAAAAAAAGAAAGTTGAATTAAAAAATATATAATTAAAATAATAAAGAATAAATAAAGTGAAATAATTGAAAAGATAAAAAGTAAAAGATAATATTGATCTTAAAAATAATAAAAAAAGTTATAAAGAAAAGAATTTAAAATAATAAATGTTATATGCGAAATTATATAATAGCAACCCTGCATGACGGGCTTTGTTCTTTGGATCCGCTAAGACGGCATGCAGGGCGCAAGGCATCATTATGAGACACACGACACCCTGATAAGGAATTGTCGACGCACAAGAAATGCTCCTAGCCCGGAATAATATTAATTTTTATTTCAAACCTGAAGTATATAGAATTTTAATTTTGAAATGTTGCCACTATGTTACGAAACAAAAAGAGTGACAACTAACATTGTGGCATCATCGCTGATAAAGAAAAATTCACGCAATTTAATGAAATGGTAATGTTAAAAAAAAAGAAAGTATTTTGGCGCATTGATGCAGCCTTATTATAAAAAAATATTATTGGAAAATGCGATTAGAATATTCAAAATACTAGAAGGAGACACTCTGTGGGGTTGCACGTGTGTGGAGATGGTCGGCGGCAACACACACCCATGCAGCCGCCGTTTATACACACCAACGCACGCGCTGGCTCCCTCGGTTGCGGACATTAATTCCTACATTACGGGCACCAACACAAGCATGCTATGCCTGCCTCCTATCGTTACCTTGTTGTGCGAAGAACCTTCCTTTCCCCTCAGGACCCATAAGTTGCAAGATTACAGCCTCAAAACAAACGCACGTGCGTTACAGCTGACTCGAGCTACAAGGCATTGCATGTCTTATGACACTTAACTTTATGAATCAAGTCAGATGGACATACAAACAATTGAACAATAGTTAAACATTTTGTTGTAAACATTATTGTCACAACAAAATGCCGGAGGACATTAAGTTGCATGTATATGTGTATATTCATAACTCAATATGTATAATACATATACAAGCAACTTATAAAAAGTAGGAACAATATAATTACAATATATAAATTATATGAACTGTAATAAGTAATTTGAATAATAATTTTATTAATTAAACAATATAATTATTGTTTAAATTCTAAGTTATTTCGAAAATAATGTCTCGAAAAGTATCATATTAACAGACTATTTCCGTTCTCACGGACCTACCGTGAAATCGAAAATGTCAGCAAAATGCATAGACCAATGGGCCCATGATTCTCTCCTACTCCTTACTCCTACCACCTAAAATTTTCCATCTTCCCCACTTTTTGCACTAAAGGTAAGGGTTGGAGGCTTGTCGCGAATTATTAATCGCAGCAGTACGAATTCTCGCCTCTTCTCGAAGGCACCTCTCCTGGATCTAACCTGGCAAGTGTTTTGGGACAGAGAAATTTCGCGAACAAAAAGCCCGTCCGCGACCCGGAACCCGAATCGCATGATTCAGGGCAGACGTTAAAATTTTCAAATTCTCTGAGCCGGTGGAGTCCAGTGCGGACTGATTTTGGAGAGATTCCAGAATTATTGATATAAATCATAATTCTGAAATCTTGTTGTTTATAACCGGCCGGTTGCATAGATATTGCCCGCGTCCGTTCAAACTTCAGTGGCCCACAAGTAAGTGTAAGTAATTTGTATCGTTTCAATTATATGTAATCTACATTAACACTAAACTACACTTTTCCACACTTTCTATTTCTGTATGGGTATTCAATTGGGGAAATAAACACAAAATTTAATTAAACTATATCCAAATTTTCTTACTTACCTGTCTAAATTACATCCTTGTTTTCTGAAATTAAATAATAAACAAAGCAGAACGGTAACTTTTAAAACAGTAGGATAACGATCCCGCAGTAATAAACAGAGTTCAACTCTGGCAGCTTGGAGCCTCCCCAAATCGACTAATTAAGGGCCATCTCAAAAGCCCGATTCAAAATTAATTTACCGGTTTGTAACAAGCTGATGGTGGCAGCGGTGGGATTTTCCTACGCGTTACGGCCCCGCTTCGTTACCTGGTAACAATTGTTACCAGTGGCACCAACATTAAAATTTTAGAATCACTTTCTTTAACTCTAAAAGTGTAAGTAAGAGGGCATTTCTCTTGCCCTAAGTATCCAGTGATTTAATAACGGAATATTTTAAATTCATAGAAGAATTTTGTTTTGAAAGACTAAGAATTTGGCTCTCCAATTTCGGTTGTAGATGACGACTGATTCTTAGTGGATTTTGGCTCTCCGACTTCGGTCGTTGATGACGACTCAATCTATCAGAACACTTGCCTTCTAGAATTTATTGGGTTTTAGGAATCTTATAAAGGAAAGATTTGAACATCTAAGACTCCGGTTGATTGGGAATTTGGCTCTCCGACTTCGGTCGTTGATGACGACTCATTCCTAGTCTTGATCTTGGCTCTCCGACTACGGTCGTTGATGACGACTCGATCGACTGTGAGAAATTGATTTCAAGTGGATCATAAATAAGATTTGTTTTGACCCTGAAAGATTCTGATATTTATCAGGATGAATTCAAACCATGCCTAATAAACCGAGATTGCGCGGAAAACGTTCAAAAAAACGAGTTCGCAATCAAACTCAACCTGGAGAAATTTCTGAACCAACAAAAGAAATTTCATCGCCGGTAATTTTCAAAAGACCTTTAACACCCCCTATTAAAGAGAAACAATCCTTAAACGGTTGGAAAGAATTTTCGGATTTCTTTGAACACCTTTTAAACAAGGCTGAAGTCGAAATTAATAAAAATAATAAACGTCGCGAAATTGAAAATAGGATTAAATTATCCCTAGAGCTACGCGAATCGAATAATTAAATTTCGTTTGTATACTATTATTTACTTAACATCCGTATGACAATCCGACAAATCTCTAATGACTTCGGAGTCATTGTTATCGATTCCGAGTTCTTACAAAACGAAGTAGTGAATGTGTCTCTAAACAGTTTCTACAAACATAACTACATTTGTCAAACTGCTTTAAAACTAGACTGCCCTATTTTAGGACACCCGACTGCGGACTATGTTAACGACATCTACATAGACATTTTAGGCGTGGTGTATTTGCAATTTGAAAATCAAGAACTTTGCTTTCAAGTGGTAGACTCGTTTTATTCAGATACCTGGCTAGTCGCCCCGGCTATCCTTGGGCGAACAAGTTGCGTCGGGTTGGGTTTCTTCTAAATAAACCATAAAAGAGTTCACCACCTACCACAACTTATTTCCTAAAATATCCTTTAAGGTCAACTATTAATAGTGCTTTAAAAGCGTAATCGTTGGGAATAGTTTCGACTGATCTCAACGACTAGTAATACAACCTCGCCGTTTTGTGGGTACAAGGCCGCACGATTGGAAAAACTTCTGGTCGAATCCTGGTGAGTTCCAATTGGAATTCGGAAAGCAGGAAATTTATTTTCTTCTTTCCCTTACACTAGGAAGCGCCGTTGTGAGTACTGATCATCCCGCCTAGGAGAGCATCTCTGGCTGAACTTGTATTTATCGCACTGTTATACATAAAAAAAAAAAAATATTTTTAACAACATGTCACCCAAAAATGTCCTCTGATCCAAAGAAACCAAAAAGAGGAAAACGCGCCGGTAAACGACGCATCTTGATCACACAGGAATCAGCTGTGAAACCAGAATCCGAGCTTTATTATAGCCTTATAAAACCTTTGGTAAAGTTCAGACCTATTTGTAAGGTCACGCCTATCCGTAGACAATTAGAACCTGTCCAACCACTTCCGGTACAACCACAAGTTCAAATTATTGAAATCGACCTCGATATCGAGGAGGCCTTAGCACAGCGGCAGATAGCTCGTGCGCAAGAAAATCATGCTAGATTAGTGCCTGTACAACGACAAAACATTAATCAACCTGACGGTGACTCAGACAGTACACTTGAGTATGACAGTGACGTTATGATTATTGACTAAAGCTAGTTAAATGTGCTATCAACACCCGATACCGGATATCGTTCCCCTTTCAATATTTCAACTTCCTATTCAACCAGAATTCATTCCTCCCCCTCCTGGAGTAGTTCAGATCACTGACGCCTTAAGACGAAGACATCGGAATAGAATTCAAAATAGAAGACAAATTCAACCTTACGGTAACCTAACATCAAACTAGATGACTGACGTATACTATTTTGCGACCTATAGCAATAAATTTCCAATATCAGGACCAGAGTTGCTTACACTAAACGAACTGAAAGGCCTTCCACTTGCACTCATTTCTTCTGCCCATCTTGTTTCGGTAATTCCTAACATTAAACCAATAATCTCAAAAATTGAAACTACGAAGATTAAGATCATTGCATGAAATCTCTATGTTTCCTCGAAGAAGCTTACTCGTCACTGGGTTTTCCCAAGACCAATGGTCTGAATTGGCAGAAGGAGTAGAAGCTGTAGGGGAAAGATATAGTTATCTTATGGAAGAAAATTCGGAATTATCCAAACGAGTGTCAGACCTAGACTCACAACTAACCCTCCTGAATAGTTCGTTAGGCACACTTGCACAAGCCACTTTTGCCCATTCCCTATTAGTTGCCAGCATTGAGAAAAGAGCAGGTAAATTGAAAGCGGCTATGGATGCTTTGTCTAAAAAAATTAGAAAACTTAAAAATTGAGTAATGACCCCAGAGTGGAAGAATATACTCTTCAATAATTCCGAAGAGCACGTACAACAGGTGGGAAGATTATTAGTATTTTATTTCCGCGAAAGTAGAAATCTAATAAGATCTAATTCCAGTTTAAGAAGGAAAATAGAAGCATTAGAAACTAGAGTAGAACTGTTGCAATCTTTAGTTGCACAGGAAAAACGACGGAATGTAATTCTTACTAAATCTATAAAAGAATTAGAACAATTAATGCAAGAATTGAAAATTGTAGATTGAATCTTTAATATGAATCCCACCATAGAGTTGAAGGTGCGCTCTCCATATTACACCCCAGTTATTATTGTTAAAAGACAGCAGGGAAAAAGATTCAATATCTGTTTCTCTAAGTTAAATCTGTATCTACTCACATTCACTTACACTTTCTCTTTAACCACAAAACAGTAAGTATAATTTTTATAATTAGTATATGCACTTAAAATATCCTAGCATAACCATGGCTCTACCCCCACAAAATCTCGACGCTAGTGTAGCTAACGCCATAGATCGATTAAATTTACGAACAAGCGCAAGTGACATCCCTCTGTTCGACGGTCGGAACCCCTCGCTAAAGGAATTCCTACAAGCCGTGCAACGTGCAGGAATTTCCCTTACGGATACCACCGAACCTGAATTCCTTAGAGCCGTTTTAAGTAGATTACAGGGAGCAGCATGGGACAGCTGTAAAAATAAAGATTTTGATCAATTAGACGACCTACTTGATCACCTAAGGAAGCGATTTGCCCCAAATAAAAAGTACCAATGGTATTTCGAAAGCATAATAACCCTTAGGCAAAAACAAACAGAAACTGCAAGTGATTATTATGATCGTTTGCAGGGCCTAATCGCAGGTGCCCGTCATGCCTTAGAACCGAAATATAATAGGACGTTCAGGGAAGTTAGGGAAGGTGACGACGGCCCAGAACTCAGAGAATTTAATATAATCTTGCAACCTATTCGTGAATGTGCTCTGGACTCGTTCGTAAGGGGACTTTCCACAGAAGTATCAAAATTCGTTGATGCCAGAAATCCACGTGACCTAGACGAAGCCCTAGAGTTCGCAAAACATGCTGAAGATCGGGAAAGCTACAGCGAAAGATCGCGCTCGTCATCTTACCATATATCCAAAATCAAGGAGCGAACAAGATCTCCAAGCCCATATTCACGACAAATCGAGAAACCTAATACTACAACGAGACGCAGAACTGACTCTGATAGAGAGACAAATCATTTCAACCATTCCTTTAGACATCCCTCCTCTGAAATGTTACATCTTACCCCAGAACAGCTTGGGAATTTCTATAGATCCATCATGCCCCAATATCCCCCTCCCTTTCCATATCCTACGCCATCCCACATGATCCCAACTCAAAATCCACAATATCCAGTACCTTATGCATACCCGCAAATGATGCCCCAAGTTTCTCCAAATCCTACACCTGTGCCGAATCAATATTCAAGACCAACTCAGAATTATCGGACTAGTACAACCCCACCACGGGCCGTATCTCCAGCACCTGCTAGCAATTTAAACTACCAGCAGACTCGCCGTCCGGACGCACCAGCGAGTCCCCTTCCGCAGCGTCCGAAGAACGTGCACTTCGCGGAACACTCCATAGGATCCTTAGAGCAAAATCAGAGGCCGAGGACTCCCCAGTAGTCCAATTAAGCGCTCCTGAATTCAGACATGACAAAATAAGGTTCCTCGTAGATCCTGGGTCGGACACTAACCTCGTGAAGATGTGTGCATTAAATCCCGTGCTCACACTTGACCCAGACAAGTGTCTTGAGATCACGGGAATAACTAATCACGCTGTTAGAACAATGGGAACTATTAAGTTAACTATCGATAATGTTCAGGTAGAATTTCACGTTATCAAAAACTGCTTTCCCATTTCGACCCATGGTATCCTTGGAAGACCATATCTACGACAGGTCCAAGCCCAGATTTCTTTCAGGCATAACACCTTAGTGACCATCTCTTCTCCAGTGACCCCTATCAATTTTGTTGATAAGGAATCAGTGGAGGCTAAGAAAACCTTAAGGTCTGAAATCAAACCGTTTGCTCGAGTCCTACGCATAAAATCTCGCACAAAAACCCCAGTAGCGATAGATACAATGAACACAGGGTTAAAGGAAGGATATCTCCCTCGAATTAAAACCCCAGAAGGACTTTACCTAGGCGAAGCCATTGTCACAAATAAGGATGGTGTATGCCACGCTATAGCAATCAACACTACCGAGAATGACATTGACATAACCCTTAAACCTCAGGAGTTAATCCCGTTCGATTTCTGTAAATTCCCCGGTGAAGAATTTACAGATTCTGAGGCAGAAGACTTTCAATTTAGTTCGAGACAAACCTATTCTGAGAGAGCCATCAAAGTCAAGAATGCGTTATACTTGGCTCACTTGGCTCCAGATGAGCGAAAGATCGTATTAGGATGGGCGGAAGACTATGCTGATATATTCCATTTAAATGGTGAACAACTTTCGTGCACTCACCTTGTCCAGCATAGAATTCCGACCATTGACGATAAAATTATTCACAAGAAACAATATAGGTCCCCCGTAGAGGCCCTAGAACAAATCGACGTTCAATTATTAAAGCAGTTTAATAGCGGAATCATAGGACATTCTAATTCCCCATTCAACTCGCCATTGTTGATCGTCCCAAAGAAACTTGACGCGTCGGGTGAGAAAAAGTGGCGTGTTGTAGTAGACTACAGAGTCCTAAACGAAAACATCATAGGAGACGCTTTTCCACTGCCCAACATAACCTCAATATTCGATAGGTTGGGCACCGCACGCTACTCTACCGTTTTCGACCTTGCCAGTTGTTTCCATCAGGTAGAAACTCACCCAGATGATAGGCACAAAACCGCCTTTTCATCTCGCAACGGTCACTATGAGTATAAGCGAATGCCCATGGGCATAAAGAACGCCCCGCCTACATTCCAACGACTGCTAAATAGTGTTTTAAGTACTATGCTCGATGATGAAGCATTTGTATACTTAGATGACATTATAATTTACTCTGACACTCTTGAAGAACACGACAGACGAGCACGTAGACTTTTCAATCGACTTAGGGATGCTAATTTGAAACTTCAGCCAGATAAATGCGAGTTCTTAAAAACCGAAGTCGCGTATCTTGGACATATAATTAGTGAAGAAGGAATAAAGCCGAATCCGAATAAAATCACCGCAATTCGAAAATTTCCTCTCCCAAAAACCCCTAGGGACATTAAAAGTTTTCTTGGTCATTCTGGATACTACAGACGGTTTATCGAAAACTACACGAAGTGGGCTAAACCTTTGACTGAACTCTTAAAAAAGGACACCGAGTGGAAATGGGAAAAACCCCAGAAGAAAAGTTTTCGTTATCTACGACGATATTTGTGTCGTGAACCTATCTTACAGTATCCGAACTTTAGCGAGACCTTTAAACTAACGTGCGACGCATCGGAACACGCCGTAGGCGCAATTCTTACGCAAACAAAGGACAGTATTGACTTGCCTGTGGCATATTATTCAAAAGTGTTGAACAATGCGGAACAATCCTACCCCAAAGCCGAAAAGGAGTGCTTAGCCATACTCTACGCGACCGAACATTTTAAACCCTACTTATATGGTCGCGAGTTTGTTCTAGCCTGTGATTTTGAGCCGGTGCACTGGATGACCTATATTGATAATCCGGGACCACGAATTCAAAGATGGAGAATTCGTCTTCAGAATTATCAATATAAGTTTGAATATAAGCCCGGAAAAATCAATAGGATTGTGGAAGCGTTGTCGAAAAATCCTGTCGACGAAGAAAACGGGTCGAATTCAGATTCCAGTTGGTCAGAATCATTCTCATCGGATCTCGAAAAGCCTGCACCTCGCAAGAAAGTAGTTTCCGGTAAAACGGAACCGAGTGATCCCAAATCTAGCGAGAAAGTGAAAACGTGTCGTGCACTACCTATTACGCGTTCCTCAACCAGCGAAACGGAAAAGGGCGCCCGAATGAACTCGAAAGAAAGAAAAGGAAGTTCCGGAAGATCTGAAAAGCCTAGTGCGTCAACGACCCGACAACGAATCAGCAGTCTACAGGAAGGCTTAAACCCAGAACAAGCAAGATCACAATCTGGACCTTCATCCAGAACTGGAACTGTACCCAAGATTCTAAATCCTAGGAATACCGAAAAGTCAACCTTGCCCGGTAGACTCTCTGTTACCTCAAAAGCGAAAGGGGTAACAGAACTAAGAAAAACAATCTTGAGGCGTCCAAAGGATCCGGAACCAAGTACCAGCTCGGGACAACCAAGCAGTTCAAAGGGTTCCCCTACTAAACCTAATTTAAACCCTGCTAAGACGGCTGCCAAGGAACCCCCTCGTCGAGGACGACCTGTTGGAAGTACTAAATCTGCAATGGCTGATAGTGACGAAACCTATCGACCCCCGCAGGATATTCCTGTTAATGAAGCGGATGAAAGCTGCATCGCCAACAGACTACGACCCCGAGGAACCACATCCCCAAAGGAGGAAACAACAAAGAAACCGTCCTATTCATCATCAAGTGATGAAAGTGCAAAAGAAGAATCGGAGGATGGAACAGATGAAGATTCGGATCCCCCAGTATTCCGAGAAGACTATAGTGCTTTCCCACATCTTCCTGTCCATGCTACTCTGCCCAAATCACCTAAGCTCAAACTCAACCCCCCTCATAGTCAAGGCCCTGATTCATACACGGATGTTTTCGTTGATGGAGCCTGCTGCGAAAATGGAGGATCCAGTCCAAAAGCAGGAATTGGCGTGTGGTTCGGTCCAGACAATCCTTTAAACATTTCTCGACGTTATAACGGACGTCAAACGAATAACGCTTCCGAAATCGAAGCAGCCACTATGGCAGCTCGACAGGCCAAAAAAGCGGGCATCAAGAAACTTAGAATCAAAACAGATTCCCGATACTTGGTGCAGAGCGTTGAGGAATGGATACCAAAATGGAAACAGAACGATTGGAAGACTACAGAAAACAAACC
The DNA here is from genome assembly GCA_032872475.1 of Leptopilina myrica (nomen nudum). NCBI lineage: Eukaryota > Metazoa > Arthropoda > Insecta > Hymenoptera > Figitidae > Leptopilina > Leptopilina myrica (nomen nudum). The sequence continues at coordinate 22,708,773 of CM065460.1, read as the reverse complement.
GGTAAAAAACAGGAAGCCTTACGAGCGACTAATTAGGGCTATTGAACCTCTTGACGTTGTTTGGGAACATATTCCTGGACATGAAGGCATTGTTGGCAATGAAAACGCGGATCGTCTAGCTAGAGAAGGCGCTCTGAAGAATCCCGAACCGGATTCGTCGCCATCTTCAGAATCGGAACCAGAAGAGTTACCTCTCGAAGAAGTGATCATCACAGGTCAACGCAGAATTGATAACATTGAGGACGAATCTAGCGAATCAGATGTTCAGAACCCGGAACAGCAATCACCACTCAACGCTAAGCAGCTGATCCATGAAGTGTCGGAGTCCGTTAATAAATTCGACCAATCGATTGCGAACGCCGGATTAAATCTCTCCAATCCAACAAACAGCACTCTACTTTGGGATTACGAGGGACTAGACCATAGTCCACGGAGGCAATATGTATCCGACGGCGAAGAAGATCAAGAGCATCTAAATTATTTAGAAAGCCTTGATCCTGCAGTTGGAACCGAAGACGACCTCCCCAGAAGAGTAAATAAGTTCTTGGACGACTTCAACCGGAGCAGAGCGAAAAAACTAACTGAATCGGAAGAGCCTTCAAGTGAGCAACCTGAGTTGCCCACCACGGTGGAAGGATCACAAAAGGAAACTCCACTAACTAGTAAATCCACCAAACCAAGGAGACAAAGCACGGTAAGATTCAAGGATATCCCAGAAGTCTTTGAACATTCTATGGATGATCGAACGATCCAGATGGAAACGGAACTATCTACTCCAGGGCCATTAACTATCCCACGTGCACAATCCACCCCGTTCACGGGATTCAAGGACGAAAGTATCAACTCTAACCAGGAGATCATCGCAAGGAATCAAGGCATGAAACCTAGACGAATACAGGATACAGACAATGACGTAGTAAAGAAGTGCGCGCCTCTTAGCTCGTCGTTCCTGAAGTTCAAGGATTCTTATGTCGATCCTCCATCACCTCCTGAGACGTCTAGTGGAAGTGAAAGTGATGGTGATACTGAGCCCCAAGAATCGAAACCGACTAACAGTAACCCTCTTGGTAATGTTACAAATCAGTGGACAGAACCTTTGACGTACAGACGAGACAACTATGCGCACTTCCTCTCCGAAGATTGTGAACCGGTCGACCCCATCTCGAAGTTATTAGTTGCTACAGAAAACATTGACCTACAAGACATTAGGGACAGTAGACCCGTCAAGGGACAGATTTTTATTTCCCCTAATGGTAAATACAAGGTCTTTTCGATCATTGTGAAAAGATGTCATTTCGACGAAATTTGTTGGAAGGATGTTATAATCGGACTAAAAAATTTAAGAAAAGCCCTAGCATCCAACAATCAAAATTCTTGTCGAATGGCCAATTCCGGGTACCTACTAGGTACTCTTCCCCAAAATAAAATGTCGGAACTTGTCGCAGGAATTTTCCGCGGTGGCGATGCTACCATCACCCTATGCCACGGAAGAATCGAAGTACCCCCTGTCGAATTACGCGATAAAATCGTCTCCGAATTCCATTCAAGTCTGATAGGTGGACACAAAGGCATAGGCAAGACCTACCGACGAATAAGGGAAAGATACTATTGGCCCCGGATGCGTGAAGATATTACCCAATATATTCGGAAATGTAAGAGTTGTTTCGAAAACAAACTTGCCAGGGCGCGCACAAGAGAGCCGATGATAATTACCGATACTCCGGCAATGCCCTTCGACAAGGTGTCCCTGGATACAGTCGGGAAATTGCGAACAACCCCGAACGGAAATCGGCACATCCTTACCATGCAGGATAACTTCTCTAAGTACTGCATTGCGGTCCCCATTCCGAATATTGAAACGAAAACAATTGCCCATGCGGTAGCTACAAATTTATTCTCCGTATTCGGAGCACCTCGTTGCATTCTTACGGATAGGGGAGCAAGTTTCGTTAGCACCCTAATGCGTAAGTTGGAAAAGATCTTTGGCGTCAAACAACTTACGACATCCGGTTACCGTCCACAAACTAATGGAGCACTGGAAAGGAGTCACATCGAACTGACTGATTATATTAAGCATTACGCAAAGGATTTCGACGACTGGGATCGTCTGCTCCCATTCGCGATGTTTAATTATAATACATCCGTTCATGAGGCAACCAACTTCACTCCGTATGAACTCGTGTTCGGGCACTTGGCTAAAGCACCCAGCTCGTTACCCCCAGGGCCCGACGTTGAAACATATGGATCCTATCTGAAGGACTTGATTACGCGGATGAACGAACTACAGAATTTAGCAGCTAAATTTCTAGTTCGGTCAAAGGAGCGATCAAAAGAAATTTATGATCGTAAGGCACGACCTCTGAATGCCAACATAGGCGACCAGGTGTATGTCTTTAAGGAAGTCCGGTCTAATAAGTTCGACAAGCGAGCAGAAGGACCATATACCCTTGTAGGATTCACACAAAACAACAATGTGATCCTCGAAACTAAAAACGGTGAAAGATTCGCGAAGCATAGGGACAAGATTAGAGCCACCAGATTATGAAACCCAGACCCTAGCTTTGATTACCCATTAACCTATTCTTTCTCATTCTAGTTTTGACCCAGAATGATGACGACTACTGCTATAACTATGCTATGCCTATTCTCCATCCTAGTGATGATAACGGAACGGATTCATTCCCACGATGTACAGGCGACCACGGCCAGTGATCGATACCAGATCATTCCTTTCAAGTCCAGCAGCGGGATATATTTCGAATATATCGGGGAAGTCAGGAGATCCGTCAGCAACTGGAGGATTGCCGTATTCCTGGATGTGGGCAAGCATACTCGATTCTTCGACGATTTGAGGACCAGACTGAAGCGGATAAAGCAGCACTGCAAACCTGACGAAGAATGGTGCAACGAGTTAATCGAGTATTATGATTGGGAAGATAGATGGGAAATGGCCTCGGAACTCCAAAAACAGTTCCGAGTCCAGATCGAGGAGCTAGAGAATACTAAAAAGACCTTACAAACCAAGATGACTACTCAAATACGAACAAGGCGTACGGTCCCACTACTGGGCTTCCTGGGAAAGATTGCCGGACCAATCGTCGGCGTATTGACCTACGATGACGGAGAAAGATATAGTGCTGCCATCCAAGATCTTAATGAAGCCCAGGCCAATTTATCACATCTTGTCGGAAAGCAAACCCACGTAGTGAGGTCACAACTCGACTCGTTGCACACCCAGGTACAACAACATGGATCCTTACTGAAGAATCTTCAAGAACAACTTCATACCTTACTCATGAAGAACCAGCTGAAGTCGAAAGAAGAAAGGGAAAGGCAAAATCTAACATATGCCATTGCAAAGGCACTAAGATTGGGCCTCGACCACAGCATGCAAGCGACCACCACTATGTTAGAAGCAGTTCACGAAGCCAGAAAAGGACATCTGCACCCTGGCCTCATAACATCCGAACAACTGGAGCCGATCCTAAGAGAAGTACAGGATAACCTCAAGGATGTTCAATTTCCATTGGCCGGACCAAGAATTAGCATCGACGAGCTGATGCGCATCTCCACCATCACCATCTTGTGCGAGGACCATAAACTTAAGGTCCTTATCGACATACCACTTCTGGAAAAGTACAATTATCAGGCGTTTAAAATCCACTCTCTCCCTACTATTCAAGAGATATTCGAAAATAATACTGGAAGAGCTTATATAAAATCTAAATACGACTACCTTATTATAGACGAAGATCAGCGAACATATCTCTTGTTAAAAGAGCAGGAATGGAACGCGTGCAAGGCAACAACATCATTTCACGCCTGTCTCCAAGGCGCTCCAATCTACGATCTCCGTGAACGAACATCTTGCGAAGCCTTGCTCTTAGTCAGGCCCAACGTAAAGACTTTTAACTCTTGCGACGTTCGAATAACCAGTGAAGCTGATTCCTACTGGAAGCCTTTGACCACTATTGGAGGATGGATGTTTTCTTTTGCCACCCCAGAGATGGCAACGATCGCCTGCCATTCCATGAGCCCCATTAAAATCATGCTGAGTGGAGCTGGAATCCTCAAATTGGGTCCTGGATGTTCCCTCAAATCCAAGGATGCTATAATTCCAGCCACCACTTCACAAGTTGGACAATCAGAATTTATATTCGAATCGGATCTGCAACTAAATTTAACTGAACTCTCACCAGCATTGCTAAGATACAACCATTTGATAGGAAAGGCAGGAATCCTAAGAGGGTCCACTGTTGAAAGGGATTCAAAATCAACCGCCTTCGAAATGAACTCCAAAACACTAGACGAACTTGAACAACAGCTACAAGAACTCGCCTTACAACAGCACCATAGGGGAAGACACTCAACGCTGATCTATGGCTCCTATGGAGGTCTTTTCCTGCTGATCCTACTGCTCATCGTATACCTATGTCGAGCACCACTTAAAACCGGAACCTATAAGTTGTTTCAATCCATTTTCCCAAGATCAAGAGATGAGCATATTCAAACGCCACAGCGAAGGAAACCGTTAAGTAAAATTCCAACACCGAAGGATATTGCTGGATTGTACGAGGATATCCCTTCTACAAGTAAAACTGCCAACAACATGGAAGTGACTGTACAATCAGGAGCAACCGAATCAACAACTGCTCCGAAAAAGGAGATAAAGTCTGCAACGTCCGAAGATATACCATCAGTGAAGATCAGATGACTAACCGAAGGGTTAGGTTCCATGCTGCATGGGATCCAGGTAGAAGAGACTACATTGGGAGAGAATTACCAACCACCTTATCTCCAGTAGCTCTCTCCAAAATTAACCCCACAAGACAACAAGGAAGATCTTCGACTTGAAGAGGTTAGTACTCACCACGACCCTAACAGACGTTCAGAAACACCACTCAAGATAACCTGATTACGCAGGTCTATCATGAGAAGAAATATACATATATGGTATTTTTATATATATATATATATATATATATATATATATATCTAAAAAATATATATATATATAGATAAATAAAATAAGAAATCCGGATTTAATAAAAAAAAAATTATGCCTGATATAAATTCAATATTAAAAGCTTTTCTCATTCTAATAAAAAAAAAAATTTGTTGTTTTAATATTCATTACTACTTAACTAAGAAATTTCTTCATGAAGGAAAATAGTTTAATGATTTTACTATGTAATCAAAAAAAAAAATTTCTTAAGTATGTCAGATAAATTGACCACTTTATAAAATATGTATATTGAGAAGATTTCTTAATAGGCCATCTAAATAATAATCATTAATTGTGTGTTAGTTCTTTTTATTTTTTTTGCTTGTACAATTACAGAAGAAGGAAGAAGCATATCCTAAGTAATCGTACGGTTAATCGACTGTTCAATTTTAGTCCATGATGGTTCCGCGCAAACCTTTCGCCCCCTTACACAATGGATAGATTTTGACCCAGGCTAATGACAAAATAGTGGAAATAACTTAGGTAGTTAATATTATACCTGGTAGGGTCCAATTTCGTTAATGCGTGTCATCTCCTCCAGAAATTCGCCGGTGTGATTAAAACTATCGACGTCTTTCCTGTGGTGGAACAGCTTAACATGAATCATTTCATGAAATACTGTTCCTATCAGTTCTTCCTCAGGAAGAAGCCTGTGGATTTCCCAACTTATCCGAACTATGCGTAGAGGCAAGTCGGTGTACCCCGAAGTCGATGTCATTTTCTTCCCCATGCTATCGTATATCCTGCAGCTGATAGTTTCCCATCAAAGTATTCCCGATCCAACCGATCGTATAAACCCATTAGGTCAGGTCGTCCATTAGTCGTGCGCGAACGTTCGGAAAAGACTAATCCTTCTTCTAACGGTAATTGTTGGGATCGCGTTGATCTGCCACTCATTTTGGAAACACCTGTGTATAAGTTAATGTTATATTATAAAATTTTTTTTTATAAATTTACACATTGTTTTGATCTTGCAAGGATGCTTGATTGAGATCGCAAGAAGAGAAGAGGCTGGGAAAACAGAGTTTTGCTTCTAATACCACCAGGGTCAATTTTCGAAGCCCCCTCCACTTTAGAGTTAATTTTGGGGTATTTGCAATAAAAATTCCTAACAAATGACCCTACAGAAAAAATTGTAGCTGTGGCCCTAGAGAACAATTATCTTTGCCCCACACAAAAATTGCCTTAATTTTGGGGGACTTATTAACAATTTTCTCACCACCACCACTCGCCGAGCGCACGAATGCTCAACGAAGGTAGCCGCCACCGCCGACCATTGCAGCCGCCTGACGAACGGCTTTCACAAGGTGGTTGAGAACATAAACTTATAGACGTTACTAATTTTACACAAGGGCCAGATTCTCGCAAGCATTTGACGGAATCTCGCACGCGACTCTGAAGGTCAATTCAGGGTGACCATACCTAGGTTGTTCAAAGGATTTCCGTGCGCAACGTTTATACAATGTTGCAGTTGTTTCGAGATACTTATTTGACAATCATAATAAAAAAAAATATAATTAAAGAAAAAATTCTTTAATAAATAAATAAATATATGTGTACACACGTTCACTGAGAGAAATCAATTTTCGAAGCCCCCTCCACTTTAGAGTTAATTTTGGGGTATTTGCAATAAAAATTCCTAACAAATGACCCTACAGAAAAAATTGTAGCTGTGGCCCTAGAGAACAATTATCTATGCCTTAAACCAAAATTGCTTTTGTTTTGGGGGAATTATTAACGATCTTCTTAGTGGCGTCGGTTGTTAAGTGTAAGAAATACTTGCCAGCAGCCACAGCCGAGCGCGACAGCCATTCAGGGTGTCCAGCGATTAAAGAAAAAAAAAAAATTTTTTAATTTTTTTTTGAAACGATCTTTATTTTATAAAATAAGGTAAGAAATTTTCATAATATTGATTTACAAATTTTATAATTGTTCTTTTTAAATTATTAGTTTATTTTAATAAAAACAAAATGTTTAATTTCATTTGAAGAATTTCTGTAATAAGATTTAACTTTTAACCTTCTAAAAATGAATTTATTTTAAGTTTGATCTCAAAATTAATAAAAAAAATTTTTTGCATAACTTCTTTTTCTTTATTTAAAATCGAAAAAAAAAATAAAGTAATTTGAGCTATTTATATTTCTCCATCAACAATTTTTTTAAAACTTTTATTTTGTAATTAATTTTGACAATCATATTGTTTTTACAAAATTGTAGTATTTTTTTTTATAATTTTCTATTTATTTATCACAATTTTTAAATAAATATTGATTAATAAATAATAAGAATTGATTATTTAGTATTTTTTTTATAATATAAATTGAATTGAAGTCTTATTTATTTTTAATAATTCTAAAAAGGGAATAATTATTAAATTAAAAATCTATTGACTTTATTTAGTTTTTACTTTGCTGTACCAAGTTTTGAATTGGATTTAAAAAAAAAAAATATTTAACTTTTAAATTTAATTTTAAAAAATTAAGCAAGTGCTGGTGACAAATAAGAATCATGAAGATTTCTTTTATTCTTTTGTATTAAAAAAAAAATAAGTGTTGTCAAAAATCTTTTGTCGGACAAATCAAATTTCTATAGTTTCTTTTATTTATTTCTAACAAAATTTGAAAATTATTTAACAAAATGTTAATTGTTAAAAAAAAAAGATTAAAAAGTGGAATAATTTCTTTATTTTTATTTATTTATTTATTTATTTAGCATATGGACGGGCTTACATTATTGCCCTTTCGTACAATGTACTTTACAAAGAAAATCTTATGTTATTAGTTGGCCGCTGTGATATTATTGTGATCGAATATCTGTTTGTGTAGTTCTTTAGTAAAAGTGTTAAATGAAACTCCAAAAAAATTTACGCTATTATAATACTGATTTGCCTCCCGACTTAGCCTATTAACCACTGAGTTATTTAGGTAATTTGTTCTACTTCGTTGTAAATGAAATAAAGGAACACTTCTTAGAGAACGTTTTGGTATAAAAAAATTAAATAAACTCAGTAGTTCTGAACAATCCAACATTCCGTTAATAATTTTAAATAAAAATAGCAAATCTGCGAATTCAAATCTTTGTGATATAGTAGGAATGTTAAATAAAATTCGAAGATCAGTGTAGTCATGGTCGTAGTAGTCATAAGTCGCACCAATTTGTCTTGCAAGAAAACGAATAAACCTATTTTGTATTCTTTCAATATCAACCATTAAATAATCCTGATAAGGCCTCCATAGAACAGACGCGAATTCAATAGTGGTTCTTACCAAAGTAAAATACAATGTTTTTAACGCCACCTCATTCTTAAAATTTGAGGCACTCCTCATGACAAAGCCCAGGACTCTGTTGGCCTTATCAACAGTGTAATTAATGTGATCAGTGTAATCAAAAGATCTGTTAAGCAATACCCCAAGGTCACGTATAACCGCTACATTATTGATTATTTCGTTTCCAATGTTGTAAGAAAAGTTAGGATCGTTTCTGGACCTGGAGTAAGTCATAACATAACATTTTTTAGTGTTAAGCAGAAGTTTATTCTTTACGGACCATTTGTAAAAACGTTCTAAGTCAAACTGCAGATCCAAACGATCCTCAATACACTTAATAGAATTGTAAATTTTTAAATCATCTGCAAATAAAAGAAAAAATGAATGAAAATAAAAGAAAAAATGAATGAAATTTTTAAACATAATCTTTAACAAAAAATTTAATACTGAAAATAGATAATAATAAAAAAATGGTATAGCTTTAATTAACTATCAATTGTATTCTGGGCCATTCCAGCGAAAATCGACTAGAGCTGGTTGCTAGATGATTTTAAAAAATTCTGTAATTAATATATAATATTCTTTTGTAAAAGTAGATTATCTTTTAGTGGTTTATTTCACTAACTACATTTTACATTCTTTTAAATAATTTTTTTTTTAATTTTTAACTGGTTATGCAGTCTAACGTAGCCCATTTTTCGAAAACTCAGTATAAATCATTTAAAATAAAAATCAGTGAAACATAACATAACAAATCAACTAAAATAAAAAAAAATCACTCTTAAAAAAAAAGTTACATCCAAAAGTCTGTTTTTCATAAATTACACTTTTACTGCTAAACTCCTACAGCAATAACGCTCATCTTTTAGCTTCTCAAGTAAAAGACCATAAGCACTTTAAATTATCAATGGCTCAGTAATAATAAAAAAGGTTTTTATGCAGAAATAAAAAGCCGTTGGCTTCCTCACCACGTTCTACCCTATTCTAAGAATGCGAATTGATGGAAGATTTTTTATTAATAATTTAATTAAGGACTGACTTTTGTTTAAATGTAGAAGATTAAATAAATTACCTATATTTTATAAATTTTGTTTACTTGTTAGAAGAAGATTGAGTCTTAAAACAAAACAAAAAAATAATAATAATAATTTGTGAATTGTGATGAAACAATTGTAAGAATTATTTCATTTGTTAATTAGTCGATTTTTGGAAGACGGGTGAATAAAAACACATTCACTTTTTTAACGACGACGTTTCGGAGGCACGGTTAGCCACCATCATCAGGTCACTTTATTAAAATCTGAACAAATTCAAAAACAAATACGAAATAAACAAAAACTTTCTAAAAAATTAACAAATTATAAAAAAAATTAAATTTTAATATCTACCTAATTAAAAGTGGTTGCACTAAACATTACGTCAAAGACACAAAATTAAAAAATTCAATTTTGAATCTACATTTCTTTTTAAATGTTTAAAATTAAAATTCACGAACATAGTGATTGTAAGTGATTAGTCAAACTGAATGTCGCGATGACAATTTTCTTATTATATACAGAAACGCAGGTCAATGAACTTCCATCGAAATATTGTGAATATAATCATTGTTCCAATTTATTTAGTAAAGGAAAATAAGCATTACTGAGGAATTGTACATCTTCCTTCTTGTTAATAGTAAATTCATTGCTTTTAATATGAATCATTTCTGAAATTAATCTTTTTTTATATGAAAATTCGTAATCTATAATTTTAGTATCATCAAAATTGAAAGAATGATTATACTCTGTTTGGTGTTTGTTTACAACAGAATCAGGATTTTTGTTATTTTTATGTTCATTAATTCTTTTTTTTAAAGTTCGTTTAGATTCACCAATATAAGTAGCAGGGCAATTGTCACAATTGATCTTATAGACAATATTAGTTCTGTCCCATTTTTTTGTCAAATCTTTTCCTAATTTTATAACTGAGACTAAACTTTTTTGAACCATTGGAATAGTTAAAAGATTGTGTTTTCTAAGAATATTAGATAATTGAAAATATATATTGTTGAAAGGAATACAAATTTTCGGAAGTTGTTGATAAATAGAGACCAAATTATTAGACGGTTTACTATTAATTGTTTTTTGATTAATTGTATGAGAACGAACTTTAAGCATTTTTTGAATGAATTCCAATGGATAATCATTATTGAGTAAAATTTTTTTAACTTTTACAATATTTTCTTTATGAAAAGACTCATGTGATAACAAAATTGCCCTGTCATATAAATTAAACACAATATTCTTTTTTTGCTGGATTGGATGACTTGAAAAATAATTTATCAATCTATTTGAGGACATTGTTTTTTGAAACCAGTTGGTCATAAGATAATTATTATTTTTTATGATTGTCATGTCCAAAAAATTTATTTGGTTATCAAATTCTAATTCATGAGTGAATTTTAAATTGATATTAAAAGAATTAAAAGTGTTTATAAAAATGTCAACATGGTCTTTATGGACACACAAAAGGGTATCGTCAACATATCTAAAATAAAAAATTGGTGCACATTTGAATTTATTTTTAATTAAACTTAAACAATCAGTTTCCAAGTCATCCATAACAATATCAGCAAACAACGGTGAAATAGGTGAACCCATCGGCGTGCCATATATTTGTTGGTAAATTTTGTCATTGAAATTAAAAAACGTGTTATTGAAAAGAAACTTAGTACAATTGACAATGTCGATGAACGGAATTTTACAATTATTATTAATAAATTCATATCTTCTATCTAAACTCTCTAGAACTAAGTCGCAGGGAACATTAGTAAAAAGTGCACAAACATCAAGAGACAGCAATACAGAGTTATTCGGTAAAACAATATTCTCCAGTTTCTTTTTTAATTCAAAACTATTATTAATATGCGATTTAGGGAGAAGAATTGCTGATTTTAGTTCATCATATATAACTTTAGCCAAAAAATGAGTAGGACTATTAATGAGAGAAATTATAGGACGTAGAGGTGCATTTTCTTTGTGTATCTTTGGTAAACCATAAAATTTTGCTAAAGAAGTGTTTGTCATTGTCAATTGATTCTTATGGTAATTATATTTCAAAAAATTATTCTCATTTAAATTTCGAAGAATTTTGTACGTCTCAGATTGTAATTTAGATAGAACATTTTTAGAAGAAATTTCTTTATAAGTTCTTTGGTCAGATAGTAAGTCATATGCTTTTGAGATATAATCAGACTTTTTTAAACAGACAGACACATTTCCTTTATCGGAATTAGTGAAAAAAATTTCAGGGTTATTTTTTAGAAATTTTTTAGTTAAATTTAATTTAGATGTAAATATTTTATCTTCAAGTGTCATACGATGGTTTTCATTTTTGTTTAAATTGGCAATAAGAGTGTTACTGACCTTCAATCTAATATCATTTTTGTTACATTGGGCCCTAGTTACAGTTGTCACCAACAAAATACCAAACAAGATATTATCAATGTGATTAAAAATGTGGAATGTACTATTTCAAATTTAGATATTAAATCTGAAATAAAAAATGATATTAGATTGAAGGTCAGTAACACTCTTATTGCCAATTTAAACAAAAATGAAAACCATCGTATGACACTTGAAGATAAAATATTTACATCTAAATTAAATTTAACTAAAAAATTTCTAAAAAATAACCCTGAAATTTTTTTCACTAATTCCGATAAAGGAAATGTGTCTGTCTGTTTAAAAAAGTCTGATTATATCTCAAAAGCATATGACTTACTATCTGACCAAAGAACTTATAAAGAAATTTCTTCTAAAAATGTTCTATCTAAATTACAATCTGAGACGTACAAAATTCTTCGAAATTTAAATGAGAATAATTTTTTGAAATATAATTACCATAAGAATCAATTGACAATGACAAACACTTCTTTAGCAAAATTTTATGGTTTACCAAAGATACACAAAGAAAATGCACCTCTACGTCCTATAATTTCTCTCATTAATAGTCCTACTCATTTTTTGGCTAAAGTTATATATGATGAACTAAAATCAGCAATTCTTCTCCCTAAATCGCATATTAATAATAGTTTTGAATTAAAAAAGAAACTGGAGAATATTGTTTTACCGAATAACTCTGTATTGCTGTCTCTTGATGTTTGTGCACTTTTTACTAATGTTCCCTGCGACTTAGTTCTAGAGAGTTTAGATAGAAGATATGAATTTATTAATAATAATTGTAAAATTCCGTTCATCGACATTGTCAATTGTACTAAGTTTCTTTTCAATAACACGTTTTTTAATTTCAATGACAAAATTTACCAACAAATATATGGCACGCCGATGGGTTCACCTATTTCACCGTTGTTTGCTGATATTGTTATGGATGACTTGGAAACTGATTGTTTAAGTTTAATTAAAAATAAATTCAAATGTGCACCAATTTTTTATTTTAGATATGTTGACGATACCCTTTTGTGTGTCCATAAAGACCATGTTGACATTTTTATAAACACTTTTAATTCTTTTAATATCAATTTAAAATTCACTCATGAATTAGAATTTGATAACCAAATAAATTTTTTGGACATGACAATCATAAAAAATAATAATTATCTTATGACCAACTGGTTTCAAAAAACAATGTCCTCAAATAGATTGATAAATTATTTTTCAAGTCATCCAATCCAGCAAAAAAAGAATATTGTGTTTAATTTATATGACAGGGCAATTTTGTTATCACATGAGTCTTTTCATAAAGAAAATATTGTAAAAGTTAAAAAAATTTTACTCAATAATGATTATCCATTGGAATTCATTCAAAAAATGCTTAAAGTTCGTTCTCATACAATTAATCAAAAAACAATTAATAGTAAACCGTCTAATAATTTGGTCTCTATTTATCAACAACTTCCGAAAATTTGTATTCCTTTCAACAATATATATTTTCAATTATCTAATATTCTTAGAAAACACAATCTTTTAACTATTCCAATGGTTCAAAAAAGTTTAGTCTCAGTTATAAAATTAGGAAAAGATTTGACAAAAAAATGGGACAGAACTAATATTGTCTATAAGATCAATTGTGACAATTGCCCTGCTACTTATATTGGTGAATCTAAACGAACTTTAAAAAAAAGAATTAATGAACATAAAAATAACAAAAATCCTGATTCTGTTGTAAACAAACACCAAACAGAGTATAATCATTCTTTCAATTTTGATGATACTAAAATTATAGATTACGAATTTTCATATAAAAAAAGATTAATTTCAGAAATGATTCATATTAAAAGCAATGAATTTACTATTAACAAGAAGGAAGATGTACAATTCCTCAGTAATGCTTATTTTCCTTTACTAAATAAATTGGAACAATGATTATATTCACAATATTTCGATGGAAGTTCATTGACCTGCGTTTCTGTATATAATAAGAAAATTGTCATCGCGACATTCAGTTTGACTAATCACTTACAATCACTATGTTCGTGAATTTTAATTTTAAACATTTAAAAAGAAATGTAGATTCAAAATTGAATTTTTTAATTTTGTGTCTTTGACGTAATGTTTAGTGCAACCACTTTTAATTAGGTAGATATTAAAATTTAATTTTTTTTATAATTTGTTAATTTTTTAGAAAGTTTTTGTTTATTTCGTATTTGTTTTTGAATTTGTTCAGATTTTAATAAAGTGACCTGATGATGGTGGCTAACCGTGCCTCCGAAACGTCGTCGTTAAAAAAGTGAATGTGTTTTTATTCACCCGTCTTCCAAAAATCGACTAATTAACAAATGAAATAAATATATATGGAAGAAAAAAATACTGTTTAATTATAATTGTAAGAATTAGTTTTTCAAAAAAAAAGAAACTAATTACCTTTACTTAAGATTGATTTCAGATGAAGTTTAACTTTGTTTGTTTATTAATTTATCTCGAATGAATTTTGATACAGTAAGATCATACATAATCAAAAATTGAATTTTTGTTCAGACTTCGGAATTAATTAAAAAAAAAATAAGAAGAATTTTGTACAATTTGGGAAACTAATTAGTGTTTTGATGAATTTTATTCCATTTAGTAAACATTTTTACTAATTTGAATTTGGAGTATACTTGTAACTATCTTTATAACTTTCGCATACAAGTCATTTATAAATAACTTTAACTACAATTTATCGTTAAAACGTTATACATATAAAGAGCATCGATTTAGAAACAGTTAAATAAAATTGAGTTTAGTAAAAACTCAACTTCAACCATTAAGAAAATAAATCTCAATTTTAAGAATTTGAATTCTTCAAGGAATTCAAAGTCGCTGAACACCCTGTAATTTTATAATCAACAAGTTTGTAAAAATGTAACAGCAATTCAGGAAGAACTTACTTGACGATGAAACGCAGCCAAGATGCTCAAACAAAATGCGACTGTTTCCCTTCCCAATTTTCTTTTGCTGGCGCAGAACAAATTCTATTCATTAAAATAAAAATAAAAAAAAGAAAAAAAAAGAGAGAGAGAAGGAAAATGTCCTAGCCCTGGTTAAAGTTTTGTAAATGAAATCTATAAAGGAATTTTGTTCTTTAAATAATTTAAGCTTGTGTAAAATAATATAATCTATTCAACAAATTTTATTAAACGAAGAAGGCAATTTGAGTAACTAAATTCCTACAAAGTTCTCTACCTATTCAATATGAGCCGTCTTATTGACAAGTTTTATTGTTGAGTTAAATTTCAAATTATCGATTAAAGGTTATTCTTCTAAATAATTTTATTAAAACAAAATATTAAATTATACATAGAAACGTATGGCAGTGTTAGCTCCGGTATTCAAAGAAACGTAATTGCGAGTTAGTCACGTTCAGTCAGTGTCAGGTTACTCGCAGCGGTATTCGACACTCCGACTGCCATAAATCTTTTAGAACCCTAACGCACTTATAATGACTTTCTGGCGACGAAAGTCTTAAACAGTCTATAATAGTTTTTCTTCACTCCTCAATTCTAGCTCTCTTTTGCCTTCGCCATTATAATTCTCTGTATTGAAACGACTTAGATAAAAAAAAATAAATAAAAAAAAATATGTTATAAAATAACTATATCTTATTACAATTTGTTAACAAAATTTTCTTCTTCTATAAAAAAAAGAAAAATAATAATTTGCATCATTTTTACACCAAAATTTCCAAAGTTAATATATATTTGTAAGGAAAAAATTATTTTTTTTCTCTTCTTAGAAAATTTTAAAATATCTAAAAAAAAAAAATCCCTATAATTTCTATTTTTTTATTATAATTTTAATGAAATCTCAAGTATTTTTTTTTTGGATTAACAAGTTTTCTTAAAAATTCTATCTTTTTTTTTATATTTACCTATTCATTGTAAAAAAAAAAATTTTTTTTTTGTAAAAAAAAAGAAAAAGAAGAAAAATTTTGAAAATTACTTTTATTAGAAAAAAATAAATTTTGGAAAATTACCATTATTTGAAGACAGAAAATCGATGAATCACTGCTTTCCCCGCTTTGGATCTTCTTGGAATTTTTTTTGGCTTCTGAGGCGTGGAATTGATAACTTAGTTCAAACACTGGGACTTTTTTTTTGAAAATATAACTATTGTAATCATGAAACAATATAAATTAAATTTATTAAACTTTTCTGTGGAAGGCAGGTAGGCAAATTGCTACCGTGACAATTCGATAAATCATTCACGCGCGCATCGTGCGCGTAGGATTTTGCAAGTTACCTTAATAAATTTCAAACCTTTTTAGAGTAATTAAATAAAAAAAAATTTTGTTTGTAAATGAACTAATAAACTGAAAATTATTCAAAATTAAGTCTTAATTCATATTATAGTTATTAAAATTCATTGTTAAACAAGAAATATAAATAATGATTTTCTTTAGAGAGATTCCATCACCTTAGATTTACCAATATTATAAATAATGTACTATTCCAAATTTAGTACTGCAATAGAATCTCGTTGATTCATGAAATACAGGATGTCTACCGATTTCCTTTCACAAAATTCCCGGTTAATTCCCGGATTTCTCCCGTTTTTTTTTGTAATAAATTTCGATATTATGTCAATAAATTTGAAATCATTTAAATCCACGAGTATATAACATGTGACGACAAAGACATTGCACTATATTTTCTACCGAGTAAAGTCATCTGCGTTAATAAATGAAACTTGAATACATCGATTAACCACAATAAAACTATCTTTACTCGAGACTTTTAAATATTTCAAATTAAGTTATTTATTTTCGTAAAGAAAATCAACGAAACTGGAAATAAAATATTTTATTTTTCAAGCAGAGTTAAAAATCCCGGTACGGCGAAAAAAAATTCCCGGTTAGTCGACACCCTGGAAATATTTCGTGAGTAAAAAAAAAGGGGTATATACATAATTTAAATAAAAAGGTCTAAATAAATAAATAAACACTTTTAAGGATACAAATAAAAACATCAGATAATAATCTTATGCAATGGAATTTTAATTAAATTACTGTCAAATAAGGAATAATATTTAGACGATTACAAATATGCAATTATTAATTGAATTTTCAAGTTAAATTTACACAAATTATAAAAAAAAAATTTTCTTTTCGTGTAATTATAATTGACATCAATTATCGCACCAGTTCTGTGCATAACTAAAATTATTGACTCCTCTAAACATTAAGCTTTGCGAGGGTATCTAAACAGAAAGGAGAGGGGATAAGTTTTCTTTTATAATGTGGAAAACTTAGCCTATAGGTTTATTAATTAACTGGAAGCGCCGCCGGAATGGGCGAATCGTTTTTTTCCGCAACAATCCCACGGGTCCGACCTCTCGCCATTCCTTCTCCAAGGGAATATCGAAGGTCTAAAAAAAAAGAGGTAAATCTTCTTTAACCTTCGTAATTAATTGTTGAAAATGGAAAATTTGTGCCATCAATAATTATTGTAATAAATAAGTGAAGCCACGACCTGGATACCGCCATTTAATTTTCATTCATGAAGAAACTTAAACTTACCAACACCCAGCGATTGACGCCTTTTTTTTCACCTGACCCGGTCCAAAAAAACGCCTGCAAATAGCTCAACTTAAACACCTTGTTGACAGGTTGGTAGCCAACGAAGGGAGGAATAGGCGACAACGAGCGTAAAGAACTAAAAAAAAAATATCGGGAAAAACAGAACTTAATTAAAAACATTAGCACTAGTATCATTACCTATTAATTCGATTTCTTACTATTAATCTCTAATTACAATTACTAACAGATTACTTTAAGTGTCATTTTATATAATTGATCTTAAGCAACAAAAATAACTTACAGTAACGAATTTTGGCCATCTGGTTCCCATTTTCCCTTCAAAACCTTCAGAAACCCCTGGCTCCCTGGGACTTCATGAGGAAAAACATAGTCTCTCTAAAAAACGGGGGGGGGGGAAAGGGACATTATATATTGGAAGAAAATTTTATATGTGTGTATGTATATATGTGTATATATATATATATATATATATATATATGTGTGTGTATATGTATGTATGTATGTATGTATATATATGTAAACAAAAAGCTATCTCAATTTGAACATATAACATACCGTCGCCCAAAAACCCCGGCACAAATAAGAATTCTTCTTCTCGTCCCAGCGGTACTCCTGATACCACCTGGTCCTGGAGTACAGTTTGGGGTAGGCCAAGGTAACTAGTGGCGAGCTGTGATTCCAAGGGGATTTTTCTTCCTCCCTGTCAGGAGCAACGAGCCAGGGCCCATATTGGACATAAAATCTAAGCAAATAAAAAAAAAGAGAGAAAAAGGAGATTTTAATTTAAAATCTTTTGTAATCTTAACCATTACTTTTAATACAATTTTGTTCAGAAATTACAGTACTTGTTATTATTAAAAAAAAGGGTGGGTGAAAGGGTGCAAAATTTTGGCAAATAGGCAACACTATGTGATCGCTGTCTGTTAATTTGTTAATTTTCTTCTAATCTTTGTGTTGCAAAAAAAAAAATTTCAATTGTAAAGTGAAAAATGATACTTACCCTCGAGTGGAGGCCACTTCCGCTAGGATATTAAGCGCCTCCAAGCATTTACTCATTTTGAACCAATGCACACTTCCAAGTAAAGAAGGGCCTCTCGCCTTGCGCTCGGCATTATCGGCAAGGGTCTGGGGCGAAAGAACGGGCTGACGCTTCAGAAGGAGTTGCCTCGCTCTCAAAATGGAACCTGGGTTATCCACAGGCTCATCCTCCTTATGTGAGTGCGAGGAAGCGATGGACGTGTTTTTAGGGCGTTCTGAAGCCCAACCGTAAATTGATTTTAGGCAGAACGCCCTCAGCCTTGCGTGTTTTTCCCCCGGTATTAAATAAAAAATTTTCGCCGCTCGCAGATCTTTATCTTCCTTAGTGTCAGGACCAAGTTTCGGTTTCAGCGACCCCAAAAACATAGATTAATAATAGTAAGACTTGAAAATAAAAATTTTCGTTGATTAAAAAAATTTGGGGTCAAATTTTTAGTTTTTTCGAGGTTATCTCAAAACCCTGACGTGATAAGGTTAAATGAACTTCAGTTTTGGTTTCAGCAACCCCAAAAACATAAAGTAGTTGTAGTAAGACTTGAAAATAAAAGTTTTTGTTGATTAGAAAATTTTGGGGTCAAATTTTGAGTTCTTTTTTGAGATTATCTCAAAACCTTGACGTGATTAAAATTTTTTGAAAATTTCTTTCATGAGTAATTGTTCCTAATGGACCTACAAAACTAGTATACCAATCATGTTTACAAAAAAAAATTTCTTATTCTTTAAAAAAATTTACAAAAGAAAAGTTAGAATCCGACAGTAGTCGGCCACCTAAAAGCAATCTTTTTAATTAACACTGTTTTAAAAGATCAATTCATATTTTTCTTCGAATTCTTTTATGTGATGTTGTTCCTTACGATCACACAAAACTATTAAACCAATCATGTTCGTGAAAAATTTTTTTATTCTTCAAAAAAAATTAGTAAATAAACAAGTAAGAATCCGACAATAATCGGCCACTTTTAAAGGCTTTTAAAACCCATCAAAAAATGTTTCTTCTTCTATTACAAAAGTTAAGATTTGTTTACAATCACCTTAGAAATGAGTAGCAAATTTGAAAATATTTTAATATCATACAGTTTTATAGCTATTCAAACTTGAAAAGTGTCCGACTACTGTCTGGTTTACCCTAGTCATAGTCTAATCAAAAGCTCAGAGAATCAATTTTTTTTGTGTGCCAGTGTATTCAGTGGTGCCTGCAGGCTGCTGAAATTTTGCATGGGAAAAAACTTCTTTTCGTACATTTCCTGTAAAATCGTTTGAAAATTAATATTTTTTGACCAGACTACTCTGTTTCTCTTCACAAATGTTCAAAGAATAATATAAAATTTTTAACAAATGAAATTTATTAAGTCAACTATTTTTTACAAGACCCAAAAGTTGACCAATAAAAACCAAAATAGGTTATTATTAGCAAAAAATATTTATTTTTAAAAAATTAGATAATACGATTTTATATATATTATATATATATATTAATTTAAAAATTTTCATGGCCGCCATATTGCCTCCGACATTTAAAATTTTTGAAATATGACTTCTGTTTTGTAATCAGCGACCTTAAAAACAATAGATACCATGATTAGCAGTTAAAACTTCTCATTTTTTTAAAATAAATATTTTTTGCTAATAATAACCTATTTTGGTTTTTATTGTTCAACTTTTGGGTCCTGTAAAAAAAAGTTAATTTAACAAATTTAATTTGTTAAGAAGTTTATATTATTCTTTAAACATTTGTGAAGAGAAACAGAGTAGTCTCGTCAAAAAATATTAATTTTCAACGATTTTACAGGAAATGTACGAAAAAAAGTTTTTTTCACATGCAAAATACATGCAAAATTTCACCAGCCTGCAGTCACCACTAAATATTAATTTAAAAAAAAATAGAAAAATACGTATTTAATTTTTTTTCAGTATATGATAAAATGAGACCCGGAAATGGACAAAATTCCAAAATGTCGTTTTTAACGGCCACCCTAATATATATGAGGCATTCTTTGTCAACGGGACCCACCTTCTCTCCAAAAATGGTTTGCGTTTACATTACCAGCTATAAGCGTAACAGTTAGATAAAAAGGAATACTTTTAAATGCCGAGCGGCAGTTTTTGAAAATTTAAAATGGCGGATCCAATATGTAGGACGTATATTTCAAAATTTAATAAATTCGCTTGAAACTTGTTACTCGGGGGTCTCGGAATGGCTGATTACAAATCTGAAGTTAGATTTCCAAAATTCAATATGGCGGTCGTTTTTTTAATTTACTTGAAATCGTTTGAAACTTGGTACTTGGGGGTTTTGAGGTCGCTGATTATGAAGCTGCGATTAGACTTTCAAAATTCAAAATGGCGGATCCAATATGGCGTACATATTTTTAAAAATGTAATGGAGTCTTAAGGGGTTTTCGGAGTCACCGATTACGAATCTAAAGTTAGATTTCCAAAATTTAATGGATTCTTAAGGGGTTTTTCGGGTAGTTGATTACGAACCTAAAGTTAGATTTCAAAAATTCAATATGTCAGATCCAGTATGGCTGCCGAATTTCCTTAAAATTGATCGAATACAAGTTTGTATGAATTAATAAGCCTACATAAAATTGGAAAAACAATGAGCGATAACCTGCCTCCCACAATTCCAGTTAGCATCCTAAGCATTAAGCTTATAGGGAAAGATTGATAAATAAAAGGCACCAGCTCTCTTACAATCAGAGAGTAATTTTTTTAAACACCAACCATATGTCATCTGACCAGAGAGTTAAACACATCGTCTACAAGTGAACTAAAAGAACATAGTTTAAAGTGAACTCCCAAGTATTTAAAATCAACCCAAGTCTATCAACAAGTATTAATTTCCAAACAAGCATAATTCGAAAGTAAACCCAAGTATATTTCCAAATGTTAAAATCAAAACGAACTTCGTTTTTAGACTTTTTTCACCGTTTCTCAAAATAGAATTTTAAATAATTCTCCAAAAATTATTATTTGGGAAATAGTTTCAAGTTTAGATAAAATCTATACTGAAACAAGGCATTTTAAATTTCGAACCTTCAAAATTTATTCAACTGACGATAACCGTCTGGAAGGAAGCAAATATTTTCAAAATACAATACACTATCTCATTAGTGTAAACAACAGTGATAATATCTTACCACTAAGGACAACTGTCGGAGGCCCACTTTGTGAAGGTCCCTCTCAATACCTTTGAAGATCGGATTAAAAGATTATTATTACCAGCTCATTCACCACCAGGGATCGTTATTCTTAAAGTAAGATTTGTAAATCATAATTATATTCATTGTATTTTTGTCAATACTTTTCTTTCTTGTTGGTTTTTAAATAAATTATTCTCTCACAACATTTAGTAGGCTCATTGACTTATACTCATCCCAAATTAGATTCAATTTATTTGAAACTAATTTAAAACGAATGTTAGGTATATTTATAAAGGTTTCTCGTTTTGACGTAACATAACAAATGAAAATTGCAAACTCGAATAAAACAGAGAAGTATAAGTTTATTTTATAATTTTTATTATGTTTTGAATGAAAACATTAACTATAATAAACTTGGTATTCATTCATTCAGTCTGTCCAGATCGTGTACATTCTGTCCACAGTGAGAGAGAAAGGTTGATAGAGAGAAAGAGAGGGAGAGAGGTATTGTCTCTCCTTTTAGTTTAGAGTAGGAGCGAAAGAGAGACGAATAGTTAAGAAAGTAATGCCCACTTTTTGGGTTTAGAAGGGGGTATCATGTTTTCTCCATTTTTCGGGTCAGGTAGAAAGAGAGGAACAGAATTTGATGGATGAAGGAAAAGTGGGGAATTTTACTTTCAAGCCAAAATACGAAGGTATCATGTTTTCTCCATTTTTCGGGTCAGGTAGAAAGAGAGGAACAGAATTTTATGGAGGAAGGAAAAGTGGGGAATTTTACTTTTAAGCCAAAATACGAAATGGGCGTCTTATTTCCTTATTGGCTAATTATTTTTCTTTTCTCACTCACAGATAGATTAATGAGTGAAAAAGAGGACGATTGAGAACGAGGTATATGTTTTTGAAAATAACTCTACTTTAAAAAAAAAATTGAATTCAATAATTTTGTTATTGAGTGAATACATTTATTAATTTTTGTTAATTTTGTTTTGGGTAAGTTTTGATTAAAAAGTTTTGGAATTATAATAGGTAAGATATTGCAATTTTTAATATATTTATTTGTACTTATGTGCCTATGATTTATATGAGATTATGTGCTTATGATTTATATCAGCTTTATGAATTACATGTGTTTATGATTCATTTGAGATTCATGAGTTATATGTGCTTATGTGACTTCACTGTAAATAAATGGTTCTAAATTAGAGCTGATTTTTGGTATTAAAATAGAACCAAATTAAGATTCAGTACTAAAATTTGTACTAAATTAGTACCATTCTTTTTACAGTAATTATGAAAATTATTTGATTTATATGGGACAAAAATGAGATTTATGTGACTTATGTTATTTATGCGAATTTGTGATTTATGAGATAAATATGAGATTTATAAGAAGTTAGATGACTATTTATTATTAAAATATATATTAAATAAAATAAATTTAAATTTAAATCTAAAAAAATGTTTATATAAAAAATAAAATATAACATAAATTATAAAAATTTATTTATATTCATTCATTATTTTCATTTCTTTATTTATGATTTAGAAGTTTTAAGTTTAAACCTGTTTTCTAAAAATAAATTTTTGAAAAATATTCTATTATTTGTTCATTTTATTAAAAAATCATGTCTAACAAAGAAGAAAAGGTTTATTTAAGTGATAAAGATCATACAGTTCTACATACTGAAGGAGAAATGTTAAATGACAATCATATTACTGAATTTGAAAAGTTGTTAAGAAGAGAATCAAATTTAGCATTTAACATGCAAAGTACTTTATATTTAATTACGCCTGAATTCATTATTCCGATTGATAAAAATCAGAAGCACATTCAAATACTTTTTAGTGGTGCTTGCAAAGCTGGTCATTGGATTTGTACTTATTATGATGGATTAAGGCTATATATTTATAACAGTCTTAATAAGGGATACTTAAATGAAGATCAAAAAAAATATTTACTTAGATTATATCCTTTCAAACCACCGGTAGTTTTTTCAACAGTTAATCTACAGCCGAATGGAATTGACTGTGGCATATATGCAATAGCGTTTGCAACATCTTTATACTACAATGAATTGCCAAATACTGTTAATTATATTCATAGTGAAATGAGACGACATCTAATTTTTATGTTTGAAAATAATCGTTTAATTTCATTTCCTTCCGTGGAATTGACAAATGTTATTAGACCTTTTTTTGTTGAGTATGATTGGAAATGTCTTTTAAGGGATGGAGCTACAAAACTCATAGAAATACCAAACTTACCTTCCATTTGTGAAACTAGTATCAGTATTAGTAATAATAATGTGAATAGAGGTATATCTACAGAATATTCAGAGGAGAAGCTTAATAAAAATGAAAACGATGAGAAAAAGAGACATCGAGCAATAAAAGATAAGGAGAGGAAAAGGGAGGAAAGGCTCAAAGAAACAGATGAACAGAAAATAATCAGACTAGAAAATGATAGACTGAGAAAACGTAATTACCAAAAAACTAGAAATATAGATAAAGAGAAAGTAATGAAGCAAAACAATTTAAAAGGTAAAAAAATTAAAGTAGCTCTAGAAATAGAAAATGAAACAAAAGATCCAAAAAATTTAAGTGATGAAGATTATAAAATTTTAAATACTGAAGGAAAAAAGTTAAATGACAATCATATTACTGAATTTGAAAAGTTAAATGACAATCATATTACTGAATTTGAAAAATTGCTGAGAAAAGAATCAGACAAGGACAAGGACAAGGAGAGGAAAAGGAAGGCAAGGTTTGAAGAAACAGATGAACAGAAAAAAATAAGACTAGAGAATGATAGATTGAGAAAACATAATTACAGAAAAGCGAAAAACGTAGATGAAAAACAAATAATGAAACAAAACAATTTAAATCATAAAAGAAAAGAATTATCTTTGGAAACGGACGATGATAAAAAAAAACGACAAAATAATAATTTAGAAAGTAAAAAAAAGAAATTGTTATTGGAAACAAAATTAGAAAAAGAGCAGCGCCAAAAAAAGAATTTATCAATTAAAATTGATAAAAAAAATGGAAAAATGATGGAAACTTTAGGAGCTGGAATTATCTTGTCTGAAGATTTTGATGAAAATAGAGTTTCCCAAAATTATTTAGGTTTAATGAATGTCAAATGTATATTTTGTGACGCGTTACATTTTTTGTGTGAAAGGCCACCGGATAAAAAATTTAGTAGTTGTTGCCATAAAGGAAAAGTAAAATTGTATGATTTAAATCCTTATCCTTTGTATTTGAAAAATTTATTATTTGATAATAACTTTGAAAGTAAGAATTATAAGGAAAATATTCGTTCTTATAATAGTTCGTGTGCATTTGCTAGCATGGGAGCTAAATTAGAAGTTCCAAAAGGATATGGCCCTTATGTTTTTCGTATACATGGACAAGTGTATCATAATACATACACTCTTCATCCTGATGATGGAGATAACCGAAAATATGGTCAATTGTATATTCTTGATACTGACGAAGCGGTGATGGAACGATTGAATAATGAATGTAATAAAAAGTGTTTGCAATTACTAATGACTGAAATAGATATTTTAATAAGAGATATTAATATTTATGCAAAGTCATTTAAAATGATGAAAGAATTGGAATTGGAAGAAGAAGCAAGGGCAAAATTAATGAATGAGTGTCCGAGAAGTATTCAAATGTGGTTTAAACGTGACAGAAAATTGTCTCAAAGCAAATATAATGTTCCGTCTTGCAATGAAGTAGCAGTCATATTTGTTAGCGAAGATGGTGAACCTCCAATTGAACGTGATATATGTATTCACCCAAGGGGTTCTAAAAGTATTCCAATTAGTAGTCTTAGCACACATGCTGATCCTATGACATATCCTTTAATGTTTCCGTCAGGTGATCCAGGATGGACTGTAAATATGAAACATACTGATGGTGTTCGTAATATTACTCCTTTACAATTTTATATGTATCGCTTGTCTTATAGAGGAACATTTAATCCATGTTTACAAATGGGTAAATTAACTCAACAATTTATTGTTGATAGTTGGTCAAAAGTAGAAGGTGAGCGTTTAAAATATATTCGTTATGAACAGAAAAAACTTCGAGCAGAAATGTACTGTGGATTAATGGATTATATCAATAATAAAGCAACAGAAGAAAATATTCGACCAGGAAAAATTATTATTTTACCTTCTACATTTACTGGAGGACCACGTGCTTATCAACAATGTTTTATGGACGCTATGCGATTAGTTCAAGAATTTGGAAAACCAGATTTATTTATTACAATGACATGTAATCCAAAATGGCCTGAGATTATGGAAAATTTGTTGGATTCGGAAACTGCATCTGACCGACCAGATATTGTTGCCCGAGTTTTCCAAAAGAAAGTAAAAGAATTAATGTGTGAATTAAAAGATAAACAAATTTTTGGTCCAGTCATTGCTTATATATATGTAATAGAATTTAATTAGATTTAAAAATAGTCCAATCGAAGCGATTTTTAGTGCTTTTTGTAAGGGTCATTAAAACATTAACAAATAGAGATTGAAAAATTTTACTATAATAATACTTTCTCATGACGAAGCAAAATTATTAAACTTTGAAAATTAAATTTTTTTTATTTATTTACTTGATCGTTTTAAGAAATACTGACCCATAATCTTTATTTCAAAATGCCTAAATCACAAAAGGAAGTATTAGACGCGCGCTTTAGCGCGCGTTAGATTACTAGTAAATAATTAAAGGTAAAGTTTTTTTTAACTAATAGTTGATACGGTAAGTGTCAAATATTGTAATGATCGTCGATAATATACGCACGTGAAAATGCGTGAAAAACGAGCCGACCTCGAAATGTTGAATTCGCACGCACAGAAAATGTCGACTTCGAAACGTGCGCGGAAAGGAACGCGAAAAGTATAGGCGCCGTGCAGACGGCAAAGTCTCTCCCGCCGCGACGTAGAGACGAGTCGCCGAGCGCCCCTCCACCACTCGACCGACCAATCACGCGCTACTCGTTGGCGTAGCGCGTGTATAAAAGAAGCGGTCGCGGAACGAGAATTCGCACTTCGTCAGAGCGGTTTTACCCTCTCGCAAGATGCCTGACGACTAGACGAGCGGTTTGACCCTCGCAAGAATTTCGCCACCGAGCTTTGACCCGGGTAGTAGTCTTACTCCAAGACGGCGAGGAGTATTACTCCATACATGCCGCGATAAGTTTTATTCATCGCAGATGACGACGAAGAAAGCATCCAAGAAGATCGACGAAGAAAATCAGCCCTTTTCAGGGCTACATTTTACTTAACGAATATTTGAATCAACATCGAGGGAGTCAACAACAACGATAGCAACGATGGGAGAGTAAATACTCTCCTATACTAATAACTAAATAATGAGAGAATTTTACTCCCTCTTTATAACTTTAAACGTCCGTTTCCGTCAGTATTATAGTCGCCGTGCCCGCGAGGAAATATTTAGCCTTGTTTCCCGTGTATTCCGTCGTTTTTCATATTATTTTCGCGAACCGTTTACAGTCGTATTTAATGTTTCTCATATTCTATATAATATAGTATTTTAATTCGCATGTAATGTTAATTTTGTTTATTAAATCGTCTTGTTTATTCACGTTAAATTTGTAGTGTTTTGTAAACTTTTATTTAATTTACGAACCCTGATCCGGCGAGCTAATCCGCACTTAAATATTCCTTACATTCATTACAATATTTGTAATTGTTAAATTTTTTCTTATTATTATTATTTGAACAAAATGACGCTTTTTATGGTAGATAAATAAAATATTTTGTATATTGTATGTTTTTATTTACAGTATAAAACATTTTTCAAATAAAATATTATTAGGAAATTTATAGGAAGAATGTAAATTATTTTTGCTTTTTTCTAATTGCATAAGTTTACAGAATAAAAAACTAAGATTTTTTAAACTATGCATTTGAATAGTAACAATAAAAGTGTTATTATTCTGAGAAAAATTTGTTATTTTCCGAAAGAATGTAGAGTATAAGGGGGTTATGTAGTGCACTTTTCTTTCGAAGACTCCTGTTGTCTAAATTTTCAACCAATTTTAATCAATAAGGACTCGTTGAAAAAAGAATGTTTCTAGCTACATTTATGGTGTACATTATTTTTTTTTGTAGATGTTGATGGAGCTTTTCAATATCCAAAAAACTGAAGGCACTTTTTTCGACATTTTAAAATTTGTGGGGCAATGCAGTGCACCACTTTATTAGTGAAATAAAAACCAGAGAATATATTATAAACGATTTTATTTTATTAGATATAATATTAGGAACATAAGAATCTTAAAAAAACTATAAACTTGTAGTAATGCCCACGAGACGAGACTTTGCTTTTAAAAACCGAGACGAGATCGAGACTTTGCATGGTATCATCTTATCTCATGGACTTCACTATAAACTAAAGATTTCTTTGTTCATGTGTTAGATAAAACTTAACCCATTAAGTCCCATGAAGAAACCAGCAATTGTATTAAAAAACTAACAATTGGATTCATAAGCAAATAGAAAAAAAGATTTACCTGTTTTTTTGGTTTTAATTTCCAATTGTTTAACAACAATTGTTTAAACAAATTAACAAAAATTAAAAAAAAATCAAAACTGTTAACGCCAATCGATTCTACGTGAAGAAGTAAGAATATTTTGTATAAGTCATTTTTCTCTCCAAGTCGTATTTTGTTTATAAAATTGTTATAAAAAAATTAAGCTGCGTAATAGGGGGTTTCATCCCAAGCATAAACAAATGGATTTTAAGCGAAACTAACAATTGTTGTTAAACAATTGGAAATTAAAAACAAAAAAACAAGTATTTTCTTTTTCCATTTGCCTATGAATCCAATTGTTCTTGCTTGGGATGAAACACCTTTAACGCAGCTTTATTTGTATATAACAATTTTATAAACAAAATACGACTTTGTGAGAAAAATGACCTTTACAAAATATTCTTATTTTTTCACGTAGAATATATTGGCGTTAACAGATTTCAAAATTTTTTAAATTTTTGTTAATTTGTTTAAACAATTGTTGTTAAACAATTGGAAATTAAAAACAAAAAACAGGTATATCTTTTTTTCAATTTGCATATGAATCCAAATGTTAGTTTTTTAATACAATGGCTGGTTTCTTCATGAGACTTAATAGGTTAAAGAATACTGAAAAAATTCACAAGAAGAAAAAGAAATTGTCGAACAAATTATTTCTTAACATCGACGCTTTGTTTGGTATAATACATATTTACGGTACTTTTTTCACTTTGACTTCAATATCTCAATAAAAACAAAATTAAACGTTAAAACAATACTAAATTTGTGTTCACATGTAAATTTTACACAGAAAAAACACTTACCTGATAGTAGTTTAACGAGCTTTATATTTTCTTCAAGTCACTAAAAATCGGAAATATGGTTTCGAATTCTTGTCTGTTTGAAGTGTCACCACAACTTCTTTTACAAGAAGTACAATAAAGCCAAAATGATATACATTACTATACTTTGATACTATAAACCTACCATACCAACGGCAAGTAATTCAATTCATTCGTTTAGTCAGCAAAGCTAGTGCACTATATTACCCCCATCTACTCTATTCGTTTTTTAAATCAGGAATACGGCGATGTTGTTCTAAATGCGCATAAATGTCCAGATCTTACTCCTTCTAGCCCAAATCTATTAAATTAAATTTGTAAATTAAATTTTTATTATTACGTATGAAAGCAATATTTTTAGTTTAAAAATAAATTTATGTAATTAAAAGAAACTCGTTAACTATTTAAATTTAATTTTTTTAATTATTTATTAAGAACGAAACATTTCTGAAGTAAAATATAAATTACACATGATGAAACATTTCGGCTGCAATTTCCAAAGTGACCAATCACGATTTTTTAACTATTTTCTAATTAATCACTTTTGAAATTAGCGCCGAAGCCTTTTTGCGTTTGTGATGTCGGCCATTTGCAATTTCGCAAAAATTAATATTTGTTCTTTTAAGAATTCTGTCAAATGATAATTTATGAAAATAAACATTTGGACAAATGAAGATTCCCTGTAATGGAAATTCTGTCTCTTCAAAAGTAGACTAAATAGAAATGAAGTAAAATAAGAGTTCTTGTAAATAAAAATTAGTTCAAATAAGAATTCATTTTAATAAAAAGTACCATTAATGGAGATTGTGTTAAATGATAATACCCAAAAATTGAAATTCGAGAATTTATAATTCTGATAATGTAAATATTCGAATTAATTTAAAATCGATTTAACAAAATCCATTGATTATATTTATAATATTATTAACTATAATTAATTACTTTAATTAGTATTAGTATTAATGATGTCTACTGAACCAATATTAAGTGACAATGGTATAAAGACTGCTTCAACTCTTGGTTACCCGCGCTGTGCGTTCAGTGCTCAATCAAGCTTCAACTCATCATTGGTTCAGCATTGGTTTTTCTTAACTGGGATATTTTAAGTAAAAAAACGATTTTTAAAAAGGTGTAAAATTTAATGTTACAAAATTACTCTGGGAACGTCCAACTTTTGTGTAATCATAAAATCTAGATAAATAAATTTTAGAGCATAATATTATGATTAATGGACTCGGGTAGTCTTCTAATTTTAAATATTTTAAAACCTGATTTTTTAAAAATATAGCCGCACCACTCCCCAGATAAAAGTCAGTAGACTGACCCTTTTATTTTAAAAATTACTATTAATTGTAAAATGTTCTTGGCATGAAGTCATACAAACGTAGTTTAATTGACTTGATTTTTCTTGGTTGGACGAACTCTGAGCCATGATTGGCCTGACTGTTGGCAAAACTTAAGAAAAACAGTATAATTGACTTATATTTTTTAGGTCGGCTGAACTCAGGGTCATGGTTTACCAGACTGTTGCCAGAACTCTGTGAAACGCAGTTTAATTGACTTAATTTTTCTTGGCTAGCCAAACTCTGGGCCATGGTTGGCCCGACTGTTGGCAAAACTTAAGAAAAGCAGTATAATTGACTTATATTTTTTAGGTCGGCTGAACTCAGGGTCATGGTTTGCCCCACCGTTGTCAGAACTCTGTGAATTGCAGTTTAATTGACTTGATTTTTCTTGGTTGGCCGAACTCTGAGCCACGGTTGGTCCGACGGATGGCAAAACTTTGTCAAATGCAGTTTAAATGACTTCAACTTTCTTTGTTGGACGAACTCTGGTCCACGGTTGGCCCAACGGTTGTCAAGACTTTGTAAAATGCAGTTACAGTGACTTATACTTTCTGGGTCGGCCAAACTCTGGGCCACGGTCAGCCCGACTGTTGAAGCATTAATATACATTTAACGTTATGTACTCCCATGTGAGCGTAGCGTAGTGGTCAGTGTATAAGTCTTCGGTGTGTTAGGTTAGGGGTTGGATCCCAGCGAGCGTTAGATATTTTCGACAATGTATGTATGAAATTGTGTTCAATAATAATAGGTTAAGGTTATAACTGATGTTCCCGCTAATAATAACGTGTTAATTGTTTAAATAATTTAGCTTTTTAATAATTTTTTACCTTTGGCTGTTGAAGTTGGCCAAACTTTGAAAATTGTGGTTGGCCCAACTTACGCATCTAAAGTTGTGCTAACTTTGACGTCAGTCTTTGGACCAACCATTGAAATGTATGGTTGGCACAACATATGCATTTTAAGTTGGGCTAACTTCCTTATGAGTTGTCAGGCCAACCATCGTCGCCATTAGACGGCGAACCGTTATCATTTGTATGGTTTGCACGAGAAGTATGATCGACTTTGTAAAAGTTGGCCCAACTAAGGGCCGAACAAAAAATCGCACCTGGGTCTGTAACCGGTGCGACTTTTTTCTTTCTCCTGCGTCACCCGTGTAGAAAAATTTTGTGGCAGTCTGGAGTCCAGTAATTGACCCAACTAAACGTATCTGTACATCTAATCTAGACTGTTTAACTGTATGCTATATGGAATTTATCTGAACGGTCTAATCTAGACTGTCTAACTGTATGCTATATGGGACTTCGTTGGCATCAGTAGAATTTAAAATTTTTTAAGTACAATCATGACTGTAGTGACCGATCTGTCGGTCTTTTTGAATTTATACATGTGCAATGGGTTGTTACTTCAAAATTATTATAAATAAAATTAAAATCTATACATTATAAATTATTTAAAGACTAATTTTACTTAGAAATTATAAAATTGATTTTTATTAGAGTTACGTTTACAATTTTCATAAATAACTTCAAACTTTAATTTAAAAATTTGAAAAAAGTTTGAATTTTGAATGAATTTAATTAAAAATTTTAATGTACTTAGAAATTGAGTTTTGGAGAAGTTACAGATCAGAGTATACATTTAATTATTTTCAAAAGTAACCAAATTCTACGCAGAAATTCAATTATGTTAAAATTTTTTTAATATTCTCATAAAAATTTCAATTATCTTTATAAATAATAAAATCGTTCTCTGAAATTTAATTATTTTCAAAACTTTCACTAAGATTCTTTGCAAAATTCCAATTATTTTCTAAAATGTTCTTTAATTCGATGATTTTCAATATCTACTATTTTAATAAAAAAATTTAAAAGCATTCAATTATTAAACAAAATTTTTCATAAAATGGAGCAAAAATTTAATTACTTTTATAAATAAAAAACTTTTCACAAAAATTCAATAAGTATCTAAAAAATGTTAATAAGTTTCTTCTCAATAATTCAATTATTTTCATAAATAATAAAATTCTATTAATTTTAATACAATTTTAATCGAATTCTTTGAAAAATGTCGCTGAAGTGTCATCTACAGACAATTGTTTTGCAACTATTAACGTCAAATTTTGTTGTTTGTAATACGCGTGACAGCGAACTCTATGATTTCGTCAGACGGAAAACAAATATTTCATATACAGCAAAATTGTGATTGCACAGTGCGAAATAAGTGAAATAAAATACAGGTAAATGTTTAAGATAGCTATTTTCTTCAGTTGTATGAAACCGTGTACGATCAAAGCGTAAACAAGGTGAGTTTTGTTGAGCAATGTGGTTAGTTCGCAGTGCACGTGCGGGTCAATCCAGACCGTTAACATGTGGGGTAATTCGGACCGCCGTGTTTAACACGTGCTTTCGCTCAAAACCTCTTTTATTCAAGTATACAATATTTGGAATGTGGATGAAACCGGAAGAACCACCGTTCACAAAAAAATTGCGTGTGATTGCTTGGCGTGGCCGAAAACAGATCGGACAAGTAACATCCGGTGAACGAGGAAAACTATTGACATTGGTTGTTTGTGTGTCAGCGTCTGGTATAAAAATTCCACCGTTTTTTGTGTTTCCTGATAAACGATATTAGCCACATTACTGTTCAAAACATCAATGAACAATCAATGCTCACAGTTTATGAGAATGTACCCAGGTCGTCCAATCAAGATACCAGACATTCCTGCAATGGTTAATCGTGCGTGTGAAATCGGCGGAACTAAAATAAATATTAAATCTGATTTCCGCGCCACTGGCATTTGGCCACTACACGCCGATAAGTTCCAAGAGATTGATTTTCTTCCAAGTGCAACGACTGATCGCGACTTCACAGAGAATATCCCGAATGATGTTTCCGAGCTCAAGCGTCTCGAAAACCCAGCAGAACCAAGAGTCTCAAAAGAATCGCTGAACGACATTCTGCTATCAATAGAAGCACCTCCGAGGAAATCTGGTCCTCGCAGAGAAAGGAAGCCAGGTCGAACCAGCAAACGGTTGCAACGAGCTGCTAAGGCCCAAACATCAAAGCAGTTGGACGACGACAGCGACGATTGCGGACAATAGTTTTTTTCACTTTAGTCTCTTTCGTTTTGTCTTATTTCCTTGAGTAAAATACTTCGATCAATTAATAAAAAAATATTTGCATTTGAAATTTTGATTTTTTTCTTGAATAGCGTAGAAAATGGCGTGGTCTGAATTACCCCGCATGGAGGT
The DNA here is from genome assembly GCA_032872475.1 of Leptopilina myrica (nomen nudum). NCBI lineage: Eukaryota > Metazoa > Arthropoda > Insecta > Hymenoptera > Figitidae > Leptopilina > Leptopilina myrica (nomen nudum). The sequence goes on along the minus strand of CM065460.1, from coordinate 22,675,314 downwards.
CTTAATTACCCCACCCCTATAGAGAGTCGACAAAAAGACAATTTTCTCTGATCTTTCTACCAATCAAAAACTAATACTCGGAATCTAGCTATATCTTCGTTAAAGTGTAGGTAAGGGTTAAAACTTCCAATTTAGGTCATTCACTCGCATTCTACTGCATTTTTTCTTAGCTAGAATTTAAATTATCTTAGATAGGTCTGATTAAGAATAATAATCTTATTATTAAGAACAATAATTTTATTATTAAGAATAGTAATCTTATTATTAAGAATAATAATCTTATTATTAAGAATAATAATCTTATTATTAAAAATAATAATCTTATTAAGAATAATAATAAGTGAAAAGAATAATAATGCAAATAATATTTGCAAGTATTATAACCATAACATCAGCATTAATAACTAGTACATTGTTGTTTAATAAATAATTTAAAAATCATTTGTTAATAATAACAATAAACAATTTAAAAATATATTTTAATTTTTTTAAATATAATTGGAATTAATTAAGAATAATAACACCAGAAAAGTTTCCGAATTTCCAGACGGATTTGCATTCTCACGCCAAGCGTGAGATTCTCAAGGCAGCGATAATCTCTTCGAACAATGGGCCCAGAGTTATAACCCTACTTCTACTCTCACAACCACCTCTTCTAACCCAAATTAAAGGACTACTACGAGATAGTGTCTAAATTCGGGACTGATGAAAATAAAAAATTGGTAAAAGCTTCACGTCAGTGAAGCCCGGCTCAAATTAATTATTTTTGTTGTTTTAAAATTTTAAATTAGAATTTTCAGTCACGTTTATAATTAAAAACACGCGTAAAGTTTAAATTCACAGACTAAAAATTTGAGTTAAATCGAAATATTGAATTCAGTGCATAAGTACGTGTCAGATTTGTAATTTCGTTCCCCAAATTGTGAATTGTTCGTGCGTGTGTGTTTTGCTTAGGCCGCCTAAAATTTTAAAGGCCTAAAGCTTTAAAATTAGAGTGAAAGCGAAGGAGGAAATTTTTGCCCACCAAATTATCCAAATTCCAGGGGTAAGATTAAGGTTGTAGGGTCAGCCGGGGTAAATCCGAACGCTTTTAGTAAGTTTCAACAATATCATAAGTTTTTTCTTTTAAAAGACAATACTTCCGGTATTCTGGTGCATGAAGTTGTTGCTTTACTTCCATAGAACAATTTTATGGGGTAGCAAAAATTTTTGATAAATTACAATCGCAGGAAACTTAGCGTTCGTAATTACCCCGATACTTTGCAACTTTCCTAAAATACCGGGGTAAATACGAACGCCACTGTATTTCAGAAAAATCTTAGGGAAAATAAATTTAAAGTATTGCAATTGTTAAACTTATATAAAAACTCAAAAAATACGATAATAAACCTATTACGTAATAATGCATCATATATATAAATACAAAAATCAAACAGGTTAAAAATTAAAATGCATTACACAATTAAAACCTTCAATAACTTTATCGAATCATAACGGATTTTGCAAAACTTGGTACAGAAAGTATTTTGGAGTGATTGAATGTAAATACAAAAATAAAAGTCAAATTTTTTAAATTCAAAATGGCGGATTCAATATGGCAGACTTTCCTAAAACTTATTTTTAAAAATGATCAAATTTGTTTGAATCTTGCCATTTGGAGGTTTTCGGGGTCGCTGAATACGAATTTGAAGTCAGATTTTTAAAATTCAAAATGGCGGATCCAATATGGGGGACGAAAATTTAAAAATTCATTGGATTCGCTCGAAAATCGTTACTTGGGGGTTTTCGGGGTCGCTGATGACGAATTGAGCATCAGAGCTTCATCGTTCAGAATGGCAGGTACAATACGATACACAAATTTCATAAAAATTTATCCAGTTTTAGAAATTTTAATACGCTTCTTTTAATTTTTAAGTGATTTTTTAAATTTTGAGAAACTGACTTCAAATTCGTAATCAGCAACCCTGAAAACCCCCGAGTAACGATTTTCGAGCGAATCCAATGAATTTTTTAATTTTCGTCCGCCATATTGGATCCGCTATTTTGAATTTTAAAAAACTAACTCTAAATTCGTAATCAGCGACCCTAAAATCCCCCGAGAAACAATTTTCGAGCGAATCCAATGAATTTTTTAATTTTCGTCCGCCATATTGGATCCGCCATTTTGAATTTTGAAAAACTGACTTCAAATTGGTAATCAGTGACCCCAAAAACCCCAGAATACTAAATTTTATTAAGATCCTGAACAACTTTTTAACAAACCATTTGGCCAAAAATGTGGAACAATCCTTCGAGAGAACGGAGATTAAGTTTCTGCTTATTAATTACTAACGAGGATACATATAGAAAGAAAAACTTTTTTCTATGTACTTTTATAATGTTAAAATAATAGTGTAATCAAATAAAAACAATTTTGTGTGGCTCTGATATAAGAAAAAATTATTGAAAATACCGTTCGGATTTACCCCGGTTTTCCAATTTTTCGGGGTAAATACGAACGGTCTGATATTATTAATAAAAGTTAACAGAAGGTAAAAATCAAAAATAGTTTCTGTTCTAGTATTCATAACAAACAATTCTTGTCTTATTAATGACTAATTTTCCTTTTAATGATTAAAATTAAAACTCAAAAGATGTTGTTTGGCAGACTCTTATAAAAGAGATAAAATAACCCAGAATAAAAACAGGGCTATTCGGCCCTGGCAGCTTGGTTTCCTCCAACCAACTTCCGCAGGAACGCGGTAAAATATTTTAATTGCGCAACACATTGAATTTTTTAAATTAGAATAATGAATTAAAATTATTTTTTTGTTTGTTTAACATTTTAATTATTTTGGTTCGTAACATACGTAACCTTCGAAATTACATTAATTACACAGGCACAAAAAAAATTTTTTTGACCGAGACCACAATAACTAGATCTTATCCATGTATTTTGGCCCGCTGAATCCGAATACGATGTCAGAATTGTCAAACTGGTTCTTTTTTTGAGTTATACTCAAAAAAGACTCAAAAACCAAATTAAAATAAAAAATGTTTTATAACACTACAGTATTATATTTTAATTAATTTTTTACGATGAATCCGAATTCTAAGTCAGAATTAACAAATTTACTCAAAATTTAAAGATAAATTTAAAAAATTGATAAAAAAGGAAATTTTTTGCTATGACACTATACTAATGTATTTCCATGTAGTTTATCACTTTAATTTCGAAGTCAGATTCTTCAACCCCCACAGCACCGGAACTTTTCTAAATTAAATATTTATTTGTAATATTGAATTATAATTATGTGATAATTTATACAACTTTCACAAAACTTTTCAGTTGAATATGCCGAATATTACAAGTAAATATTTAATAAATTTTTAGGAAAGTTTCGGTGCTATGGGTAATTTTGAGTTTAATGAAAAGTGCTTAAAAACTCGAATGTGAAAGAGTATACACTAATGAAAATACACAAATCTAGTATAGGGGCGTTCCACGCGAAATCGGACTGTATTTGACTTTTGCATCTCAGATTTTTTTCAAATATTTTTTTTCTTTTAGTGCTCATTAAAATAAGCTACCATGATTTTTTTCAAATTTTTTCATCAAGCTGTTTAAGAGATACAGGTTTTTGAAAAATCACGTTTTTTATGAAAATGTTTTTTTAATTTTTATATCCATATAATATAGCAAACAATAGGGCTTTTGAGCTAAAATTATTAATAACACAGGTCAACAAAAAAAGTTTTACTTTTTTTATAAGATATCATAGTGTCCATTAAGACGCTAAACACGATCCCGGGTCACAAAATTGGCCATCACGTCAGGATTTTGAGAAAAGTGGGGGTAAAGACCCCAAAAAAGTGTTTTTGTGGGTTTTCAAAATTTTTTTTATCCTAAACCTGACGCGCCGGAAACTTCTACATAGACCTAAATTAAAGCTTGAATTGTCTACTAAAAGACCCATATCCGTAAAACCAAAAATAATTAAAAATTTTTTCAAAACATGAGGTTGAAGTTACCAAAAATGTGATTTTTGGGTTGCTTTAATGGACTTTTAAAACTGTTTTGCATTTGCTTCAAAATTGTTATCGGGGGTTTTTCAGGTCGCTGATTACGAATCCAATATCAGTTTTCGAAAATTCAAAATGTCGAATCCAAAATGGCGGATGTCAAAATTTATAATTGATCGGATTCGCTTGAAAATTGTTACTCGAGGATTTTTGGGATCGCTGATTACGTCTACGATATTAGTTCTTAAAAATTTTAAATGGCGGATCCAAGATGGGGTATGGTACAATTTATAATTGATCGGATTCGCTTGAAAATTGTTTTTATTTTAAAAATTAAAAAAAAAATTCGTCAATTTGAAAAATAAATTTTTTTAATATTTTTATCAAAAACTACGTGTAAAAACAAAAGTTTTCATATATAGAGCGTCAAATTTAGTCAATTTTTGACCGAGTTATAACCATTTCAAAAAAACAATTTCATAAAAACGTAATTTTTCAAAAACCTGTATCTCTTAAACGGCTTGATGAAAAAATTTTAAAAAAAATCATGGTAGCTTATTTTAATGAGCACTAAAAGAAAAAAAATATTTGAAAAAAATCTAAGATGCAAAAGTCAAATACTGTCCGATTTCGCGTGGAACGCCCCTATACTATTAAGAAAAAGTTAAATCTCTTGAGTTTAATTTGTTTCTCTTAGCAGATTTTCTTGAAAACCTCAAAATTTTGAACCATTTTGAAAATTTTGATTTTGAATTTGGATTCAGTGGGAAATCATACATAGAAATATACTAGTTGTGTTACAAATTTTTTTTTGTTTTAATTCGGTTTTTGAGTCGTATATTGAGTTCATCTCAAAATTTTGGGCTGTTCTTTCAATACTGACTTCAAATTCGGATTTAGCGGGAAAAAATAGATAGAAATATACTACATACTGTTGTGTTTTAAAAAATTGTTAGATTATTTTTAATGTGATTAAATTTCAAAATCTGGATTTAGACTAGTAATCAGCGACCCAAAATACCCCCAATTAAAAACTTTTAAGCGAATTCAATAAAATGTTTTTAATTCGTCAGCCATATTAGATACGATATTTTGAATTTTTAAAATATGATTTCATATTTATAATTAAAGACCCCAAAATCATTAAAATATGTGGTGACCTAAAATTTCTGCCTCGTTTTTTAAAAGTAAATAATAAATATATTTACTTATTGTCTAATTTAAACTTTTCTACCTGAGGTAAAAGGATGCCATCTTAAATTTGTAATTCTACAACTTTACAAGTGGAAGGGAATGAGTATTTTAAAGTATATAACTTGCATTTTGATTGTATGCAATTTTAGGCATAGCTTTAGGCTATTTGACATGAAAACTTTCTAAATATTTATGAACCATATATTCATTTTTACCTTTAAATTTTAAAGATTGTTTTTAATATTAGTTAACTTGTACAATTGAAAATAATTATTAAAACGATAACAAGTCTAACTAAAGCAAATAATAATAGACTACTAAGAGTGCATCAATAAGTATTAAGTCTCAAACTCTCAATCTGACTAAAATTAATTTCCAATGCTGTTTTACGTAAATTTGTAAATATATATTCAAAAAGAGTTTGCTCCGCCCCTTCGAAAATGAAAAAATAGAAACCTAAAGACCTATTTATACTCAAATCATGACCGCTGACTGCAAAGACAAATTAAATTCTTCACTGTCGTTTTTTCCAATTAAATATATCATTTGTATTCAGCAAAGTGAGGGCACGAAAAAAATGATAAATTGTCATTTTCAGAAGCTACGAGAGACTGATTCCCGGCAAATGTGGACATACGAGCATTCATCGATTTCCGAAGGCCTGTCCACTGTCAACATAGGCGGCATCAACCATCAGAACAATGTGAATCAAGAAAATTTTCAAATTCTTCACATCACAATTAATAAATCACCATGAGAAAATAATAATAATAAATCTGAAAAGCTTGAAATTTCAAATTTTAATTGAAACATAAATAATGAAACAATTACAAAAACCAACGCAGAAGAAAAAATGATAACTATATTTATTATTGTATATAAATAAAAGTTAAATCTGTTGACACATATATATGTACATATATACATATATATATATTAATAAAATTTTTTTAATGAATTTAAAGAAGAAAATAAATTGCGATTTAAAATATCGCAAGATGGACGAGATTTGTAGCGATCGAAAGATCAGAAAAAATGTTCGATATAGATTAATAATAATTGATGTGAGATGTGAGAGAAAATTGTCGATAATCGATCGGTAATCTTCAATATTAAAGGTCATGGAGGCCAATATTACATTAAATGCTTCCTTCGTGCCAGGCACACCATTTGGTGACGTCACTGCAATTCTTACCGCTGCCGTATTAGGAATTTTGATCCTCGCCACCGTTGTAGGTCAGTTTCTTTCATTTAACAAATTTATGTGCTTTTGTCTACATTATATCACATGATTGCATTTGTTTGGCAAAAATAAATTTTAAATATATAGATTTAATAAATTTAAGTAACATTTAACCAGTAAATAATTATGTGAATAAATAAAATAAACAAATATTTTAAAAACATTCACTACTTTAAATTAAACAAAAAGAATTAATAGAAATTAAATTAATTTAATTATTAAAATTAAATTAAAATTAGTTTTATTTACACGTATTTATTTTTCATTTAATCTTAATAGAAGATAAAAAATAAATTCAGAACCAGGGACTTTCACGAAAAATTCGTGCCCTGTCCATATCGTGCATTGACACGACACAAACGCTTGCATGATTCTACGCAGTGATTCACGCGTGTCTTTAAAACGTGTATTTACACGACAGGAATTATGTTATTTCTGTTGTGCTTTGGCAAGACACGAATTACCAGGTGTACTACTATTATAAAGTGATGATTGGTTTTGTGTATAATTATATTCATTTTTCAGAAATTTAGAGAATATTATACTAGCAATCACAGCACTTTTTACTAAACTTTAATTCTCTTTTGATTAAATATTTTACTCATTGTCGGTTGTAAAATGTTCTTGACAAAGAGATGTAAATTAAGAAAGGTAATTGTTTACTTATGTGGTTTTTCCCAATTTTGCATATTTTTTGATAATTTTTTTTGAAAAAGCTTTCAATCAGCTAGAAAATAAAAAATTTGTTGGGGGAAGACGAAAAAGTTCATAACCGTGAGTCAGGGATGGGAAACAAAATTAAAATTTTCGTTTTTTGCATATAACTTGGTCAAAACTAATAATATTAAAAAATTTCCTTCATAAGAGTTGCAGACCATGTTAAAATGCATCTTTTTTATTTTACTAATTTTTTCCCCAAATTGAGTATTTCTTGAGAAAATTCAAAAATCGGTGTTAATGATGTACGGAAGAATAAGGTGCCTTTCCTTTTCTATTGCAGAAAGAGAGTCAAATTGACATTTTATTTGGTACAAGAAGGTACCGAACACATACCCGACCCCCCTCCACCGTTTCGCCAAACATGGCCTTCTTTAAGGTGCCTCAATGAGAGACCACAACAAAGGCTTTTGGAAGCGTTACATTTAGAATGTTCGATACTCAAGGAAATCGTTTCATATTTTGGAGGTGTCACACTTGAGATGTTCGATACTCGAGGAACTAGTTTCTTATTTTAAGGGTGCCAAATTTGAGAAGTTCGATACTCAATGAACAATCTTGTCTTGTCGTGCTGAAGAAAGCGACAATTTTCACTTATAGTCGTTTTAACCATTGACTGTCAAGGTAGTAAATTTTTGTGCGTGGAATTCTTAAAGCTTTTGGATGACGACAAATGCAATCTAAGCTGCTGATTTGTTGTGGTCTCTCCTTGAGGCACCTTAAAAAAGATTTTTTTGCTCACGTTGGAGTGGGGTCGGGTCTGGGTTCGGTATCTTCTAGTACCAACTAAAATGTCAATTTGTCTCTCTTTCTGCATTAGAAAAGGATAGGAAACGACTTGTGGCCGGCTCCGCCCGCCTTTATTGTGGTCTCTCCTTGAGGCACCTTAAAGAAGGCCTTCTTTTGGCGACACGGTGGAGGGGGGTCGGGTCTGTGTTCGGTACCTTCTAGTACCAACTAGAATGTCAATTTGACTCTCTTTCTGCATTAGAAAAGAAAAGGAAACAAGTTGCGGCGGGCTCCGCCCGCCTTTGTTGTGGTGTTTCCTTGAGGCACCTTATTCTTCCGTACATCATTATTACCGATTCTTTAATTTTTGAATTTTCTCGAAAAATACTCAATTTAGGAAAAAAATGAGAAGAATAAAAAAGATGTATTGTGACTTGGTCTGCAACTCTTATGCAGAAAATTTTTTGATATTATTAGTTTTGACCAAGTTATTTGCAAAAAACGAAAATTTTAATTTTGTTTCCCATCCCTGACTCATGGTTATGAACTTTTTCGTCTTCCCCCAACGAATTTTTCATTTTCTAGTTAAATGAAAGTTTTTCCAAAAATAATTAACAAAAAATTTGCAACATTGGGGAAAGCCGCATAAGTAAACAATTACTTTAAGAAAAGGTGTACTTTTCGACATCTTTAGAAGCATTTAAGAACGGGGACTAACTAAAAATTAATAACAAAATTGTATATGGGTGATTCTCCGCGTAGTGCACAATTCAATGTCCCTCGTATTTTTTAAGAAATTAGTTGCACATATTGCAATGAATTGAATGAGAAAATCTAATTTCTGTGTTTACAAACAAAAGCCAATAGTCGTTTACATTTAAAAATTTATAATTTTGCTTTAAAAGCTGTTTTAAGGTACCAAAACGTCATGGTCTGGCCTGTCCCCAGTACGATGTATATAAAAAAAATTGTTATTTTTAATAAAATACAGTAATTAATCTAAAAACTATTCATAGTTTCGTATTGTTTATGTTCATAGAATTGTGAAAAACAAAGAACTTGCTAAAAAAATTTATTTAAAACAATTTTTTTTGATGTTAATTCTTGTCCCTCGTTTTTGCGTCATGGTCTTGCCTTTTTATAAAATTGTATTATTTACATAAAAATCAAATCGAAACTTTACTCAATATTAGAAAAACGCAACAACAAACTCTCCTAAGTAAATTACTAAGAGAGAAACTAATTTGAGAATTAATTGTTTAATTTTTTACACATTAAAAGCACCAAACTTGCATAGGGAATCACAGAATCGTCATGGTCTGGCTTCACATAATTCTCAATAAAATTAATAATTATTAATATTTTACGTCAATTAAAGTGTAGTAGTATTAGATCAGTGAATATAAATGACGTAAATATGAAACAGAATGAAAATCGCAAATAAATTGTTTAAAAAATAACTTTTTCTTGAGCGTCATGGTCTGGCCTCAGCGTCATGGTCTGGCCTTCTTGTCATGGTACGGCTTTTCTGTATTAAACAGTAGTGTTGCATGTCGAGCGAGTCTCGATCGACAACTTCTCGTCAAAGTCGAGAAAATCGTTAAAATAACAATTAAAACAATTGAATTTTATAGTTTCATCTCACTTCTTTTATGAAAGGAGACGAAAAAACAAATGACCTCTATTTGCTCGACATGCATCACTATTAAACAGCGTGTAACAACAGAGTGAACTGAATAACACCAACAGAGTGAAGTAAAGCAAATTGTTTTAATCGTTGAAGTTTAGGAATGTAATAAATAATTATATAAATTTCCATAAATTACCGCATAATTTTTCATAAATTACCGCATAAATTACCATAAATTTCCCCAAAAAATTTTTTAAAATTTTAATTCCATTTTATAATCTACTCTTAATTACAGCATAAATTTCCATAAATTACCGGATAAATTTCCATAAATTTCCCAAAAAATTTGTTTTTAATTTTAATTCCATTTTATAATCTACTCTTAATTACAGCATAAATTTCCATAAATCTCTATATAAATTTCCATAAATTACCGGATAAATTTCCATAAATTCCCGAAAAATTTTTTTTGTTTAAACTTTGACAATAAAAGAATCTTAAACAACCTTCCTAATTTTTCGTGTAGAATTGATTAGCATACATAGTTTTTCAAAAAATGTTACTGTTTTCATAATTTGTTTAAACAATAATTGTTAAACAATTTTAATTTGCAAAATAACATATACAGATAATTATTATTCCATTTGCCTGTAAATATAACAGGTGCTTTCATTTTACTATGGCTGAATAGTATAGCCGCAAAATATATATACGCAGATATATAAAAATTATTTGTTTAAAAAATAGAAAAATTATAAATATTTTGTCCGGCCCATCACTGATACTTCATTCATAAACACTATATTTGAAGATTCTATATCGACTTTTACTCAATTTGAAAAAAAAAAATTAGTAATAGTAATAACTAAATCGTGCGCTACGTGGAGAATCACCCATATATTTTATTAGAAATAGAGCGAAAATTAAAGCCGGTACAACCATTGCTGCGCTATAACATTGAAAACTTAGAAACTATTTAATAATTTATTTATTATTATTTCAAAAAAGGCCTTAAAAGTTAATGAAATATAAAAAAAATATTAATTTAAGTTCAGATAAGTCAACATAACTTATGGACATAAATAATCTTAGAGTAAAGATACTAATGTGCTGCGTTAGTGAAAAAGTACATCTCAAATTTTGGTTGAGAAAGAGGACACCTCGTTATTTAGTTGAAGAAAAGGACATCTCGAAAATATTAATTTTAAATGAATTTTGTTTGGTTATAATATGTTAAATTTAATTGTTTATGAGATTTTATGCTAAAGAAACTATAAAGACAGCGTTCTTTAATATTTTAACACAAAAATTCATAAAACAATTGCATTACACATAGTATCGCATAGCATCACAAACAAATTAATTTATTTACTTTTATGTTCAGAAGAAGGCAATAAAATGTATTTAAATGGTGTAAAAATAATTTAACATGTCACTATAGACTGTTGATTTTTATTTTAATTATTATCAGACTTTGATATTTTGATTATTCTTGAGATTTTTCCCCAAAAAATGGAGGATCGATTTCATACCACCCATTTTGAGAAGGTTAAAAACGTAATTTTTCGCTATTTCTTTAAAACTCTTATTAATGACAATCAAAATCCTCAACAACCGTCAAAAAACAGAGAAAAATAGTGCCATTACTTAAAAGATAATTGTCTAAGACAAAGAAATACATTTTTGGCACATTTTTTGTCTTCCCAGGCAGAAAAGTCGGTGGTGTGCCGATGCCTACGACCGGCTCGACACCGCTCCGGTAGTAAAGTCGGACAATACCCGGTACCGGCACTGTGGTACCGGGCCGGTTCCTAATAGACAACCGGCCCGGTACTACTTTTTAATACCGTTTTTACACCGGCGATGAACTTTTGCCGGCATGAAATTTAGTACCGGCCCGGCACCGGCATTCGATGCAGTTATACACCGGCGATGAACTTTTGCCGGCATGAAATTTAGTACCGGCCCGGCACCGGCATTCGATGCAGTTATACACCGGCGATGAACTTTTGCCGGCATGAAATTTAGTACCGGCCCGGCACCGACCCGGTTCCGGCATTCGATGCAGTTTTTACACCGGCGACGGAATTTTGCCGGCATCAAAATTAGTACCGGCCCGGCACTACTTTTTAATACCGTTTTTACACCGGCGATGGACTTTTTCCGGCATCAAAATTAGTACCGGCCCGGCACCGGCCCGGTACTACTTTTTAATACCGTTTTTACACCGGCGATGAACTTTTGCTGGCATCAAAATTAGTACCGGCCCGGTATTCGATGCAGTTTTTACACCGTCGACGGACTTTTGCCTGCATAATATTTTGTGTCTTAAAAAGTCTAAATATTTAATTTTTTGAAATTTTTTTACATCATTCGGAAGAATAAGAAAATCAAATCTCTCGAAATCAAATGTTTTTTAAAATCTTTTTTTATATAGTTGGAAAAATTACATTTCATTACACTCTATTAATTCAGCTTTAAATTGTCCGGGAAAATCACTGAAAAATCTGGTTTTATGTAACTGCCGAATTACTAGGCACCCTATAATAACTTTGTTCGTTTAAAATAATTTTGGTCAGGTTTTATCTGATTTATTGTTATAAAATTTTGATAATGGGTGAAAATTTCTCAGAAATATCAATGTTGGTCGGGGGTCTTTCGATTTTTTTGAAAATGGGTATATCTTTATTGTTAGAAAAGATGTGATTATAGGTCAAAGGGTTTTCAAAACTTTTTTAAATTGTTAGAGTTAAGGTGCTTTTAATTTTTAGGTTAGAGTTTCTTTGAAATGCGATATTTTTGACAAATGTTAATGAATCTTTTAAATTTTTTCAGGATGATCTTAAGATTTATAACTGTTTAAAATAAAAATTTTAATTTTAAAAATTTCAAAAAATTTGCCCGGAAAAAAGTCAAAATTTTTTTAAAATTAATTTTACATTTATTTGGCCATGACCTAGCTTAATAAAACCACAATTTTTAGATTCCTTATGATTTCCCGCGTTTTTTCTTTTAAAAAAATTGATGGAGGGTCTAAAACTATGGAAGTTATTTAAATTTTAGTCCGACGGTGCACATATGAGATGTGCTCACTATACGTCACGCGGTCCACGCGCACAAACCTATTTAAGGTTTATTGAATATCCATTACTTTAGAGTCAGTTGAAGCAGAATATTCTTTACAAATAATTTTGGATTCTATTTGAAAATGTAAGTTAAAAGTCCTTTAAATGTTAGAAAATTGATTCCTTGTAATTTTTTACAACCATTCTACGGTTTTTAAAAGTTTTGAATAAAATTAATGATATTTAAAAAGATGGGTTAAACCATTATATTTCGAATAAAGTCGTTGCGGCCTCATTTAAAAAAAATTGATACTTTTAGAATTGAATCTGTATGATCTCTGAATAACGAAATGAAAATAATTATATTTAAATATTTATTACTTTTCTTTAAATATGAGTGTATCACGGAGAGAAGGGCGTAGTCAGATTAACTCTGCGTAGTTAAATATACTAAACAGAATAGTCGATTTTGGACTGACTAAACTGGTAGTAGGATTTACTAAACAGATGTTTAGTCATTGTAACTGCTCAGGAAAAAGTTAATTCAACTGCACAGAAAGTCAAATGGACTTAACTGTTTAGTAAAATGTAAAAGCAGTGAAATATTGTTTTCTACATTTAATTTTGCAATAAATTAGTAGTAGAAAGTCAACGTGAAATTTTTAAATTTTAACAGAAAACAAAAACATAATTATCACATAAATTTTGAGCAGTTAATTTGCATATTTTTAAGAGATTATGTTGATTTTTTCTGTAATCACTACATAAATTATTTTTCAAATAAATATAAAAAACTGCATTACTATTGGTAAACAAATGTTTGGTAATAATAGAAGATACTTAAGTACTACTGATTTTATTATTATAAATATTAATATTTGCATTGAATAAGTATTATATAATTATTTTCAAAAACATTTAAAAAATTTTTTTTGTAATTTTGTTATTCTGTATAAATTACGGATAGTCAAGAGTTTGCGCCTTGTTGCTATTCCCTTTAAAAGCGTTTCGTTCAATTTCTAACCTCAAAATAAACACTTTTCACAATTCCGTCATTTTGAAAAAACAGTGTACTGCGCAGTGTTCTGTGACTTTAACTAAGCATTCAGTGTATTCGACAACACTGTTTAGTAAAATCGACAAAACGAAACTAAATGATGTTTTTTAAATGTAACTGAATATTCAGTTATTATTACTACATACTGACTTACTAAACATGTTAAGTAGAATTAACTATAACTTTTCTGTCCGTGTAAAGTGAAGAAGGTGAGAAAAAATGGCACTTTTTTAGCAATTAGAAAATATTTAAAAAAGTATTGATAAATTCTTAAAAGTGCAAAAAGATTTATTGATTCATGTTTAAAATTAGTTGAATAATTATTCTTTAATAATAAAACTAGTAAAAATATAAAAATAATAGATAAAAAAGGTTTTTAAAGTCGATCTACCAAATAACCTAATTTTGACGTTTTTATCAATTAATTACGAGAAGGTGGAATTATTGAATTAAATAAAAACTCACCGAATATAGAGTATTTTTTTATGAACTTTCAGAATTTCATATCACTTTTTTAATTTTTCCTTTAAACATACAAGAAGAGTGTATAGATTTCGTTGTTATTTAAAAGCTGTGAAAGTGCAAAATTTTTAAAATTTTTCTTTAACAGAGTTATTAACTTGTAAAGTACGCAACAATTCAGAAATCGCGTACCTTTAACTCAATATTTCTTGTATAAAAATTTTCTAACATTTAAAGGATGTTAATTAAAAATTATTTGTAAAGAATATTCTGCTTCAACTGACTCTAAAGTAATGGATATTCAATAAATCTTAAATAGGTTTGTGCGCGTGGACCGCGTGACGTATAGTGAGCACATCTCATATGTGCACCGTCGGACTAAAATTTAAATAACTTCCATAGTTTTAGACCCTCCATCAATTTTTTTAAATGAAAAAACGCGGGAAATCATAAGGAATCTAAAAATTGTGGTTTTATTAAGCTAGGTCATGGCCAAATAAGTGTAAAACTAATTTCAAAAAAAATTTTGACTTTTTTCCGGGCAAATTTTTTGAAATTTTTAAAATTAAAATTTTTATTTTAAACAGTTATAAATCTTAAGATCATCCTGAAAAAATTAAAAACATTCATTAACATTTGTCAAAAATATCGCATTTCAAAGAAACTCTAACCTAAAAATTAAAAGAACCGTAACTCTAACAATTTAAAAATTTTTTGAAAACCCTTTGACCTACAATCACATCTTTTCTAACACTAAAGATATACCCATTTTCAAAAAAATCGAAAGACCCCCGACCAACATTGATATTTCTGAGAAATTTTGACCCTAATCTAACAAGGTATTATATTAATTTCATTATACTAAGTTGCTGCAAGTTTTTTCTATAAAGCCGGTACCGGGCCGGTACCATGCCAGCGGTTTTTTTTAGCCTTAGTCCCAACGTATAATGACATTAACAAATGTTATTATAATTATTAACTTGGACATTACATTATTCAAACTGTCTTTTAGAAAAGGTTTTTTCTATTAATTTAGAACATTTTGTAATTAGTCCTGGTGTCACACTTCATATATAAACTTTCAATTCACTTTTCATAAGCAGGTTTAGGTTAGCGGATGCGGCGTCGACTTTGCAGCCCGAGGGTCCTGAGTTCAATTCCTCATGTCTTTAGATTTTTTGTTAATAATTAATAATAATTAATATGTTTCAGCATTCTATTTAGTGTTTACAATTAAATTAATTAATAAATAATATTGTTTAACGTTTAATATATGTAAAAATGTATAATAATAATAATAATTAATAATATTTTTTTTACTACCGGCCCGGTATCGAGCCAGTGGTTTACCGGCACCGGGGCGGATATTTCCCGAGTTATCATTGTTGACCGGGCCGGCTCCAAGCCGGCAGAAATACCGGCACCGGGCCGGTGTCTAAGTTTTACTGGCCCGGTACGTCGCCCGTGTTGTGCCGGCAATAAACCGGTACGAAAACACTGAATACAAGAACCGGCCCGGTACCGGGCCGATGGTTTGCCGGCAATGTGCCGGACCGGTGGTTTACCGGCACCAGGTCGGATATTTCCCGGGTTATCATTGTTGACTGGACCGATTCCGGGCCGGCGGTAATGCCGGTCTCACGCCGGCACCGGCAAGTCCGCCCTTGGTACCGGCCCGGTACCAAGCCGGTCGTTGATTTCTGCCTGGGTTTGCACTTTAGGGAGTCGGTATGGGACAACTCTTCCATAGTGAAAAGTCAGTTTCAATCACACAGGCACAATTATTATTTCCCTCAAAATCAAATTTAAGTATTTGTAAAGATAAATTTTTTATATTTTAAATTTCCGAAAAAATATACAAAGTTAAATTTTTATATTTTTAAAACATGTGTAGGGGAGAGTGGGGTGAATGCGCTATATAGGGCAAAAAAGTTTTTTAAAATATCTTCTTTTTCGTCTATTCCAATTGGTGTTAAAAATTTAATTTCAATGCAATCAGACCAATTGATTAAAAAAAGAGAAACCTAAAAATGGCAATACGATTCATAAAGATTTATTCGAGTTATCGTGACGACAAATTTTTCTACAGACAGACAGACAGACGGATACACACTTTTCTAAAAACCATTTTTTTGGAATTAGGGGGTCATGAAACGTAAAGATTTAGCAAACCTAGACAATGCTCAAAATCGCACAAATCCAAGACTTTCCCATTTTTGAAGAGAATGTAAAAAGCAAATTTTACGGAAAAATTTAAAAAGAGCAAAATTTTTGCATATTTTGAGTTCTTTTTTGTTCCTAGTTTCGTATATTTACCTAACTTTGGCATCTAAAAGAAAAAACTGAAGGTTTTTATATGTTTCTAATGTTTCTTCATGTTTCGGCTAATGCTTCACTTACTATAAATCTCAATTTTTTGCACTTTTTTGCAAATAACTTTTTTGTTTTTTGTTGTACAAAAAAGTGTCGAAAGGAAAAGTTGTTTGTTTTTGCTTATATTTTGAGGAAAAAAATAAATTTTTTTTTGAAAATTGCAAAAAATACAAAATTTGAAAATTTAAAAATTTTGTATTTTTGTTCTTTTTGACGAAATGGGTGGCCCAACGAACTCAGGCTTCATTTTAGTGGACTAAAAAAGTGTGCCAAATTGCAAGATGATTCATAAAGATTTATTCGAGTTATCGTGACGACAAATTTTTCTACAGACAGACAGACAGAAAACAAACTAATAAGTCTAGGAACCTCTACCTTGCGGCACAATTTAGTGCTAATTAAATGCTCTTAGAATACATACTTTTCATTTTTAAAAATTAATCCCTTGACTTAAAAAACTTACCCCCTCCATATGGGTATATGTCGCAAAAGTACATTATATATTCAATATTTATAAATGTTGACGCAGCTTCATATTCAGTGTTTTTCAGGATCGCTGATTACGAATCAGACATTAGATTTTCAATATTTATTAATTTTTTATTACTGTTAAATTTTAAATTATTTTTAAATAATTCAGTTACTTTGCAGTGGTTAGACAGAACAAAATGATTAAAAATTATGTCATTGTTGATCGTTTTGACTTTTGGAAATCTAATTCCAGATTCGTAATCAGCGACTACAAAAACCCTGAAGTAACAAGTTTGAAAAATATCCAACCATATTTTAAAAATTCTTATGCCATATTAGATCCGCCATTTTGAGTTCTAAAAATCTAATGCTACATTTGTAATCAAACACCCAAAAAACCCATGAGTAAGAAATTTAAATCATATCCATAGGGGAGACTGGGGCGAAAAGTTAAATTTTGCATAAATGATTTTTTTTGCAATATAATCCGCTTAGATGCAAATATTTGTATATCAATATTGTAGGGCAACTTGTCCTCTACAACTTTCAATAAAAAAATTCCTGATATTTTCGCATAAAATACATGTTTTGTCCTTTTTTGAAAATTTTGTTTTTTTTTAACTTTTCGCCCCATGCTGGGGCGAAAAGTTAAATTCTATTTTTAGCCTACTAAAACTATTTTCTGATAGGTGATAAGTATTAGATAAGTTAAAGTATACGTAAACAAGTAATTTAGTAAATAAAAGATCTTTGTTTATTCAAAAAAGCTTTAGAATAGTTGTAAAGTTAAAAAATTAAAATTTCAAAAAAAAAATTTTTTTGGTTTATTTCATGTAAACGGTCTTGTTTTTTGATAGAGTACTTGTCCAATGTTAAATAAATAATTTTTAAACAAACCAACCCAAAAAAAACGAAAAATAAAAAAAATTAAATACATGTAAAAATACATTTAACTTTTCGCCCCAGGGTGCGTTTTTGTCTTTCACAACAAATATAAAAAATCTCACTAAAGATATTTAGCAAATACCTTTAGGTATCTCTTCAGGAGACCTAAATAATGAAGTAAAAAAATCGCGGTGAGGATAAATGCAAAAAATATACTTAAAAGTTGATATTTTCTTTTTCGAAAAAATTTTCAAAAGTAGGTTTAAAAAAAACTTTCAATATAGACACCACAAAAATTAACAGAATTGCACACAATCCCGGACATTTATTTAGGGTGATAATACCCTTCTATAATTAAAATTATAATGCTCCAATTATTCCCGTTCGAAAGATAATGAATTTTAACGGTTTTGGCAGTTTAACTTTTCGCCCCAGTCTCCCCTACATTTCTTAAAAATTCGTTAGACATATTGGATCGGCCATTTTGAATTTTGAAAATCTAATGTCAGATTGGAATGTAAGAATATCAGATTCGTAATCATCAGCGATCCCGAAAACCCCTGAATACGAAGCAGCGTTAACATTTATAAATATTGAATGTATAATGTACTTTTGCGACACACTCATATGGAGAGGGTAAGTTTTTGAGTCAAGGGGTTAATTTTTTAAAATGAAAAGTATGTATTCTGAGAGCATTTAATTAGCACTAAATTATGCCGCAAGGTAGAGGTTCCTAGACTTATCAGTTTCGGAGATATGCATACCGGAGTGCTGAGTTTAGCTGAAGTTAGCACTACTACACGTTTTTCGAAAAATTTGCGCAGCACAAAATTTTTTTTGCGGCATAAATTAGCACTAAATTATGCCATAAATGCCATGTCAATCCATTAAAGTTGTAGTGCCAGCTTCATATGTTACACAAGTTGTTCATTCCACCAACATTTAGCTTCATCAATATAATATGCACCAATTTCTTAATCTTTTATTAAATAGTAATTATTTTAAAGTAAAATTTTAACAATCTCAAGAAATTCAAAATTGTACCTTTTTTCAAAAAATATAAATTTAGCGATTACTTTTATATATTTTGATGAAATATTTACATTATATACATTAATCGATTCGTTTTTATTTCAGGAACGTAATTTTGACAAGAATTAATAAAAATATTAATAAATAAAAAGTTATTTCAAAAAATAGAAAAATTTTTTTTTAATTTTAAAAAAATTGTATAAAGAAATTAAACGAAAACATTCGGACAATGAATAAAATATTTATTTACTCCAACGTTTCGAAATCTAAATGATTTCCTTTTCAGGGAGTCAAAAAATAATAAATAAAATAGACGAATACTTAAATTTTTCTGCCCTGACGATGAAGTAGAGTTATAAATAAATAATCCGTCCTTGTATAAAAAACAATACATATATAATATATAAAATATAGATAATAAATAAATAATAGTTCACAATATTTTAACTCCTGAAGACTCCCTGAAAAGGAAATCATTTAGATTTCGAAACGTTGGAGTAAATAAATAGTTTATTCATTGTCCGAATGTTTTCGTTTAATTTGCCTTAACTTATAAAGGATCTCGGACGTTAAAGATTTCTTAAATAATGTATAAAAAATTTTTGTAGATATATTCGGAAATGCTTGTGTCAGACTTTAGGTATTAATGACCGCATGAAACCTGCAAAATTTCAGGACAATGCAATAAAATTTGTCCAAGATATTTTGTACACAACATTTTGTGACACACACACATAGTTCTAGACTTTTGCTCAGAATTGATTAAAAAAGTATGATATTCAGGAATAATGATTTTTAATATTCGAACAACACATTTTTAGGAATTATTTTTAGGAATTTAATCCATTTAATTTAGAATTTAAGTTTTTATGTTAAGTTGCACGGAAAAAGGTAATTTTGACAGCTCTGCAATTTACACAAAAAAAAATATAATTTAAATAACATAAATATTTTTATTGATATTTGTGAAATAGAAATATGACAACTTTCTCCATTTGACATGTGTCTTTAAAAATCAGTTTTTACATAATATTTTTGCTTTTT
Source organism: Leptopilina myrica (nomen nudum) (assembly GCA_032872475.1). Taxonomy (NCBI): domain Eukaryota; kingdom Metazoa; phylum Arthropoda; class Insecta; order Hymenoptera; family Figitidae; genus Leptopilina; species Leptopilina myrica (nomen nudum). The sequence goes on along the minus strand of CM065460.1, from coordinate 22,655,410 downwards.
TTACAAAAAAATCAATTGGTATAAGTTAAATAGGCTATTTCTCACAAATATCAATAAAAGTATTTATGTTATTTAAGTTATTTATGTGATTTTTTTGTAAATTGCAGAGTTGTCAAAATAACCTTTTTACGTGCAACTCAACTAGAAAAATAAAATTCTAAATTAAATGGATTAAAATCCTAAAAATAATTCCCAAAAATGTGATGTTCGAATATTAAAAATCATTATTCCTGAATATCATAATTTTCTAAAAATAGGTCGCAACGACTTTAGATGAAATGAAATGGACTGACCCTAATTAATTTATAATAACCTTATTTTTAATAAAACAATAAAGACTCGAATTTACAATATAAGGTTAAAATCAATAAAAGTTTTTATTTTTAATTATGTTGGTCTAAATCTTTTAATAATATCATATAATTATATTTTTATTTAGTGTCAACGAAACAAGAAATTAATTATTATTATTAACTATAATATTATTCTATTTTTAAATATAAATTTTTATTTAATTTAATTAATTATTATTTACTTAATTTATTTAATATTTTTTCAGAATTTCAAATTTTAAACCACTTAATATTCATTGATTAATATATATATAATTATTTATTGACAATCGCTTCTTTACAATTTTTAATTATAAAATAAAATTTCAATTACTTAAAACTTAAACTTTTTACAATTTCTGACATCTCCTCTAAAATTCAAATGATATGTTTGGGCACATTTCCTGTAGGTCTTATTCAGGCCCACAATCTGTACATAATCAATTTTCGTATATATGTTCCTGTTTCCGTCCATATTTATTTTAATAATAATTATTATTAAAAAAATATTAGTTGATTAAATTTTTTTAGGCAAATTAATTATTAACCTCCAAGAAAACAAAATTAAAGTATATATAAACACTGTAAATTTTTTGGGGAATTTTCACCAATTATTTATGGTGAATTTTCCACATTTTTTCCATAATGTTTTTTTTAAAAAGATAGTGAATATTACTAAAAAATGTAATTAAATTTTCCTAAAATTCTGGTGAATATGTTTTTTACAAAAAATTATTGAATATCCTTTAAAAAGTTAGTGAAAATTTATAAAAATTCTAATGAATATATTAAATTTACTTGATGTGATATTTAATTAAAGTATATTATTGCGCTATTTATACAAAACTGTTTTGTTATTTTAAAAGCATTGTTTTAAAGTTAACTATACAATAATAATTTCATAATAAATCATAAATTAAAAATATTTTAAATAAAATTTGTGAAACGAATTCCGAATTTTGTACGCATGTACTTTAAAATATTTTTATTTTCAACTGAAAATATATGTTTCGTAAAGTATTTTTTCCTTTGAATTGTTTGTCACATCTAGTTTGAATTAGGATGACCAGTTAAGAGTTTCGTCCTGCAAGAGATCTTATTTTATGACTTTTCAAACACCGGTTTTTTTTATCATAGGTTTCTTCAGACTGAACGTTTGTGAAATTTTTTAGCGTCAGTTGCTGTACAGAATTTGCAAGAGGTTTTTTTCCTGAAAGGACATATAAATGAAAAAGTGGGACTAGAATGTTTAAACAATGAAAAAAAGAATTTTCTCCTAAACGGAGCTAAAAACCGGGTTTAGAGCGCTCCGGTGAGTAGAAAACCCTTTTTTCAATGTTTAAACATTCTAGTCCCACTTTTTCATTTATATGTCCTTTTAGGAAAAAACCTCAGCTTCCGTTAAAAAAAATCAGGTCTCTCCCCCCCAAAAATTGAAATTTATTTATAATTTTGATTTTTTTGGGTCAAAAATTTTTTTTTCAAAATGCTTATTTCCAATCGAAAGAGCATGAAAAAACCTTTCCAAAATGTACTTTCTCAAATTTGTATGTTTAATTGTTTAAGAGTAAAAAATTATTAAAATAAACATTACACCAAAAGACCCCTTGATCACTTGACGTGGAATGCCCCATAGTTATTTATACATTTAATTATAAGTGTGAGTTATAATGAATTTAATATAATATATTTTTTTTGTGTAGTCGGAAGTGGAAAATCTGCAAATTCAGATACCTGGACTGAATACACAGGTTATGTGGGGGTGACCGCTCTTGTCCTGGTCGACCCACTAAAAACCACTCCCGTCTTGTTTGGGACACTTAATCCACATGCGGCACTACCGTCAGGCCTTAAACTTCGCATGTGGTGGTCCCCTTGTCCTACTCCATAATTTGCCAGGAATCCGCTCAGGCTATGTGGGGCGAGGGTGGGAGGAAAAGCTAAAAAACCTCCTCCCCCCACACAACAAAGCTCTGGATTTCCTCCGGTCAACCTCGTCTTCCGTCTTTATCTTTTTCCCCCATTACTTTAATAATAAAGGATTCGAAATGCCTCCAGGAGTACACGTTTTGAACCATGATAGATACCATATTCTCGGCTTTGATTTCAAAGCCAACTGCCGCAAACATGGCCATTCTATCACGGTTCCATTTCCCGCAATAAAAGAGAGTATGCTCCGCGTCATCTACTGCCGCATCGCAGTAGGCGCATTTTGCTTCTCTCTTAATCTTGAACCTGTGAAGGTACTGTCGGAAACATCCGTGACCTGACAGCGCTTGGGTCAGGTAATAGCCAACTTCTCCGTGCTTTCTTCCCAGCCAAGTGGCAAGGTTGGGGATCAGGCGATATGTCCACCTTCCTTTAAGATCCCCATCCCATCTCTCTTGCCATCTTTCAACGAGTCTACATCTCGCCTCTTTGCTGATAGCCGCTTTGGCGAGATTTGTACTCCGGTGTTCTTGCGAGTTAGCTAGGTTTTTGTTAAGCTGGAAGACTTCCTGTCTTTCCTTCGCCATCAAGTCAACAGGCGGAAGGCTCGCAAGAACCAATGCAGCGCTCGTTGAAACTGTTCTATAGGCTGAGACTACTCTCCGCGCACAACCTCCTTGCGCGGAAAGTAGCTCATCAGAGATGCCGCGGTTCTTTAGGGACTCAGCCCATGCAGGGGCAGCGTAGAGCTGCTTTGCTTGAACCACGGTCGCCACTAATCGGCGTTTCTTTTCCCTGGGGCCACCGACATTGGGCATCATCCTAGATATGTTTCCCATACAGTCATCTTAGAGTCATCTTAGAGTGTTGGTCAAACTTTAGTTTTCGATCCAACGTCACTCCCAGGTACTTCAAACTGTTTCCCCAGGAGACTTCAGTCTGTCCTATATGAATCTTTGGGACCTCAAAGGATCTTTTGCTCGTGACGAGCAAAGCCTCTGTCTTCTCTATAGCCATTTGCAGGCCGTTGAGATCTAACCAGAACTTTGCCCGTCTCAGGCTGTCGTTGATCCTTATTTCAAGAATCTCAGGTCTCTCCGCGCCACACACTATAATAACGTCGTCCGCAAAGCCAACCATTATCGTATCTTCAGGTAACTCCATTCTAAGGAAGTCATCGTACATGACGTTCCATATGAATGGACCTATCTTTGATCCTTGAGGAGCTCCGCATGTCATTTCGTGTTTGATATGTCATGCATCGCTCTTGTATTCAACCCATCTGTCACTAAGATAGTTGTCTATCATTCGCAACAGGTAGGTTGGTACCCCTTTACGACACATCGCCTCGATGCAGTTGTCCCACCTTGCGGAAGTAAACGCATTACGTATGTCGATGGAGACAAGCGCGCAGAATCCCTTCTTCTTGTCCTCTTTGAGTTTCTTTGCCTGGTTAACAACAGTGAGTATTGCATCAACTGTTGACCGGCCTTTACGAAACCCAAATTGATTCTCGGATAGGCTGTTTTCGCCTATCAGGATTTCCTGAAGTCTCTGCAGAACCATTCCCTCCAGAAATTTACTCATCGTATCCAATAAACAAATTGGTCTGAACGATGTGACCTTATCGAGAGGTTTGTCTCCTTTCCTGAGAAGGACCAACTTCTGCGTTTTCCAGTCACCGAGGAACTCTCCAGCTTTCAAGCACGTATTAAAGACATCAAGAAGCAACTCTGGATCCAGCGCGACAACCTCTTTTAAGATTTCGCTCGGTATACCATCGCTGCCCGGCGCTTTGCCGTTTCTTAATGCCCTTGCCACCTTTTTTAATTCCTCAATCGTGAAAAGCTCCTCGTCTCGCACTACACAGTGAGTATAGTCCTCTCTGGGGCTAGGTTCCACATAGGGAAACAGTGCCTTTATGATTTCTAGGACCCAGATCGGATCATCCAGACCAGGGGTTTTATGCCTTGTCACTAATTTCTTAGCTACAATCTTAAAGGCCAAACCCCATGGATCCTTCTCGGATTCTCCGATCAGGTCACTCCAGCAACGGCGTTGGCTACTTTTCACGGCCTGCTTAAAAGTCCGCCTGACTTTATGCCATGATTTTTGCAGCTGGAGGTTTCCCTTGGAATGGGCTAGTTCTTTATTCCACCAGTACATATATCCCTTTCCAGTTTTTCTTTTCTGCCGGCGAGGCATAGAGTGATTGCCAGCTTGTACAATCACTCGCCTTGCCTCTCGCACTATACCCTTTAAAGAAGTTGGTCTCCTCACCCATTTTAATTCGCGAATAAGTCGCGACTCTTCCAGGGATTCCACCAACTTCTCCCTGTTTAGTCTCCTGAGGTTCCAAGAGGGGTTCTTGCTACCATATTTTTGAGCTACGCACCCTCCGGAGTTTTCCTCGGAGACCAAAAACTCTATGTACTGATGGTCACTCATAGTTTCCTCGTCCAGTACCCTCCATTCACTTATTCTGCGGGCCAGGCGGGGAGAAGCGAATGTTAAATCAAGAATAGATCTTGATTCTCCACTCCTAAACGTGAACTCCTTACCCCGGTTCAAAACCACCAGGTCATTTGCGGAGATCATGTCCGCAACCAAGATCCCTCTCCTGTCCAGACGGGTCTCTCCCCATTCCGGCGACTTACTATTGAAGTCGCCCGCAATGAGGACATCCCCGTCGCAAGTCTTTAGACTTTCCTCAAGAGAGCGGATCTCGGCGTCGAATTTTGCAACGGGATCGTTCGGGGAGAAGTAGCAGCTGTAAATTCGAACACCCGCCACCTCCACCCAAACGAAGCCGTCGTCTGTCTCCAAAAATTTCCCAATGGTATGCCCGGGGTTGCATATCATTATGCCGGATCTCCTTGATGCATTCTGAAACCAGTTTGAGTATATTTGCTTCTTATACTGCTCGCTTATGAGCAGTATATCAGCACCTCTCTCCCTGGCAGTCTGCATCAAGAGATCCTGTGCGACTTTTCCTCGCCCGAGGTTGACTTGGAGTAGTCTTAATTCCTTGCACTTAACTTTCGGAGCTCTTCCTTATAGATTGGGCAGGACCCAGTTCCTGGATTGTGATTGATCTCCTTCTCTCCTTTGTCCCCACAGGTTAAACAAACAGGTTTGTTTTTGCAATCCTTGTGGGGAATGATCAGGAGAGCCACATTTCCAGCAATCCTTGCTACGGTCCGGCTTCTTGCAGGTTTTTGACAGATGCCCATAGCAAAGGCACCTGAAGCATCTGTCTACTTCGATTCTGGGCCGGATCCTGCAGTTAATCCAGCCGATTCACCCTGGCCGTCTTTAGCAGCGCATCTGCATCTGCTTCTTGGAGTTGCACAATGGCAAGTTTTTCTCCGCGGCTTAAGGGAATAAGTCGGCAAGACATTTCTATGTCGGTCCTGCCCAAGTTTTTGCGAACCGCCTCGGTTACCTCCTTAACACTCGTGATCTCATCCAGGTCTCTAATCTCTAGAGACCGCTTCGTCACAATGTGTGAGATGGAATGTGTAGGTGATGGAAAGTTATTTAAAGAAAAAGGTGTGTTCTGTCTGGTCGATAGACGTGGGAACCTAATATTTATTTTACTCAACAAATACGGAATCTCAAAATAATTATTTAAAATCTTAAACAAAAACGTAGCAGATGTAATTATTCTTCGCTCTTCTAAAGTAATAAAATTAAAACGTTGACATAATTCAAAATAATCGCAACCTCTTGAAGGATAAATACTATCTTCTTTATATGCCAAAAATTTAAGAAATCTTTTTGAATTTTTTCAATCTCAGTAGAATATACATCATAGTATGAGTTCCAAATCAAAACACAATATTTCACTCGAGAACGTACCAGCGTATTAAATAGTAATATACAAGTTTCAGGATGTGCGAAATTTTTAGATTTATTAAGTAAGAATCCTAAACATTTAGATGCACTTGCTACTATTTCTATAATGTGATCTTTAAAACGTAAGTCTTGTGAAAATGTTACACCTAGATCTTTTATATTAGTCACTCTAGTTACCACCTGATTATCGATTTTATAAGAAAATAGCAAAATGGTGCCAGATCTACGAAAGGATATTATTTTGCATTTTGAGAAATTTAATTTTATTATCATTACACCATTTTATAACATTGTTTAAATCATTTTGAAGTTCCTCAGGGTCATTAGTATAATCAATACGTCGAAAATTTTTTAAATCATCTGCAAAAAGTAAACATTGCGAGTTAATGACATTGGTTATATCATTTATATACAAAGTAAACAGTGGTGATCCTAGTGAAGAACCCTAAGGCATTCCTCGTTAAGGAAGAATTTTTTTTATATATAATTTCCAATTTTAACTTTATGGCACCTATCTAGCAAATAATGTATAATTAAACTTTTTAAATTTGGACTTTATGTTAAGCGTTTCAAGCTTCTCTGCTAAAATCACATAATCAATCGAATCAAAAGCTTTTGCAAAATCCATATATGCGTGTTTCTTCTAAAAGTGACACTTTTAAATTTTAGTTTTAGAATTTAGTTTTTCTTCAATTATATGGTTTTTTCTATTAAAACTACTTAATTTCATACTCAAGAGTCAGATTTTTAGGTTCCGCAAAATTAATTCTTAAAAATATTAAAGTTTTTCTCCTTTGAAAAATATTATTGTTGCTCCATTAAATTAATTTCATTTAATTGGCGAGCTTTTCTATTAAAAACCCACGCCAATGTCGTTCACGAAATCGAAAATAAAATTACACTGCTTAAAAATTAATATTTTGCATACATAATTTAATACCAAATATACTCAATTCGATGAAAATATAAATTTATTTAAAGTATTTGATTTAATGATAATTTGGGTTAATTTTTTCAAAGAAATGCAGGTAAATACTAAAAACAAAAGAAAAACTAGCATATTTCAAGGAAAAGGCTTTGAAGATGAAAAATAAATTTTCTTTCACATTTATATACATTAAAGGCGCAAATAAAATATGTCTTTTAGTAAAATATACAAATCTCACACCCTCATTTTATATTACCATCAAAATATTCTGTTAAATTTACTTATACATTCACTTATTTATAAAAAGGAAGACTTCGGAAATGAAATAAATTTTTACTCGGAGAAAAATGTAAAATTCGATTATTTATAACTGCAAAAAATTTTCTTTTTTTTATAGATAAAATATAGGAAAATTAAACGTCAGATTATTAGCTTTATTTTAATGTGCATTTAAATTTTGTTTAAGACATTTTTAATGTATAAAATATCAGTAATCATTGTAAAGTAATTTTAACCTAAAACTGAAGACAAAGTTTAAACATTTTTATCAAAAATAAAAGTGAGGTCTACAAATTTTTAAAATGCACATAATGATAGAAAAACATTGTACTTTCTGACAATATTTTTTAAAAATTTCTAAAAATTTGAAAAAAACCATAAAAATTTAATTTATTATAGAAGTCCTATTGGAGACATGTTGAAAAGGCTTCGAGGTGAAAGTAATTTAGTTATTACATGAATTAAGCTGAATAAAATTATTTAGTTTTCTTTTTAAAATGATAAATAAGTGCTAAATTTTCACTATGGAAATTGATAATAATTATTAAAGAGTAGATTTGGTAAAATTAATCGAGACATCAAAAATGTTACTTTCAGAAGAATCACCTATATACAACGTCAACCTGTGATGCAGGCATTATTGTTTGTCTAAGGAATTGGGTAAAACAGGCGAGATTGGTTACTGTTGATCTTTTAGCTATGCATCCATGTTGATTATCACATACAATGGTGTTTATAGCATTTTTAATGTAACATGATATTGAGAATTCATAGGACTTCGCATAAATATTCATGTTTGCTAGGAACATGAATTGACATGTTCGCAAAGCTAAATTAAAAATTATCTTTAAAGGTTTACATAACACTGAAGCACAGTCCTTAACAAAAAAGCTCGGTACACCATTCAAACCAGAAGTAAAAGTTGGTTTCAAAGATGTTAATAATTTTAATACTTGATTATCATTTAGTTGTAAGGGGTCGTTTACGTAATTTTGGCTAAGCATAGTCTCAATTATAGTATTTGAGCTAGAATGAGTTCCATGGTTAACGACCATGTTTTGTTTTTATAAATCATGGTTTCTGGTATTTTTGGTTTTTTCGTGTTGTTTACATAAGACCAAAAAGATTTAGGGTCTCTATGAATATTATTTTCAACATTTAAAATATATTTACGATATTCTTTTCTAATATTTCTATGAATAGAGTCGGATAAAAGTTTTAATTGCAAGATGTAATAATCAGACATGTTTTTTCTTTTTTTTAATAAGTTGTTTTTTAAGCGAATATCAGATATGATCGCAACATTGAACCATGGAGGATATCGACAAGCATTATTATTATGAGGTTTTTTTAAAAGCACAAAACGGTTAAAATGATCATTTATAATTAATAAGATACTTTCACACATGCAATTTCAACGTTATCAATGTCATTCAAAAATGTCTAATCAATATTACACAGAGAAACATATAATTCACTTAAATTTACTCTTCTAAAGTTATACATTTGAGTCACATTTTAATTTATTCATGTAAAATTTGATGGTTCGAAATTAAGCAAGTTGGGCAACAAATAGCAGGCTCTTTTACAAGGGGAGTTAAAACTTTATCCACAATACAGGAAACATTTGTAAGAATTAGATCAAGTATTCTTCCTTGATTATTTAAAACAAAATTATATTGTCTTAAATTGTGCGACTTTATTAGACGAAACATTATAATTGATTTGGAGTCATAATTTTCATTTTTTAAACATTTTATAAAGGTAGGTGTGATGAAATCTTCTATTATAAACAAAGGATGTTCATGTGAATTTATTATTTCAGTTAAGGTATTAGTTACTAAAGAAAACTCTTCAAGTTTCAATTCTGGAGTTGTTGTTGTGATTCTTCACGTGCTGTGTAGCTAATTTGTTTGATTTTGTGGGGGTAAGATCTGTTGGGAGTGGGATTGGGCAATTTGCGGTTCTCCATGGCGATAATGTATGGACATGTTCGATTCTCCTTTGGATTCGCTCTCCTTTAGTTCCCTCCTTACGCGCTGATATTCTTTCTGTTGAAACCATGTGCGATCCGGTACGATAGTAAGATAATTCATATCGTGTGGAAGTTGATTTTTGATTTTCAACTGCAGGAAGTTGCCTCTTATAATTTTGGGAAGTTGAGAATCCGGAAATATTATTTTTTATTGGTCTTGGTTTCGTTGCTACCTGGGAGTAAGAACCAATACGAACTATTTTTTTCAGTTAAGATTAAGTCCGGATTTACAATATTAAAAACAAGTTTTAAATTAAGATGTTTATTACATCTCCTCTTTACGATAAGCAAAAAATTTGCTTTCTCGTGGAAGAAGCACTAATCATAAAATTTTTTTAAACATATTCCATATTGTTGTCCTAAAAAACAGAATTTAAAACAGAATTTTAAAAAACAAAAAAAAAATTTAATTAAAAAGTGAATTTTTTTATTTTATTTACTTCTTTTACTTAATGCTAATAAAATATATTATTTTCATACACCAATCGATTCGTCTTGATGAAATGAAGATTTTTAGTTTGTTTTTAAGTCAAGAGTAATATTTTATTATAAGGCAACATGATTTTTAAGAAGGAAATAAATTCCTAATAAAAATGCGAATTTTTGGTTTTAATTATGTTTAATTCTATAAATTCAAATACAATATACACTTTATATATACTAATCGATCCGTTTTAAAGCAACGGATAAGATTATTGAAAAAATGAATAAATTTTTATTGTACTGGAATATAATTTTGATGAAAGAACTGAATTTTTGATAAAAAAGGCAATTTTTCTGCTTTAATTGTCATTAACTCTATAAACTCTCATACAATTTATATTTTATATATTCCAATCGATTCGTCTTGATGCAAAGAATAAGATTTTATTATATATTAACTTCAATATTCAATTAAAAAAAAATTTTTTAAACATTTTTTTATAGACTTTTTAATGTTAAAACCTCTTCGAGTTATCGTGTTCACAAAAACGGGATCCACACACACACATACACACATCCGGACAATTGTTCAGGATCTTAAATAACATAGTCCTATATTGAAGAAAATTTATTTGAAGGATTTTTAAAATTTTTTATAAATTAAACGACTACAAAGCTTCCTCACGAGGAAGCAAAAATTAATGATATTAGCTTTATCAAATTTATTTCCCCTTTCATTTTTTTCAGGTACATTTTCATTAAATCCAAAAATTGTTAAATTATTTTTTCTTTGGAATCGATCTTCCCATTCACTTAAGCAATTGGACATGTTTATAATTTGCAAACTATTATAATTTTGATTATCTAAAGCAGTTATCAAACTTACATTTTTTAGCCGATAATTATGGTCAGCCAATGTTTTAGTTATGACTCCACTGATCGGAGTAGTTCCTTAGACACAAATATAGGCGGATCAGCTGTAGGTGATTTTGCACCACAGGATTTTTTAAAACCAATTCCAGGTATCATTTGAGTTTTTGTTGCACACATTTGATGATATGGTGATTTACATCCTGGGCATAGAGAAGCTGTATTTTATACATAAAACACACTATACATTGTAGATCCTGATAAATTTGGTTATGTAGAAATCACAATTATATTTATTTCAATAGAGAACTAGAAACGCTGTGTCGTTCCATGTTACAACCTTTCGTAAGGCTTGATTTTGATACTGGTTTCTAACAGCAGACATTTCATACACACTTTCGTTATCTCTCTATGAAGCTCTCCACACAGATGATTCATACTTATTTTAATAACACAAAATATCTGTCTATCTTATAAAAAGATATCGCCGCCGCTGTTTCAAGACTCTGAAGTTGGCCACAAATGGCTATAGTATATTTAACATAACTCTTCCTGTCATAGACAAACATAACCTCAAAATCAGGTAAACCATCATCGTTCTGAAGTTAGCCACAAGTAGCTATAGCGTATTTAACATAACTTTCTGTCTACAGGTGAAGAGTAGATCTTTTGTTTGTCCCCTTACAAATTAGGTCAATTTTAAGGGAAGTTTTGATCTTAACGTCAAAAATTGACAAATAATTCCCGCTACCCTCAAAATTTAGGTCAATTTTAAGGGCAGTTTTGACCTACAGTTCCATAGTTGACCTATAGATTTCCCCCTCACAAATTAGGTCAATTTTAAGGGAAGTTTTGACCTACATGTCAAAAATTGACAAGCAATTCCCGCTGCTTCAAAATTTAGGTCAATTTTAATGGCAGTTTTGGCCTACACGTCAGAATTTGACCTGTAGTTTTTCCCCTCATAGATTTTAAGGGAAGTTTTAACCCACATGTCAAAAATTGACAAACGATACCCTCTGCCCTCAAAATGTAAGTCATTTTTAAAGGCAGTGTTGACCTAAACGTCAAAAATTGACAAACGATTCCCTCTGCCCTTAAAATTTAGGTCAATCTTAAGGGCTGTTTTGACCTACATGTCAAAAATTGACAAACGAGTCCCTCTGCCCTCAAAATGTAAGTCATTTTTAAATGCAGTTTTGACCTAAACTTCAAGAATTCACAAACAATTCCTGTTGCCCTCAAAATTTATATCAATTTTAAGGGCAGTTTTGACCTACAGGTCAGAAGTTGACCAACAATTCCCGCTGCCCTCAAAATGTAAGTCATTTTTAAAGGCAGTTTTGACCTAAACGTCAAAAATTCACAACCAATTCCCGTTGCCCTTAAAATTTAGGTCAATTTTAAGAGCAGTTTTGACCTACAGGTCAGAAATTGACAAACAATTCCCACTGCCTTCAAAATTTAGGTAAATGTTAAGGGCAGTTTTGAAGTAAGCGTTAAAAATTGACAAACAATTCCTTCTCCACTTAAAATTTAGGTCAAATTTAAGGGCAGTTTTAACCTACGTGTCAAAAATTGACAAACGATTTCCTCTGCCCTCAAAATATAGGGCAGTTTGACCTAATCGTCAAAAATTCACAAACAATTTTCTCTGCCCACAAAATGTCAGTTAAATTTAAGGGCAGTTTTAACCTACATGTCAAAAATTGACAAACGATTCTCACTGACCTACTATTTTCTTCAAACTTTCTTTAAATTTAAGGGCAGTTTAGATCTACAGGTAAAAATGAGGCCTATAAGCGTCTATGACATTACGTCGATATCTTTAGGTAATTTGACACTCTTCTGTTTAGATTTGAAGGAGGATGTTTACAGGTTGTTTTCAGACCTTCAGAAAAAATATTAAATTGCCATTGAAGAATTTTTTAATGTTATTAAGATATTCGTATTTTCTGAAAGAACAAATATTAATTTAAAAAAAAATTGAAAACTTACAAAAATTTATTTAGTCATTTTGCATATGATCAAAGTTTTCTTCATATTAAAAGGTCAAACTTTTTTAAAAACAAGATATATACCCCCGAAATGTAACCCCCGAATCAAGTCGGGGGTTGGCGCACGAAGCGCGCGGGGGGGGGGTGGCAAAAACCCCCTTGTACTAATAAGAAATTCAGAATAATATAATAAATTTGTCTCAAAATTTTGAGCAATTCTGTCAATTCTGACTTCGAATTCATCAGGCCAAAATACAGGGAAATATACTGTTATAAACTTTTAAAAACATTTAGAGTAAGATTAAAACAGAATTATTAATAAAATAAAATAACGAAATACATAAGTTTAACATAATCTGAATTCACAGCTCGACAACTATTTGTCTTCATGTTTTCTTGAATTTAACTCTGGGATACAAATGTCACTTCTACGAATAGTTCTCGACACAATACGCTCGTTTAGCTCGTCTCGAATACGGAGCGTTGTCCACGACTTAATAATGACGCTATTCTCTCGGAGTACTTCTCGCTCGGCTCGTTCGAATTAATATGCCAGTCCTGCGCTCACACACACACACACACACACACACACTATTACCAACATAACCATTCCTATGGGTTCCAGTTCAATTAACAAACTCCCTAGATATTTGAATTATAACATTCGGCCATCCTTCCAATGCTTGGTCCTCCAAGCTGATTCTCTTAAACATTCGTATATCGGTTCGGTTGGTTTCGAAGTCGCGTACTTCGCCGTACATCGTTATTCGAGGGATTTACAGAAACAATTCCTTCCTCGGAATCTCTCGCTTTTCTCTCATACTTCACACTTTTCACAGGCTCGCATACCGCATACCCCGCTTCATATCGAGGAATATAACCGTATAATGACTCAAAGGGAGTCTTACCAGTGGTTTTACATTCCGAAATGTTAAGGTCTCGTTCTAATTTAATTAACCCGTCGTCCCAGTGACGACCTTCGAAATCGGTGAGACTCGTCTGTAGAGCTGGCAGGTTTGTCTGGTTCAGCCTTTCTACTTGGCCATTGGCTTGCGCGTGTTTTGTCGAGTTGAACGTAATTTTGATTCCGTGACGTTTACAAAAGTCTTTGAACGTATCCGACGTAAAACATGTGCCTCTGTCATTTATGAAACGCTTAGGCGCGCCAAAACGATTTACAAAATCATCAATTTTTCTTACAGTCGTAGCCGCTTTTGTGTTTCGCACTGCGTATAATTGGCGAAATTTCGTCAATCTACAAATCGCTGCTAATATGTAAACATTTCCACGAGTCGACGTTACAAAGGGACCTAAGTGATCCAGATGTACAATTGCAAACGGTTGATAACCCCCTGGAATCGGATTTAATTCGCCAACTTGTTTTCCAGCCCTATGCTTAGCAATCAAACATTCAACGCAGGAACCGATGTGTTAAAAGCAATCGCAGTGTCTAAGATATCGTCCGGATCTTCGACCGGAGCTCTGGAAAGCGCGTCGACGTGTTTCATGCGCTCGCAAGGTCGGTGTTGAATGTCGAAATTAAAATCCGTGATCGAATTAAGCCATCTCACGATCTGTGGATTCTTGGTTTTCAAGGTGTTAATGTCTAGTAATGCCTGGCAATCAGTGATAAAGCGAAAACGTAAGGCAATCAGAAAAACTCGTAACCTTTCCATCGCCCAGACAATTGTCATCAACTCTAATTTTGACGAGTGGTAATTTCGCTCCACCTCTGACGTCCTACGACTTATCGCATATATCAAACGTAGCGTTCCGTTACTATCAGCCTGTAAAAGCATGGCACCTAGACCATCGGCGCATGCGTCTGTGTGTAACTCCGTGTGGCTGCCTTTCGGGTTATAGTAACCTAATACCGGAAAAGAACTTATCAATCACTTGATTCTTTGAAATGCTTCGTCTCGTACTAACGTCCAGTCAAATTTTTCGTCTTTCCTAAATAGTTCGATAGTAGGCGCAGCTATCTTCGCGAAACCGGGAATAAACCGACGAAAGAAACTGGTCAATCCGTGAAAACTTCTCGCCTGCTGCACGGTTTTCGGAGTGGGGAATTCGGTGATCGCTTGTACCTTTTTCGTTCCAGGAATAAGGCCATCCTTACCAAATGTATACCAAAATAATCGACTTGATCTACTCCGAATTTACACTTCTTTAAATTGAGGGTTAACCCCGCGTCTTTGAAAAGCTTGAATATCGTTTCTAATTTTGATAACAACTCCTCCCACGACGATGAAAGCGGTCTTTTCCTTCGCCCTGTCAGTCAGCGGAATTTGTAAATAACCTAGTTCGAAGTCAAGGATCGCGAAAATTACAGCTCCGTTTAATTCCTCCATGCCGTCGTCTACGTTCGGCAAAGGAAAGTTTAACCTGACAGTGTTCGCGTTTAACTTCCGGTAATCGATAACAAGTCTATACGTTCCGTCTGGTTTTTGTATTAAAATACACGGACTTGCATATGAGTACATCGTTTCGGTAACTATTTTGTTTTTCTCCCACTCGGCTACTTTTTCTTTAATTTTGGCTCTTTTCTCGGTGTTCATTGGGTACGGTTTCGCGTGAACTGGTTCCGCGCCCGGTTTTTCAACTATGTACATCGCTATCAGGTGTGTACGTCCGTGTTTCGTCTTGTCCAACGCGACGCACATTCGGTAATCGTTTATTAGTGTCAGTAATTCGTCATATTGTTCTCTACTAAGAGGTAAGCCGTCAGCTAAATCGTCTTTAGTTATCTCTTTCCTATTAGGTTTAATTTCCGGCACGTTCTCGTTAATTTTAATATCGGTGTTTAAAACAGTTCCTTTCTCTATTATTATTTCGTTATCATTCAAATTTTCATACGGTAAAAAGGTTTCCGCTTTATTTATTTTTACGTTAATAAAATTAATTGACGCCGCGGGAATTCGCGTAGTTTCTAACGTAACTGGAGAATCTAAATTTTGTTCTGGCCACTCGACTTTCTAGAAATGACTTAAAAGGGAATTCGTCTCATTTAACAAATTCAAACCTATTATCGTATCGACAGTAAGCTATTTGCTGAAGGTCGGTATAATTTCGGCCAACGATTACATCGTAGTATTGACTGTCATCCTTCACAACTCGGAACTGAATATTTTCAGCTACACATCCATCAACATCCAATCTTACGATAACAATGCCTTCCGATATCGCCATTCCGCCGCCAAAACCCTGGATTGTATTTTGCATTTTAACAAAATGGAATCCGTTCGCTAAAACAACAGATTCTCTAATAAGGCAATCGGAACTACCTGGGTCAATGAAAGCCAAAAGTTCAACGCGACCAACTTTAACAATTTTCTCATAGGGCTCACCCCTCGGGGTAAACCCGATCACTTGATTTTTTAAGAATTTATGGTAATCCCGACAGTTTTATTTTGTATATATTAAATTTCTCCTTATTTCCGTCTTCAGTATGATTTATTAATGATAAATTATGAGTTCTATAAATAATAAATATTGGTTTATTAAATAGTCAGTACAGGTTTTATGATTTGCAACTGTGAATTTAAATAATATTTTATTAAGAGAAAATTAAAATGTAGATACATTTCTGAATGTAGCAAGTTACAGATTTTATTATTGATAAAATATAACAAATGAAATTAAAAATTTTAAATTTTAAAATAAACAATGATAAAACGTGAACTGAACGAAGATAACAAACTAGATTTATGTATTTTTTTAGCCGAAAAAAACAGGGACAAATTTTGATTATTTGTTTGCGTTGTTTGTTATAACCGTTATAACCTAATAATCCCTAATAATGACAAGAAATATTGATAGTTCGGCGCCATCTATAAAAAAATCGCCACAAATCGCGAAATGTGGGACATTCAAAATGTTAAATATTTAACTAATTACCCAATAATTCAATAACATTGTTAGGAAATGAATATTATTTATTTTTTAATAAATATTTTTAATACTAAAAATTTTAAGATCGCAAAAAACGCAAATACTGTTAATACTGATTCGGCTTCGTACACAAATTTAATAAGTGAGCGGATTTACCCCGAATGTGTGTCTCACATTTCAGAATAAATTTAAATAAATCTTTTTGAAATCAAACAAAACTACATATATATTTCGAAAAAGACATCCAAAAGCACAAAAAAAATTTGTCGAACAAATTAAGTCTCAAAAATAATAATCGAAAAACTTAAAAATCCGATGATCATTTTGTCTTTTTTGCACTTCTAAAAACAATTGACCGTCTCTGAATTTATGACGAATTCATGAAAGTAAACGAAAGTTCGTTAACATTAGTTGTATGTTAAGTACTATTCACAGTACAAATATCTCCATCTTAAGTTGAGTTTATAGCGTCAAATCGTTAGTGAACGGGTTTACCCCAGTCTCCCCTACTTTTTATACGTCGTTTCTTTATTATCGGGAATTATTAAATTTATTTCAGCTTTTGGAACTGACTTTGGCTTTGTGCAATTGACCGTGATGTGCCCGAATTCGTAATACTTTAAAAAAATATATTGACTTTTTGAATATTAACATTTGATTTTTCAAAATGGCGCCTAAAAACACAAAATTTTTTTTAAATTTGAAATTTGATGCTCGATGTACATTTTTTTAACTTTAGCTTGAAAATGTTTACTCGGGGGTTTTCGGGGTCGCTGATTACGAATGTCGGATCCAATACAGCGGACAAAATTTTCAAAATTCAGTCGGATTTTTAGAATAGTCGGGAATAATAATTGAAAAAGCGTCAGTAAAACTATTGAGGAAGCATTTTTAAAAGGATAGGATAAGATTGAACCATTTTGCCTACTATATGGGATTTACTATTTTGATTTTTAAAAAACTAAAATCCTATTCATAATCAGCAACCTCGAAAAATCCCTATGTAACGAATTTCGAAAAATCCGATTAAATTTTGAAAACTTTGTCCAGCATATTACATCCGCTATTAAAAATTTTAAAAAACTAATATCAGATTGGTTATCAGCGACCCCAAAAACCCCGTGTACGGCTTTTCAAAAACATTCGGCTGAATTTTGAAATTTTTGTCCGCCATATTGGATCTGCCATTTTGAATTTATAAAAACTTATATCAGATTCGTAAGAATCATACATAAGATTTGTTTTGTTTCACACCGAAATGAAGTAAGTAGTTAATAAAATTTGAAAGGAATGAGAGCAATGTCTTTCTTTCTTACTCATTTGAAGCGTTTCGCTAGTAAGACATTTAAAGAAGTTTAAAGGCCATAGTGAAAGGCAAGAAGGATTGTGACAGAATCGAAAAAGTACTTGGAGAGACTAATAAAATTGCTGACTTAAAGGTCTAATACCATTACTCTTGGGAGTTACAGATGCCGAAATTGCAGTTTGGTACCTTCTAGTACCAACTAGGATGTCAATTTGACTCTCTTTCTGCATTAGAAAAGGAAAGGGAGCAAATTGCAGCGGGCTCCGCCCGCCTTTGTTGTGGTCTCTTTTTAACACACCTCCAAAAGGCCTTTTTTTCGACACGGGGTCGGGTCTGGGTTCGGTACCTTCTTGTACTAACTAAAATGTCAATTAGACTCTCTTTCTGCATTAGAAAAGGAAAGGGAGCAAAGTGCGGCGGGCTCCGCCCGCCTTTGTTGTGGTCTCTCCTTGAGGCTCCTTTTTCTTCCGTACGCCATTATTACGGATTTTAAAATTTTTGAATTTCCTCGAAAAATACTCAATTTAGCAAAAAACGAAAATTTTAATTTTGTTTCCCATCTCTGGCTTCCGGTAATAAACTTTTTCGTCCTCCTCCAACGAATTTTTCATTTTCTAGCTGATTGAAAGCTTTTCCAAAAAGAAATATCAAAACATATGCAAAATTCGGAAAAACCGCATAAGTAAACAATTACCAACAATTTTAACGTCTGCCTTCTCATTAATCGTGACCACCACTCAACATGGATGTGTTACGAACCAGAAAATATGTAAATAATTAATTTTGTTACATTAACTATATAAATTATTTTGGGCTTTTAAGATACCCCTATTTTCAAGTTGCCGGAGGAATTCAAACTGCCAGAGCGTAAGCTCTGTTTATCTTACTTGGATTCGTTATCCCTAGTTACCTTAGTCAGAAATTAATTAAAGGAGGGGAGAAAATATAATAAAATGAGGAATAAAAGTTGAAGAATTTAATTTATTTGTTTGAACTAAAATGATTTTATTTCCATCTCTCGCACAATTAAATGAGGGAGGAAAATGGTATGTTTTACACTAGGAACGACACAGTACTTACCGTTCCGGGATCCTTAAAACTACCGTCAGAATATTCTTCTTTCTGCGGTCGAATATTTCACAATTTTTGATATGCGGTTACACGTACACGCATAATTATGAATCTTTTAATTGTTCTTAATTATTAATTTTTCAAACCTCCGAGTACAGGGCGAACGCGGTGACTTTACGAAACGATTCGGTCTTTCGTCAAGAAAAAAAAATAAATTTTAAACAATTTTCTCCACTGTTTCGAATTTTGAAACGGCCTCCGTGGACTTCGAAGGAATTAATATTTTATTTTACGTCCGACCGAATTACTCGTGTAAGCACACAATTAATTCATTTCCCTGGTACCGGGCGGGAACGTTATAGGATTAAGAAAAATTTCTTTTATACCGATGTAAGAGGTTAGCCTCTGGGGGTTGCGGAAACCGAAATGAACAATTTGGATGGCCATAAATGCTTCTTTTATAGATTGATTGAATTCTAATTAGGTGGGAAAATATTGCAATAAAAAATGGTGGGGACGGGGCGCACAGTGTGCCTTTTTCTGAAAATCTTTTCAAATCCTAGTACCTGTTAAAGGAATTAACGAAATTTCATGGTTCTGGGACGAAAACAAAGCTTAATAAATGCAGAATACAGGAAAATTATACAAAACAATGTTAACAAATTTTAAGGTTAAGAAGCAGCGTCAAAAGTCAGAAATTCCGTCAAAAAAATCACAAATCTTAGTCTGTAAGCTATAAAAATGACTCAAATTAAATAATATTACATATATTGAAGGTTTTTGGGTCGCTAATTACGAATCTGAAGTCCGATTTTAATAATTCAAAATGGCGGATCCTGTATGACAGCTAAATACAGCAAATTTTTTAAAATAATTCCATTAATGTCCCTACATTAAAAACTAATATAAAAATGAATTTGACCAGTAAATCCAATAATTTTTTGCATTTTTGGTCGGCCATATTAGGTCGGCCATTTTGAATTTTGAAAATCTGACATTAGATTCGTCATCAGCGACCCCAAAAAACGCCTAGATACAGAGTTTTGTGTAAATCCAATAACTTTTTGAAATTTTTTTGTCGGCCATTTTGATTTTTGAAAATCTGACACCAGATTCGTCATCAGCGACCCCAAAAACCCTTGGATACCGAGTTTTATGTAAATCCAATAACTTTTTGCATTTTTTATCAGCCATATTGGGTCGGCCATTTTGAAAATCTGACGCCGATTCGTCATCAGCGACCGCAAAAACCCTTGGATACCAAGTTTCATGCAAATCCAATAACTTTTTGCATTTTTTATCGGCCATATTAGGTCGGCCATTTTAAACTATTAAAATCTGACATCAGATTCGTCAATAGAGACCCCAAAAATTCATCAGTTTGTTTGAATGTTATGACAACTTTTACGAATTTGAAAGTTTGAATTCAACTTTAGCGCGAACGACTGATGATTTCCCCCACTATGCATCCTAGAGCATCTAGGCTATTCAAACGTTGCATTCGAACGTTGCATACTTTTGAAAAATATTTTTACGAACAAGAAGTGCATAGATGTTTAGATTGATTTTTTTATAATTAGTATGACTAATCAACTAAACAAATATAATAAAAAAAATAAAAAATATTAATAATTAAAGGCTCAGGAATTTTTAGAAAAAAAAAATTATCTCCCCCCCCTTTTGACCTAGATCAAAAATTTTTTTTGCAAAATTTGCAGAAAAGAATAAGTAATCAAATGGCGTTTATGCCAAATTGTTAAAGTAAAAATTGTTGATGTAGTGTTCATTTGTTTATAAGCCAAAAATTTCTCCCCCCCAAAAACTAGTTTTTTTGTAAAAATTCAATTTGTTACAAATTGTGATTGATAGATTGGCATTTCATGAAGAGAACCCAACAAAAAAAATTGATTTTCATCCTGCCAAAAATGTAGAAATTCCATTTTAAAAAACCATGTTTTTAGTTAACAAATGGAATTTCTGATAAACAATTTATCGAATCGGATTCAAATTTGGCACATGTCTTAAGGGTCTTGAGAGGTATATTTTTGTAGAATATAGAAAGAATTTGTTAACTTTTGTTCATGTTATTAAACAAATAAGAAAGTGCCATTTTTAGTGGTTTAAATTCATTTGCAAGTAAACAAATGGACCAATTTTAACATATGACCCATCATTTTAAAGGTATTTTCGAGCTCTATAACTTTTATTAACAACTTTTTCCCCTATAATTTGATGGGAAAGAACGGTCATCAAAAAACTGTTTTTCGGCACCTGCAAAATTGTTTATAACGCGCAGCATGAGAAATCTCGAGTGGGAAACATATACATATTCATACAACCACCCCACACTATATGAATCCACAATCAGACTTCAGGTATCAATTTTGGCACGAAAAAACACAGGGCGACTGGACTAAAGTTATATACAGTAAAATAATCGTTAACTCATCCTCTTTCAATTGCAAAGTGGCAGAATTGAAAATTCAAAATGGCGTCCTTAATATGGCAAGTAGAAGAGGGTAAATTCGGAAATAAGTAAATGTATAAATTAATTTCTTTTAAAAAATGATGCATACATTTTGTGTCACAACATATTTTTACATTTTTGGGGTCGCTGAATACGAATCTGATGTCTAATTTTAAAAATTCAAAATGGCGGATCCAATATGGGGGACGAATTTTTTTAATTTCGTGAAATCGCTTGAAACTTGTTACTCGGGGGTTTTTGGAGTCGCTGATTACGAATCTGAAGTGAGTTTTCCCAATTTCAAAATGGCGGACCCAAAATGGCGGAGAAAATTATTTAAATTTTATTAAATTTGCTTAAAACTTGTTGTTCGGGGGTTTTCTATGTCACTAATTACGAATCTGAAGTCAGTTTTTCCAATTTCAAAATGGCGGACCCCAAATGGCTGCCAACATTTTTTTAAATTTCATTAAATTTGCTTGATACTTGTTGTTCTTGGGTTTTCTAGGTCGCTGATAACGAATCTGAAGTCAGTTTTTTAAAATTCAGAACAGCAAATCCAATATAATTGTTTTTGTGGCCTTGAAAAAGATCGATTAATATAATTTAGTAACTGTAAGGATTTGGTAGCCTTGAAAAAGACTGATTGTTTTAATTTAGTAACTTTATGGATTTGTTGGCCTTGAAAGAGGCCGATTGATATAATTTAGTAACTGTAAGGATTTAGTAGCCTTGAAAAAGGCTGATTGTTTTAATTTAGTAACTGTAAGGATTTGTTGGCCTTGAAAAAGGCCGATTGGTATAATTTAGTAATAGTAACTGTTTTTGCTTGCCTTTCAGAACATCCAAATTCAGGTTTTCTTTTACAACAAGCAACAACACGTTAGAGTGAAACGACAACTTGCTACTAGTTTATTTCGAGCACCTGCAGTTACAAAAATCCAATCTGCCCATTCTTTTATTGTAACACCAAAAAAGAAATTGCAAATATTCAAATGCACATCATCCTACTGCAGAAATGCAATATTAAAATAAAACTACATTGATTAGGATATATTTTTAAAACTAAAACAATCAGCCTTTTTCAAGGCTACCAAATCTTTACAGTTACAAAATTAAAACAATCAGCCTTTTTGAAGGCTACCAAATCCTTACAGTTACTAAATTATACCAATCGACCTTTTTCAAGGCCAACAAATCCTTACAGTTACTAAATTAAAACAATCAGCCTTTTTCAAGGCTACCAAATCCTTACAGTTACTAAATTATATTAATCGGTCTTTTTCAAGGCCACAAAAACAATTATATTGGATTTGCTGTTCTGAATTTTAAAAAACTGACTTCAGATTCGTAATTAGTGACCTAGAAAACCCCCGAACAACAAGTTTTAAGCAAATTTAATAAAATTAAAATAATTTTGTCCGCCATTTTGAAATTAGGAAAACTGACTTCAGATTCGTAATCAGCGACTCCAAAAACCCCCGAGTAACTTATTTCCGAATTTACCCTCTTCTACTTGACATATTAAGGACGCCATTTTGAATTTTCAATTCTGCCACTTTGCAATTGAAAGAGGATGAGTTAACGATTATTTTAACGTATATAACTTGTATTTTTAAAGCATAGAAATATAGTTAACGATTATTTTAACGTATATAACTTGTATTTTTAAAGCATAGAAATATATATATATATATATATATATATTTGTGAATTAACTAAACATATTATTATCTATTTTTATTAGTTGGTGCCACAAAGTTTTAAATCATTGTATATAATTAAACCTCTGGAGAAATTTATTTTATGTTGTATGAGTGTAATTATATTTGTTATCCATTCTTGATTTTACTGATTTATTTTATTTCATGTTATCATTTAATTTATTTTCCGTAATTATTTTTGAATTTTGGTTAAGTGTTTTACATTAGTCTGTCTTAATATTTAAAATAATATTGCTTCCTCATACTGAGGAAGTATTGTAATACCAAAAATTTTCAGGTTCGATTTTTTAACATATCTTTATGTTATTTGACCTCAGGAGTTCAAAAATGACCTTTTTACAAAATGTCATTCCGTATGTGTGTGTGTGTAAACATCACATTTTCATAAATATCTCTAAATTATAAAGAGCTTTTGGGCTGAATTTTTTTTTAATTGTAGGTCTCATCTGCGGACATAAAATGAGAGTACTTTGAGGTAGATTAATAAAGTTTAACTATTTATTTTTTTTATTTTTTATTTAAAAAAAACGTTTTTTGCTCATAACTTTAAAAAAATGTTAGGACACCTATAAATGTTTTTCTCTAATTTTTTAGTTTTTTAGACGCATCTTTTAAGCCCAGAATGAACATTTTTCGTTCATATTCACCGGAGATATTAAACTTTTAAAAATCAAAAATTTTGGAAAATAAGACTTCTTTGAGAATTTTGTTGAAAAATGTAGAAATAACATTAAAACTATAGTTACCAACTTGTAGAGCATTAAAAAACCCTTCGATTGACCTATTTTTAAAGCTATTTCGATTAGAAATAAAGAAGTTATTGATATTTTAAAAAACAGAAATTGTGAAAAAAAAGTTTTTTATGTAAAAGTATTAAATAAAGAGAAAAAAATATTACAGCACTTAAGAATAATTGTTTAAAACACAACAAGATTTACGAAAACGAATGAAATGAGTACCAAAAGTATAACAAAAATTTATAACTTGGCAGCGGGATTTTCTATTGATTTTATAATTGAAAATTAAATTTAAATTAAAATAAATATTACAAGTGATTTCCAGGAATAATTACATCTATTTTCCATTTAAAAATTCAGTCGACTTGAGGCACGTATTAATAATATTGCTCGATTTGATTCAAAGTTTCTGAAAAAATTTTTTTATACCTTGATTAATTTTTTGGGATGAGACCGAAGATTAGGAAGCATTTACAAAATAGGAACCACCCTACGATGTACAAAACCCGATCGTTCAACCTCTCCGGAGTGTACATCGGGTAACGTTAATGACGACAGTACAATCCTTTAAGCAAAAAACATTAATTAATTAAAAGTAACTTCAGATTCGCAATCAGCGACACCAAAAATCCTTTATAAGCATTTTTGTTATCCAGAATGTTCAAACCGTCATATTGTATTTTAAAAATCTGACTCTAAATTCGAATTTGGTGATCTAAAAACCCCTAAAGAACAAGATTCAAGCGAATATAATGGTCTCTAAATTTTTTTTTCGTCGCCATATTGAATCCGCCATTTTGAATTTCGAAAATCTGAGTTCCGATTAGTGATCAGCGACCCCAAAAACCCCCGAGTAGAAAGTTTCATTAGAATTAAACGATTTTTAAAAAATCTTCCGCCATATTGGATCGGCCATTATGAATTTTTAAATTTTGACCTAAGACTTGATTGATTTATAAACTAGGATGACATATACATAAAACAAATTATATTTGGCAGTAATTTAGGGGTTTATAAGACTTTTATTGACAATATTGTTGGATTATTATTTAATTTTGTGTATTATATGCATCACATACAGCCGCCATTTTTAAATTTTTAAAATGGCCACATTGCATTCGAAAGTACTTGGTTGTACAAATAATTTGATACCTAGAACATATAATTCTGTTGCGCTGAATTTTGGCTCTGCGAGTGATCCGGTTGACATGGAATAGCCCATATATATATAATATAAACTACCAGCAGAAATTGTCGGTACGAACAACGGGCGAGCTAAGAAAAGTTGCTGCCGAAATTAAATTTACATATTTTATTATTGAAGAACGATAGAAACTTGGTTCGTGGATTGTTCGCAAGACTTAGATTAAGAAAAAACGTGTTTTGAACAAAAATGTATTGATACATTTCTTAAAAATGTAACGTCCACATAATTAATTATAAAAATTTTTAAGTCGAAACACCTAAGAACATTTTTCTAGACCAACAAAATTAATGTATATAATCATTGTAAACAATAAAAAACGCATTTTTAATAAAAATATTTTGAAATTTTTTAAAATAATAATATAAATATTATTTTATGAATATTTATCGTTTATTACTAATATTGTTATTATTATTATTATTATACTATTTATTTAACTGTTACGGTGTAGTGGTGTCAATAAGTGCTTTATTGAATCATTAAAGCAAATTAACAAGTCACAGGCAATAACAAATGTAATATAATATATAACTTTGACAATTATCAAATTTTTAATTAATATTAAATATAAAATAAAAAAAACTTAAAAAGGGCTCCAAATATGACCCACTCTATATGCCGCTTATTCGGCTCTGCTACAACGAACTAGGTGAGCAGCATTGGCCCAAGCTAGCTCTCTGTTACAGCGGGAGAAAATGGTGTTCTGCATTACAGAATTGACAGTTAAACTAATAATTTGTAGTTTTTTGGTGCTTTACGTAAAAAGAAAAAAATGAATCAAATCGTTTCATCTGCCGCAAAAATCTGACCGCAAAATAGAATGTTAGTACCAAATGTCAAACTAAAAACTCAGTGAATATCGTAGAGAATATTCAATATGATCTCAATTCGACGTCAACAAAAATTTATACATCAAATACGTAAATTGTATATTTCACAAAAATATTGTAAATAATTATATTCACTAACAGATTTTACAAATAATTATTACAATTAATGCACACAAAAAATTACATTTGTTACTTATAGTGTAAGAAATAAAGAAGATTTATAAAACTGACTATTTCTTTAAAAAAGTACATCTGTGTATATATTTGTCTATTTACGTTTTTTCCGCAGCCTGCTCCCGACCATGCAAATGTCGGGGCAGGCAGCGAAAATCAATAACGGCCTTGAATGTAAGACAGAGATAGAGAAAATGACAGAGCTTCAGGAGTTGCCGATGGTGGCGCTGAAACGAGGAGCAAAAGTAAAAGATGACCGGCTGTTAAATCGAATGCGATTGCAATATTTGTAATTAGTAAAATATTAAGCGTACTTTCCACCGAATATAAAGAAAAGTACTGCACATTAGACGTAAAAAAATTCGAAATTCATGCATCGCGTAAAATGTCGAACTTTCTGCCCTTATAATGTAAAATACTATTGCTCTTACAACCAAAATTTTTGTTTGCATACGTAGTTTTTAATGAAAATATAAAAAAACTTTAAAGTAATTTACGATAAAATTTTTGTAGAAACTAGTTTTAAATTAACCATTTTTAATTCATGGCTGATTAGTATCACTTAGAGTGATTATTAAATTACACTATTTACTTTCTTATTTATGTTTACAACATATGTGAATTTCTTTAAATCGGTTCAGTAGTTTCCGAAAAAAATGAATTTTTGGGATTTAAAAAAATCGTTTTTTGAAAAAAACTATATTTGTCAAAAATCTGGAAGAAATATATATTAAAAAGGAAACTTATGGCAAAATTGAGCTATTTTTGGACCTATAGGTGAAAAAGAGGCCCAATAACGGCCTTACATTGCGTCAAAATCTACGTCTAATTTGACCTATTTTTTGGCCTATAGGTAAAAACAGTGCAATAACGTCATTACAGTACGTCTAAATCTATATTTAATTTGACGTATTTTTTACCTACAGATCAAAAAGGGACGTCTAAAATTGACAAACAATTTCCTCTACCCTGAAAATTTAGATCTATTTTAAGGACAATTTTGGCCTATATGTCAAAAATTGACAAACAATTTCTTCTGCCCTCAAAATGTATGTCTATTTTAAGGGTAGTTTTTATCTACACATCAAAATTTGACGAATAAACTTTCTTTGACCCGATCTTCCCTCAAATTTTAGGGGAACCCTACAATTTTTTACGAACCCTTTGGAAAAAAAAATTTACGTAAGAAACGTGAAAATTCAAAAATCTGAATCTCTTAAGTCGCTTTATGAAAAAATTTGAAAAAACTCATGTTAGCCTTATTTCAATGAGCATTAAAAGAAAAAAAAATTGAGACTCAGAAGCAAAATAATTTTCAATTTGGTGTGGAATGCCCAATATATACCTACACTCGAATCTTCCTACTATGACCTCCTACATAACCAACGCTCCTTTTAACGAGCATGTATACCCTCTGTTAAGCGAGTAATTTTTCCAAGCCTGCGTCCCCAGAAAATTTAAAAACAAATTATGTTCAATAAATTGAATTTCAGTTTTGTAATTAAAATTGGTTAGTGGAAAAATCAATAATATAATATATAAATTGATATTAAAAACCAGGTAGTGTAATTAAAAAATTCTATCTTGCATCAATTAAAGTTAAATGTTGAAAAACATAATAAAATTATTAAAACAATACCTCAAGCAGGTCTTAGATATGAATTTTTAATATCTCGTTTTCATTAACACTGATAAAAATCTAGAGTAAAGTTGTTCATTTTTCACATCCTACTATCACTGATAAAAGTAAAAAATATTTTAACACGTGTAATATTTAAGCCTTCGGAAATTAAGTAATTTTTTCTGTTTTCAAAAGATAAACTTGGTTAAAATTTATGTTTAAAGCATTAATTTTTTAGATATTACAGGCCAATGAAAACGACTGAATAAATTGTTTTACTTTCCGGAGGCTCATATTATATAGTCATTAAACAACATGCGCAAGCGTAACTACTTTCACGAAAATACGTTTTACGGAATTTTGTAATCCCCGAACTTCTCGCCATATAGAGATTTGAGTGTATATTACAAAAGGATATCGCCTCAAAATTTTGGTCAATTTATCAACAGTTTTGACCTATTTTTAACCCACAGGTCAAATTCTAAAGACGCCATATAGTAGGGAAATGTATCTAGTAATGAAATGGGTTTTGTTTTTGACCCATAAATTTTAAATGAATAAATGAAATTGTGAATAAAATATACTGTTCGAAGAGTAACTTAAATACGGCAAATTTATTTAAAGAAAGTGTAGTGTTCAGATAAATTCAAAAAAAGTTGCGATTGATTTTTGGAGCACACCTCTTTTGTCAACAAAAAAAATTTGTCCAGTTGTTTAATGTTTTATTATAGAGTAATTATTTTAAAGTAAAATTTTAAAAACTTCAAAAAATACTAAATTTAATTTTTTTTGTGAAAAATATTAATATCAGTTAATTTAATATATTTTGATAAAATGTATACATTTTATACACCAATCGATTTATTTTCGTGTCAGAAATATAATTTCGCTAAGAATTAATTAAAATTTCGTTATAGAAAGAAGTTATACAAAAAAATGTTTTTTCAAATTTTGAAACAATTGTATAACATTTTTTTTAGTTATTTATAGGGATAAATAGAAACAGTATGCAGAAAATTGTCACTGAAGTCTAGATCTATTTAAAGCCAGTCTAGTTTTTTCATCGCGTTGCTATTTACAGTAATGCTAGATTGGTGCGGTCTTGATTCTATCTAGTTTCCTAGACAAGCTTTTAATTTTTATATACATTTTGCAAAGCGCTACAATTCTAGTGAAACTATGTTAATGCTAGCTTGGTACTATCTAGTTTTCCTAATTATATTTTTATCACGGCGTAAACAAAAATGCCAATATAGTTATTATACAGAAATGCTAGGTTTTACACTATTAACTATATTTTACTGTTTTTTGCTATCAACTTTTTTAATTTCATTATTATTATTATTAATTTTACTTTAAATATTACTTATTTGTTAAAATTTCGTTTATATCTACAGTTAGCAGGGTTTGGTTTAGGAAATTAAAAAAAATATCGTTATGATAATTATCAATACATTTTTTTTAAAATAAAGTGTCTAGAAAGAAAAATTCATGGCGGGCAGGAAAGATTGTTTATAATTTATTAAATTGTTTAAACAAATTTAGAGAGAGATTTTTTAATTTTATAAATTATTTTAATCTTTTTATTAATTGTTTGAAATAAAAAAGCATTTATCCAGAAAGATTTCTTAGCAGAATTATTACTGAAAAATTAATTAAATTTGTTATTCTAAAACCAAACTCAATTTTTATGTTTTAATTTTTTATTTGAATTAGGCATTAATTGAAAAATAGGTTGAAAAATCTTGGTTATTCAAACTACAAATAATATAAAAAGTCTTTTCTTCTTTTTTTACATTATAAAAATTTTGAAAAGTTTCAAAATTAAGAGGTTTTTGTAAATGACAAGAAACATAAGTAAGTATAATGAAAGGTTAAAAAATTATAATGTTGAAAAACTTATAGATTATAATTGTTTATAATTAGCTTTTCAGAAGTAGTTAGATAATAATAAAGCATATTAATCAAATAATTTTAGTAATAAAAAAACATAAATTAAGTCGAGTAAATAAGAAAATTTATTTATTAAAAATATTTTGAGGTTATAAACTGTGAAGGGTAAACTGTCAAGAGTATATTCTTGACTGATATTAGTGATTTTTCTGTTAACTGCAGTGACAGCTTAGAATTTAAAAACATACATGAAGTAATGTTTATAAAGTAACAAATGAATTTGTTTGGTTTCCATATAACCGAAACATTTTGATTTTCTCAACTGAATTAGTTCGGTTGAGACAACCTGTCCTTTGTTTCAATTATCCAAACTTTCTTTAACCAAACCTAGTTTAGTCAATTTGACCAAACAATTTTTTTGCGTGTAACAATGAACAAATTCACTGTTTGGACAGTTTTGGCGAAAGAAGGTGTTTTCTTCTAATAATTTATGAAAGTTATAGTTATTTATAAAAATGGGTGCGGTAATTTATAAAAATATTGTAGTCTTATTTTCAATTGAAAATTATTACTTCAGTAGTTCATGAAAATTTTCGAGGCAATTAATGCAAATTTATGCAGCAATTTATCGAAATTTTTGCAATAATCTCCTATATATTTTTTTTATTAACATATTCGTCTTCGTTTTGTCGTCCGTCGTTCGTGTAACTCCGTACTTCATCGTTCGGTCGTTCGACTTTTATCATTCATTCATCGTATTGTTTTGTTTATATATTTCCTCATTGTCAGACATGCGCAGTAGTGTTTTGCCAATGTCAGGCATGTGCAGTAGTGTTCTGCCGTAGCACATAACACATACACATGTATACTCACACATATGCACTCAATACGTACACATGTATAGTCACAAATATATCCTCAGTACTTAATACTCACATATATTCTCAGTACTCAATACGTACACATGTATAGTTACACATATATCCTCAGTACATACAGATTTTGAGAAAAGTAAATATTAAGACCCCTAAAAATGTACTATTGAGTGATTTGAGTATTTTCTTCTTCTTAACCTGACATGCTAAAAATTTCTATATAGGTTTAAATTAAAGATTAAATTAAACACTTTAAGACACATAATGCCAAAATAAAAAATGAAAGATGTTGAAATAAGTGGAGGAAAAAATATTTTTCAAAATAAAATGTAGGGGGAAAAAGTGTACTCATATATCTACCAGAAATCATAGATAACTCTTTGGATTAGGCTGTAATTTGGTGAAATTGTAGTATTGAATACTAGAAACTAGTGTGCCAAATTTTTTTTGAAAATTTTAAAATTTGTTGAAGTTACGCCATTTTGAATTTTTTTGTTATAATTTTTTTAATCTTAATATTTCCGAAAGTTTTCAATGAAATTTAATAAAATTTGGAAGGCTTATTACTTGAAATCATGTTCCTTATGACTATCACAGAACAAAACAAAAACAAAAATTTTGCCCAAAAAAAGTCAAAAAAAATTTTTTGAAACTGTTTTTCCCAAGCGGGACTGATTTTTGAGTTTTCTTGTCAATTAATAAAATATTCCTTATAATTTCACCTCTAATTTTAAAAAAAGAAATCGATGGAGACTCAAATAGTTTTTGAGATATTGCGATTTTTGTGGATGCGCGACCACGTTTTGGTGCCAGCGCTGTGTTAGTGCCCGGGACGCCTCGCACAGTAGGATTCTTACACTTTACTGTTCAAAATTGTCTAGAGCCTACAAATTTTATTCGATTTTGATGTTCTTGGTCTTAAATGAAAGGAGATAAATTTTCTAAGAGTTTCCCCGAAACCTGTTGTTTCAATTTTTAATTACTTATATATTTTTTTGTTACTCAAAGTTAACAACTTACAAGATTTTTGAAAAAAATCATGTTTATTTTTTTTTCCATTTCTCATTATCGAAATCAATTTAAATTAGTCTAGTATAATCACCCGATTAATAAAAATGCATAATTCAGTTTATTTAAATAATTTCGTTAAATAACAAATAGATAACTTTGCTCCTTATTTAAAAAAAATTTATTTTTTGCAGACAAATTTATGTTTATTTAAGTAATTTTTTGTCTATTTTGTTAAGAAATAATTTTAAAGTTAATAATTATCATTGTTATTAACAAATATTTTTATATAAAATATGAATTTAACTTTAAAATTATTGTTTAACAATATAGACATAAATTACTTATATAAACATAAATTTGTCTGCAAAAAATACAATTACAAGTCCAAAATTTTGAAAATCTATATTGCTTGAAATTTGTTACTCGGGGGTTTTTGGTTTCACTGATTACGAATATGATGTTATTTTTCCAAAATTCAAAATGGCGGATGCAATATGGCGGACAAATTTTTTAAAAATGACTCTATATTGCTTAAAATTTGTTACTCGGGGGTTTTTGGGGTCACTGATTACGAATATGATGTTATTTTTCCAAAATTCAAAATGGTGGATCCAATATGACGGACAAATTTTTAAAAAAATGAATCTATATTGCTTGAAATTTGTTACTCGGGGTTTTTTGGGGTCACTGATTACGAATATGATGTTATTTTTCCAAAATTTAAAATGGTTGATCCAATATGGCGGACAAATTTTTAAAAAATGAATCTATATTGCTTGAAATTTGTTACTCAGGGGTTTTTGGGGTCACTGATTACGAATATGATGATATTTTTCCAAAATTCAAAATGGCGGATCAAATATGGCAGACAACATTTTTTTAAAATGACTCTATATTGCTTGATAACTTCAGCTTAGACTTGATATAAAAAACAAAAAAAATATAAAAAAGAATATATATAAAAAAAGAAAAGACTCTTTTATGTCCACCGCCACGCGGTAAAAGTCGGGTAACGGCGAATTATTCGACGGCAAACGGACCATAACATTTTAAACAATGTGGAGATATTTTAAAAAATGTTGTCCGCCATATTAGATCTTCCATTTTGAATTTTGAAAAAATAACATCATATTCGTAATCAGTGATCCCAAAAACCCCCGAGAAACAAATTTTAAGCAATATAGAGTCATTTTTAAAATATTTGTCTGCCATATTGGATCCGCCATTTTGAATTTTGGAAAAATAACATCATATTCGTAATCAATGACCCCAAAAACCCCTGAGTAACAAATTTCAAGCAATATAGAGTCATTTTTAAAAAATTTGTCCGCCATTTTGGATCCGCCATTTTGAATTTTAGAAAAATAACATTATATTCGTAATCAGTGACCCCAAAAACCCCCGAGTAACAAATTTCAAGCAATATAGAGTCATTTTGCTTCCTCATAAGGAAGCTTTGCATTCGTGACGATTTTCAATTTTTCAAAACATGGTTATATGGACTCATTTTCATCTAGGATATATGTATATTAAATTCTGAGCAAATGTCCAGATGCGTGTGTGTATGTGTGTGTATGTGTATGTATATGTATGTATGTGTGTGTATGTCACAAAAAATTGTGTACAAATTATCTCTAACAAATTTTAATGGATTGCCCTGAAATTTTTCAGGTTTATTGCAGTCATTAATACCTACAATCTGACACAAGGATTTTCAAATTTATCGACAAAATTTTTTTTATACAATTTTTTCAAAATTAAAAAAAAAATTTTGTATTTTTTTAAATAACTTTTTTATTTCTTAATATTTTTATTAATTATTCTCAAAATTACATTGCTTACAAGAAAACGAATCGATTGATATATACAAAGGGCCCATTTCATCAAAATTTATAAAATTAATCAATATTTTTCTTTTTCACAAAAAATTCAAATTTTGCGTTTTTTGAAATATTACCTTAACATATTAAAATTAAATTAAGAAATTGGTTTATGATATTTTGAGAAAGCGAAATAGTCATTAAATGAACAACTTGTTTAAAAAATTTGTCCGCCATATTAGATCCGCCATTTTGAATTTTGGAAAAATAACATCATATTCGTAATTAGTGACCCCAAATTCCCCTGAGTAACAAATTTCAAGCAATATAGAGTCATTTAAAAAAAATGTTGTCTGCCATATTAGATCCGCCATTTTGAATTTTGGAAAAATATCATCATATTCGTAATCAGTGACCCCAAAAACCCCTGAGTAACGAGTTTTAGTCGATTTCGGTGACTCAAAAAAGTTGGAGCACTATGTTTCATATGTGAGCTATTTTTTTAGTTTTTGCCGCCATATTCAGGTATTCAGGGTTTTGTAGCTAAGGATCCATGGACGCGATATTTTGATGTTTTGAGGGCATCTATTTACATTTTTCTGGTGAAAATACGGATGAAAAGAAATTGTTTTCTCGAAAAATCGTGTTTTTTTTGGAAAAAATTGTTTATAACTTTTTAACAATTTGTTGTAAACAAATTTTAACATCAGAATCTGAAAGAGGAGTAAATTTTACGTTAAAAATTTTATGTGTCAATTTTTTTGTATCCATTGTTGTAATAAACCAGGTCCTCAAAGTCCATTGAAATTTTTCGTCCGTCTGGGCGTTAATGGGTTAAAGTACCGAGCAAGTCAAATCAGACAAAAATGGTTCTTGCTTTGACTAGTTCAGTGAATGGAGGGAACCTCCTTAAATTAAGATGTTTCTGTTACAATAAATTTTTTAGCTATAACTTACTTGAGAATCATAAGATACGCCATAAATGTAAGTTACTAAAAACTAAGACATATAAAGTGTTTAACATAAAAGCCCATAGTTAACCTCAAAAC
This sequence comes from Leptopilina myrica (nomen nudum), assembly GCA_032872475.1. Classification (NCBI taxonomy): domain Eukaryota; kingdom Metazoa; phylum Arthropoda; class Insecta; order Hymenoptera; family Figitidae; genus Leptopilina; species Leptopilina myrica (nomen nudum). The sequence continues at coordinate 22,621,083 of CM065460.1, read as the reverse complement.
TTTTTACTTCAATAGTACACAGAAAATATGTCCACCATTTTTAAAGTAAAAAAATCGATTGTAGATTCTTATACAGCAGCCTTAAAAACTTTCTTCTACCAAGTTGAATGAAAATATATTAAAATTTGTTGAAGTTATTCAAGTTTTACATTATTAATTTTGTAATGGTTGATTGTTTATTTTATACGACGAGACCGATCGCGTGCTACAGCACGCGCGTTTTGTTACTATTTTATTGCAAAATAAATAAAATTATTTTTTAAGCTTGTATTGTATTGTATCACGAACAATTTAAAGAAATTTTGACTTCAAAATAAATGGTGATTTGAAAGATCATAATGCGTATAATTCTTTATAATTGAAAACATAAAATCAGAATAAATAGACAAATTCAGGGAATGAATGAATAATGACACATATTACTTAAATGGAAAAATTTATGTACCTAAATACAGAAAAATGTTTATTCGCGATTACAATGAAAACGTTTGTTTTTATAACAATTATTAGTACACCTAAGTCAGTCTGAGTATCAGTCGTTTTGCGTTCCGCACTTTGTAAAGTAAAAAATATATTTATATAATTAGATAACATAAAATAAAAATTAGTAATTTATTTACCTAACCAAGTAATTAGAAGTTTTGTTACTTGTATTATTATTTATTAATTAAGTAAAAATGAAAATACTTTCAAATTAGAAACTAATGACGTTCAACGTAAAGAAAAAGAATTTTACGTTTCATAAGAAAATAAATAAACATTATTTCTCGTTTAATCGCAATTTTTTCAACATGTTCTCATCCTTAGTACTAAGTTTTCGTTTGTGATTATAAATGACATCATAAATCGACTTCTTTATATTTTCAGGACTCATAATTTCATCTTCTAAGATATCAACCACCAGGTCCATTAATATAAGAACATGAGGAAGAATGCTTTGTTTTATTTTGCATAACAACTGACATTACTTTATCAACAATATCTTTCTGATTAAGATTCAATTTAGTATATTGCATTTTACCAATTGCTTGATGATCTACCGTACTTTTGTCATTAGTGTTGTTATCAACTGTACAAATATCAAATGATTCTAATTGTGGCATTTCCGGATATTAGATCCTTCATTTGAAACTAACATAGATTGTTTCTGCAATGCCGCTTTTATTGCATCGTCATCTGCTTCTTCACTTATAGTTACATTATGTTGATTACATAAATGAATAGGTAATCGGGTAATGGAATGACTTTTATTCTATAACGGTCTTCCAAAAATTCTATCACACGCTTCAACTGGACTGACATATCGAGTTTCAACAAAATTTTGGATTTCATCACAGTGCATAACTCTTTCATTACAGTCATTTTCAGTAATGATAACTTCAGCAGCATGATGCCCTTTATAAATATATTTATATAAATATTTTTCTGATTTAATGCTAGAAACTACTTCAACATTGATATGACCTTTGTCATCAAATATGGTTTCACAACAAAATTTTTTCGGAAAATTTTTTGAGCATTTACCCTCTTCACTTTTACACCAACTCCCACATGGACCATGAATCATATGTTTCAGAACCATATTATGAAGTGTTTGATTTTCAGTTAAGTCTGGAATTTCAGCAGAAATATGTTTATCTATGTACAATCTCTGCTGTTGTCATCTTACTATTTTGTTTCAAATTAACTAATAAGTAAACATGAGGTAATCCACGTTTCTGATATTCAACAACATATACATATGCAAGCACTTTACCAAATAATTCTTTTTTCACAAAGGTGTAAATAAGTTCCATTTTCTTAATATTAAAAACACGGGAGATAATATCCGGTCTGTCAGATGCACTTTGATTAGGTAATATATTTTCTTGTATTTCACGCCAATTTGGATTACATGTCATCGTAATAAAGAAGTCTGGCTTTCCAAATTTTCTTACAATAGCCATTGCATCATGATAATATTGTAACATATTTCGCGGAGAACTTAAAAACAAACTAAAAATCTTCATTTCATCAATACGAATCGATTGATGTATAAAAAAAATATTTTATTAGCATTAATAGAATTAAATAAAATGAAAAAATTCACTTTAAAGCAAATTTTTTGCTTATCGTAAAGAGGAAGCAAAATGTTCATGTAATGAACATCTTAATTCGCCACTTGTTTTGTAAGTGATCAATTAGTCCTTGATATGTATCTGCACGAAGTTTCTATTGATTGCTGCTGCAGAAATTTGTTGTATCTTTTTCAATTTTTACATAACTGTCGACAATCCATTGTTGGAATAACCACCCTCCGTTTAAAAATACATTGTTATCTATAGAAGCCATTCTGTATCTGATATAAGCCGCCTCTGAAACACGCTTACTTGTATTAACACAGGTCATATTTGGATTCCAACCTCTTGTTCCGTGAGGATAAAATAATGGATAAATCCATGGCTCAACATTTGGATTCATAGAACTTATATATTGTAAACTTTTGGTATTTTTAATTATGTGTTGAAGTATTTTGGTATTTTTATTATATAAACTAACGTAAGACTCAGGAATATCGCCGTCTGCAAATATATTACAATCCCGAAGAGCAGTATTAATTGGATCAACAATTTCCCTATTAAATGTGTTAAATTGGTTACACCGAATGTCTATCGAATCATTCTGATCAATGATAAATAATTGTCCAAATGAAGGACTATCGTTTTCTTCTTCATATAAAGATGTATTTATTTGATAATAAACCTGACCGTGTATTTCGAAACAGTATGGTCCAGGACGTCTTTCACTGAAATTAACTAAATTAGCATTAAAAGAAGAAAATGCGAATTAATTATTATAACGCAGTATGTTTTCATGAAAATAATTTGATAGAGTATGTGTCCCATCAAATAAACTCTGTAATATTGCTGGTGGGTTAGGTAAATCTTTAAGAATAACTTCACCATGCTTACAACAATCATTAAAGGAATTCATTTTATTAACTTTTTCTGCTTGAAAATGCTTAGCATTACAATGTTTACATAAGGTTTTCATTTCGCCAGAATAATGCTCCTTTACACATGACACTAAAACACTATCAGATAAATTCTTTTCTTGATCAAAATCCCTCCTTTTGCGATAAGTACGTTGATAAGCAACATTTTTTTGAAGCTTTGATATCTGGTTTTCAGAAGTAGTAGTATTCGTCAAATTTTTTGAAATAGAAGAATTTTTTTGTATTGATAATATTGTAGAGATTCTTAGACAATCAATATTAGAATGTTGATCAGTAGAATTACATTCATCCAAATGGCAAGATTTATGTTTAACAATTTTATTATTCTACGTTTCTTTTTTTTGCTTGTTTCACAGAATTTAAATCGATATTATTGTTTGCATTTTTTTAACCAATAGATACATTATTATTATCTAATGATGTTGAAGCCATATTTTCAAGACTTCCGTCAACAAAAATTTTCTCACAAATATTGTTATTTGAATTCAACAAAAAACTGTTAATAATTTTACTATCTTTATCTGTAAGATCTTCTTTTTTATCCATGTTTTTTTGTGAACTAATATATTTTATTTTTTTTGAAAAATTATCTTCTATTCGAAATGTGCTTGGCGATATCACATTTAAGTTTCGTTTTGTAGGAATATTGTCATCCAAACGCAATGATTCCTGGTATCTAGTTTGATTCATTTCTAGGTTATCTTCAAGCATTGTTTTTTTTATTCTTTTCTCATTTCTTATAACGCAATTTCTTTTTATCTTATCTTGTCCAAAGAAAGGAGGATTAATCTCAAAACGCTTAGTGGACAAAACTTTTTTATCTTTATTGATAATGAAAGTTTTAGACAGAGAAGGGAGAATTAGTTTTTCTTTCTGGAGCCCCTTAGATCGATCAGTAAAAAGTACAAATCCAATGACCACGATCTAAAGCACCACTAAACAGTATTTGAATATGCATTTGATTTTTGTCAATCGGAATTATGAAATCAAGCATTTTTAAATATAAAGTACTTTGCATATTAAATGTAAATTTTGACTGTCGTTCCAACAATTTGCCAAACTCATAAATGTGATTATCATTTAGCATTTCTCTTTCAGTAACAATAACACTATAATCAAAAGTACTTATTGTTAGATTAACATTGTCTTTTCTGTTTGCCATGATTACTTTCAACTATTTGTCAAAAACAAAGAATTAAATTTTCTAAAAAACTATAATCTTCAATCTGCAATTAAATAGAAATTTTTTTCTAAAAAATACAATTTATATTGAAAAAAAATATTATTCTGTTTCTCCTCTTTCTCTAATATTTGTTTATTTACGTCTCTGAAAGTTTTCTCCATTCAATTTGTTTTACATCTGTTACTATAAACTTTATGCTGGGTTGCTTATTTTTATAATTCCAAATCACTTGTTATTGATTCAATTTTGATACATAAAAAAATCATTGGTTTCTATTACACTTGTAAATCTGTTATTCAACTTAGCTGTTTATCTTGTAACTGTTTATCTACATCTCTTAATATTATCTTCATTATCAATAAAAAACATAACAAAAAATTTCATTAAATAAGAAATAAAAAATTATCCCTAATTTTTGGAAACTTCATAGAATTAATTTCTATATTCAATTGAAAAAAACAATTATTACATTATAAAGTTTGTTATCTCAAAATACAAAAAAGACATCTATTTACCTTAAATTTCGATTGGAGTTCAAAAACATCAAAACAAAAATTTGTAAGTTAATAATTCTAAATTATTTCGACAATCATAAAATAAAAACTTTATGATTATTGATTTCTTGTAATCAAAAAACAAAAGATCTATTATTCAACTTATAAAACAAAAAATAAAGAATCGCTTTACTTACTCATGCAAATGTTCCTTCTCAATTTACAATATACAGAAAAATAATACTTTCCTTTACACAATTTCCGCTTCACAATTCATGATTATGAACACATGTCATAAAGTCTGACTCGCACTATGCAAATGATAGGTTCATACTGAAATTTTTAACCTCCTCCAAAGGTGTCATAAAGGTGTCATTAAAATGGTACATGATTTATTTTTATTTTATTTTACCGTGCAAACAAATTTCATTTTCGTTTATATTTATTTTTCTTTTATTTTACAGTGTAAACTTGCTTCTAAACTTGAAATTTAATTTTTGTTTCTATTTATTAAACTGAATGAATATATGATATTAAAAATTTTAATTAAACCAATCAAATCGTTTTGCAATCGACTGCAGCCAATCAGGAAATATCTTTACACCTGAAGTTAGCCGATAATACCGAGAAGAGGATGAAAATTTAAAATAAGCCAATCAAATCCTTTTGCATTCGACTGCAGCCAATCAGGAAATATCTTTACACCTGAAGTTAGCCGATAACACCGAGAAAAAGATAAAAATTTAAAATAAGCCAATCAAATCCTTTTGCATTCGACTGCAGCCAATCAGAAAATATCTTTACACCTGAAGTTAGCCGATCTTACACTTCTCGTTTTTAGGAAAGGATACATTATCAGACGACTGGTTGATTTACTAAAAAAACAAAGAAGTTTTTCAGTTTTTCCATCCCTTAAAACAGTAGTATACTTGAAATAACTTGTTTCTTAAACCTCGCTTAACTACAGTGCTGTTTACATTTACCCCGAATCGCAGTCAATTCAGGTGCATTTATATTTTTTTGCACTTCATAAAATTTTTCTAGGGAAGTAAAGTAACAACTTCATGCAAAAAAAATCTGTCCATTTTACCTTTTAACAAAAAAAATGGAAAGCTTGACTTTATTTTTAAGGATACAGATATTATTTGAAGAAATTCTTATATTGTAAGACATATTTTCCAGGTATTTTAAAATTTGGTCTTCGGCTTTGTAGAATTCATAATCCTCAGCAATGCATTTTATACGCTCTTGTACGGCAATCCAACTTTTTTTAGGGGCCGCTTTTACAGATTTTCCCATGTACATTTCTGTAATACACTAACAGAGAAGGTTCCATCAAGGTACCAGTAGAGGGATTCTGTTTAGCAATAGTGCTATGTAGCGCTTTTTGCTATTTAGCGATGAAATTAGAAAATAAAATTTTTAATTTGTTAATGATAATTAGACTGATAATATTCTAATATTAATTTTATTTGAAAAGTAATGTAAGATTAAAGAAATAAAAGTAAAATAAATGTAGTTCTACTATATAGCGATTTGGCAAGGATATGTTGTCAAATTACTACGATTATCAATTGTTTATAAATGAATTCTGTGTCTACATGTATGCCGTGCTATCTATTGTGAAAGCTATGTTCAAGCATTAGAAATATAGTGCCAATGCTATGTAGTGCTATGTAGTACTCCGAATTTTCGAAATGGAGGAATGGGAAAATTTAAATTCTCTTAATTTTTCATTTTTAAGGTGCCCTGGAGTGAAAACCATTCTAGTCCTAATAATTACCCAGATTTGGCTTTAATTATTAGAAAAATTTAAATCTTTATTGAAATTCGTAACGGATTCACAAACGAATTAAAATTTTTTTTTGTCAATTTAAAACATATTTTGACCTTAATTTTCTAAGGTTAAATGTTTGTAATCGCTATGATAGCGCAAAGCTTTGTAGACACAGAATTTAACTGTAAACAATTGATGCTCGTAGCAATTTGACAACATATCCTTGCCACATCGCTATATAGTAGCACTAAATTTATTTTTATTTCTTTAATCTTACATTACTTTTAAAATAAAAATAATATTAGAATATTATCAGTCTAATTAGCATTAACAAATTAAAAATATGTGTTCTACTATTTCTCAATAGCAAAATGCACTATATAGCACTATATTTCAAATGCTTGAACATAGCTTCTACAATTAGTTAGTACGGTGCTACTTAACGTTGTGCTTTACAGAATCATCATCAAAATCTTCATCGGTTGTCGATTCATACAGTAGAAAAATTTCGCCGGCGAGTGTATTTCGAAATCGGTCTGGGAGTTCCCGCAATTCTTCCAAAGATTGGGGATTCGGGAGCAAATATTTTCGTCGAAAACGTCTTAATATTTTTTTAGATTAGTTCTCTCGGGAAGTTTTCTCAGTACTTCTGGGCCAAACTGACTGAGCTCTGTGCGTAAAATCTGGTAGAAAGAAAAATAATAATAATAATTTGTTAAATGAAATAATGAATAAATAACTAACGTCTCAAATAGTAGGGAAATTATTCTTTCTAACCTGTGCTGGTGGAAGCTCAGGATGTTCTTTCGCTTTTCGTTAAAGATTGTTCTCTGCGATTTCAGCTTTAGCCTCCTCTAGATCAGCAGTGTGCCTATGTTCAGATTCTTTTAAAACAGTCAATCCATCTTCGCCTGGAATTGTTACACTCAAGCTTTATATTCGCCGGGACGTAACTTTCTACACGCCCAATTCAATTTTCCATTCGGTCCTTTCTTCGATCTTACATATACGAAACATTTAGAGATTAAATGGTTGTTAAAAATTCGAGGTCCGGAAACATCTAAATCCATTTTCACTAAAAATTTTAAAGAAAAAAACGACAAATTTTAATAATGATTGCACTACGAATTTTGAATCGAATGACTGAAGTTTGTTTGTTTATATATGAAGATATGCACTTATGATAAAAGACAATTGCTGTTACCAAGAAATTAACAATCGGAAAAAATATATTGTCGGGCGCATGGAATCGGGCATTACGAGTCGGGCAAAAAAATCGGGTTAACGTCCAGACGGGCTAAGAAATATACGGGCGATAGGAATCGGGCGGATGAAGTCGGGCGAATGGGTGGGAACCAAAAAAACTAATGTTTTTAGTGAAAAATAGATATTCCATTTACATTTACCACAAATTATCTTAAAAACTTTTAAAAAGAAAATAAAAAAAAGTTTATTTATTATTTACATACAAATGTATATTCACACATAAATACACAACACATACTCATGTATATATATATGGGACGTTTCACGTTAAGCGGGCCACCCTGATGGCCAAAATTGAGTGCTTCCAAAAAAATTGATTGTACCCAAAAATTATTCACATATGTAAGTACTTTCGAAAAATATGTGACTTTTAAAGAATCCAATATTGCGGCCACAATATAACCTATAAATGTGTCTAAATTCGCAAACAATGGTCTAAAACTGCTAATAACGAGGAATTAAATTAGAAAATCACCTATGTATTGGCGGTAAAATTAGCACTGGGATACATACTTTGTATTCCATAAGCAATAACGGTAGTTTGATATCGGTTTTTAGAAAATAAATATATCGGATCCAAATAAGTAAACAAAAAAATTTTCAAATGCATCGGATTTGTTTAAAAGTTGTTACTGCGAGGTTTTCGGGGTCGCTGATGCCGAATCTAATGTTAATTTTCAGAAATTAAAAATGGCGGATTTAATATGGCAGACAAATTTTTTTTAATTAATCAAATTTAATTAAAAGTTGTTACTCGGAGGTTTTCGGGGTCGCTGATACCGAATCGGATGTTAATTTTCAGAAATTCAATATGGCAGATCCAGAATGGCGGACAAACATTTTTTAAATCTTCAGATTTCGTAGAAAGTTGTTGCTCGCGAGTTTTGTGGGGTCGCTGATACCGAATCTGATGTTAATTTGTAGAAATAGAAAAAAATATCCACGAAAGTACGACTATTTAATGTATTGAGGTTCAATGTAATTTGCGAGATAGAAAGGAAAACCAATCATGATTGACATCTAGCAGAAAACAGCGTAAATTAAACAAATGACATGTGTAATTTAAACCACGTTCGAAATAAAAACTTAACGTCAAGATTTAAATAATAATAATACATAATAATTGTTGTGGATAAAAATTTATATATTTGCTTCTTTTATTTTTTAAATACATTATTTAAATAATTTTCAAGATCTGTTTATGAAATGAGTATAAAAATTTAAAACATGTAAAAACATATTGAAATTGACTTAAGCTAAAACATAGTCTTATGATATTCTTTAAACCAAATATTAGGTCAAATAAATAAATTGAATTAAAAACTGAATTTTACTATGATTTTTAATAATTGAGGGAAAAAATTCAGTTTTACACTTCTTATTGTTTATATACATTGTCAATATATAATAAATAATTAAGTATTGTCAATATTATGTACTCTGAGTATAATTCACACCAAGTCCCTCGTCTTTTTTATATTGGAAAAAAGTTTGAAGTCGTTAAGATAAATCGCTATTATTGATTACTACGGATAAGTAATGTATTGCAGTATTGTTACTGTAAGCTTTTTAATTGTTTAAACGATTGTAGAGCAAAACTTTTGGATCTTGCAATCTTTAAAAAATAAAATCTTTGAACCTATTTTATTGGCTGTTTTGTTTTGGAACTTTTGTCCTCCAAACGTTTAAATAATCTATAATTGCTCAGTTTTACTAACTACGAATCAGTATAGATACGAGCAAATTTATAAGGGAGAGGGCCCTAAGGTGGTCACCAATCTTTTGAACGATTGTAGATTTCAAATTGAATTATACATAAAGGTCAATAATACGGCGTATGAAACTTTGTCATATTACCTAACTTCCTATCATAAAGGTTTTTTCATTTCATTAATCATAAAAAAAGTTATGGCACTTTTTAAAAAAAGTAGAAAATTCGACTTTTAAAAAACTGGCCCCAAGGTGGTCACCAGACAAAAATGCACTGAAAAAGTTTTTAAAAAATGTAAAAAAACGTATTATTAAGTTGTTTATTTAATATTAATTGTTTTTCAGGATCACAGAAACATATTACAGATTTTTTTTGCACTTTATCATTTCGTCAAAAATGATACTTTTAGTGTATGTATTAGACAGGTAAAATTTTGAAAATAATTCTATTTCATTATTATTCATCATAAAATTTAAAAATTGATAAAATTCACATTCACAGTGATAAATGTTGATAAATATAGCGTATAAACACATTTTCATAAAAAATCAAAAGTGACACAATTTTTTAAACGTTAATGAAAAAATTTTTTAAAGCATAATATTAATTATATTCAGTTGGAATATCATTGTACAATATATAAAGATAATTATAACGATTTTTACTAATTTAAAATAGCCAATTTCGATGCTTTTAACACCCTGAGAAAAAAATTTCTCGATCATTTAAAAACATAAATTTTACGACGTTCATGTTACAAAGAGACACGTACGACTATTTTCCTGAAAACTTTACTAAAATCTTTGTCTTCTCAAATAATAACAATAACAAAAAACATTTGAAGATACTAACTAATATACAAACATTTTCTTAGGGTGACCACCTTAGGGCCTCGACCACCTTGGGGCCTTCTCCCTATAAAGGACCCCGCACAAAATGCATTGGAATTGGCTTACCGTTAATTTTGTTCAAATTTTCAGAATTAGTAGTTCTAAGTGTCCTAATTAAAGATATAATTTTGTTAAACTCAAAACTTCACTTGTTTGGCTGAAAACAGGGGGTGAAAGTACCCCCTGTCTAAGGCATGAAATGAACATTTCAGTGCTTTTAGCCAAATAAACCATTATTTTTGGTAAGTTTAATGTCAGAAGTCACCAATATACATAAAGAGAGAACTCTTAATGTTAAACAAATAAAAATGTAAAATATCAACCCTCAAAAACTACCCCTTGTACAGTTAAAACCATATAGAAAAGGAAAAAACTACTTTAATCACAGAAAATATTTTTATAAATAAAATATTGACTTTTCATTTACTAATACATATGAAATGTCATATTTACCCTTACAAACAACCCCAACAACAACAACAACAAAAAGCAACCCCTTTTATATTTTAAATAAATCCAGTAAACCAGATAAATGAACAGTTTAAACAGAGAAAGACTTTTGAAAATCGACTGGAAGTAATTATTTAATCTTCCGTGATTTTCAGTGCAATGTTCAAAATAAAAAAGTACCCTTATGAAAAAAACAACCCCTTAAGATTTAAAGTGAAAAAAGTGAAAAATCCATTTCAACCAAAGAAAACTATTAAAAATAGTAAACAGTTTATTATGTTTGTAGTTGTTAAAGAAACTACCTCCTACGTGTAACAAAAATAACATATTATTTTAAATATTCGACGCTATTTATAATAAACATCCCTCTAAGTATTAGGCTCATAGAAAGAAAATAACTTATTGAAGATATTGCATGTCTTTAGGCTTGTGAAAACTCTCAAATGTTGTGTTTCAATCTTATTATATTGTTCAAAAACATGCCTGCATTCGCTAGAAAAACATTTTCTACCCAGAGTACGCCACGTGGAGGCTGCAGGTACAAGATTTTTTACTCCTTTTCTTGTTAAAAAAAAAATCTCACCTACTTACATATCTCACCTATTTACATATATACAAGTTGCACTTAGTAGCAAATGCATCCAAAAAAACTATTCATTGACAGGGTTGTTTCTGTTTCCTGCATCTAACACGCTGTCCAAAAGATCCGTCCAAGGGTATTTCACGTGTTCTTCGTGACGAGCATATCCGAAGTACCATAAAACACTTGCAACGTGAGCACAAGTACCTAAAGTTCTTGCACCCGACTTACAAGTGCAATAGTAACCACGGATAGGTTGCTGCTGTTCACCTCTATTTTCTTCAAGATCATAAAGTATCCATAGCTGATGTCGCGTAGCATTTCGAAATCTGGAATAAATGCGCATTCTTATTAAACCAGGTTCATTCATCAAAGCATCTAGTTGTAATTCTTCATTACCATCTCTATGGACTTTATCCTGAATATAAGATGGTGCCAAGTTTACTTGGTATACCCCGAATGTCAAGTGACGCAAATACTCCATAGAAAGATGAGGAAAATATGGAAGATCGTTTTCGTTTAAATGCACCCACTGTGCGTTTCTTCGGAAAAGTTCCTCTTCTTCAACCCTTGTTTTTAATTCATTTGCTGTTTCAGCTCTTAATAACATTTCTGTTGCTAATTCAACTGTAGCTACTTCCATTTCTATTAAACCACGATATTTATTTATTATCGCGCCAGCAATGCGATAAAAATTACCAAGATGAGGAACATGTGTCATTGATATGGGTTTACCAAATATTTTAAAAATAGATTGCAAGTGCCCGTTTCGCGATTCTACTAACCATCTTATTTTTGTGATTAACCAAGCTTCGTTCGCATCCTCAGTAGAGAATTGTCGTTTATTACGACCCAACAACGGTGGCATTTTGGGTATTAAACCCATCCGTTCAAGAAAAGGAATCGCATCGCGACACCCTCTATCAACAATAATTATATCGCCTTCGTCTAACCATTCTCTGATTTGAGCACCATCTCTTTCACATTCTTGTATTAAAATGTTGGCGTCGTTATTTCGTGCGTCTGAAAAGTATGGTCCGTGAATGTCAAGAATGTATCCATTCGTTGACACCAAAAGAATGGGCTTAACAAGATGACAACTCTTGTGAAGATTAAACGATTGTCGTAAAGCTTGAAAATTGCTAGATTTCCCAATTTTTGCGTAAGTACCGTCGATGATGACAATTGCTTTACGATTTTCTGGTGTCGGATTGTATAATGTATTTGCAAAATCAGGTACATATCTCTCTATGAATTCTTGTCTCGTTATTGCGTTAAGTCCAATGTTTTGAGGAACAAATGATTCCATTAAAAATATTCTTACTTTACTAACAGCCATACTAACACTTTGTCTGCTGGGATAATTAAAAACAACTGAAAGAAATTCATCTGGTAGACCTTGCCGCATTTTGCATAAAAATACTAAAAGGTCTTTCTTTGAAATATATCTCTGACCTGGTACCAGTTGCGCTGGATCGAATAGAGAATATAAATCTCGAAATTGTTCCTTAGTTATTGGAGAAAATGATTTGAACTGATCGTCCGAAAAATCGCTTTCATCTACGAATTTTTTTTCGAATTTTTTTTCACAGAACCGCTGAGACCATTTAAAAACTTTAATAACTGAGGACCTTTAATACAATAAAATCTATTCATAAAACGAAGATGTTGCATGAGATCTGCAGGGATGAAACCGTGTTCATCTAAATGCTCTGGACAACACCTAACATTTTCTTGAACGTAAATGTCTTTCAGGACAAAAATGTTAACACGACATTCGTCTGAAAGTCGTACTACATTATCTATCCGATTGCAAATAAGGCACGTATGGCTCGATGTTTGCGTTAAGACATTAAGTCTTAAACAAGATGGATTATTTTCATTTTCATTAACTTCAATATTAATAAGTCGCTTGCATGTTATGCATACACGTGTATTAATACCAATTGCAAGCGGTGGAAAGCCTCTTTCTTCTCGCCAACGAATTGCAATTTCGCTCTTATCAACATTTTCTTCTCCTTCAATATATGACATTTGTGTAGGTTGAAAAACTGCATTACAAACATAGCAACGCATTTTGTTTATATTATTATTTACTTCAAGGTAGGAACACCAGTGCAATTATCGAAATGTACAATAGTATAAAGTAAGTATTGCAAAATACCCGCAATCTGAAACAACGATGCTATGCTAATATCTTTGAAAAATCAATCAAACTCTAAAAATGTGTTTAAATAATGTACTCTACAATATTTTAAACAATGATTAACATATTCTTAATCCAGATATTGTAGGATATACAGTAAGCTGGTAACAAATGTTGCCTTTCAAGCGATGTCATGAGCTGATGAAAGAAATCATATATGTGACGCTCCAAAGCGAAAGGGACCATCTTCAAAATAATATCAGGCGCAGTCTTCCGTGCGCAGAACACAACACAAAGACGGAGCCATATGATATTAGGAAGATTGTATGTACTGCTTATGCTATACTTACTTTATACTATTGTACATATCGATATTCGCACTGGTGTTCCTACCCTTTCACCATTTGGCGTCATTCACACGAAAACACATATATAGTCAATACAGTTTAAAGGCAAGAATTTCATACTATAAGATTTTTAAACATAATAAACTGTTTACTATTTTTAATAGTTTTCTTTGGTTGAAATGGATTTTTTACTTTTTTCACTTTAAATCTTAAGGGGTTGTTTTTTTCATAAGGGTACTTTTTTATTTTGAACATTGCACTGAAAATCACGGAAGATTAAATAATTACTTCCAGTCGATTTTCAAAAGTCTTTCTCTGTTTAAACTGTTCATTTATCTGGTTTACTGGATTTATTTAAAATATAAAAGGGGTTGCTTTTTGTTGTTTCTGCTACCCTGAAAATTTAGGACAATTTTAGGGCAGTTTTAACCTACGGGTAAAAAGAGTCCCACAAACGTCTGTTACATTACGTCGAAATCTACATGTAATTTTACATTCTTCTTTTACATACATGTCATAAACGTTCATATAATGGCCCTTAATTTATGTCAAAATTTATGTCAGATTTTATTTATTGTTAAAGCTGCAAGTAAAAAGGGTTGTATTAATGCCTTTGATTATACTGCAAAATCTACGCCAAATTTAACCAATTTTTTTAACTTTATGTATAAAGAAGTATCTATACGTGCACCATAAGATCATAATCATGTCCGTAAAGTAAAATTCTTTTTAAGTGCTTTCTTTTAGTATCGCCTGATATAATTTACTCTACCTTATTACTATGCATTCATATTAAGAGAACATGATTTAAAAATAAAAATTAAAATAAATATCAGAATTAGGGGGAAATCGTTAGTTATTATATAAAAACATTTCGCCGCCGCAGAGTCAGGATTTCTAAGGGCTCCCTATAGTAAAGGCCGTCAAAACTTATGTCAAAATTGACCTATTTTTTACCTATAGGTCAAAAAGAGAATAAATAACGGCCTCACATTACATCAAAATCCATGTTTTATTTGATCCCTGTGTAGGTCCTTACATTATGTCAAAATACATGTTTAATTTTACCTATTTTTGAGCTACGGGTTTTAAAAGAAACCTTAATGTGGGCCATCACATTACGTCAAAATTTGATCTGTGTTTTACCTACTGGTCAGAGCTTGCTCCCTCAAATAGGCGCGTTAAATAAGACGTCGAAGCCTATGCCATGGACAATTTTTTTACTTGCAGGCGGTTATGTTACTTTAAAATTGATGACAAATATTAAAAATTTCAGAATGGCTAATATCATAAGATCGCATTTTACAATATTTATATTATCTATAAATAGATGTAAATATAAAAATAGGGGGTTGGCGCGCAAAGCGCGCAGGGGGGCAGAGCCCCCCTACTATATATATATATATTATCAATGAAGATGCTATTTAATAAATTTATATAAGTGGGAATAAAGAAGTAAAATGTCTTCCGAGCGAGCGTTATCGAGCGAGGACTACAACGATGGTTACACATAAAACCGCTTTTTTCCAATCTACAATTTACTGAAGAAATAATACTAAATATGAAATATATACATGACAAATTACAGTTAACATTAGATTCGGCATCAGTGACCCCACATAACCCCTGAGCAACAACTTTCAACGAAATCTAAAGAATTAAAAAATGTTTGTCCGCCATTTTGGATCCGCTATTTTGAATTTCTGAAAAGTAACATCCGATTTGGTATCAGCAACACCAAAAAATCTCCGAGTAATAACATTCAATTAAATCTAATTAATTTAAAAAAATTTTGTCTGCCATATTGGATCCGCTATTTTGAATTTCTGAAAATTAACATTAGATTCGGCATCAGCGACCCCGAAAACCTCGCAGTAACAACTTTTAAACAAATCCGATGCATTTGAAAATTTTTTTGTTTACTTATTTGGATCCGATATATTTATTTTCTAAAAACCGATATCAAACTACCGTTATTGCTTATGGAATACAAAGTATGTATCCCAGTGCTAATTTTACCGCCAATACATTGGTCATTTCCTTATTTAATTCCTCTTTATTAGAATTTTTAGACCATTGTTTTTGAATTTAGACACATTTATACGGTATATTGTGGCCGCCTTATTGGTTTTTTTAAAAGGCCACATATTTTTCGAAAGTACTTATATATGTCAATAATTTTTGGGTACAAGCAATTTTTTGAAAGCTCTAAATTTTGGCCATCGGGGTAGCCCGCTTAACCCTGCTGTCAGGGTTGGACATAGTTTTGAATTTTCTTTATAACTTCCTCTGCAGTGCGAATTTCACGTTTTCGCGCATATTGTTGGAAAGATCAACTCAAATGCAATGTTTTTGCTGTACATTGCAAAAAAATTCAGCCAAAAGTTTCAAAGTTATAACCAATTTTAAAAAGAAAATGTTGTAACGGTTGAACATGGGTGTAAGGGTTGAGCTACTGTAGAAAAACAATGAAATATTTAGGTAAATGGTTAAAAATGTCCTTCAAATAATAGAATGACACTTGAAAATGAGGAAAGGAACCATGAAATTAAAATAAAATCTCATATTGAGCATTTTTGCATAACATTAGATATTTTATTCCTTAAGAATAAAAGAAAAAAATTTAAAATTAAAACAATAAAAAAATATTATCGAAAAAATGTTTTTCCTTTTTTTTCGTTAGAAATAAAGTTTTTGACACATCCTTAAATCAAAAAATGAATTTCTGTTGCAAATACGCTTCGTAATTGCAAAATTTTTGACGGTTTAACCCTTACGACACCCCCTGGCTCAACGCTAACTCCGCGTCGTTTTGCGACATACCACACAGGACACAAACGCGTCACAAAAAAACACCAAATTTCTTTTTACATTTTCGTATAACATCTTAATAAACAATTTCAATAAATTTACTTTGTCTTTGGCATATTTCTTCTACATTTACTTCCTTTTTTTGACACCACAAAAATTTTCTGTTGAGCGTATAACAATGACTCGCAAAAAACAAAAGTATACGTTCGTATATTTGACTGAAGCTCATGTGAAAAGTTGACTGACATTAGTAGCAAGAATTTAAGTACAAAAACAGATGGCGCTAGTGTAATAAAACAAAAGAAACGCGATGGCTCAACCCTAACACCTGTCTAGCCCTAACAGCACTCCCCTATATATCTATATAATTTTACCGCCAATACATTGGTCATTTCCTTAATTTATCAAATAAATTATATTTTTTTTACTAGGGTGCCTAACCCCCCTGCGCGCTTCGCGCGCCAACCCCATAACTATCTCTTATGTTTATTTTAATTTTTATTTTTAAATTATATTCTCTTAATATGAATACATAGTAATAAATTAGAGCAAATTAACCTGCAGGTCAAAACTGCTATTAAAATTGACCTACATTTTGAGGGTAGCATAAAATGTTTGTCAACTTTAGACGTTTAGGTCAATACTGCCCTCAAAATTGACATAAATTTTGAGAACAGCAGAAATTATTTGTCAATTTTTAACATTTAGGTCAAAACTGCCCTCAAAATTGACCTCAATTTTGAGAGTAGAAGAAATTGTTTGTCAAATTTTGACGTTTAGTTCAAAATTGCCCTCAAAATTTACTTAAATTTTGAGAGTACTTAAATTTTGTACTACCATAACAGCCTGCAAGTAAAAACATTGTCTTTGGCATAGGCTTTGACGTCCTATTTGGCGCTTCTATTTGAGGGGGCAAGCTCTGACCTGTACGTGAAACATAGATCAAATTTTGACGTAATGTGATGGCCCACATTAAGGCCCCTTTTAAAACCTGTAGCTCAAAAAAATAGGTAAAATTAAACATGTATTTTTATCAGTTATTTATCCTCTTTTTGACCTACAGGTCAAAAAATAGGTCAAATTAAACATAAGTTTTGACTGCTCTTAGAAATCCTGACTCTATATCTGGATAATATAAGGATTGTAGGTAAAACACAGATCAAATTTTGACGTAATGAGATGGCCCACATTATGGCCCCTTTTAAAACCCGTAGTTCAAAAAATAGGTAAAATGAAACTCCCCTACACGGGGACCACTTTTTGACATATTGGTCAAAAAAAGGTCAAATTAGACATAGATTTGACGTAATGTGAGGTCGTTATTTATCCTCTTTTTGACCTAAAGGTCGAAAAATAGGTCAATTTTGACATAAGTTTTGACTTATGTTTTTGGTCTATAGGTCAAAAAATAGGTCAAATTAGACATAGACGTTAAAAACATAGGTTAAAAAATAGGTCAAATCAGACATAGATTTTAACGTAATGTGAGGCCGTTATTTATCCTATTTTTGACCTATAGGTCAAAAAATAGGTCAATTTTGACATAAGTTTTGACGGACCCTCTGGGATAGGGCGCCTTTACAGAATGTTGAAACAGCGGCGGCGGCGATATCTTTTTATATATAGAAAGATATATAAATTAAAATTTATTTTTATATACATTATCAATAGAGATTAGAAATTATAAGCTATTAGGTTTACTAATTCATAGTTTTCGTTCTAAAAAAAATTTATAGAACAAAAACCAAAACTTTCTTTCTTTGACAACTTTTTTCGAAACTCAATACTTTTAAAGTTATAAGCTATTGAAAATAGGTCTGTTTTTAAAATTCCAAAATTTCGAAAATTCATATCTCGAAAATTTTTGCAATTATGGAAAAATAAAAAAATACGTATTTAATATTTTTCTATAAGGAACGAGAAAAAAATATGTTTAACCGATTCTAAAATGTCATAGAAAAATTTCATGTGGAAATGCCCATATATATATATATATATATAATTATTAGGTAATTTATGGTAATTTTTGTATGATTCAGTTGAATAATACTTTAAGTAGATTACATAGTTTAACCCTTTTCAATAATTGTAAGTGTAGAAGATGTCGAAAATTTAAATGTATTGTCATTTAGCTTCGATTGGGTAGTGGTTAGAGTGTTGGGCTAGAAATCCGTAGGTCATAGGTTCGATTTTCTGCAGTGTCAAATTTTATTTCGTAATAGGTTTCTGTTTAATCCGTGTTGTAAACATTAACTTGATGAAAAGTTGAAAGTTAAGGATTATTTCATGCTTGGAAATACAAATTAATTATTTTATTTAATATATTGACTAAGCCTGTGCGGTAAACCGGTATACCGGTTTTTTTGTTATTTTTGAATACCGGTTTTCAGTTGTGAAATCCCGGTTTTTGGTTTTACTAATTAAACTAGTTTTTCTAAAAATACCAGTTTAATTAGAAAAACCGGCTGTTACGTGTGACTCCGTAACTATTTTTAATTTTTTTATTAATTAAAAATTTGTTATATTATATAATTTCATTTAAAATTTGGGACTTTTGTAAATAGAATTAAGTACTCAATAGACATATAATCATGACATAAGAGGATATTTACATAATTAACTCATCAATTAATTTATCTTAAAACTATTTTTTCATAATTATATTATCCAAACTTAAAAATAACGATAACTATTCTTCAATGGATTTCATTCCCAATAATATTCAATATTATTTTAAAATTATAATTCTAAAATTGATTGAAAGAATATGGACATCACTCTTATTTCAAAAGGAATTTGTCTACTTTGTTATAAGTTACTTTCCACAGAAAAGACTTTTAATTGTATTGGTAAAATACCAAAAAAAGTATACACTTAAACATTGGCAATAGATGATACAGAGCATCGAACTATATCACGCCATTCTAAGGAATTTGCAAGCTTGCAAAAAGCTTGCCTGGCAACAACGAAGTTTGGCGAGACGTGTGCACCGGCATCCCCACTCTATCGTTTTATATTAATTTCAAGGTGTGATCCATACTTTCGATCGTTTTAATTAAGGAGTCCGAATTTGTTTCTCCCGCAGTAAAGCTGCGTAAAATTAAGTGTTCCTCCCGAAAATCGGTAGAGTGTTAATTTGTTTTTTTCCGCAAAGCGGATGATTTTATATTTATGAGTTTTATTTCCCGCAAAAGGCGGAGGTTATATATTTTGTCCCCAAAATAAGGGTTGATTTTAATTGAATTGAAGTGAATTGATAATTTATATGATTTTTTTTAATTATACATGAAAAATAAGCAATTTTAAAGAAATAAAGTGAGAAAAGTGATTTACCATATCATTGAAAAGGAATTAAAGTTAAAAAGAAGTTAAATTTAAAAAAATAATTGTTTAAAGAAAATATTACTAGAAAATAGTGATTATCAAAAAATAAATAAAAGTGATTCATTTAAAAGGGAAGACAGAGTGTTAAATTTCAAACCTCTATCTCGTGATTATAAAAGCATTTTTTTGTAATTGTCTTTACTGCAAATATCAGAGCTGATTAAAAGTTCAAAATCGGTGACCCCGATTTTTGAATATTAAAATCAATTTTGATATAATTTTGAATTATGATAAGCAAAGAGTCTTAAACTGAACATAAATAATTAAAAAGAAGGAATGAAAACTATTGAAGAATAAAAGAAATTAAAGAAACAAGGAAGAGAAAATCTTGATAAGGAGTATACTACAGGTATGAATCTGAGTGATTCAACTATAAAGAGTAACAGGAGACTTTTCTGTCTCTAATATAAATAAAAGATTTATAAGTTGGTGAGTTGATTATTAATTATTACATACTTAACACATTTATACACTTTTACACGTTACGATTTATATTGAGACAACAATTATTATTTTATAAACAAAAATAAATTATAACTATTGGATATCATTAATGTCATATTATTATTACGCATAAAAAAAAGAATTTTCTATTGTATTTTATAAAAGAAATGTTTCACAATACTAACTATTATGCTTTAATAAACATAAAGAATTTAGAATCTAGCAAAATTCTTGTTAGTTGTATCATTATTTTAAATCAATATTTTAATCTTTTAGAATTAAATAAACAAGAGCATTCTATATTGAATCATTTTGCAAGTAGTGTTTTATTACGGTTTTCTAACTGTTGTCACCTAATCCTTTTTTTTACTTCTTTCAATTAAAATACCGTCTAACCGGGGTTATTGAATTAATAATAAACCTAAGAGAGGGATCCACTACCTTTTGAATATAAATTTTGTTCCCGAAAAGCAAATAACGTTTACCTTGAGGTGTTTGATTTTGAGTCTTATTCTATTTAACATATTGAAATTACTTTCAATACAGTTAAAGTTGAATTTGCTCAAAATAAGGATTTTTATTAAATAAATAATCAAATTCATCTTTAACACCGGCTTTCCTGAAAATACCAGTTTTCCTGGAAATACCTGTTTAATTAGAAAAACCGGTTTTCCTCGAAATACCGGTTTAATTAAAAACCCGGTTTTCCTGGAAATAGTGGCTTACGGTACGCCTGCGCATAAGTAACAGAACATCAGAATAGCTTAGCGACACCGAAAGTTTCAGATACTGTCCCAAACATTTTTCCGTGTTGACTTTCATCTTTCTAGTAAGTGGAAATATCTTTTCTTTTTACATGTAGTGTAAATTTTTTGAAGGTAAGTTAAGTAATAGTTAAAATAAATAGCTGCGCCACGCCGTGTGTATATTTTAACCTATCTTTAATTTTAATGCTTATCTTTTATATTTTTTTAAATATTTAATAAAAATATTGATAATATGGCTGAATGTAATTAATTCTTTTGTATAACCTCAAAATAAAAAAATTGACAGCAAAATGCAAAACATGTAATAAAATAGTTAAAACAGGAGGAGGAGGTACCTCAAATATTAAAAATCACTTGAAAACAAATCACTTTACCTTGTATTACGAAAAAGAAAATGCTACTTCTGCGCCAAAAAGTTCAGAACAAAATATTGATAGTGTAAGCCTTGATGAAGATAGTGATAGCCAGCATTCACTTGCTAGTCCTGCTCGACCTTCACCATCACCAACACTTTTAATTGTGATCAACATAAACGATTGGATGCTAGGACCCTTGAGGAATGGGAAATTGACGTTAAAAAGGTCTTAAGATTCACAGACGATAATGGAGAAAATATTCGTTTAGCCTTTTAGGGGTTTTTGTTGTGCGCTGCTTAGGCCATACAATACAAAATAGTGTCGAAGATATTAAAAAATTACCTGAAATAATTCAACTTAAAAGAAGAACTCATGCACTCCAACACTTATTCTTCTCGTCGAAAGTTAAAAATAGATACGCTTCTTTCATAAATGATCTTCACCAGAAAACACCAAGACGCTTACCAGGGATTACTCCTACTAGGTGGTGGAGTGAGTTACCGCTTAATAAAGTTCTCATTAAAGAAGTCAATTACCATAGAGAGTTTTCAGCACACTTCGTCAAGCACACTTCGACAACGGATCCAATATGTATTTACTGTTAGATAAAAAGGACATGTAAAGGTTGAAAACTTGTTTAGCTACGTTAGATCCATTAGAAGAATTAACTTCTGCAATGTCTGGAGAACATTACGTTTTAGCAAATGCCATACTTCCAGTGGTGTATTTAATTAAAAAGCAATTATAGCTACGCAATCGCGAATTACTAATCCCACTGCAAATGGTGATAGTACCATGGCGTCGGAATCAAACAATAGTTTTGCTATTGATGAAGACACTGAACAGGTAACGAATCTATACTATATTAAACAATACAAATATATTAATAATGTTTGTATAGTTTTGGAAAATACTATATCAAACTTTGAATAACATTTACAAAATAAATTTGTGTAGATTGTTCAACCAGAAGCTGAATTTCTAAAACATATAATTCGAAAATTGTATAAAAGATATTGCCCGGATTCTCTCAACTCCGGTGAACTAGAACTGCGACTTCGACAGACGCGAACTACATCTGGTATGTTACCGAAATAAATTTAACTTTCTACATTAATAATCTATTTACATAATTGGGAATTTTTAAATAATTAATATCTAACGTGAATTACTGACCAATCTCCGCCACCGAAAAAGCAAAAAGGTCTAGCTTCAGTTTTTGCTTAATTATCAGGAAATCGAGAGCAAACAACTACTAAGACACTACATCAAAACTTTCAAAAAGATCTACATCGATATGAAGCACATCCACCAGTCTCGATTGATGACAATGTTTTTATGTGTTGGAAGGAGCGAAATGCATCATTTCCGCTATTAGCGAACTTTGGGAAGAAATATTTAGCAATAATGGCTACTAGCACTCCATCTGAGCGCGTATTTAGTACTGGGGGACTAATTATAACCGATCAAAGAACATGTTTGACTGGAGAACATGCATATTAAACCTGTATATTAAAAAACCGGTATAATAAAAAAATACCGGTATATTAAAAAATCCGGTTTCGGTTTTCATACCGAAAACTGACTTTAAAACCGGTTTTGGATTTTCAATACCGCACAGGCTTAATATTGACATTGAATAGAAATAAATTTCTCATTTATTTCGTTAAATTAACTTTTCTAACTAGTCTCTAGATCGCAGTAAGATTTAAAAAATTTATCTAGTGAGACTATGTAGCGCCAGTCTTGACCTGACTATCTCGCGCTTAAAGGATATGAACGTTACATTTCAGTCTAGATACTAGATTAGAAAAATATACTGGTCCAGTATAGCATCTAAGCAAACTAGATTTTTTTTATTTTTTGAACATTAAATACTATTAATTTTTATTTTTAAATATTATTCGCTATAATAATAAAACTATTTTAATTATACGAGATATGCAAAATAAATTTTGATTCATCCCGTTTTTCTTTTGTCTAGCAAAAAAATCACTTGCAGCTTAAGAGAAAGATTTTTTTATTGTTTCAGTAGTTAGTCATATCGCTCAGTTGGTTAGTTTGGTTGCTAGGTTTTCGTTTCCGCGTTCAATCCCCAGTCCCTCTAAATTATTCTTCAAAATAAAAAAACTTTCTCCAAAATTCCTTACATCCCAAAATTAATTAGAATAAAATTGAAATAATGAAATAAGCAAAATTATTTTTTTTTATTTATTTTTAAAAATATTTTCAATATTTAAAAAATATTTGTTTTATTTTCTTATGCAAAGTTATATCCACAACCTATATAAAAATTACTAATTACAATTTCTTAACATATCACGTATAACTTTCAGATAACTCGCTGCTAATTAACATTTCAACTTTTCAGCGATTTCGCATTTAAATTTTTCAGCTAATTCGCTTTTCAATTTCTCAACGAATTGGCACTGCAACTCGCAAACAAGCGGACATTTGGTTTTCGCCTGAACTTCGCAGGGAGTTCGCAATGATAACTCCCGAACTTTGCATTGCGAACTATCTGCAAAATATTGTGCTTTTAATTTTTTGATTCACATTTGGAAAAAACAGAACTAAAAATTCATACAAAAATTTATAATTATTTTTATCAAATTGCAACACTATAATGAGAGAGAACAATATAGAACGGGAGAGAATCAGAGTGAATCAGAAAGAAAAATCTTTATTTCTGTAATGTGTTTCAACTATTAGCATAGTTTACTTTTAAACTTATATAATTCATTATTATTTTTTAATTTCAATTATTTTGTAATTAACATACAATTTTTTCTGTATTTCTTTGTAACTTTTAAATTTTCCATACTTAAAATTGATTTTTTCTTAAATTTTGTAATAAATAATCAACTGTTTCTATTAACCCTGAATTCTTAGTTTTCTTGTGGTAAATAGAAACAGTATCCTATTTTCAATTAAAGTTTGCAGAATGATAAACATCACAGTTATTTTTGTTGTAGTATTAGTAAGAGGTATTTATAAATTTCAGTATAAATTTTTAGTTTAGTTTTTTCCAAATGTGATTCAAAAAAGTGATAGGGTCTCTTCTTTGATTTTCAATTATTTATGCAATAGGAAACATTTTTGTAGGTATATACTGTTGCTAATTGACAAACGGGAAATGGGTAAACACTTAGAACCCGTTAGGGTAATATAAGGTTAAAGGTTTAAGGCCACATATATTTGTTGTTTTTTATTAAAGTGTACTTACTTCTGTTTCTATTTACTTCTAAATTTTAGCAAAGTTGCAAAAGGTAGAGGTAAATAAAAATAATAATAATGATTAGGAAATATTTAATTCCCCTTAAATGTCTTACGTTAGTTAGTAAGTTAGTTATTTTAACACCTAACGATTCCTGCGATCAGTAAATCCCTTAAGCTCAACATTTTCTACTTATTAATAGTTTTTGTTAGTAATTTAAAAGCTCAAATTCAATCAAATACTCGAAATACTTTTTGCTATTTGGAGTACCCGAAAAATTTGAGCTTTTTATGAGGCTCGGACTCGGCTCGAAAAATGAAAAGCTCGAAAATACTTGATCGAGGTTTGAGCCTTTTGTACAGTGCCGCCCAGCAGGATTTGCCCACCCTGTCACAGTTAAGGGTGTTACAAAAGGTTTTATATTTTGATATCTAGTAAAGATATGGAGGTTTTTAAGGTCTCTTTTTAAAGCTTATATCTTCTACTTTAACAATTTTGAAATAATTAATTTTAAAAAAAATTTCTCTGTTTAATTACTGTTTAGAAAAAACAAAAATTTTAATTTTTTTGTCGATTTCAAACAATTGTAGTTTTTTAACAAGTCGTCACAAATTAATGTTATGTAACGAATTTTAAAACTTATTTTGTCATCTTTAAAATACTTTTTTAAAAATTATTGTACATTTATTCAGAAAGTTTTATAATTTGTTTAAAAAACAGCCCTTTTTTAAATAATTATTATTTTGAAACCGGTTCATTTTAAAAAAAAAGTTTAGGACGAAAAATGTTCAATTCTGAATGTAAATTTAAAAAAACTATATAAACAATTTTTTTGAACAAATTGTTTTTTTACTATGTTTTTACCTTACACATATTTATAATTTAAATCAACCTAAAAATATTGTAAAAAAAATTTGTGCACAAAAATTGTATACTTTTTATGAATAGTATACAGGTTAACGATTTTTTTGTACACTTTTATATCCTCCTGTATTGAACGCAAACATGGAAGGTTCAAACAATCAAGACAATTTTAGAAATATTTTTGAAAATTAAAATGACCTTGAAAATAGTTCAGAAACCAATTTCACTAGAGAAATTTTAACTACCTCCATTGATCTACCGGTTACTAGAACTATGACAAGTACTGCATCAACAAACGGCCCTCTTAACAATGAGAGACGACCACTCACATTTTTCTTCGGTAACCAAAATAATTTGAATCAAGTTTCTAATGCTGCACCTCGTACAACAACCTCTATTAATAAACCTCGTATTTCAACGAGTATTTCCGGCAACATAATAATACAACCACATAATGATCAATCATCGTATCATTCACCATCAACTGCTAATCCTATAGGAGTAACCTCTAAACAAAACAAAAATAGAATGAGAGAAAATGAGGTGAGAGATATTCGCAAAAAATAAACAGCTGATAACACAGGATAGGAGGGTAAGAGAGAAGTGATAAAGAAAGTTTGATAGCTACAATATACAACAAATATATATTCTATCAACCTTCTTTAATCCCCTTTTTACTCTGTTGAGTAGAGTGTTGTAGATGTGTTTGTGTGTTGTTATCATAAGTAAGGAATTTACTCATTATTAATGTTGATTTTTAAACCTACGAGCGACACTTCTCAATCGTTGTTCATTAGATCTCCTCTTGGATCGAGATTTGAACACCTTCGGTGAACGTTCCGTCGTTCGAATATATGGCCGATGCTCGCACGATCGACGCGTAGAGTTAAGATGATTAGATTTTGTCAAATTCTCCGGAATGAGGATTGGTAGATCCAATAGTGATGGTAAATTCCCGGAGACGTCGTTCCAAAGTTGTCGACAATTAGAGGGTCTAGTGTCCACACCGTTATAGGGAGGTGTGGGAGATTTCGTGCTAGGTGAACGCGGGCTTAGTTCCAGTACGTCATCATCTTCCGAGAGAGCTAATTGAGCCTCTAATTCGCAAAAAGTATCTGGCGAGAGGACAGGCAAATCAGGGCCGGGGAGACTCTCAATAGGGCTATCCAACGGGGTTAGTATGGAGATCCTCGGAGGGGTCACCAGGTCCACTGTCGGTGGTGTTTTGGTCGGAGTCAGCGCCAATCTTGGAGACGGAGCTTCATATGAAACGGCTTCGAGTATTCGGCAAAGTTCTGCAATCTCTTCTTCCACTGTCAAGGTACTGCCAGAGGGAAGCAGAAACTGCCTAGGAGGGGGCTGCGACTTGTCCCTTAGAAGAGTTTGTAAAGGTGCCTCGACGGAACCGGGGATGCTCAAAGTCCCCGCAGCATCCCAAGCCGCAAGTTTTGCTTGGAACTTTAAGCTCTGCCTCGCGTTTCTGGCTTCTTGGTAGGCACTATGTTTGTGTCATCGAGATTGACGATTTGGCATCTAAGGGGTACAAATGATATTGTTAATTTAGGGCACAGAATGCCAAAAAATAGTTTCAAATTAGAGATACTGTGTGTAAACAACGAGAAGAAAGGAAAAGTAAATGAGAGACCTGTGTATAAACGACAAGCGAGTGAGAGAGGAAGCGAAAGAAAGAGAGACTCGTGTATAAACGACGAGAGGGTGAGAGAGAAAGCGAAAGAGAGAGAGACTCGTGTGTAAACGACGGGAGGGTGAGAGAGAAAGCGAAAGAGAGAGACTCGTGTATAAACGACGAGAGTAAAAATTACCACTTAAAGAATACTATAAAATAATATAATGGAATAATAATTTAGAACCTAAACAAATATATATGTATATATAAACAAATATATATGTACATATAAACAAATAAACATGTATACATAAACAAATATATATAAGTAGATATATATGAAAAGAAAACCATATATATACAAACATATCGACGCCTCCCGTTCATATAATTCTTATTGAAAAGCGAATGCAAGATGATTCTTATTCACTTTTTGGTGCAAGACAATGCTTATTCGATTTTCCGTGCAATAAAATGCTTATTCAAAATTGTGTGCAAAACAATTGCCACTGACAGAACAATAAATGTAACCCTAAATCTTCCTATTAATATTAAATTGCATTTAAATATCTGAGAATTTCAGTACGTGTCTATTGTTATAAGAAACTTTAAACACGGATCCTATCACACGTATTAAGAAATATTTTTTAAGCAATTGCAATTATAAATTATACTGAATTGAAAATTTTATTAAATTCATAGAATAAGCTAATTTCAGAATGTACATTTTCGCATAGAATTTCGAATAAGCATTTTATTGCACGGAAAATCGAATAAGCATTGTCTTGCACCAAAAAGTGAATAAGAATCATCTTGCATTTGTTTTTCAATAAGCATTATATGAACGGGAGGCGTCGATATGCACACGTTTACATATAAACAAACAATATTACCTCGAAGATCTGGATAGATATAATAAAAAAATAATAAATATAGTTTTAAAAATAACTATAATTGGAATCAAGATCAAATGTATGCAGCAAATTAATAATTAATTTTCCTGTGTACAAAGTAAAAAGAATAAAAGTAAAAATTGTTTTTTGGATAAGAATATTTTTATGCGAATATTCCAAAAAGGCGGAGGGTAGGATCCAGTCAAGAGACTGACCTTTTTTTCTTAACAGAGGAATAGAGGAATTAGAAGCGAAGGGAAATCAAGGTCGTCACCGAGGAAATTACAGGAAAAACACCGACGGTTCTCAATTTCTACCGAGTCTTTATCTTTGGTTTTTGGAAATCAATATTGACACGTAACAAAATGCAGGAATATTTCCGTTTGCTCAGAACTCCTGAATCAAATAAAACCAGATTGGCCTGTCAAGCTCTGCTCGGTGAATTAGAAAAATGGTGGCAAAATTTATAAATGTATTCCTTTTAAATGAAACCTATTCCATGATTTTCTTCTTCGCTAATATGATTCACCTTCAGTACTTGAAAGATTACAAGCACAACTGTATTTACAACGTCAACGCGAGAAAAACCCCGTGGATGAATTCCTGCAATTTTTTTTTATTTTTTGACGATTGAGGCCATTAGAAAAGGAAATAGTTGTGGTACAAACCTTGATAGAATTATTAAAACCAAGCATACGTCATGCAATTCGTGGTTCTAGTCCACAGGATTGTCATAGTCTTCTCACACGAGTTATCGAAGCTGAAAGAGATGAATTCGATACTGCAGCTACAAAAAACTTTATACATTCTTCTAATGTAACCTCCAAGCAATTACAAGACCTCGATCCGTGCATCGATAGCGTAGATTTAGCTGCACCTGGACCAATGAGAGTATTAGGAAAATTAGCACTGAAAATCAGAATTAGTAGTCATACTGTCAATAAAAAAATAAAATCTTAGACATACCTTGGATGGCGGAACAGCAAGCGATTATCGATATTCCAAGTGAACGTATCTATGTTGGAGAAGATACAAGATTCACTATTTTCTTTCTTCAGAAATCTGGTCCATTAACATCGACTTCACCAGAAAAAGATTTAAAAATTTGGAATCTTGACCACGGATTTTCATCAGAATCTACAGATAAATTCCTTAATGTTCTACGAAGTTACTCGAAAACTCTTATTACTGAGTATCCCTTAACACAAACTCGTTCCATTCAACACGTAATTGAATTAACTGACTCAAGACCAGTTTAATTTTTAAATAAATGAATAAGTATAAGTAAATTTGTACGTAAAGGAAAACTGAAAACTAAACTTTTTTCTCAAAATAAACGATTTTCAGAGTCTCTTGATTTTTGTTTCCTTTTATTTCTTCTTTTTAATTATTGTTTTCTTGTATTCCTTGTTGATTTCTTGTAACGATATTACAAGCTTCACTACGTGTATCGTAATTTTCTGTTTTGCAGCATTCATTATATAACATTTTTTCAATATGGCGGAGATTTTTTATTATCTCCAAATTTAAGTTATTATTTTCACTTGATACACAATTTAAGTATTCTTTACAATTTTCTTCTGTTTTTATTCTTTGCACTTTATTTTCAATAATGTCCTCAATAGGTTTTATAGATAAGGTGTCAGCGTTGATGTTTTTTGTACTTGCATTGTAGAACACGTTAATGTCATATTCGGCTACTAGTTGATTCTTATTAACTTCTTGTGATTGAATTTCTCCTACTGCAATATCTGAATCGTCTGTTTTTAATATAATTGGTTGGCAGAAGTCTGGTCTTCGTAAAGGTGGTTCCTCACAAACATTATTTATTAATTTATTTAAAGCGTTTTCTTGATTATCAGTCGAAAAAAGGGGTATATCCTTCTGTAAAGGTTGATTAAAAGGGTTTGTGACTTTTAAAAACTTGTCATTATTGTTATCATCCCATATCTTTATTCTACAATTAGTGGAAATATGTCCTAATTTTTTGCAGTAATTACAAGTTATATTTTGATTTTTAGTTCCGCAGTTTGTTGCATATGTTAGTTCGTGGATACCGAGAATAATGTTGTTTATTTTGTAAAAAATTTTGTTCTTGATTTTGTAAAGAATTTTGTTGTTGACTTTGCAAAAATTTTTGATGTTAATTTTGCCTTTGATTTTGAAATTGAGTGTAAAATTGCTTTTGTAGTACGTTCCTAAATTGATTTTGTTGCGGATTTCTGTAATAATTTTGACATTGAAATTGATTAAACATTTGATTTTTGATATTAAATTGATTCTGATTTGGGTTTGCAAAATGTTGTTGAGTGCCTGAATGAAAGCATTTATTCCTCTAAGTCTAACAATTTATTAAGTTGAAAACTGTTTGATACAACATGACCGATTTTTCAACAAGATGAACAAGTGCTTACATTGTTATGAACCATATTAATTTTTGTTGTTTCTGCAAAATTTGTATTATGTTAAAGATGGGCATTATATTCAATATTATTCTCACTTCTTCGTAGTTCACGTTGTAATGATAATCTTCTTTCTATTTCTATAGCTTTATTAATTATCCCTTGAAATGTATGAGCTGTTCCAAATCGTAATTCTATCTCTTGTGTAAGTCCTCGCGAAAAACAATCGATAGTTGCTTCATCTAAACTTCTTCCAAATGCTTTATCTACTCTATTCCCATTACTAATAATATATGCATCTAATATTCTTTCTGCTGCTTCAGCAATTCTTGAACCGTAAGAAATTAGATTTTCGTGTTTCCACATACACATTGCTGCTAGTTCTCCTTGTAATTGACATACTGATTTTATTGGTGCGTAAATTTGTTTTAGTCCTCCTATTAATTCTTCTACAGTATTAAAGTTATTTCCTATTATAATTCTTCTTGCTTCTCCCGAAATTCGACTTCTAATTAATTTTACTAAATTTGTCTGAACTTGTGCTACTTCAGGAAGCATAGATTTTGCTTCTAAACAACTTTCGATAAAGATGGATAATGGTAAGTTTTTTCCATCGAAAATAGGAACTATTTCTAGAGCATCGCGTAATGAGACTTGTTAACTATTTGGCAAATCCATATTTTCTTAAAAATAATTTGTTTCTTAAGAAAAAAAATTTAACCGAATTAAAAGAAATTTTTAGTATATATATTTTTTAATAACTTTTTAATAATATATGTGAATAAATGTTGTTTATAAAATATTGCTTTTTCATTTGTTTCTAACTTGTATCGCGTAGCACTTGTGTTTATTTTTCTTGGTAAATAGAAATTATTTCAATAAACATATGGACCGATATAAAATATGTAAATTTGGAACTCATGCTGATATATTTAGAACACTTGTTATAGATAATATAGTAAATATTATGAGATAAATTGTGAAAAAATTTGTGAATAATAACAATTTTATATTTGTATGTATACTTGTATGCAGGAATTTTTGTTTTAAATTATATCTTAATAATTTATTGTTATTATTATTTATTAATTTTTAATTAAAATTATAAATTATACAAAAATAGTGACAATTTATAAAAATTATTTAATTCTTGTTGAATTGAATTATTTAATTTAATTTTATTTGCAAATCAATTTTATAAAAAAATATAGGGGAGTGCTGTTAGGGTTGGACAGGTGTTAGGGTTGAGCCATCGCGTTTATTTTGTTTTATCACACTAGCGCTATCTGTTTTTGTACTTAAATTCTTGCTACTAATGCTAGTCAACTTTTCACATGAGTTACAGTCAAGTATACGAACGTATACTTTTGTTTTTTGCGATTAATTGTTATACGCTCAACAGAAACTTTTTTGTGGTGTCAAAAAAAGAGAAGTAAATGTAGAAGAAATATGCCAAAGACAAAGTAAATTTACTGAAATTGTTTATTAAGATGTTATACGAAAATGTGAAAAGAAATTTGGGGTTTTGTGTGACGCGTTTGTGTTCTGTGTGGGTTGTCGCAAAACGACGCGTGAGTTAGGGTTGAGCCAGGCGGTGTCGTCAGGGTTGAGCCGCCCAAAGTATTGCTATTACGAAGCGTACTTGCAACAGAAATTCATTTTTTGACTTAAGGAGGTGACAAAAACTTTATTTCTAACGAAAAAAGAGGAAAAATTTTTTTTCGATAATCTTTTTTTATTGTTTTAATTTAAAAATGTTTGATTTCATTCTTAAGAAATAAAATATCTAATGTTATGCAAAAATTCACAATATGGGATTTTATTTTAATTTCATGGTTCCTTTCCTCATTTTGAAGTGTCATTCTATTATTTAAAGAACATTTTTAACCATTTACCTAAATATTTCATTGGTTTTCTACAGTGGCTCAACCCTTACACCCATGTTCAACCCTTACAAAATTATTTTTTTTTAATTGCTTATAACTTTGAAACTTTTGGCCGAATTTTTTTGCAATGTACAGCAAAAACATTGCATTTGAGTTGATATTTCCAACAATATGCGCGAAAACGTGAAATTCGCACTGCAGAGAAAGTTATGAAGAAAGTTCAAAACTACGTCCAACCCTGACAGCACTCCCCTATTTATTAATTTTTTTTATTAAAAATGTATTAAAAATGAGTTTATTATTATTGGTAAAATTTTTTAAAATTTAAACCGTTATAATTTTTATTTGTTATTATTTTTTTAAAAATTTATAAAAATGAGTTTATTCTTATTAATAATTTTTTTATTTATTTAATTTTGAATCGTTTAAAAAAATTTAATTTGTTATTATAAAAATTAATAACACTGAATTTTTAATTGTTAACAATTTTTCATTTATTTAAATTTGAATCGTTATAAAAAATTTTATTTGTTATTATTTATTACAGAAATTTATAAAAATGAGATTGTTGTTAATAATTTGAATCGAAAGAAAAATTTATTTGTTATTATTTATTACAGATATTTATAAAAATGAGATTGTTATTGTTAATAATTTGAATCGAAAGAAAAATTTATTTGTTATCATTTTTTATAAAAATTTATAAAATTGTGTTTGTTATTGTTAATAATTTTAAATTTGAATAGTTAAAAAAAATGTATTTGATAATGTTTTTTATAAAAATTAATAAAAATGAGTTTATGATTATTAATAAAATTTTGTTTGTTATTATTTTTTATAAAAATTTATAAAAAATGTGTTTATTGATATTAATAATTATTTAAATATTTCAATCCTTAAAATTTTTAATAATTTTATATGGAAATGTTTATAAAAATTGTTTTAATAACAAATTTGTTATAATTCTTATACTTGTTATTAAAAAAAATGTATTTAGTTGTTATTAAAAACTTAGAAATTTTGTTTAATAAAATTAATTATTTATTTAAATATATATTAATGTTATTATTCTTGTATTTTTTATTAATGAAAAATGGTAATTTATTTAAATTAAATTATTCTTGTTTTTATTAATGATGATGGGCAATTTAGGAAAAAATAAGAAAATCTACTTTTTATTAATTAATTCTCGATGTTTTATGTACCAAAAATAATGAGTTTAAATATTTTTAAATATGATAATTTATATGCACCACAAATAATGATACTCTTGTACTTAATATTTCACGACGGTTAATTTACAAAAATTAAAGATATATTATTTCAAATTAACTACTCTTGCATCTATCAGTTCACGGCGGCTGATGCACTAAAAATAATGAACTATTTTTTCAAATCTAATTTTCTTTGCATTTATCCGTTCACGACGGCCTACACACCAAAAATAATGATATATTTACTCAAATCAAACAACTCTTGCACGACGGTCGATGTTCAAAAAAATAATGCTGTATTTTTCAAATGAAAGTGTCTATCTGTT
The DNA here is from genome assembly GCA_032872475.1 of Leptopilina myrica (nomen nudum). Taxonomy (NCBI): domain Eukaryota; kingdom Metazoa; phylum Arthropoda; class Insecta; order Hymenoptera; family Figitidae; genus Leptopilina; species Leptopilina myrica (nomen nudum). The sequence continues at coordinate 22,587,053 of CM065460.1, read as the reverse complement.
CACGACGGCTGATGCACAAAAAAATGATATATTCTTTCAAATTGAACTATCCTTGCATTTATCCGTTCAAGACGGCCGATGCACCAAAAATAATAATATATTCCCTCAAATTAAACTATCCTTGCATTTATCTGTTCACGACGGCCTATACACTAAAAATAATTATATATTTTAAATTAAATTATCCTTGCATTTATCCGTTCACGACGGCCGATGTACCAAAAATATTGAGGTATGTTATGTCTAACCTTATTAATATATTCCCTATGTTTCTCGATTTAACTTTAATTGAGAATAATTAAAGCTGGGACGAGGTTTGATAAATGACAAGAATAAATTTATTTGAACACAGTATATTTGAAAAAGATCAAAATTATGCAAAGATGAAATGAGCACTAGCTTTCTAAAGTAAGTCTAAAGTGGTTTCTCTGTTTACCTTAAAACAGCGGGGTTTAGTCCTGGCTTGTGACTTTTGAGATACAATGGTAGTTGTCCGTTAATGCGTTAGTAAGTGATGCAGGTTGATGATTTACGACACTCGTAAATTAGCCAGTTGAATAGGTATTATGTTTCTTTCAGCTTTTGTCAAAACTAAAACGTTATTTCTAAACACCAAATGAGACTTTAAAATGCACTGAATTTAGAATTTCACGTATAGATCAGGACAACTACTATACTGGGAATTGAGAGCACTTTTAACAAAGAGATCCACTTGTTATGATTTAAATTTTTAGACTAGTAGTCCAGGTGACTACTACTGACGATTACATTTTTAAGACTGCCTTCTTTTTGATAGTCTGGCCCTTTTTATACCAAATTCTGTCCATGTATTTTAAAAAAGTTCGCTAAGCCATGCATTTGGAAAAATCTGTTGTTGCAGGAACACTTGTGGTGACTCACTATTAGATCACACGTGCTCACTATAGGTGCAGTATGTTATTACAATTCGTTTTTATAAATGTTGTTACAATTTGTTTGTTATTACATTTTGTTATAATTATATTGTTATTGGTATAGTTGTTTACAATTTATTATTATTATTATTAATTGGTAATTGTTAATTAATTTTTATTTTACATTTTATTATTGTTAGTTAATTTTTATTTGTTATTCTATCATTCTTATTATTATTTTTACTAATTATACATATTTATTGTTTATTATTAATAACACAGGCCAACAAAATTTGATTCAATTTACTTTCCAAGAATCAGACAATACTTTTCCGAAGGATTTCGACGTGCTGAATCCGAATCCGACCTCAAAAGGGGCCCATCACGTCAGGTTTTCGAGATATTTTAACCTAAAAATGCAAAAAGCCTGTTTTTAGTTATATTTGATGTCATGAAACATCAAGAAATAATTTTTTTCTCTAAAAGGTCAATATTGAACCTAAAAGTGCTACTCTTCCCCTTTAATATCCATTTTGAAAATTTTAAAAATCTTCTATTGTCTCTGAGTAATCGTTTAATGAATTTTCTGAGTTTGTCGAATTCTTCGAAAACTGAGTAGAAACAAAGAAACTTTGATAATAAAGCAGAATTTAACTACAAATATCTAAATTTTCAATAGTTCTGAGGATTTTCGATATAACTGAATACGAATTCAATATAAGATTCACAAAAATTCAAAATGGCGTATACAATATGGCAGACGATTTATTTAAAATTGATTGTATTTCCCTAAAATATGCCATTTTTGAACCAGTCAATCTGATATTGAATTCGTATTCAGTTATATTGAAAAAACTGAAAACTATTTAAAATTTAGATGTTTGTAGTTAAATTATGCTTTATTCTCCAAGTTTTGTCTATTTCTACTTGGTTTTCGAAGTATTAGACAAACTCAGAAAATTCAATAAACGATTACTCAGAGACAATAGAAGATTTTTTAAATTTTCAAAATGGATATTAAAGGGGAAGAGTAGCACTTTTAGGCTCAATATTGACCTTTTAGAGAAAAAAATTATTTCTTGATGTTTCATGACATCAAATATAACTAAAAACAAGCTTTTTGCATTTTTAGGTTAAAATATCTCGAAAACCTGACGTGATGGGTCCCTTTTGAGGTCGGATTCGGATTCAGCACGTCGAAATCCTTCGGAAAAGTATTGTCTGATTCTTGGAAAGTAAATCTTGTCGGCCTGTGTAATTGTTAATATTAATGTAAAGTTAAAAATAATAATATGTTAATAACAATTTGTTGTTAAATTTTGTGTTATTATTGTCAATTATTATTTAACATATTGCTATTCGTTATTCAAATGTTATTGTTACTATTTCATTATTATTAATTGTTAGTTAAAAATTAATAAAATGTTAATAACAATCAGTTGTTAATTTATTATTATCAATTATTATTATTTCTATTGTTATTATCGCTATTTAAAATACGTTACGATGACATAACAATCCATATAATATAGCAAAAAATAGGGCATTTGAGCTAAATTTATTAATAACACAGGTCAAGAAAAAAGGACTTACTTTTTTGTGAGATATCATAGTGTCCATTAAAGACGCTGAACACGATCCCGGGTCACAAAATTGGCTATCAAGTCAGCATTTTCAGAAAAGTGGGGTAAAGACTCCAAAAAACGTGTTTTTGAGTTTTTTCAAAAAAATTTTATCCTAAACCTGACGCGCCAGAAACTTCTACATAGACCTAAATTGAAGCTTAAACTGTCTACTACAAGACCCATATCCGTAAAACAAAAAAAATTAAATTTTTTTTAAAAATTAGGTTGAAGTTAGCAAAAATGTGATTTGTGGGGTCGCTGATTATAACCATCAGATTATAACATTTTATAAGTTTCTGGCACGTCAGATTATAATCCGCGACCTCAAAAAACCTTGAGTAACAATTTTGAAGCGAATCCGATCAATTATAAATTGTGACATCCTCCATCTTGGATCCGCCATTTAAAATTTTTAAGAACTGATATCGGATTTGTAATCAGCGACCTCAAAAACCCCCGAGTAACTTTTAAAAAGTTGACTTAAATTTTGATTATCCTTTCTACTCTTATATCAAATTTTGTAAGAATGTTTAGATCCTTCCTCCCTAATTCGATCTTACATATTTTATGGACATCCCCTTTATTACAACCTCGTTTTTATAATTATACTTCTATCAGTCTTCCTTGTTTTAAAAACCTATACTTGCCTAAATAAAAAAAGATTTTGAAATCTACATAACTTTAAAAAAAAATTCTAAAGCCATTTTGAAAAATGTGTTTTAGAGCGTGGCCATAATACTATACGATGCAATTTTTGCCAATTGAAAATTTTTTTTGGCTAACCAATCAAAATTCAGAAAAATGACCAAAAATAGCAATTTCGGACATTTAAGGCAGTATGACAAGAAATCCTGACGTGATGGGCTATTTTGAAAGTCGGATTCGTATTCTACGTCAAAAAAGCTATAAGAATCACCTTCCACTTTTTCTGTAAAATAACTAAATTAAAATTTGCAGGCCTGTGTAATTAACTTGGACAATTATCAAATTTTTAATGAATATTTAATTTAAAGTTACAAAAACTAAAAAAGGGGTCCAAATATGACCCACTCTATAAGCTGCTTATTCGGCACTGCCGCAACGAACCAGGTGAGCAGCAAGAGTGCAATAAGTGTGTATCATCGCCTTAATTATAGATTATTAACCGACGCAGAATTAGGAGAAAAAATTCTTTCTTTCAATGTTTAAAAATTCTAGTCCCACTTTTTCATTTATATGTCCTTTTGGTAAAAAACCTCAGCTTTCGTTTGAAAAAATCATATCTCTCCCCCCCCAAAATTAAAATTTATTTTTAATTTTTTTAAGTCAATTTTTTTTTTCAAAATGCTTATTTCCAATCGAAACAGCATACAAAACCTTTCCAGAATGTACTTTGTCAAATTTGTATGTTTAATTGTTAAAGAGTAATAAATTATTGAAATAAGCATTGTACTCAAAAACACAAAAAATTAACCCCCTCCCTCTCGGAAAATATTGGACTAGGTAAAAAAATATTTTCACGAAAAATTACTATCTATTAGTACTACAAAAGCCACAAGTTTTGCAACCATTAAAGAAAAATTTTTCTCCACCTTGATCACTTGACATGGAATCGCTCATATATATGTATATATGGGACATTCTTTGCCAAGCGGACCACCCCATCTCTCCATTTTTGTTTTCATTAAAAAAATATAAAACCTTTTGAAAAAATTAGCTTAAAGTGTCTACTTTTGTATGCCGTTGGGCGATTTTAAAAATCCAAGATGGCGGCTGAGATATAGAGCTTACAGTCGAGAAAATACAAGAATTGCTTACATTAAAGGTCCATAAATAGTTAGTAATTGCTCTTATCTATTCAAAATAAACTTGCAAGAGGCATTTCGAGGTCGCAGAATAAGAATCATAAGTTAGATCCTAAAATTCAAAATAGCGGATCCAATATGGCGGCAAAAGTGTTAAATAATCTCCGATTTGCTTTAAATTTGTTTCTCGGTGGTTTTTGGGGTCGCTGATTAAGAATCTCACGTTAGATTTACAAAATTCAAAATGGCGGATTCAATATGTCGGAATAAAATTTAAAAATATCCTCCGTCTTGCTTTAAATTTGCTTCTCGGGGGTTTTTAGGGTCGCTGAATAAGAATCTAACGTTAGATTTACAAAATTCAAAATGGCGGATCCAATATGTCGGAATAAGTTTTTTAAGTATCCTTTGATTTGCTTTAAATTTGTTTCTCGAAACTTTTTGGGGTCTTATGGCAGCATCAATTTAAAAATATCCTTCGATTTACTTGAATCTTGTTATTAGGGGGTTAATTTATATTACGTGCTGGCATATATCAATCAACCCAGTTGGCAAAAAACCATAATTGTTTTAAAAACGTTCCAAAAACGTGTTTAGAACGTTTCATGTCTGCCAAATAATGTTCCAAAAACGTTCCATTGCTTTTAAAACGTTTTTGAAACATATAACGTCTTTGGAATGTTATTTGGCAGTCATGAAACGTTCTAAAAACGTTTTTTTTTAAATTATTAAAAATACTGCCTGGTAAAAAAAATTCTCGTTTACAAGTAAATCGAAGGATATTTTTAAATTGATGCTGCCATAAGACCCCAAAAAGTTTCCAGAAACAAATTTAAAGCAAATCAAAGGATATTTAAAAAACTTATTCCGACATATTGGATCCGCCATTTTAAATTTTGAAAATCTAACGTTAGATTATTATTCAGCGACCCTAAAAACCCCCGAGAAGCAAATTTAAAGCAAAACGGAGGATATTTTTAAATTTTATTCCGCCATATTGAATCCGCCATTTTGAATTTTGTAAATCTAACGTGAGATTCTTAATCAGCGACCCCAAAAACCCCCGAGAAACAAATTTAAAGCAAATCGGAGGATATTTTTAAATTTTTATTCCGCCATATTGAATCCGCCATTTTGAATTTTGTAAATCTAACGTGAGATTCTTAATCAGCGACCCCAAAAACCCCCGAGAAACAAATTTAAAGCAAATCGGAGATTATTTAACACTTTTGCCGCCATATTGGATCCGCTATTTTGAATTTTAGGAATCTAACTTATGATTCTTATTCTGCGACCTCGAAATGCCTCTTGCAAGTTTATTTTGAATAGATAAGAGCAATTACTAACTATTTATGGACCTTTAATGTAAGCAATTCTTGTATTTTCTCGACTGTAAGCTCTATATCTCAGCCGCCATCTTGGATTTTTAAAATCGCCCAACGGCATACCATAGTAGACACTTTAAGCTAATTTTTTCAAAAGGTTTTATATTTTTTTAATGAAAACAAAAATGGAGAGATGGGGTGGTCTGCTTGGCAAAGAATGTCCCATATATATATGGGGCATTCTTCAGAATTTTCAAATTTGACTAAATTCGCGCAAAACTTAATACTCGGGTGTTTTTTGGGTCGCTGATTACGAATCTGAAGTCAATTTTTAGAAATTCAAAATGGCGGATCCAAAATGCCAGACAAAAATTTCAATTAAATCATATTCGCACAACACTTAATACATCAAGTAAGCATTTGACTTTGATTATTTTAAGGACGGTTCCCAAGTTTTCAAACATTATTATTATAATAAAATTAATATTTTGTTTAAAAGGTATGGAATGCACAAATATTAATTACCGACACAGAATATTATTTTACGAAGATTTCTACACTTGCATCAAGCCGAAAATATAAATGTTAGTGCTACAAAAGTGACAGAAGAGGTTCAAAAAATTTGGGCTAAAAAAGTTTCTAGTATACAAAAAACAACACGGAATGCATAGCAACAAAGTTAATTTAAATTATTTAAAATCATCTTCAGAAGGGAACAGTTCATCGCACTATATGAAAAAAACAAACCAAATGAAGTAAAATCCTAAAAATCTTATAGAGAATGAACAAAAAGAGGAAGATGTTATTCTTTCCGACAGTCAATCAGAAATGTCCGATCCTTGAGACGATTTATATGTTCCTAAATCCAAAAAATTGAAATTAACGAATAGTGTTTCCAATCCGAAAATAAATATTAGGTCCACATAATTTTGTTCAGTTTTAGATCGAGCAGTTATAAGTTGTGGAAGCGGGTCGCTTATTATTCAATCTACTCTTCATACACTAGGATACGATGTGAAAAATATTGCTTGTTCCAAAAGCACTATATGGCAAAACCGAAAACAGATTGGTGAAAAAAATGCTGTTCAATATATGGAATCGTTTCAATTTGACGATTGTTTGACAATTCATTGGGATAGAAAATTATTACCAGATTTGAATACCAAAAAAATGGATCGTTTATCCGTTGACGTCACTAGAGAAAATACTGCAAAATGGCTTGGTATTCCAAAAATAACAGCATCTACTGGGGAAGCTCAAGCAAAAGCAGTATTTCATTTATTAAATGAGTGAAAACTGACGGAAAAAGTGACTTCTATGTGCACAGATACAACAGCTAGTAACACTGGGAAACATAAAGGAGCAATCACGTTGCTGCAAATGAAACTGAAAAAATTTATTTTTTATGTTTTGATTGTAGCGACCATATGTTATAGACGACTACAAAGAATTGCTCGAATTAGGCTTGATCTTTTTGGGAACCGATACCACTCCAAACATTACAATCAAAACTCCAGGCGCTTTTTACAGAGCACGATGGATGGCAAAATTAATTTATAATTTAAAAATTTATCTGTTTCAAAAACAATTTGATCTTACCGAATCTGAAATATCTGGGCTTTAAAAATGTAATTCTTTTATTATCAAAACTTACTTACAGCATTGGTTTACCTGTCGATCGGCTATTTCTGCTCCGTGAAATGATTTAAATCTGCTCAAAGAATTGGTCGATTATAATAAAACTATTCGATCTATTGCTGAGCCAACTCTTAAGACATTCTCTTCACACTTATGGTATCTCAGTGAATATCTTGTAGGACTTGCCTTTTTTGATCCTCGAATTACATCTGATGAAAAAAAATAATGGTTGCTGCATTGAAAAAAAGGCTGTGACATTCCACTCATTGCAGCTAATGTTCCAACTAAAAAGATTCCAAAAACGCAAATTTATCATTTTGTGACATCGAACAGTAAAAGGCTTTTTAATGCTTATAAATTATCGACTGAGTGTTTGAAAAAGGAACCAAGTTTGTTGAGAAAAGATGAAGACTTTAGAAAGTCAAGAGAAAAACTGGAAAAATAAGTGTTGTAAATGATATATCTAAAAGAGGTGTAGCATCAGCAACAATTTTTAATAAGAAGCTTACAAGGAATGAAAAGCATTTTCAAAATTTATTGCAAACGGTTCACAATCACAGAAAAAATATTCCTAATGTAAACAAAAGGGTGGTTGAAACAGCTTTTAAAAATGCAAAATAAAAAAAGTATCAATTAATATACTTTTACTTTGAATACAATGAAATAAAGTCTTTTATATTTTTAGTCAATAAGTAAGTTTTTCGAGCTCTAAATGACCTTCAAAAAATCTTAAAAAATTCATACATACTTTTTGGGTGAAAAGAAGTTAAAGAACGGTGCCCAAAAAGGGCCAAAATTTGCCCATGAGGGAATTGTAAGAGCATAATAGTTTTCAACAGTTTGAACCCTGCTGAAACCAAAAATGATAGGTAAAAAGTTGTAAAGTGGAGGGGAAGGGGTGAAAAACTACCCCTAAGTCCAGAATTCCAATAAATTATGAAAATTCATAACATCTAAAAAAATAAATCCAAATCGCTTGAAAATTGTTACTCGGGGGTTTTCGGGGTCGCTGATTACGAATATGATCTTGGTTTTTCAAAATTCAAAATGGCGGATCCAATATGGCGGATGACTTTATAAAAAAATGATAAGATTCGCTTGAAAATTGTTACTCGGGGGTTTTTGGGGTCGCTGATTACGAATATGAGATTGGTTTTTCAAAATTCAAAATGGCGGATCCAATATGGCGGATGACTTTATAAAAAAATGATAAGATTCGCTTGAAAATTGTTACTCGGGGGTTTTTGGGGTCGCTGATTACGAATATGATATTGGTTTTTCAAAATTCAAAATGGCGGATCCAATATGGCGGATTACTTTTTTAAAAAATGATAAGATTCGCCTGAAACTATTTACAGGGGGGTTTTTGGGATCGTTAATAACGAATATGATATTGGTTTTTCAAAATTGAAAATTGCGCATCCTATGTAGCGGATGACTTTTTAAAAAAATGATAAGATTCACCTGAAACTATTTACAAGCGGGTTTTTGGGATGTAAGTTGCATCCAATCAATGAAGATAAGATGCAAGGCATCTGACCAGTTAAGGTAAGATGTGTGTTGCATCCAATCAATGAAGATAAGACGCAAGGCATCTGACCAGTTAAGGTAAGATGTGTGTTGCATCCAATCAATGAAAATAAGACGCAAGGCATCTGACCAGTTAAGGTAAGATGTTTGTTGCATCCAATCAATGAAGATAAGACGCAAGGCATCTGACCAGTTAAGGTAAGATGTGTGTTGCATCCAATCAATGAAAATAAGACGCAAGGCATCTGACCAGTTAAGGTAAGATGTTTGTTGCATCCAATCAATGAAGATAAGACGCAAGGCATCTGACCAGTTAAGGTAAGATGTGTGTTGCATCCAATCAATGAAAATAAGACGCAAGGCATCTGTTGAGAAACATTCTCATTAAGAGAAGAGCAAAGTTAAAAATTCGTTACATGCAGATAAAAAACAATTGAACTGCAGTGGATATAAGAGAGAAATATTCTCGTTATGAAATGGATTTATTCAATGGTACGTTGCATGTAGATTAAAAACAAATGACCCCAAAAACCCCCGAGTAACAATTTTCAAGCGAATCTTATCATTTTTTTATTAAGTCATCCGCCATATTGGATCCGCCATTTTGAATTTTGAAAAACCAATCTCATATTCGTAATCAGCGACCCCAAAAACCCCCGAGTAACAATTTTCAAGCGAGTCTTATCATTTTTTTTATAAAGTCATCCGCCATATTGGATCCGCCATTTTGAATTTTGAAAAACCAAGATCATATTCGTAATCAGCGACCCCGAAAACCCCCGAGTAACAATTTTCAAGCGATTTGGATTTATTTTTTTAGATGTTATGAATTTTCATAATTTATTGGAATTCTGGACTTAGGGGTAGTTTTTCACCCCTTTCCCTCCACTTTACAACTTTTCACCTATCATTTTCGGTTTCAGCAGGGTTCAAACTGTTGAAAACTATTATGCTCTTACAATTCCCTCATGGGCAAATTTTGGCCCTTTTTGGGCACCGTTCTTTCGTTGCCCAAAACAGGTTTTAATTAAAAAATTTTTCTAAAGGTGGAAAATTTATGTTGAATAAATTCCTTTTAAATGCCATGTACCCCACGTTGTAAAACAAAATGGCGGATTAAAAAGGGCGGAAAGTTTGCAAAAAAATTGTCCCAATTTGCTTGAATCATGGCACTCAAGGGTTTTCCGGGTCGCTGATTACGAATTTGAGGTTGGATTTTAAAAATTCAAAATGGCGGACCGAATATGGCAGAATTATTTTTAAAAATTGCTCATATTTACTTGAAATTCGTTACTCGGGGGTTTTTGGGATTGCTGATTACGAATTTGAGGTCAGATTAAAAAAAAGTCAAATAGTGGCCCCATAATGGCGTACTTAGTTTTTTAAATTGCTCAAATTCATTTGAAATTTGTTCCTTGGGGTTTTTTGGGGTTGCTCATAATTGGTAGCCCTTAAAAGGACTGATTGATTATGACAATATTTGTACAATTTTGAAATAATTGATTTGTCTTATAGTTCGTAGCCCTTAAAAGAGCTGATTTATTTAAAAATATTTGTAGATTTTCGAAAAAGTAGTAGGTAGCCCTTAAAAGGACTGATTAATTAAGACAATATTTGTAAATTTTTGAAATAATTTATTTGCCTCATAGTTCGTAGCCCTTAAAAGGGCTGATTGATTTAAAAATATTTGTAGGTTTTCGAAAAACTTAATTCATTGACTAGAAAAATGTATGCTTCAAAGGGTTAACATTGCGGAATTCAAATTGGCAATATTTTAAAATAAGCAAATAATAATTTTGAATAATTTTTCAAAAGTTTATAACAATAGTTGGGAGCATCAAGGATAATGAAACTGAAATTTTTTTTATTCTAAGAATATTTTGGTGAAAATAGAATTCCGTCTTCAGCAAAGGAATATCGTTTTATTAACAGGTTAGCATCCGGTGACGGGATGAAAGCATGGCTTTGTTGAATATTTGGTACAGGCTGAGCGGCAGAAAATCTTATATTAAGTGATCTTTTAACTTTTGCATGCTCACTTGATGTGTAGAAGAAGATCTTAATATTAGAAAATTCATTCTTAGCCCATTGATATAAGGAATCAGGAGTCATAATTGGATTAGTCGATGGAGCTTGTAAACTAGCACGCACTGCTTTCTGTTTAAAAGATGCACCTACACCGTCACATGCACCTTTTCCATGAGCAGTTTCGTGGAAGTGTCATTCTGCTGGTATTTTAAAGTCTTTTTCATGGTACAGTAAATTGCTCATTTAGGAATGGTTTTTATAATGTTGCTTTGTACCATCAGTGAAATAATATATTTTTCTCACATTACATACAGATTGTATGTATTCAATGCACTTTTTTGAATTATATGCACTGCCACAGTTACATGCGATAAGCAATCTGATAAAAATATTAAACTTTCTTGTAATATCTCTTCGCCTTTGCGATAATAAAATACTACAGGGTGTAATGTAGTCTAATTATTGTTAAAATGAAATGCTTGTATTGCGTTCTGTACAACAAAAGCGTAGTTTTCCGAAAAATCCATATGAATTATTACTTCACCTTCACAAAGTTTCTCTTTAATTTCGCGCGCATAATTCGATTGCTGTTCCCCGATAAAGTGGTGAGGCTTTAGATGATGCAATTAGGTACAGAACTCTTCAATAAAATTATCAGCAGAAAGTTTCTCTGTTATTATTGTGGCTCTATCAGTGCTTTTCCATATAGCAAAGACTACATCTACAATAGCAGCCTCATATAAAAGATAGTGCAAAACATCAGAAAACGTACTGTCAGATGGGCACTTGTCGCATTCATTTAAGTAGCAAGCTGGCGAAGGCGTTGAACACAAGAGAACTTTTATAAAATCTGTTAAATTGTTAAAGGGACATTCCAAATTTCGAGATAATTTTGGAAGGTTTATTGCATTTAGCAGTAATTTACAATTCTCATGTATTGTACAAACGCACACGGAATGAGTTTAATTTTCTCATTGTTAACAGTTACTGTAACGGTATCCTTTGTACCTGTCATAATTCGACTATTTTCATCCGATTTAAAAAACTCTTGACCTATTTTTACAGCTTCAGTAGGTAAGCTCTTCCCACTCTTAGCAGTAGCAGATGCTAAAATGCCTCGTTCTTCACGTACCTTTCTTGCATTTTGAGCCATTCGCCCTGTAGTTTTAAACTCTCTAGCAACTTTCCGAATACTCCAAGACAAAGGTGCTACAGTCAAGATTCTTAAACGCTCCGGATCATTCTCAGATAAACTATGGAATAGTTCTTTTATTCCGTTTAATAATTCCTCCAAGTCTTCAACTCGAGACTTTTATTTTATTTATTTATTTAAACAGTCCCTAGGGCTAATGAGCCCTCCAAGGAACAATAGAAAATACAGCTTTGAGTGGAGTAATAATAAAGAAAAAACAATATATAAAATAATACAAATAACTGAAAAATATAAATACAGAGTATAATATTCATGACGCAGCATGACGTGGATAAGTAATCATAACTCATATATAATAATCTACAATTGTTGTGAAAGTTAAACAAATGGAATATATCAGAAAATATAACATTGAAAAACAAAATGAAAATAAAATATTAAAAATGTAACAAATGTATCACCAGTAAGTAATATTAAAAATCTTATCATATGTCTTAAACAAGAAGTAAAAAAATAGTCTTTTGAAAATAAATTGTTTCTGAGCATTTCTAATTTCTTTCGTTAATTTATTCCAAAGTCGAGAACCCCTGACAATAAAAGATTTTTGCATTTTACAGGTTCTATGTGCGGGTATTTTCATGATAGCTTTTCTTACTCGAAGCCTATTTCTATTCAATTCATCGGTATTTTTAAATTCGAAGAAACCATACAAGTATGATGGAATTCCATTATCGAATATCGAATATAACAAATTACCCATAAAAAATTGCCTTCTTGCTGCAACTGTCAACAACCCAGACTTAATTCTGTATTGTGTAATGTGCTCGAACCATTTTCATTAAATCAGAGATAGTGATAAAAGTGGACCCGATAAATACAATTTAAAATAATCAGCATATTTGTGAAATCTGCAAAATTCAAGCCTCTCCCCGAGATCCGATATAAACAAATTGAAGAGAATAGATGACAATGCTGATCCCTGAGGAACCCCACACATAAGTCTACTCCAATCTGAACAATCATCATTTTCTCCCACAACCCTTTGAAATCGACGATCCAGATAGGACTCGAACCACTCACACACTGATCTTGAAAGTTTGAAAGCCGGAAGTTTATGTTTTAATCTGCCATGATCCATTGAGGGAAATGCTTTTGAAAAATTGAAAAAACGGCTATAGTAATATGCTTGACATCCATTGCTAATTTTACATCAGTTGTGAATTTTAAGAGTGAAGTACATGTACTATGCTTAATTCGAAAGCCCGATTGGAATTGTTCAAGTAGATTATTAACAGATAAGAATGACGTCATTTGGGTACAAATAATTCTTTCTAAAAGTTTAGACAATGCACAAGAAATGGATATAGGTCGAAAGTCAGATGATTTTTTTTTTATTGTGAATCTTGGAAATAGGCCTGACCGAACACATTTTCCAAATCCCAGGATAAGTACCAGTTTGTAGGGAGTAGTTATATATATGTAAAAGAGGAAGGAATATTACTGGTAGGGCCAATTTGATAATTTTCATTGATATAAAATCGGGGCCAATGGCATTGGTCGTAATATGATTTAAGTTTTCAATAAAGGTTTCGGAGGTATGCCGCTAAAGAAAAAATTATTCTCATCAAATTCGTCCATAACAGATGAAGGGTTAGTATTAATATGAGGTAATGTGTTGAGAATAGGAGTGACAGAAAATTCTTCTAAAAACTCACCTGCTTGAAAGTTATGATTAACAGTTCTTTTCTTATTAGGTATTATATTTAGTTTCCTAAGGACTTGCCAGACATCTTGAAATTTAGATTTATTATTTATAATATTATAATTATATTTATTAAATGAATCTCTGATTTTGGTTTGAACCAAGTTGCGAAGTTTTTTAAAATTAGATATGTCTATTGCACTTTTCGTTCTTTTTGCTGTTCTGTGCAACTTATTTCTCTCTTTAATTAGTTGACGCAATTCCAGGGTCATCCAGGGGGAAAATTATTTTTTTATACTCAATGGACGTAATGGAGCAAAAAGATCGAAAGCAGAAGTTAAGTAAGATGTAAGCAAATACACCTTTACATTAATGTCGTGTTCCAAATATATACTTGACCAACCATATGTTCTTAAATGTTACAGAAACTACTCTTCAGGAATATTATTGAAATCACGAAAAAATGATACTGGAGGAGAATTCTGCGTCGAATTCTCTCCTATCTCATATTTAATACTTAGTAAGTCATGGTTAGATAAAAAGGATACTGAAAATTGGTCGTAAGAAACCACCCTCTCAAGGTCACTTCCAATCATTGCATCAATTCGAGTATCAGAAGTATGTAAATGGTGCGTGGACCTGTGAAAACGTAAAAAAAAATTTTTAATTAAAGAAAAAATGTGTGTTTCAAAATCATTGCCAAATGATGCATGTGGTGGTTTGTATACAACTACCAGCAATATGTTTTCCTTTTCTAATTGAATTTTAATAAATAAATATTCAGCTTTTGGATAATGATCCTCGGTACTGGAAGTTATATAAAAACATTTAAACTTTTTCTTAACGTATAAACATACTCCTTCTCCCCTACGCATTTCTCTATCTTTACGAAATATATAGTAGTTATCAAGTTCTATTAAATTGCAATTAATTTTTTAGGTGTATCCAAGTCTCGGAAACTGCAATAATGTCATAGAAATCATTGTTGAAAAAATCTTTAAATTCAATAAAATGAGCTAGAATTGATTGGGCGTTGACATGGCAAATATTTAAGAATTCGAAATTAATTCAGATAAGTAAATACAACTCACAGTATTCGCTAAATAAATTCCAAACACAGTAATAATCTCATAAAAACCGGCTTTTATATTACACAAAGAAAAGCTCGAGTAGGCGATAATATTAAAAAAAGAAATAAACGTTTTTTACCCTTTACAAACAGTTTAATAACCCATACAAGAATAGTTAAAAAAGCAATCTCTCAAAAAGAAAAAAGTTGATGTAAGTGGTACTTGTAATAAAGTAAAATAATTTCAAGTGAAACAGGAAGATAGAATTCAATATTGCTACGTAATAATGGAAAACTGTACAAGTACCAAGAAAAAAATTTTTGGAAACCAATATTAGATGAAGAAAAGAACAATCGTCGATGTTTCCAAATGATAACTTGTTCCAGAGTTGATATACGAGACGATCAACATCTTCGATGCATGTGAGTTGCAATCTAAGAGATCCATCTTCGCGACGACAAAAAATCCTTCCACCCGATATCCAGAGATATTTTATTTTTTCATTCTGTCTCATTGTACGAGCAGCAGCATAAATTCTCCGATTAAGTGGGGTTAGTGGTAGTCTACACACTCGGGTTCGTCTAATGCTCTCAAATGAGAAGCGTTGCTTTGTTTATCTTCAGCTAAATGTCTAATTTCCTTGGATTCTGCAGCCTTACGAGCATACGCTTCTTTTCGACATTGTGAGCAAATTCGTCCATTTGATGGTAACTGATATTTAGTTATTATGTCAGAAGGAATAGGTCTTAAATCTTTTCCTATATGACATATTTCGTCAATTTTCCTAAATGGATTGACACATCTATTTCCGCAGACCAATTTTTTGTTGTCTGACATATTCATAAACAAATATTTTAATTCTTAAGACAAAGACCGTAATAATAGTTTACTTACAATTAAACACAAAGATTGCAACAAATTTTCAATAAATAACTTAAACTAAAAAAAATAAAATAATGGACGTCCTGAAATCCAAAGCTTAGGAAAAGATTTTACTCAATAAGTTAGAACTCAATTAAGTCAAGATTAAAAATAATAATTTTCCATAATTGGTAAGATATTTTAAAAAACGAAAAAAGAAAAAACAAACCTCAGAAAATTCGATGCAAAAATAATTGCTCTGATAAGGGCAGATTAGAAAATGCTTTTTGTTAATAACTTAAGCCAATTTATAGTCTAAAAAATTTAGAAGGCTTTATTCACTTTTATAATGATGATATTACACTAACTGACAACACGAGCTAAGTAAAAAATCACATTTATTAACAAATGACACACGTATATCGAGAAACAAAACAAACATTGCAACATTCAACTGTTTTTGCTAATCCATACAAATATTCGATTAGTCAATTGTTTTTGCCAAAACCCAAAAATATTTTATGATTTAACTGTTGTGTTTAAACGACCAAACGTTCAGATTTTTTTATACTTTTATAAAAGCTAAAAAGTATTAAATAATTAGATGATTTTTACAATTTGACAAAAATAATTGAACATTCAACTGTTCCTAACAAATCTTTAAAACATGCTATAGGTGCTGTAAACTAAACTACTTAACAATTAAGTATTCAACTGTTTTTTATGAATCTATGCAAAGCAAGGTCTGGTTTTAAACAGATTATGAAAATCTGCATTTAAATTCGTAGTTAGAGATCCCGGAAACCTAAGAGTAACAAATTTCAAATGAATTTGAGCAATTTTAAAAAATAAGTCCGCCATTATGGGGCCGCTATTTTGACTTTTTTAAATCTGACCTCAAATTCGAAATCAGCAACCCCAAAAACCCCCGAGTAACAAATTTCAAGTGAATTTGAGCAATTTTAAAAAATAAGTCCGCCATATTGGGTCCGCCATTTTGAATTTTTAAAATCTAACATCAAATTCGTAATCAGCGACCCTGAAAACCCCCGAGTCCCATGATTCAAGCAAATTGGGACAATTTTTTTGCAAACTTTTCGCCATTTTTAATCCGCCATATTGTTTTTCAACTCAGGGCACATGGCATTTAAAAGGTATTTATTTAACATAAATTTTCCACCTTTAGAAAAAATTTTTAATTAAAACCTGTGTTGGGCAGAGCGGTGGCTCACTTGACGTGGAATGACATATATATATATATATATATATATATATATATGGGACGTTTCACGTTAAGCGGGCCACCACGATGGCCAAAGTTGAGCCAGATTTCGTTGAATGTTGTTGCTCGGGGGTTTTGTGGGGTCGCTGATACCGAATCTGATGTTGATTTTTAAAAACTTTTATACGGTGCGTTAAAAATTTTATTTTCTAAGTTTATAATGTGTTAGGCTTTACATATAATAAAAAATACAGATACTTCCTCTGTGAGGAAGCAAAACTTTAAAAACATCAATTATTTTAAACTTAAAGAATTTTCGGAAAATCGTTATCTCAATAATTATTCAAATAAATATTTTTTAACTGTAGTTTGTCCTGTATATCTTACGTATTTACTATTATTTCTTCAGTAAATTGTAGATTTGAAAAAATCAGTTTTATGTGTAATTTAAAAAAATTTAACAATTGTTTAATTATACAATTATTAAACAGTTGTTGAAATATCGATTTGACATTTAATATTTATTGGTTATTATAATAAGCTTTATAATTTGCAAAATTAGATAAATACTACATCTTTCAAGGTACAATGGAAAAAAGTTAATGAATAACAGTCGATCGGCAAAAAAAAATATATATATACATATGGGGCATTTCATGTCAAGTGATCAAGGGGTCTTTTGGTGTAATGTTTATTTCAATAATTTTTTACTCTTAAACAAGTAAACATACGAATTTGACAAAGTACATTTTGGAAAGGTTTTTTCATGCTCTTTCGATTGGAAATAAGCATTTTGAAAAAAAAAATTTTTGACAAAAAAAAATCAAAATTAAAAAAAAAATTAATTTTTGGGGGAGAAAGACCCAATTTTTTTTTTAACGAAAGCTGAGGTTTTTTCCTAAAAGGACATATAAATGATAAAGTGGGACTAGAATGTTTAAACATTAAAAAAAATAGTTTTCAACTCGCCGGAGCGCTCAAACCCTGGTTTTTAGCTCCGTTTAGGAGAAAATTCTTTTCTTCAATGTTTAAACATTCTAGTCCTACTTTATCATTTATGTTTTTTTAGGAAAAAAGCTCAGCTTTCGTAAAAAAAATCGGGTCTCTCTCCCCCAAAAATTGAAATGTATTTTTAATTTTGATTTTTTTGGGTCAAATTTTTTTTTCAAAATGCTTATTTCCAATCGAAAGAGCATGAAAAAACCTTTCTAAAATGTACTTTGTCAAATTTGTATGTTTAATTGTTTAAGAGTAAAAAATTATTGAAATAAGCATTTCACTGAAAAACACAAAAATTTAACCCCCTCCCCGTCGGAAAATATTGGACTAGGTAAAAAAATTTTTACGAAAAATTACTATCTATTAGTACTACAAAAGCCCTAAGTTTTGCTACGATTGGAGAAAAATTTTTCTCCACCTTGATCACTTGACATGAAATACCCCATATATATAAATTCATAAATACAGTAGTATACACATGTATACTTACACATATACACACAACACATACACATGTATACTCTCACATATACATACAATACATACACATGTAAACTCATACGTATGCACTAAACACATACACATGTATACTCACACATATACACTCAATACGTACACATGTATACTCACACATATAACAAAAAATAACATTTCACCAAGCTGGACTCGAACCCTGAACCTTGTGTACAGCCAGCAAGAGTCTTACAAGTAAGCCAATCTTACTTGAACTTACTGAACACAAAAATCAGGGTTCAAGTCCAAACTTGGTAAAATGTTTTATTTCTAAAATATAAAATTATTCTAATTTTATCTACATATTATATTAACATTACGTTAATATAACAGTGTAATAATACCTTAACATTGTAAGCTAATATTACCTTAATATCCCCATTAATTTACAGTAATAGTACAACATAATATTACCTCCAGGCGGGCATTTTGATATTCCAGTAATATCACTGTAATGTTACAGTGGAGATTACGAATCTCCAGTGTAATATTACAGTGATGTCACTTTAACCTTACGTGCTGCTTGGGAACTGTTTTACAATTTTTCCATAAGCGTGTAATATTAAAGTAAGGTTACAGTAATATTAATGGATAATATTACCCATTAGACAGATATTTAATATGACTATAATAATACTGCAATGTTACGTTTATATATGGGAAAGGGATATATGAATGTAATTGAAATTTTGTTTCATAGAAATTGCTTTTTAGAGTAAAAACTAAAAATCTATACAAAGTAGTAATAATTGCTCTGATATATAATAAAAGTTGCTTCTCTCAAATTATTAATTGCTCGATACATTTTAAATATTACTCGGCTTTTAATAACATTTATTAATTTATCAATAACATTTTAATTTAACATTTATTATTTTTAATAACATAAATTCAAGAACCCGACTGGTACTAGCGCGTGTCGTCCGAGCGTCCAACCGGTTCTTAAATTGGGAGCCTCAATTGTAGACCTATGTTCAGTAGCTTATAATTTCTAAAATATTGATTTGAGGAAAAAGTTGTCAAATAAAAAGTTGTTATAAACAAATTATGTTTTCCATTTAAAATAAACGTTTATTTTTGGATTCCGGTACTGCACATGTTCTAAATCAGTTTATATTAATATAATATAACCTACAGTTAAACAAATTAATTTGATTATTAAAAATTTTTTTTACACTTCTTAAAAGTCGAAATAAAACTAAAACTTTCATTCATTGACAACTTTTTTCCTAAACTCAATATTTTCAGACTTACAAATTATAGGGAATATATATATATATATATATGTGACGCTCCACAAAAGAAGGGACCTATCCCCAAAATAACATTAGGCTCAGTTTTCATGCATTGTGTACGGAAAATTGAGCCTAATGTTCTTTCGGGGATAGGTCCCTACTTTCGTGGAGCGTCACATATATATATATATATATGACGCTCCACGAAAGAAGGGACCTATCCCCGAAATAACATTAGGCTCAGTTTTCATGCATTATGTACGGAAAATTGAGCCTAATGTTCTTTCGGGGATAGGTCCCTTCTTTCGTGGAGCGTCACATATATGTAAGTAGAAATATTTTTATTTTATAATTAGAAAAATAACAGTTTCCAATTAACTACAAGTAGGTAAAAATAAAATATCAATATTTAAAATAATTCAATTTTAATTTATGAATAAATATAAATGTTGAATAACCAATTCTTTAAAACAAACATAAATAATTTTAAAAAAAATTATTACGATGGTTAAACATAAAACCGCTTTTTTCCAACCTACAATTTACTGAAGAAATAATACTAAATATGTAATATATACATGACAAATTACAGTTAAAAAATATTTATTGAATAATCATTGAGATAAAGAAAATCTGATTAATTAAACAAAATTTGTCTGCCATATTGGATCCTCAATTTTTTATTTCCTAAAATTAACATTAGATTGGTAATCAGCGACCCCGAAAACCTCCGAGTAACAACGTTCAATTAAATCATATTAATTAAGAAAAATGTTGTCTGCCATATTGGATCCGCCATTTTGAATTTCTGAAAATTAACATTAAATTCGGCATCAGTGACCCCACAAAACCCCCGAGCAACAACTTTCAACGAAATCTGAATCTAAATACATTTGTCATTTCCTTATTTAATTCCTCTGTATAAGAATTTTTAGACCATTGTTTTTGAATTGAGACACATTTATACGGTATATTGTGGCCGCCATATTGGTTTTTTTAAAAGGCCACATATTTTTCGAAAGTACTTATATATGTGACTAATTTTTGGGTACAAGCCAAAACATATATTGGCAATACTTAATTAATTATTTATTGTATATTGACAATATATATAAACAATAAGAAGTGTAAAACTAAAGGTTTTTCCTCAACTATATAAATGGTTACCTGGATTTCCAATTAATTTAAGGGAAAAGGGAAGGAAAGTGAAATAACAAATTGTTAAAATTGAATAATTGTTTATTGATTTACGATGATCCAAAACAGAAACAGCAGATGACGAATCGACACTATCACTTTTAGGGAGAAACTAATATAATAGTATTTTCGATGGTGGTCAAACAACAAGTGTCACGTCTGCTCACGAATCTGGCGATTGACGATCCGGGTTCAATCGCCCGATTCGCAACAGACGCGAGAGAATTCGAACGCCACGTTACACCCCCTTCCCCTAAACGGGACGAAGTGTAATCCTTTAGAACAAACAAGAGAAAAAAAAGTTTTAGCTAATTTTCTGACAATTCGTCGTAATTAGTGTCGAGGACTATAAATTCTATGTTTTTATTTTTAATATTTTGTGATAATTTCTCTGAATTTTCTGCACAACTGTTTTCCAATAGTTCTTTTAGTTCTTCTCGTTGTTTGTCCCAGTTGGCTCGTACGTATTTTCTCACGTTGGCTGATGGTTCACAATAACCTGCTCTCGCCTTCAGGTTTCTTTTCTCGCAGAATTCGTCGTGTAGAATGTAGTGCGATTTCCATACTTTTCTCCTACAAAATGTGCATAGCCAAATTTCCTTATTTTCTATTATTTCCCTGTAACACATTAAAAAAAAGAAATTTTGTTTTCCTTAATTTAAAAAAAATGACAAATAATAGTTTATTTTAAACTTGTTTGTTTGTTTGAATAAAGAAAAAGGTTATTTGTTATTATTTGTGTTATATTTATTTTTTCTTCCTATACACTTGAATTCTTATTTATTTATTTTTTTATATAAAGTATTGTATCAAGAGAAAAAGGAAAAAAAATGATTTGAAATTAATATTTTCTTGTTTGTATATAATTTTAAAAAAAAGTAATTTTTAAGTTTCTAAGTAGAATGAATATGAAGTAATTGTTAGTTTTATTATATAAGAAAATGTTTGATTTAGTAGTGTCATAGTTTATTATGTTGAATTGTTGTGATTTTGCATGTACTCTAATAATTCACGTTCGTCCGATTCTCGGAATTCTCTTTCTTGTTCCATTTTTTCGTCGTTTCTCTAGCTTTCACTTGAAATTCAAAAAAATTAAATTAATTTACATTTTTTAGGAATATTATTTATTTTCTAACAGAAAAAAGTGATAATACTTATTATCAAGACAAAACTTTAGTCTTAAAATAAATTTTTTCCTAAATTATACTGAAAGAAATTCCTGGTTCATACAACCAAATTCTCGTGGTAAAAAACGTCTTTGACTACGATCGAAGTTGTTCGAACATGACTGATCATAGTTGCGTTGACGATAAAACCTTGTTAAGATTACAAGATTTAAAAGTTCTTTTTTGCGGAGACCAAAGTTCAAAAACTTCTGTTTAAATTGGAACTTTTGTTTTTTTTATTTTTATTTTTGACTTTTGGTATTTTGGAACTTCTGGACTGGAAAATTTGTCTCGAAAATTTATATTTGAAACTTTTGCTCTACAATCGTTTAAACAATTTAAAAAGCATACAGTAAAAATACTGCAATTCATTACTTATCCGTAGTAATCAATAATAGTGATTTATCTTAACGACTTCAAACATTTTTCCAATATAAAAAAGACAAGGGACTTGGTGTGTATTATACTGAGAGTACATATATTGGCAATACTTAATTAATTATTTATTGTATATTGACAATATATATAAAAATAAGAAGTGTAAAACTAAAGTTTTTTCCTCAACTATATAAACTATATAAATAAATTCTCACTACTTTCGTGATTTATCAAGTGGGAGGTTTGACCATTAGAACTTGACTGTCGATAAACCGGTTGTACTCAAGAGAGGTTTTCTACAGTTTCCCTCTCCTCTGGCGAGAAAACCTGATTAACAGGTGGTCCAGGCGAATGCGAGTACTCCTAATAGAGCCGGCTGTAAACGCAACTTAGGTTAATATTTATAAAATTATGTAGAATGGTTATGCTTAATCCAAAAAAGTATTTCTCGGGGACTCTTGTTGAAGTGCGTAAGGCAAATAGGACAGGAGTATAAACAATAAAAAAAAATAAATAAATAAAACCTGGTTAATATAAATTTAATTTCTGGTTATAGTAACCAGTATCATGGTTGTCACTAAAATTGTGGCTATGATTGTAAAGCTATAATAGAAATAATTTACGTTATCTATGATTGAAATGTTAAAATTATGTTTTTTCATCTTCTCATTTTAGAATTTATTTTCATAATATTTATAAATAATGTAGTCCATCCTTTGCTGTCAAAAAAATAATTTTATTAGTCGTCAAAAATATATAGGTTATAGGAAATCATTGATCACACTAATCCCATTAATATAATTAATTGTCAACAATACTGTCACTGAAATAAGTAAAACGAATTGCATCAACAACATATACATTCACTTTTATTTCACACAGTTTTTTTAATAAGAGAAAAGATGAAAAACCATAAACTACTTTAAAATAAAAACTTGACGAGAGCATTCTACGTTCTGTTTAAAGTCAAACTATAGCAGAAAGTATAAAGACATACTGTGCTTGTTCACGACTACTGAAATCTAACATAACTGCCTGGTTATTACAACCAGACGTTTTTAATTAAAGACAAATTTTACCACGAATCATGGTTGTCACAACCAGGATTGTTTTTTTTTGAAATTTTAGTTAATATAACTAAATTTCTGGTTACTGCAACCAGAAAACATGTTACAGAAACAGTTTTAAGTTGGTCCAGTAACTGCATTTCATTAACCACCTTTTTCTGGTTGTATTAACCTGGGTCCATTTCTCTCATTGTAGTCGACTGGTCACTCTTAAATGTTTGTATCCGACGACTGTTCATATGAAACGATTTTGAATGCCAGTTTTCGAAAAAAAATTTTTTACGGACAGTCTTACGATTTTCACACGCAGAAGTTTTCAATATATAATCATAACCTCACTAATGGAAATGGATCCATTGCAATTTTTATCAATCGAAATATCAAAAATAAAACAACGCTGAAATTGAATTTTTTTCCTTCATTCTCAATCTAAAACAAATAATATAATATTGTGTCTGAAACATATTATTAAAGTATTTCATGAAAAACAATATTTTTAATGTATAATTTTTGCGGATATTTTAAGTTTTTGAATACAGCATTATCTAGTACATGAATTTTTAAATTTTCTTTAGATTTGATTCTAGAACAACCAACATAAATTTGACCATGACCAAATGTAGAAATGGGTAGAAATATTCCTACTTTATCAAAAGACTGTCCTTGAGATTTATTGATAGTCATTGCATAAGCAAGTCTGATTGGAAATTGTCTTCTTACCATTTTAAAAGGAAATGTATCTACTGAAGGAGATAAATCAATACGAGGAATAAAAACTATTTCTCCTTTCGATTTTCCTGTAATTATTTCTGCAGCTATAACGTATTTCAATAAAGATTTTACAACTAATCGAGTCTCATTACATAATCCTTGAACTAAATTCATATTTCTTAAAAGCATAAATACACACCCTATCTTCAATGATAATTTATGTGGAGGCATACCATCTGGTGTTAAACTATTTAAAAATTCTACTGGAACAATATTATTTACATCTTTTGCAGCATCATCAGTTACATGTGAATCAATACTGTAATAAATTACATCTTCTCCTTCTAATTTTGACAAAATACGATCATTCATGTCTAATACTTCTGAATTAGTCAATGAAAGAATACAAGAAGAATAAACATTCACATCATTTGGATTTATCGATGACCCATATATTTCATCAATTAAATTCCCATTCGATATCAAATCTTGTGGAATTTCTAATACATAATTTTCATTTTCAAACTTACTTTGAGGTTTGCCATCACCAACATTCAATAAAAAATTTGAAAATTCTACCTGATTATCATGTAATCTAACGTTAACATTTAAAGACCTAGTTTCAAAGTATTGCCACAATTTACTATTTTTTACACAAACTTCAACAATATGAGTGCGACTACCATGCGGAACAATTGGCAAAGTTTGCCTAAAATCTCCTGAAAGCAAAATAACTTTACCTCCAAACGCTTTATTACATTTTGTAATATCTCTTAACATATATTCCATTGCTTGTAAAGCATATTTTGGGGCCATTGTAATTTCATCCCAAATAATAATTTTTGCACTCCTTAAAAGTTCAGCATGTTTCGACATTCCACTTATATTATATGTTGAATCTTTATTGATTGGTATAGGAAATTTAAACAAAACACTTTCGACTGTAGTAATAATTGTATTATGTAAATAGCTTTTATCACTTTCTCCAGGCCCATCAAGAAAGAAATATCTACTACCATATTCATCATTATGTCCGGCCATCATAACATCATTAAAAACTTGCCGTTGTTCATAATTCAAACTTTCAATAAGAGTATTAGATTCTTCTTTGAGATTTAGCACCACGTACATAAAGTAGTAAAATTCTCAAAAAATAGCTTTCAATATCTTTTGGACTTACAAAATACATTCGACAAATTATAGGTTTTGTAATTCGTTCTCGTTTTTTCCAAGTTTTAGATGACTTAACAAAAACATACTTATGTGGTATTTCAGAGTACAAATATTTGCGTGCCTCAGGATCTTGTCTATTTAATTGAAACCATCCTGTCAACATTGTCTTTTTAAATTTCTTAATTGCAGTTTGTTCCATTCCTTCTTGACAACATATTGATTGTTGATTAGGCAAATGTATCTATATGTTGCATATGATTGCTGGTGCATATTAAATTCGTAAAGTCTATGCATTGCTTCTGGTGGACACACATACCGCGTATTTAAATAATTTTGAATTTCATCATAATGCATTACTTGATTATCATCTTTATAACCAACTATTGCATAATTATGTCCCTTATAACAATATTTAAATAAATATTTAATACCACCTTTACTACCACAAGCTACTAAGTTAATATGACATGCAAATTTTTTACTCAAATACGGATTATATGATACAATCATCGAATTATCAGCAGTGCATTTAATTGACCCATCTGTATTATAAAAAATAATTTTTTTGACATCATTTCTCCGTCTATACTCCAGATAATTTTTGGATTCATAATTTGTTTTTAAAGAAAATGGTTTAGTATAATTTTTCATGCATAACTTTGTTTCAGGATTCATACAAGGAAAATTTACATTTTGTTTTCCACAGGGTCCATGAACTTGAAACTGTTTCACAATTTTACAAAGTTCTGGATTCTTTATTTCATCAGGGATTTCAGCACATATTATTTTATCTATAGCTTCTGCATCTTGAATCGCAAACTTTTTATCTAAAAAAATTATTAAATGTACATGAGGCAATCCACGCTTTTGAAATTCTATTACATATACATAAGCAAAGACTGGACCAAAAATTTGTTTATCTTTTAATTAATACTTTAATTCTTTTACTTTCTTTTGAAAAACACGGGCAACAATATCTGGTCGGCCAGACGCAGTTTTAGAATCCAACACACGAACTATTACAAGAACGAATATTTTCCTTATAATTCTTACTTTTAAAGTTATTATCAAATAATAAATTTTTCAAATACAAAGGATAAGGATTTAAATCATACAATTTTCCTTTTCCTTTATGACAACAACTACCAAATTTTTTATCCAGTGGCCTTTCACACAAAAAAAATTTTACTTGTTAAATCCTTTTTTTGGCACTGTTATTTTTCTAATTTTGTTTCCAATAACAATCTCCTTTTTTTGCATTTTAAATTATTTTTTTGTCGATTTTTTTTCTCATCTTCTGTTTCTAAATATAATTTTTTTTTACTTTATAAATTATTTTTTTCGGTTTTTTTGTCATCTTCTGTTTCTAAATATAATTTTTTTCTTTTACTTTCTAAATTATTTTTTTGTCGGTTTTTTTGTCATCTTCAGTTTCTAAATATAATTTTTTTCTTTTACTTTCTAAATTATTTTTTTGTCGACTTTTTTATCATCGTCCGTTTCTATAAATAATTCTTTTCTTTTATAATTTAAATTGTTTTGTTTCATTACTTGTTTTTCATCTACATTTTTCGCTTTTCTGTAATTACGTTTTCTTAATCTATCATTCTCTAGTCTGATTATTTTCTGTTCATATGTTTCCTCGAGCCTAGCCATTCTTTTTCTTTCCTTCTCTTTTATTGAGCGTAATCTTTTTTTCTCATTTTTTTCATTTTCATTACTTATCTCTTCTTAAACTTTCAAAGATTTACCTTTATTCATATTATTATTATCATTATGATTATTATTACTAACACTAATAATAGTTTCATAAATAGAAGGAAAGTTTGGTATTTATAGAAGTTCTATAGATCGATCCGTAAAAAGACGTCTCCAATCATACTCGACAATCATAGGTCTAATAATATTTATCAATTTCACGGAAGGAAATTAAATTAGACGATTATTTTCAAACATAAAATTCAGATGTCGTCTCATGTCACTATGAATATAATTAACAGTATTTGGCAATTCATTGCAATATAAAGATGTTGCGAAAGCTATTGAGTATATGCCACAGCCTATTCCATTCGGTTGCTGATCGACAGCTGAAAAAACTACCGGTGGTTTAAAAGGATATAATCTACTTAAATATTTTTTTTATCTTCATTTAAGTATCCTTTATTAAGACTGTCATAAATGTATAACCTTAATCCATCGTAGTAAGTACAAATCCAATGACCATATTTGCAAGCACCACTAAAAAGTATTTGAATGTGCTTCTGATTTTTATCAATCGGAATAATGAAATCAAGAGTAAATAAATGTAAAGTACTTTGCCTCTTAAATGCTAAATTTGATTATCTTCTCAACAACTTTTCAAATTCCGAAATATGATTGTCATTTAACATTTTTCCTTCAGTATCTAAAATTCTATTATCTTTGTCACTTAAATAAACATTTCCTTCTTTGTTAGACATGATTTTTTAATAAAATGAACTAATAATAGAATATTTTTCAAAAATTCGTTTTTTGAAAACACTTAAACTCAATTCTTCTAACTCATAAATAAATAAATAAAAATAAAAACTAAATGCAAATAATTTTTTATAATTTATTTTTTTAAATAAATAATTTTTTTATTCAATTTTTTTTATATTTTCTATTTATTAGAGGAGTGCTGTTAGGGTTGGACAGGTGTTAGGGTTGAGCCATTGCGTTTATTTTGTCTTATCACACTAGCGCCATCTGTTTTTGTACTTAAATTCTTGCTACTAATGTCAGTCAACTTTTCACATGAGCTTCAGTCAAGTATACGAACGTATACTTTTGTTTTTTGTGAGTCATGGTTATACGTTCAACAGAAACTTTTTTGTGGTGTCAAAAAAAGAGAAGTAAATGTAGAAGAAATATGCCAAAGGCAAAGTAAATTTATTGAAATTGTTTATTAAGATGTTATACGAAAATGTGAAAAGAAATTTGGGGTTTTCTGTGACGCGTTTGTGTTGTGTGTGTTATGTCGCAAAATGACGCGTGAGTTAGCGTTGAGCCAGGCGGTGTCGTCACGGTTGAGCCGCTCAAAATATTGTAATTACGAAGCGTACTTGCAACAGAAATTCACTTTTTGACTTAAGGAGGTGTCAAAAACTTTATTTCTAACGAAAAAAGAGGAAAAAAATTTTTTCGATAATCTTTTTTTTATTGTTTTAATTTAAAAATTTTTGATTTCATTCTTAAGAAATAAAATATCTATTCTTATGCAAAAATGCACAATATGAGATTTTATTTTAATTTCATGGTTCCTTTCCTCATTTTCAAGTATCATTCTATTATTTGAAAGACATTTCTATCCATTTACCTAAATATTTCATTGATTTTCTACAGTGGCTCAACCCTTACACCCATGTTCAACCCTTACAACATTTTCTTTTTAAAATTGCTTATAACTTTGAAACTTTTGGCTGAATTTTTTTGCAATGTACAGCAAAAACATTGCATTTGAGTTGATTTTTCCAACAATATGCGCGAAAACGTGAAATTCGCATTGCAGAGGAAGTTATGAAGAAAATTCGAAACTATGTCCAACCCTGACAGCACTCCTCTGTATATTTAATAATAAATAGTCATCAAATCTCTGATATATCTTATAAATCACATAAATAACATAGGTCTCATTTTCGTCATTTATAAATCATATAATTTTTATAATAAATCACATCAACACATATAACTCATGAATCTCATATAAATCATAAGCACATATGACTCAGAAAGCTCATATAAATCATAAGCACATATAACTCATTAACTCATATAAATCATAGGCACATAAGTGCAAATAAATATATAAAAAATTGCAATAATGTCTTACCTAATATAATTCAAAAACACTTTAATCAAAATTTATTCCAAAAAATTAACAAAAATAAATAAATTTATTTACTCAATAACAAAATTATTGAATACAAAAATTTCCAAAATTATTATTAATTATTAATAATAAGAAAAGAAGAATAATAACCAGCCAATGAAGAAATAAGACGCCATTTTGGTATTTTGGCTTGAAAGTAAAATTCCCTACTTTTCCTTCCCCTACCCATTCCTGTTGCACTCTTTCTATCTGACCCATAAAAGGGAGAAAACATGATACCCTTCTCTAAACCAAAAATGTTAGCGTTACTTTCTTTTTTCTTTTCCCTTTTCTAACTTTTCTACATTTTTTTCTAATTCATGTTTTCGTTGCCAATTTGTAAGCCGGATTTCCTTCCTGGCGTAATCTTCCCACGTTTTGACGTATGTTGCCTTTTTCTGTGAAAATAAATTTTCTTTTTAGTTCACATTCGTTAATGTAAAAAAAATTGCCTGTTTTGTCTTATTTTCCTACAATTTTCAGTCAATTTTCGTGCAATTTTCTTACAATTTTAATTTAATTTTCCTATATTTTATTTAATTTTTCTGAAATTTTCGTATTATTTTCGACCAATTTTCTATTATTTTCGTCTGATTCTACTAAATTTTTTAAAATATTTTTTCCAATTTTCATTTTCCACGAATTTTCGCAAATCATTTATATTCCACGATCCTATCGATTTTCCTCGAATTTTCCCTAATTCGTACATTGTGGGGAAAATTTTTCGAATTATTTTATATGGGACTTCGAAATTTTTTTTAAATTTTCGCGAGATTCCTAGATCTTTGCTGGACAGAGATTTGTCTATCTTCCAGACAAGATCTCCTACTTCGAATTCTAATTTTCTTCTACGTAAATTGTAATATTTCGCTTGATTTTCGTTCGCTTTGTCTAAATATCGCTGAACTTCGTCCTTTAATATTTGTAATCGTCTTAGTCTTTCTGTCCATTTGTCAACTTCCTGAAATTCAATTTCGTCTGGATTTTCGAAATCTTTTTTCAATGTTTGGAAAGGTTGAAGTTTACGACCTAAATTAAGTGGACCTAAATTAGTGGAACCGTGTTTTGACGTATTCAAAGCAAATTGGAAGTCATCGATGTCTTTATCCCAAAGATTCTGTTCCGTCTACAAGTATGCTTTGATTGCAGTTTTGATTGATCTGTTAGATCTTTCCGTCGGGTTTGCTTGTGGGTAGTACTTTGGCGTAAAAGAGTGTCTGATTCCGTTTCCCATCTCGAAATGACTCTTTTGTGGAATTCAAAATCGGAGCTGTCGTCAACAACTCGATCAGTTTTAATTTTGCTTTTTCCTGATTTTCGTTTCAAGTCCATTTTACATTTTTTCGTAGATATTTTTGTAAAGGTTCAATTATTTCCGCGAAGTGTGGGAAACATCGTCGATACCAGCTTACCATTCCTATAAAACGTTGTAACTGTTTAATAGTTTTAGGCGTCGGAAATTTTCTAATAGGTTTGACTTTGTCGTCATTCGTTTGTAATGGAACATTCAAAATCCAGGTACTACAAAAGCTGTTTTCTCTTTTGATTTCTCACTAAGTGGAATCTGATTGTATGCCCACTTTAGGTAGATTTTCGAAATATATTTCGCAGACCTTGGCATGTCCAAAATTTCTGCCATTAATGAAACTGGATATAGGTCTTTTTTCGTTACCGCGTTGACTTCTCGAAAGTCTAAACATAACCTATACGTCCCATTTGCCTTCTTATTCATCACGATCGGATTAGTCCAATTACTATTACTCGGTTCGATAATACCTTCGCGTAACATTCGCTTGATGTCCTTTATTATCCGCTTTTTTATACCAATTTTTTAATGGGGATTGTCGATTGGAAAACGAAATGATTCATTTGTCTCGTCAAGACCAGAATCCATTTCTAAATTGTAAAATCTGTATGATTATTAGATTTTCATTAATTTAGGGGGAATTTTCCGGGGTTTTGGAATTAGGATTTGAGTAGGTGTTGAAAATCTTTCGATTTTCCTAATTCGAATTTTCTTTTTTATTCTCGAATTTTTTCCTGATTTTGACCTTTTTTCCTGGGATTTTTGCGCAAAATTTTTCCGATTTTCTCGTTGTGAACTCGACCATCCTGTTTGTGATCCCACTTCTTGTTTTGTCAAAACAGCTTCGATCATTTTTCCACTAATTTATTTTCCCTATCTCCAATTTTATAACGTACATTAAGTAAGTCTTTTATTGACCACATGTCTGATTCGAAATCTAATTTCATTCCTAATTCGCGCAGCATATCTATTCCTAAAATTGCATATTGCCTTAATCCTGGAACAATTATGAAAGTCAAATTTTTCGTTATGTTACCTATTTCTAGCATTTTCTGATCATTATCACTGTCTGTAGTTGCGTCAAGTGGGAAAATTATTTTTGGTTTCTAGTTAGACCAATTTTTCTGATAAAAATTTCCTGAAAATTTTGATGAAAGTCGCGAATTTCCACCAAATTTTTTAAAATTTCAACTATATTTCTGGTTTGCATTCGGTTTCAATTTTTCATTAAGTGAGTTTTCTTTTTTATCTGTTGTAATTTTTAGATATTGTCCACGATTTTTTAATTTGTTTCTCTCGATCTCGAATTCTTTGCCTAAACTTTCTAATTCCTGGAATGTTCTGAAATCGTTTCTCTGAATGTACATCTTGTACTCGAGCCGCAAATTTTCATATGCAAGATGTAATTCCCAGTGTAAACCTTTTCGCGGGTATAATTTTCCGAAAGTTTTCTTATTCCAATCAAAAAGGTTTCAATTTCTTCACTCTCTTTCTAATTGCAATATTTTATTTTCGTGCTAATTTTCTCATAGAACTTTTCGTCTAAAAATGTTCTTTTGAATTCTTCACGAAAATCCTGCAAAGAAAACCAATTGTTTCTAACCGTTCTACACCATTTAAGGGCTTCGTCTGTATACGAATTTTATTTTCAAATTTTGACGAAATTATTTTTCGATTTATTCGTGACTATGTCTTGTTTATGTTTTGCTCGCTGACCTACGACACACTATAAACGACCTTAACAATGAAAACAAAGTTATACCGGCGTTTATCTATAAAAACTATTTTGAA
This sequence comes from Leptopilina myrica (nomen nudum), assembly GCA_032872475.1. Taxonomy (NCBI): domain Eukaryota; kingdom Metazoa; phylum Arthropoda; class Insecta; order Hymenoptera; family Figitidae; genus Leptopilina; species Leptopilina myrica (nomen nudum). Next base: position 22,554,797 of record CM065460.1, on the reverse strand, counting down.
AAATAATTGATAAATTCACTTTTTCTGTATTTTTTCAAATTTTATTTTCTACAATTTTCTCTATTTTTCACAAAATTTTCACGATTTCTACGTATTTTTCCCGATTGATTTTACCGGCCGAGCAGCCCGTTGGCTGCTCGTTCACCTAACCTCGTTGGATACAATTCAAGGCTCGCAACCCTGCCGGTAATGTGTAAAGGTAAACCTAACTATTATACATGTCGGACGGGTTGCGATCATAAAGCCTTTGATTCCGTAATCTCATTATGGAACAACAATTAGTGTTGGACTGGTCATTCATTGAGCTTCGGAGTGGTGTAGATTGACAGGTGAATATTGGATCTTCATTATTTTCCGATCCTCATTCCTGCGATGCTCTCTAGACTTAAGCGCCCTCAAATTGAGTCCCTGGCTCTGCTCACTCCGCACTGAGAGCCGTTAGGTTATTACCAGAATCGCGCCGTTAATAGGTTGCTTCCAAGGAGCTTTAACAAAATGAATATAAAAGCAGAAGATTGTTGTGTGTAATATTGTATTGTACATAAGTCAACCCTTTTATTTTCATACAGCATCTTTTTATTATTAAAAGGGTGCTTCACGTCCACATCACGGTCGAGATATATAAGTGTTAACTTTACATCGTTACAATTTATATATAATAATTTGAAAGCTTATGATTCCTACTAACAAAATAAAAAAGAATTTTAGATTTATCTGTTATAGCTTTACTTAGGAAAATTTTTAATACACATATACCAAATTTCAAAATCACAATTTCCCAAAGTAAATCCGCTCACCCCTTGGGGTAAACGCGGCCACTTGATTTTTTTTAAGAATTTAAGGTAATCCTGACAGTTTAATTTTGTATATATTAAATTTCTCCTTATTTCCGCCTTCAGTATCATTTATTAATGATAAATAATGAGTTCTATAAACAATAAATATTGGTTAATTAAATAATAAGTATAGTTTTCATGATTTGCAACTGTGAATTTAAATAATATTTTATTAAGAGAAAATTAGGTAATTATTTAGAATCACGGCTTTTGCGAATTTTAGAGATAAATGATTAATTCTTTTTGGAATGGCTTTCATTCATCTAGAAAATGAAAAATTAGGTGGGGGAGGATAAAAAAGTTACTTACAGAACGCCAGGGATGGGAAACAAATTTTTTTTTGACGTTTTACTTGGTAAATATTAAAAATTTTGAAAAATGTTCTACATAAAAGTTGTAGATCTTGTTAAGATACACATTTCATGTTACATGCAATTTTTTCATAAATTGAGTATTTTTCGAGACAAACACAAAAAACGGAAAATAACCATAGAAACGTTTTAATGCAGAAGGAAGTCAAGTTATCTTCCTAGATGATACTAGAAGGTATCCAACTTAGACCAGACCCCCCTCCAACGCTTAAAAAAGGCGTTTTGAAGGTGCATCCACAACACATCGCTCAAAAGCGGGCGAAGCCCGCCACACCTGGTTTCCTTCAACGCTGTAAAACAGAAAGGGAGTCAAATCCGTTGGAGAGGGGTCTGGACAAAGTTAGACATCTTGTAGTACCAACTAGAAAGTTAATTTGACTTCCTTCGGCATTAAAACGTTTCTATGGTTATTTTCCGTTTTTTGTGTTTGTCTCGAAAAATACTCAATTTTTAAAAAAATTGCATGTAACATAAAATGTGTATCTTAACAAGATCTACAACTTTTATATAGAACATTTTTCAAAATTTTTAATATATTTACTGAGTAAAACGTCAAAAACCAAAAAAAAATTTTGTTTCCCAGCCCTGGCGTTCTGTAAGTAACTTTTTCATCCTCCCCCACCTAATTTTTCATTTTCTAGGTGAATGAAAGCCTTTCCAAAAAGAATTAATCATTTATCTCTAAAAATCGCAAAAGCCGTGATTCTAAATATTTAACGAAAATTAAAATGTAGATACAATTTTAGATGTTACAAGTTATAGATTTTATTATTGATAAAAAATAACAAATGAAATTCAAAATTTTAAATTTTTAAATAAACAATGATAAAACGTGAACTGAACGAAGACAACAAACTAGATTTATGTATTTTTTTAGCCGAAAAAGACAGCGACAAATTTTGATTATTTATTTGCGTTGTTTGTTGCCAACAAAAATTGATAGTTCGGCGCCATCTACTGAAAAAAATCGCCACAAATCGCGAAATGCGGGACATTCAAAATGTTAAATGTTCAACTAATTACCCAATAATTCAATAACATTGTTAGGAAATTAATATTATTTCTCCTTTAATAAATATTTTTAATATTAAAAATTTTAAGATCGCCAGAAAAACGCAAACACTGAATGTTTTCGACATCGAGTTCGAAAGTAATACGGTGTTGAAAAAAGTATTATGGTGTTAAAAAAACCAAAAAGAAAGTTTTCTTTTTTTCTTTGTTTTAAAAATATTAATAAAAACACCACTGTTATTTAAAATACATGATATTATTATTGTTATTAATGAAAAAAGATATGTATAACTATCCAAAATTTAAAGATATGTATAGCTATTAAAAATTTAAAAGCATTCTGTCATTTTCATGAATATCTTCATTTGATAATTGAAAGAAAAAATTGTATTTTTGTAATATACAAATGTTAAACACTACAGTTATACAAAATACACTGCATAATATATGTATAAAATAAACGTTAATGTGTAAAATTTTATAAACAATTTTCTATATTGATTATTGCAATCTTTCTTCATAATCTTACGTAAGCAATTTTATGATAATAACTGAAACGTCCATATTTCTATTACAAAAGTTAGATAATATATATTCCAATATATTTATTCTGCTTAATAATAATTTTAAATTAAGAACATTTTTAACCTTAAAATTATAGATCAGAATTTTAATAAAATAAAATCATGTTTTTAACAATTAATTAATAATTTGCTTCATATATTTCAAAAATCAATAATAATTATTAATAATAACTTACAAATTTTTTTTATTACTATTATAATTTATATGTTTAATAACTTATATTTGGAAATTCTATTTTTACAAATTTTCATTAATAATAGATTAAGTTAAAATAAATTTCCAAATAAACAATTAAATTTTTATGTATTAAATTTAAAGGAATCCAGTTAAATCGAGACAATGTAAATAATATTTGAAGGGTGCGCTAAAACAAAGCGTTAAACGCTAATTTTATTGGTTAGAATTGCATAAAATTTGAAGTTATAAATCCTTTTCTGTGCAATATATATTTAAATCATTAAGAAATTCATTTTTAATTAAACTTTATGTTAGTAAAAAACAATCTTTTATTATTAATAAACTAATATTAATTATTGATATTTGGCTCTAAAAGTTGAAGTCTCATCTTGGCACCTAATGCTTTGTTTTAGGACACCCTTCATTTAAATTTCGCGCCAATACAAATCTTAGATACGGAGAATCGTCGCATGGAGATGCTGCTTATACTCTACTAGCGATGCCTAGTGGGGAGCGCCGTGGTGGGGATCACAACGGTGAGTGAGTGCAGTGCGCCAGCAACCACACTCATTCTTCTTTCAGCTTGCATCGTCGTAGGTTTATCTTCTTTACAGCTCTCTTCCCTCAAGATCTTTCTCTCCTCTAGGTTTATTTTCTTTTCACCAGGTCTTTCTCTATAAATTTTTTGCATTCTTTTTTCCAGGTCTTTCTCACAAAATTTTTTCTTTCTCTTCACCAGGGCTTTCTTTCTTTCCTTCAGGTTTATTTTCTTTTCACCAGATCTTTCTATCTCTTCTCTAGTATTATTTTCTTTTCACCAGGTCTTTATTTATTTATTTCTTTCTTTCTCTTTACCAGGTCTTTCTCTCTAAATTTTTTTCTTTGTCTTCACCAGGTCTTTCTCTCTAATCTTTTTCTTTCTCTTCGCTAGGTCTTTCTCTCTAAATTTTTTCTTTCTCTTTACCAGGTCTTTCTTTCCTCGAGGTCTTTCTCTAAATTTTTTCTTTCTCTTTACCAGGTCTTCCTTACCTCCCGGTCTTATTCACCTCTAAGTTTTTTTTTCTCTTCACCTGGTCTTTTCTTCCTCTAAATCGTTAAAGCAATTATCTCACTTATTTTATTTTTTCTTTAACCCTTTAACGACGAGATGTGCTGCTTTTTAGCATGAATTTCAAACGCCTACAATTAATAGAAAGAAGCCATAAAATTTTTCAAAAGTCCATATCCTACTATTTTTGGGGCCGCTTTTTGGAATGGCGTAGTCAAAATTTTCAAATTTTTAAAGGACAAAAAAATTTCCTAATTTTACGTAAGATTACAAACTTTTTCAAAATTGCTCTAATCTAATTTTAATTTGTTAATCGGGAGTTTTTGGGGGTCGCTGATTACGAATCTGAAGTCAGATTCAAAAAATTCAAAATGACGGATCCAATATGGCGGTCGAATTTTGTGAAACTTATTTAATTCAGTTGAAACTCGTTACTATGAGGTTTTTGGGGTCGCTGATAACGAATCTGAAATCAGATTCAAAAAATTCAAAATGACGGATGCAAAATGGCGGCTTAATTTTTCAATAATACACAGATTTGCTTGAAATGTGTTACTCCGGGGTTCTTTAGGTAGCTGATTACAAATATGAAGTCAGATTCAAAAAATTCAAAACAGCGGATTAAAAATGGCAGTTTTATTTTTCAAAATTACTGAGATTTGCAGTAAATTTGTTTCTCTGGGGTTTTCGGGGTCGCTGATTTTCAATATGAAGTCGCCTTTATCCTTTCAATAATTAACAAGTTGTAAATTAAGATGTTCATTACATGAACATTTTGCTTCCTCTTTACGATAAGAAAAAAATTTGCTTTAACCCCTTGACAGTCCATGGCCCATATGTGGCCACAAAAAGTCGTGCCTCTGTTAAAGATGAATTTGATTATTTATTTAATAAAAATCCTTATTTTGAGCAAATTCAACTTTAACTGTATTGAAAGTAATTTCAATATGTTAAAAAGAATAAGACTCAAAATCAAACACCTCAAGGTAAACGTTATTTGCTTTTCGGGAACAAAATTTATATTCAAAAGGTAGTGGATCCCTCTCTTAGGTTTATTATTAATTCAATAACCCCGGTTAGACGGTATTTTAATTGAAAGAAGTAAAAAAAAGGATTAGGTGACAACAGTTAGAAAACCGTAATAAAACACTACTTGCAATATGATTCAATATAGAATGCTCTTGTTTATTTAATTCTAAAAGATTAAAATATTGATTTAAAATAATGATACAACTAACAAGAATTTTGCTAGATTCTAAATTCTTGATGTTTATTAAAGCATAATAGTTAGTATTGTGAAACATTCCTTTTATAAAATACAATAGAAAATTCTTTTTTTTATGCGTAATAATAATATGACATTTATGATATCCAATAGTTATTATTTCTTTTTGTTTATAAAATAATAATTGTTGTGCCAATATAAATCGTAATGTGTAAAAGTGTATAAATGTGTTAAGTATGTAATAATTAATAATCAACTCACCAACTTATAAATCTTTTATTTATATTAGAGACAGAAAAGTCTCCTGTTACTCTTTATAGGTGAATCACTCAGATTCATACCTGTAGTATACTCCTTATCAAGATTTTCTCTTCCTTGTTTCTTTAATTTCTTTTATTCTTCAATGGTTTTCATTCCTTCGTTTTAATTATTTATTTTCAGTTTAAGACTCTTTGCTTATCTTAATTCAAAATTATATCAAAATTGATTTTAATATTCAAAAATCGGGGTCACCGATTTTGAACTTTTAATCAGCTCTGATATTTGCAGTAAAGACAATTACAAAAAATGCTTTTATAATCACGAGATAGAGGTTTGAAATTTAACACTCTGTCTTCCCTTTTAAATGAATCACTTTTATTTATTTTTTAATAATCACTATTTTCTAGTAATATTTTCTTTAAACAATTATTTTTTAAATTTAACTTCTTTTTAACTTTAATTCCTTTTCAATGATATGGTAAATCACTTTTCTCACTTTATTTCTTTAAAATTGCTTATTTTTCATATATAATTTAAAAAAATCATATAAATTATCAATTCACTTCAATTCGATTAAAATCAATTAATCAATAAAACTTCAAAATCAACCCTTATTTCTGGGGACAAAAATATAAACTTCCGCCTTTTGCGGGAAATAAATTCACAACTGTATATAATCAACCGCTTTGCGGGAAAAACAAATTATTAAAACTCTCTACCGATTTTCGGGAGGAACACTTAATTCTACGCAGCTTTACTGCGGGAGGAACAAATTCGGACTCCTTAGTTAAAACGATCGAAAGTATGGATCACACCTTGAAATTAATATAAAACGATAGAGTGGGGATGCCTGTGCACACGGCTCGCCAAACTTCGTTGTTGCCAGGCAAGCTTTTTGCAAGCTTGCAAATTCTTCAAAATGGCGTGATATAGTTCGATGCTCTGTATCATCTATTGCCAATGTTTAAGTGTATACTTTTTCTTGGTATTTTACCAATACAATTAAAAGTCTTTTCTGTGGAAAGTAACTTATAACAAAGTAGACAAATTCCTTTTGAAATAAGAGTGATGTCCATATTCTTTCAATCAATTTTAGAATTATAATTTTAAAATAATATTGAATATTATTGGGAATGAATTCCATTGAAGAATAGTTATCGTTATTTTTAAATTTGGATAATATAATTATGAAAAAATAGTTTTAAGACAAATTAATTGATGAGTTAATTATGTAAATATCCTCTTATGTCCTGATTATATGTCTATTGAGTACTTAATTCTATTTACAAAAGTCCCAAATTTTTTATCAAATTATATAATATAACAAATTTTTAATTAATAAAAAAAATAAAAATAGTTACGGAGCCATACGTAACAAATACCCCCCTTTTTCTGGCTGACGTCCCTTGGCAGCTTTATGTTAAACATATGGTTTTGTAAAGTTTTTACATACAAGTCCTTCCTTCAATTATTTTAAGACATTTGAAATGCTGGTCCTGTTGAAAATATGTAGTATTTAAACCGAAGCAAACTTTTGGTTCTACTTTTTTTTTAATAATTCGTTTCCTCTTTTTTTTATTTTAGGAAGATTTTTAGGTAATAAAGTTTGCTTTTGCTTTATTAGAACTAACAAAAGTCGGAAATTTTTATCGTTGTGTAGTAACAAGTAATTTTTGTATTTCAAATCTTTATGATCGAGCATGGTAAAAAAATACGTTTTAAATATATACTTATTTAACATCTGTCTTTTTGTCAAGTTACGGAAAGCATTCAAAATTTATTATTTATATATTTATGCGTTTTTACCAGACTTGATACTATTTGCCTTATTTCTATATATAATAATCTTTCTTTGTAGATAGAAAGCTATGAACGCATTGATTGAATATGCCTGTGTTCTCTATAATATTGATAAAAATTGCCTGAATAATTTGAACAAATTTTAAATACATTATATGTGATTATAAAGAAGAAAAACCCTTAATGTTCATGATACAGTTATTTCATGTCTCTCTTTTTTTTAAAATTATCTAAAAAATTTTTGTACGTTTGCATGAGATAGCCTTAACAAATGTATATGCGATGGTTTTATTTCCTACAATCATTCAATTGCGACTTGCTAACATAATAATGATAGTTTATTTTTAAAAATTAAAGTTTTTTTTATATAAAAAGAATATTTTACGAGAAAATACTGACATTGTTTCTTTAATATAATCCGGAAACAATATCATAAAAAAATTGACAAAAAATCAATAAAATTTATGTATATGGGCATAAAAAATTGAAAATTTCTGATTTTCTGACCCAATACCCCCCTTTTTGTGCGCTGTCGTCCCTTGACAGCTCTTTTTACAATTTAAAAATTTTCGTTATTTTCTGTTAACATTTGAAATAATTCGTTAAATAAAGGCAAACTTTTTTGTTGAATGATTCGTTTCTTCTTATTTTGTTTCATGAAATTTTTTTAAAGAAATGTTTGCTTTTATTTCATTTGGTTTACAATGTCAGAAAGTAATGACGTTGTTTAGTACATTCTTTGTTTGTATTTAATGTAATACTTTTAAGATTCTGATTTTAATTCAAAGATCTAGCGTGGTAAAAAAAATGTTTTATTTTTATTTAGTTTTATATGAATTTGTTGTATTTTACCAAACTAGATACTTTTTATTTCCGGATAAATAACTTAGTTTACTTGATTTACAATGTTTAAGATTCGGATAATTTTGGTTACCTTTAAGTTCATCTCTGTTTTAATTTGATAAACGTATATATTCTTTTATAATTAGCAGTTTAAGTACATATTTCCATTAATTGTAAACGAAGAATACATATGAAAAATTATTCTTTTAACAAACTTTATAGCGTAAGTTCGCAATATTTAAATTTCATTTGAGTATGGGTTGTGTTTAACTCAAAAATGCTTTGTATACAATTTTTGTTTTCTACATATAAATAAATCATTCGTTTTGTAAGAAGAGTATAACAAGTTGTAGTGATTTTATAAAGTTGTTTACAAAAAAGAAAATTGTATTATACAACATTAGAATATATATATTTTTTGTATTTTCATAATGAAATTAATATTGAATACTTGTATACTATAAATTATGTTAATATTTCCTTTCAAATTTTTCTCATAATTCTGACAAGGGAAACGTATTAAAAATATTCCTTAAATTTGATATTTATTGAATTATTACATAACATCGTAGCAAGAAAAATTTGGTTTAATTAAGACTTTTAAAAAAATGTGTATATTTAACCATAGTTTATCTTGATTTGGTTCATGAAATGTACTAAGATTTATATAAAAAAAATGCAAACGTTATCAGAGAATGAATTTACATATAATTCTTTAATTTAAAATAAAGCTTAAAGGTGAAGTGTTGAACACTGTTTTTAATTATATTTATGTACTACACCAATTTGTGGAAGTGCTTAAAAGAATTTAGTTCGATATAGCGTTAAAAAAGAACAAAAATATCTTTTAAATTATTTCTTATATTAAAACGTCTAACTGTTTATTTTATGATCATTTAACCTCTGTTTTTGTAATACGAAAAGGAAGAACTAAATTGTAATCTAAAAATGATTTCACTGTTTAAAATGTTTTTCAGAATTTGTTTTACATTATATTTCAATTTATTTATCTTTTTTTTAAATTTTCAACAAACACAAAAATAAATAAATTTAAGTTTTATAAAAAAAATAATTTTATTTCTGCTTTTATATTTGAAAAAATGATTTTTTAACATTAAAATTTATAGTAGTTAACTTGATGATTTATGTTAGTGTTAGTGGTATTACAATAGTTTTATTTATGCTCGAAATTTAGAGTGTTCTTTCTTTGATATTACTGTTTCATGGTTTCTAAGGTGTTATAAGAAAATTAGTTGCAGTTTCTAGAAGTATTTAAAACGTATTTTAATTTGCAATTTAGCATATTTTAATCAGAACTTCCATGGAACGTAATTATGTGATATTTCAATGAATGTTATAATTATTCTTCATAAATACATTGTTACTGATATTTTGAACTTTAATTCGAACATAAATAATATTTTACTTTTTCAATATTATTAAAGATTATATATACAGTTGTTGTTTAAAACAATGTTAGAGCTTTCTTGATTTTATACACAACGTTAAATAAGCATTTTAATCATGTAAAAGTTTTGTTTTAAATAAAACTTTTATTTTAATACCAATCTTTAGTGTAGGTGTTTTTTTTAGTATTTAGACAAAACCATTTTATAAAGCTTGTTAAGCGGTTGTATTTTTAATTCTCTTTTTCCAGGAGGATTTTATTGTAAATATGAAAGATTGCTTTAATTAAAAATTTTTGTTTTTAGTTTTTGAAATTCTAATTCAATTTTTGTGATAATTTGAAATTATTTATTTGCCTCAAATTAATGTTTAAAGAAAAGTTATGTTTGCTAATTTTAAGCTTTTAAGCTTATGTAGCTTAAATTAATAATAAATAATAATTAATAATAAGTAAAAATTGCTCTATGCGTTGTAACTTTGCTTCTTAGATATTGTGTATATTTTGGTTATTAATTTCGTTAAAATATACTTTTTTAATTTAGTGCCTATAATTTTTTAGAGAATTATCATTTATCATTTAAATTACATAAAAAATGAGAATTTAATTGTCTATGTAGGTATTTCTTTCAATGTATACTTCCTAACGATCTAGTCACCTGAGATGTAACCTTATACAGAGTCGTGTATCCAAGTTCGTACACCTGTCTAATTTTATACATTTTCTCTATATTTTATCTCAATCATTAATTTTTGTATTTAAAAATTATACTGTGGTTGGACCTTTCTAATTAACTGAATTCAGGAGATAATTTTGTTTACAATTGTAAATAATAATTGCACATTAATAGTATTATAGCGTGGATCTGAAGAAAATTAGACTTTGCAAAAATTTTAAATTGAAATCCTTGGAAATCGCAATTTCTGTTACATTTTTAGATGATAACTGTACAGAATCTTTTTTTAGAACAAATTTAATTAAAACACAATTTTAATAACAAAAATTTTGAAATATTTTTTATTTCAATATTTATTTATTAGATAGAACACTTTAATTATTGCAAATATTGTTAATAAGAAATATTTTGTAGTGCTGTTTTGTGTTAAATATTACTTTTAAAGTACTATATGCGGACATTTACATTAAAAAAATTAAAATCACAATTTTATTAGAGTTTAAATGTCATTTGATTTATTAGTAAGTCAGCTTAAAATGTTGATGGTTATTCAATAAAATCATAGTATTTAATATTTTTATAAGAAGATAAAGTAACGGAATGTGTGAGAATTTTGATATTAAGAATTGTGTTAGTTAAGTTTTATCCCTTTTATTTTTAAATATTATTGTTTTGATGAAGTTTAGTTTCATGTCCATTTACAGAAACAAGCAGAATATTTACAAGTATTTTATTTATATTGTTACCCTTTGATACGGTAATAACTTCCTAATAAACGGTATTTAATAAAATTAATCTATTTTGCCTTTCGGTTAACTTAAATTCATACATTCACCAAACAGAATTTAATTATCCAAAATAACTTGTGATAAAATTCTAGAGAAAATCAATTATTTTCGTTAATTTTAAGAAATTTTGCCGCAAAAATTTACTTATTATTTAATTAATATAATTCTTTGCGAGAATTACATTATTTTTTACAAATAATAAAATATTCCAAGAAAAATTTTAATAATTTTCAATTTTAACAAAATTTGTTTAAAGTATTAATCAATTATCATAATTGTAAATGACAAAATTGCTTTAAAAAAAATCTATTATTATTTTTTTTTAAATAATGATATTTTTTATTGAATATTAAAAAAATTTTCAATTATTTTCTGTTAAATGTTTCGCGAGAATTAAATTATATTAAATCATTTCATGGATAATAAAATTCGTACATTAGATTCAATTTTTAGCAGATTAGAAAAAAAATATTTTTGATAAAACTTAGTAAAAGGTTAGAAAAATAAGAATTTTGAAATTGAATTTTTGTCAATTATTTGTGAATAAACAAATTTTGTGAATAAGACGAGTTTTTTGTATTTCCTTTGGACATTGAAAGGAAATGGGAAATTTTTCTTGTGACTTGCAACATTTTGAACAATATTTTGAAAAACCACAATTAGTTTTACAAACCCCTTTTTTTAATAAAAATAATTAATAGTAAAAATTTCAAAAATAAAGCTTTTAAAAAAAACTCAATTAATCGAATTCAAAAAAAACTTCGTAATATTTGTTACATACTAACTAAATGGAGAATTTTTAAAACTTAAAAAATTTTTATAATTTTCTAAAATAATAAAACTGTCGTGCAAATTTAATTCTTTAAACATTTTGATAAAAAAAATTTGCAATTCAATGATTTTTTTGTATTTGCATAACCTGGTAACCCTGGAAATAGCATTGAATTTGAACTAATTTCTGGAATTTTGTTTTAAAGAAACATATCAAGAACAATCTTAGTAAAGACAAAAATGGGGAATCTGTTAATAAGTTCCAAAAAATGGTTCCATTTTTTATTTAATGAGCACTTTAGAATTCCCTTGAACTAAAGGCGCAACTCTTGGCCTGTTTTCACTTGATCCGTATTTTTGCTAGAAATGCCTCAAAACTGGCCCTGAAGTGGCGCGCTTCAAAATCGATTTTTTTTGTAGACATTCCGGTCGTAAGGTTTTGCTTTTTTTTAAGGCCTCTTTTAACCTTGTGAACTCCGTTAAATTTAATTTAAGAAAATAAAATATATATATATATATATATATATATATTTATTCTTTTTATTTATAAATATTTATTTACTTAACTATCTACTTTTCTTAGAATTTAATAACTCTAAATGTATTCCTTATAGTATTCGTAAAATTTCTATTTAAGTTCTATATCCCATTTAATCAAATAATAAGTATAATAAACTATAAGGTATTTTTCATTTGTTCTATACTACTAATATGCTGCATGTTATATGTACCCATATTATAAGTTAAATGATTTACCCGTGATTATTATATAATTCGTTTATAATATTTAGAAGCCAAACAAAAGAAATCAAGCTTTCCCTTATCTAACCTATACCTAACCTGTTGAAGCTAAGTTTTGTTTCTAGTATTTTTAGTGTTTTGCTTCGTAATGTCTTAATTTCTTGAAAATAATACACATTCAACTTATGCTTTGAATTCCTACTAAGATTCATTCCTTTGTATTGGACCAGATGGTTTTCTTTTTCCTCAATAATTGTTTTCACTAAAATAATCCATTTTCTTCCTCTGTCATCTATATCTGAATTCAGGTTCACTAAAATGTTCTTCCGTGTGAATGACAATAGTCTTTTTGTGCGAAAATTTTGCTGAATAAGAGTGTTTAGTGTCATTGCCTTCTTTTTCTTCTCCATGTTTATAGTATCTGTTTCCATTTTGAATTTGTATACTTCTTCATTTTTTATTTTGTTCTTCTCATTTGATTCCACTGAAAATTTATCAAAAAAATGTTTTTGATGTTTTTCTGATAATTTACTATTTCTTTCAATTATTTCTAAACTTTCTTGATTAACACTTTTGTGAGATAAAAAAGTCTTATTTATGGGAAATTTTTCTTCCTCAGCATATGTGTTTGCTAAAATGATGACGTCTTCATTTACCATTTGACCACTAAATTCTTCTTCCTTTCTAATTTTTTTCTTTTCTTTAACTCCTTTGCAGGTTTGCTTCTTTTCGTATCAGTATTTTGTGAAGTCACCATTTTATTTTTTTTACCGTTTTCAAACATTTCGTTGTCTAGAAAATGATCTTGGTTTTCTGCTTTCAACAACTCTACTTTTATAATACCATCACCGATTTTATCTACTATTTTATTATCTGGAAGTTGTTTATTATTACTGATATACTCTTCGGTAGTATTTATAATGGGACTTGTATATAACGACGTTTGTTTAATTTCTGAATTTTCCTCTGGATTATGAATTACTTTCTTGTCACTTGATTCTTCGTTTTCTGTTTGAAGGTGTGGTTCTTTTACGGAGTGCGATACATTATGATCCAATTGTTTTTTGTCCTTTAAAGGGCTTTGGTTTCTGGGCAAATCTTTAAAAATAATTGGTGGTATTGTGAAATCATAATCATATATTTTTCTATTTTTACGCCTGGTTTCTATAAAATCATTTGTTTCGAAACTGTCATTTACAAAATATGGTTTCTTATAATTCATATACGAGTCATCATAGTTAAAGCATTCATAAATTCTATGTTTCTCTCTTCCGTAATCATCCTGTATGTTGTGTCTTCTATATTCGTCTCTGAGATAAATACATTCTTCTTCGTCGATAAATCTGTGCTGTAGATTTCTGGATTCAACGTTATATTCCTGCAAATTCTTATCCCTGTTGTAAAAATTTTCTCTCTCATAACCTTCCGATGTCATGTCCATATTTTGACAATGTTCTTCAAAATTCGTGTCATTATTTTGGTTATTAAATTCATTATGGACATGGACCTTCTTACGAACTCGTTGCCTTTGTCGTTGGTTTCCTCTTTTCCGCTGTCGGTTACATGGTTGTTCGTATTTTTTCGATGCATCTAGTTCATACATGTTACCTTGGTTTTTCGCATTTTTATGATTGCACCAATTCTCATGATCCATTTGTGGTTTAATGTAATTAAAATGATGAAAATCTCGATCATAATCACTTTTTTCTATCCTGTGGCCGTCCTGCCTAATGTTACAGTTTTCTTGGTACGCATTTTTGTAACATTGTTTTCTAAAAATGCTTTCATGGTCCTTTACTTCAACATTATATCCCTTTGATTTCAATTTTTCTATGTAGCCTCTCCGTAACATTGCTTCATACACTGACCCCATTTTATGATTTAATACGATTAAAACATAAGCAATAAAAAGTAATTGATTTGTTTAACTAATCTTTAAATGAAACTGTTTCATAATGTTCATTACGTTAAATGTTCATAATAGATGAATAGATAATAGACTTTCTTAATGAAAAGAAAATTTTTACATTTTTCTTTACTGTACCAATTAATGAATTGTTTTTTTTTTAATTAAAAAAAAACATTTAACTCAGAAAAATATTTATCAATTTTATTCAAAATTTTAAATAATTTCATATTTATTAAATTTATTTTAAAATAAAAAAATTGCACCATTTTTGTTAGAGGTAAATTTATATATATTGTTCTTTTTATATCTTGCTGGTTATGACCGACCTTGACTTTGAAATTCTAGCTCGTTTTTTACTCGTCAGCATTCTTCCTCAATCTTGAAATTATTTCGTTTCTTTTTTTTATGGCTTAAGCTAAATTTATCTCAATTTATACCAACAATTAATATTTATTAATATTTAGTAAATTGATTTTTATAAGTAAAAAAATTATAATTAGTTTATTTTATCTAAACCTTAAATATTTATTATTAAAAAAATTCAAAAATTTTTTTTTTATTAACACTTTCCCTTTATTTATTTAATCTTTATATCAAAGTTTATGAACTTAAGAAATTTTTAAATTTGAATTAAGTATTTTAAAATAATAAACTTTACTTAAAGAAAATTCGTAAAATAAAATAGTTTTAATAAAGTATCAAATTACATTTATAGTACTTTAACTTTTGCTTCTTTCGCTTTCATGGTATATGATTAGGTCATATTATTCGACAATATTTTTTTTTATAAAATATTAATTGTTTTTAAAATGAAAATTATACAATTTTTGTTTTGTAAATATCTTCATTTCTTGAATTAAACTTTGTAGGAAGATATTTTTACTAAAAAAGTTTTCAATTCTTTTACGGTTAATGTTTTTTTATTCAAAATTTATATTAAAGCATTTTATCTAAGAAAATTAAAAAGAAATTTTTCCTATTCTTTTTAATATTTAAATAAAAACAGTAAATAATCGTTATAAATTTTCATAATATTTAATCCTCTCACTTGTCCAAGTGGCTACACACTTCCGACAAGGTTGTTTTTTTATCCGAGGAAAAAAACCGTTTTATTGAGGAAACCAGAGCTTGCTGATTGCAAGGGTAGTTACCGTTGTCTAAAACTCGACCTTGACGACTATAAAAAACTCTAAAACTCACACTATTCAAAAAGTTTATTATTTCTGAAAAAATAAATTAATTAACAATAAAATCATTCGCATAATATATGGTGCATAAGCACAAAATTCAATTCAATGTGTATTTGTGTTTCGTGTAATTTTATAAGTGTCAAAAAAAATATTTTCTTCTAAAAATAACTATTCCCAACCTTTATAAATTTTTATTCTTTTAATAAAATATAAAAAAGAAATCCCACCGCTGCCACCAGTTTGTTAAAGATGAATTTGATTATTTATTTAATAAAAATCCTTATTTTGAGCAAATTCAACTTTAACTGTATTGAAAGTAATTTCAATATGTTAAAAAGAATAAGACTCAAAATCAAACACCTCAAGGTAAACGTTATTTGCTTTTCGGGAACAAAATTTATATTCAAAAGGTAGTGGATCCCTCTCTTAGGTTTATTATTAATTCAATAACCCCGGTTAGACGGTATTTTAATTGAAAGAAGTAAAAAAAAGGATTAGGTGACAACAGTTAGAAAACCGTAATAAAACACTACTTGCAATATGATTCAATATAGAATGCTCTTGTTTATTTAATTCTAAAAGATTAAAATATTGATTTAAAATAATGATACAACTAACAAGAATTTTGCTAGATTCTAAATTCTTGATGTTTATTAAAGCATAATAGTTAGTATTGTGAAACATTCCTTTTATAAAATACAATAGAAAATTCTTTTTTTTATGCGTAATAATAATATGACATTTATGATATCCAATAGTTATTATTTCTTTTTGTTTATAAAATAATAATTGTTGTGCCAATATAAATCGTAATGTGTAAAAGTGTATAAATGTGTTAAGTATGTAATAATTAATAATCAACTCACCAACTTATAAATCTTTTATTTATATTAGAGACAGAAAAGTCTCCTGTTACTCTTTATAGGTGAATCACTCAGATTCATACCTGTAGTATACTCCTTATCAAGATTTTCTCTTCCTTGTTTCTTTAATTTCTTTTATTCTTCAATGGTTTTCATTCCTTCGTTTTAATTATTTATTTTCAGTTTAAGACTCTTTGCTTATCTTAATTCAAAATTATATCAAAATTGATTTTAATATTCAAAAATCGGGGTCACCGATTTTGAACTTTTAATCAGCTCTGATATTTGCAGTAAAGACAATTACAAAAAATGCTTTTATAATCACGAGATAGAGGTTTGAAATTTAACACTCTGTCTTCCCTTTTAAATGAATCACTTTTATTTATTTTTTAATAATCACTATTTTCTAGTAATATTTTCTTTAAACAATTATTTTTTAAATTTAACTTCTTTTTAACTTTAATTCCTTTTCAATGATATGGTAAATCACTTTTCTCACTTTATTTCTTTAAAATTGCTTATTTTTCATATATAATTTAAAAAAATCATATAAATTATCAATTCACTTCAATTCGATTAAAATCAATTAATCAATAAAACTTCAAAATCAACCCTTATTTCTGGGGACAAAAATATAAACTTCCGCCTTTTGCGGGAAATAAATTCACAACTGTATATAATCAACCGCTTTGCGGGAAAAACAAATTATTAAAACTCTCTACCGATTTTCGGGAGGAACACTTAATTCTACGCAGCTTTACTGCGGGAGGAACAAATTCGGACTCCTTAGTTAAAACGATCGAAAGTATGGATCACACCTTGAAATTAATATAAAACGATAGAGTGGGGATGCCTGTGCACACGGCTCGCCAAACTTCGTTGTTGCCAGGCAAGCTTTTTGCAAGCTTGCAAATTCTTCAAAATGGCGTGATATAGTTCGATGCTCTGTATCATCTATTGCCAATGTTTAAGTGTATACTTTTTCTTGGTATTTTACCAATACAATTAAAAGTCTTTTCTGTGGAAAGTAACTTATAACAAAGTAGACAAATTCCTTTTGAAATAAGAGTGATGTCCATATTCTTTCAATCAATTTTAGAATTATAATTTTAAAATAATATTGAATATTATTGGGAATGAATTCCATTGAAGAATAGTTATCGTTATTTTTAAATTTGGATAATATAATTATGAAAAAATAGTTTTAAGACAAATTAATTGATGAGTTAATTATGTAAATATCCTCTTATGTCCTGATTATATGTCTATTGAGTACTTAATTCTATTTACAAAAGTCCCAAATTTTTTATCAAATTATATAATATAACAAATTTTTAATTAATAAAAAAAATAAAAATAGTTACGGAGCCATACGTAACAGCCTCCTTTACGTCTGTGGCCATATATGTCAATCTCAAAAATAAAATACTAAACATAATTCGATTTGAATGTCCAAGTGCATACTAAGGTTTTTGGGTCGCTAAATCCGAATTTCAAATCAGATTTTTAAAATTCAAAATGGTGGACCTAAAATGGCGACTATGAAGATTTAAAAACTTATCAAATACGCTTGAAACTCGTTGCTTGGGGGTTTTCGGGGTCGCTTATTACGAATATGATGTCAGATTTACAAAATTAAAATGGTGAATCCAATATGGCGGATAATTTCAAGATTCATGCAATTTGGTCGAATTTTAGGTCCGCCATTTTGGATTTCAAAATCTGACATAGGAGTCGTAATCAGCGACCCCGAAAACTCCCGAGTAACAAGTTTTAAACAAATCCGTTGGATATTTTATTTTCTCGACCGTCATATTCGATCCGCCATTTTGAATTTTGAAAACCTGACATTAGATTCGTAATCAGAGACCCCGAAAACTTGATGAAATGAAGATTTTTAGTTTGTTTTTAAGTCAAGAATAACATTTTATTATAAGGCAACCTGATTTTTAAGAAGGAAATAAATTTCTAATAAAATTACGAATTTTTGGTTTTGATTATGTTTAATTCTATAAATTCAAATACAATGTATACTTTATATATACCAATTGATCCTTCTTAATCCAACGGATAAGATTATTGAAAAAAATGAGTAAAATTTTATTGTACTGGAATATAATTTTGATAAAAGAACTAAATTTTTGATAAAAAAGGTAATATTTCTGCTTTAATTGTCATTAACTCTATAAACTCTCATACAATTTATACTTTATATGTACCAATCGATTCGTCTTGATGCAAAGAATAAGATTTTTTTATATATTAACTTAAATATTCAATAAAAAAAATTTTAGAAATTTTTTTTTTGAAAAAAGTAAAAAAAAAATTTTTTTAAATTTTAATAAATACATAAATACATACGGACAATTGTTCAGGGTGTTAAATAACATAGTCCTATATAGAAGAAAATTTATTTAAAGGATTTTAAAAAATTTTATAAATTAAACGACTACAAAGCTTCTTCACGAGGAAGCAAAATTGCCCAATTCTCACCATAAGAAGGTAGGCGATATAGAGAATCATTGTTTTTTTTACTCTTTCAGTGATTTTTAATTTTTTTTTGTTTTTAAAATTTTTTTTTGGTTTTTTAATTTTATAAATATATCTTTCAACTTTTTATTAAAAACTATTAATTTGTATTGTGCGCCTTTTTGAAGCAATTGTCACAGTAATATAACATGCATGTTTTTTGCAGTATTTCTTTGTTCGGAAAAAGAAAGTACAAAATTTTTGGCTATGTGCATCAGCAAAGATTATTTGAACAAAGTAAGAACGGGAAATTCGTCAGTTCCATAAACAGAAAAACAGCATTTACCTCGATACTGTTGCACCTCAAAATGCAAAATCCGAACAAGGAAATACTGCAAAACATGCAAGTTATATTACTGTGACAATTGCTTTCAAAAAGCGCATAATACAAATTAATAGTTTTTAATAAAAAGTTGAAAAAAGTAAATTATAAAATTAAAAAAATTAAAAAAAATTAAAAATCGCTGAAAAAGTAAAAAAAATGATTCTCTATATCGCCTACCTCCTCGTGGTGAGAATCGGGCAACTTTAATTATTTAAAGGATAAAGGCGACTTCATATTGAAAATCAGCGACCTCGAAAACCCCAAAGAAAAAATTTCATGCAAATCTCAGTAATTATGAAAAATTAAGCTGCCATTTTGTATCCGCCATTTAGAATTTTTTGAATCTGACTTCATATTTGTAATCAGCTACCTAAAAACCCCCCGAGTAACAAATTTCAAGCAAATCTGAGTATTTTTGAAAAATTAAGCCGCCATTTTGCATCCGCCATTTTAAATTTTTTGAATCTGATTTCAGATTCGTGATCAGCGACACCAAAAACCTCATAGTAACGAGTTTCTACTAAATTAAATAAGTTTCATAAAATTCGACCGCCATATTGGATCCGTCATTTTAAATTTTTTGAATCTGACTTCAGATTCGTAATCAGCGACCCCCAAAAACTCCCGAGTAACAAATTTCAATTAGATTAGAGCAAATTTGAAAAAGTTTGTAATCTTACGTAAAATTAGGAATTTTTTTTGTCCTTCAAGCTCCATTTTAAATTCAAAATCGAAAAAAATAAAAATTAGTAATGGATATTTTTCAAGTACAACTATCGGGAACACGTTTCTGATACTTTTTGTTCTATTTAAAAAATGTTATGGCGGAGAAAAAATTCTTTTAAAAAAATTGCATTCAAAAAAGTTGATATTTTTAAGTATTCAAAAAAGAGTTTAATATCAAATTTTGAAAATTTCGACCACGCCATTCGAAAAAGTGACAACAAAAATTTTTTTTTATTTTTTTATTGACATTGAAAATACTATTTTTAGATGTCAGAGCTACTGGAAGAAGAAGAAGAAGAAGATTGTTTTGTGCCTTAAAAAATGGTATATTTTTAAATAAAGAAAAAAAAAATATATATATATATATGGGACATTCCACGTCAACCGGGACAAGACTCTGTCCAAAAATCTATTGCACTGATTTTAATGGTTGAGGGCTTAAAATCTTCGTCTTTATGCCCTCTATCAAATACAATGTGGTACTTTTGAAAATTCAACATGGCGCTTTCAAAATGGCGCATTATGTGAATGAAAAACACAACTTCCAAACTTAAATGTTTATTTAAAGTAAAAAAAAGCACAAATAGCTTCTAAGGGGGTACTTTTAATGACTGCATGCCTCTTAATGAAGAAAAACAAAAAAAAGTAAAAAAGAAACGAAAATTCAAAATGGCGGATCCAATATGTCGGACGAATTTAAAAAATGTTTAAGAATTCATCGAAATCGCTTGAAAATCGTTACTCGGGGGTTTTTGAGGTCGCTGATTACGAATCCGGTGTCAGTTTATCAAAATTCAAAATGGCGTATCGAATATGGCGGATGAATTTTTTAAAAATTCATCGAAATCGCTTGAAAATCGTTACTCGGGGGTTTTTGAGGTCGCTGATTACGAATCCGGTGTCGGTGCGACCCCAAAAACCCCTGAGTAACAATTTTCAAGCGATTTCGATAAATTTTTAAAAATTCGTCCGTAATATTGGATCTGCCGTTTTGGATTTTGAAAAACCGACACCGGATTCATCATCAGCGACCTCAAAAACCCCCGAGTAACGATTTTCAAGCGATTTCGATGAATTTTTAAAAATTCTTCCGCCATATTGGATCCGTCATTTTGAATTTTGAAAAACTGTCATTGGATTCGTAATCAGCGACCTCAAAAACCCCCGAGTAACGATTTTCAAGCGATTTCGATGAATTTTTAAAAAATTCATCCGCCATATTGGATACGCCATTTTGAATTTTGATAAACTGACACCGGATTCGTAATCAGCGACCTCAAAAACCCCCGAGTAACGATTTTCAAGCGATTTCGATGAATTCTTAAACATTTTTTAAATTCGTCCGACATATTGGATCCGACATTTTGACGTGGAATGTCCCATATATATTTTTTTAATTTTTATTTTTTAAAATGTATGTATCAATCGATTTTTTTCAAAATTGTTTGTAAGAAACTAGAACTAAATTAACAACTTTTAGGCGTTGTCTGATTGTGGGCAAATGATGTGATCTATTTATTACGAATTTTTTAATTTTTATATCCATATAATATAGCAATCAATAGGGCTTTTGAGCTAAAATTATTAATAACACAGGTCAACAAAAAAAGACTTACTTTTTTTATGAGATATCATAGTGTCCATTAATGACGCTGAACACGATCCTAGGTCACAAAATTGGCCATCTTTCAGGAATTTCAGAAAAGTGGGGGTAAAGACTCCAAAAAAACGTGTTTTGGAGAGTTTTCAAAATTTTATTTATCCTGAACCTGACGCTCCAGAAACTTTTACATAGACCTAAATTGAAGCTTGAATTGTCCACTACAAGACCTATATCCGTTTGAGGTCGCAGAATATAATCTGATGTGCCAGAAACTTATAAAATTTTATAATTTGATGGTTATAATCAGCGACCCCACAAATCACATTGTTGGTAACTTCAACCTCATGTTTTGAAAAAAATTTTAATTTTTTTTGGTTTTATGGATATGGTTCTTGTAGTGGACAATTTAGGCTTCAATTTAGGTCTATGTAAAAGTTTCTGGCGCGTCAGGTTTAGGATAAATAAAATTTTGAAAACCCTCAAAAACACGTTTTTTGGAGTCTTTACCCCCACTTTTCTGAAAATCCCGACGTGATGGCCAATTTTGTGACCCAGGATCGTGTTCAGCGTCATTAATTGACACTATGATATCTCATAAAAAAGTAAGTCTTTTTTTGTTGACCTGTATTATTAATAATTTTAGCTCAAAAGCCCTATTGTTTGTTATATTATATGAATATAAAAATTAAAAAATTCGTAATAAATAGATCCCATCGTTTGCTCACAATCAGACTACGCCTAAAAATTGTTAATTTAGTTCTAGTTTCTTACAAAAAATTTTCAAAAAAATCGATTGATACATACATTTTTAAAAATAAAATTTTATTTTAAAAATTAAAAAAAAATTTCGTCAATTTAAAAAATAATTTTTTTAATATTTTTATCAAAAACTACGTGTAAAAACAAAAAATTTCATATATAGAACGTCAAATTTGGTCAATTTTTGACAGAGTTATAACCATTTCAAAAAAACATTTTCGTAAAAAACGTGATTTTTCAAAAACCTGTATCTCTTAAACGGCTTAATGAAAAAATTTGAAAAAATCATGGTAGCTTATTTTAATGTGCACTAAAAGAAAAAAATATTTGAAAAAAATCTGAGATGCAAAAGTCAAATACTGTCCGATTTCGCGTGTAACGCACCATATATGTATTTAAATTTTTTTTTAAATAAACACAACAAGTTTTATCTATAAATTGGTTTTAAATTTACTTTCCTTCTTTTCTTAAGATATTTTTCAAAATTATAATAAGTTTTATTTTCATAAATTATAACAAATATTTAAATTTTAAAGGATAGGTTGTTTTTAAATAAAAAGCATTGTATAAAATTTGTAATTAATAGTATTTATTTTTGAAAACTTAAAAACTATATTTACAAAAAAGATTCACAACTTTTATAGAAAGAATTTAAAGTAGTATTAATCATAGAATCAGTTTGATCAACACCAATAATAATAGCACTTATATATCGATTTGAAGGTTCTAAAAACCATTCTTGAAGAAGTTTAACATTTTTTGCAGCACAATTTTCACTATGAAGAGTATGATGTTTACACGTCGTTAACAATAATTTAGATTCAAGTTTTTTCAGCGATGGACAAATATAATCTTCTAAATTTTGTATATTTATTAAGTATTTCTCCAGCCAAGTCTTCTTTTCTAATCCTTCGACGTAGATTGCACTAGCACCTCGCAGGATTCCTTGTAGAATAGATTGAAGTTTATCATATGGTACATCTCCAGCTGCCCAATCAATTTCATTGTAATTATGAGTTAGCCAGAGGTTTTCACTTTTGTAGCGTCCTGGCAGTGAATTCCGAGGACAAGCAGGTTCGAACAGGAAAACAAGTGGTAGAGCATCCGATTGCAGAGGAAGTATTGCCAACTCTTTAAAAACAAACTCGTTGTTGGCTTTTTTAAAACTTTGAACGTCTACAATAAACTCCATGTTGAAATAAATTTTTGACCAACAGCAGCTGCTTTTATATTTTTTATTCCCACCACCACATTATCCTCACTCCTTTACAATAGTTTCTTTACAACGCCGCTGATTGGTTTATACTGTATGACGCGGTCATGGATGATTAAGCAATAGGCGGTGGTCTCAGCTGGCATGTTGATTCCTGCTTCAAATTCTAAACGCACATCAACTGACGCTTGTTTTAGAAACGCATTTTGTTTAAAACAATCAATAGCAATTAGAGGAAATAAACATTTTAAAATATCCTTTGTCAAAATAGGTTTTGAATCTTTACCATAATAAGATGATTGAAAATTAGCGTACATTTCATAAAGTAGAGAGTACTGATTTTAATCAAAGTTTAGATTTAAATTTCCATAAGAATAATATTGTGAATTTAAAAAGAGTTTGACATTTGTAATATTGCATTTGGTCAAAATGACAGGCATATCTTTTACGTTTATCTTTTCTCGCTGTTTGAAATCCAACAATAACATAGCGTGGTTTCTCTAATTGTGTTGATGTTTTGATTTGCCACAAAACTTTTGAACTTGTAGGAATTAGAGCATACTCATACATTTCGCATGACCTAAGACTTTTAAAAATTAATGGATCCTTTTTAATAAATTTTAACAATTTAACTTTGTTATTGCCAGAAGGTAAAACGTTTGGAACCATCCATTCAAGTTTATTGATGAAAATTTTTAATTCCTCATCCCCTCCTTGTCCTGTTTGAATTACAGCATTCACGTCAGAACGTGCTCTTGTTAAAATAAGTTCATGTTTAGCGTTTATAATAATTTTTTATAATCTTCGGCAAATCCAAAAATCATATTGAGGGGTATTGTGACGTCAAAATAATCATTCTCCAATACAAGTCTTGCATCAGCTGCAATTTTTGATTACCCAGCATTTTCAATAAAATTTAGCTGATTTGATGTTTGCGATGTGTAATTTTTCATAATTGTAGTATGTCCAACTTATTTGCAGCGATCAATTTTAATACCATTTAGTTCATAGTGAATTTCACCAAACAAAAAACATACAGCATTATTAATTAAATGCACGTTTTCTGTAAGATTCATTCCATCATTTTTAGCTAATCTGCCAAAAATGTGTAATAAACTTTAACTAGGTAAAATGCACAAGTCTAAATGTTATAGTGCTATTAGAATTTCATCACTATTACTAAAAGATGAAGATACATAGGGTTAATGAACATGAATTTCATAATGAGCTATGGACTCATCGAAATTCACTGTTGCTGGAATATTGAGAAGTTCGTCCATTTTTATTGCAACAGCAAGCACAAAATATTTAAATTAATTGTCTTGTTGTTTTATTTTCTTTCCTCGAAGTTTTAGACCTAGTTCTTGTAGAAAGAGGTGATTCTGAGGTGTTAACACCTTGTGAGAAGACTGATTTGACTCTTGCATGTTGGCTGACTTTTATAGTTTCCACCAACAACAGCTCTTTGATTATAAACAATTACCATTACAAAGACTTTATATGCAATCGAATTGTTACAGTTTCTCCACGAAAATTTATTAAAGCACCGCCCTGATCGACAATTCGGAGTTGTATATTATGCATTGACTTTGTGACAATCGGAAGGTAAATGTCGTGAGAAGGCACTTCCACAATCCTATATCCTGGCGGAACACTGGGGAGGAATTCGTGAATGGTGTGGACTTTTTGATTATTTATATACGCTCCAGATGTTATATTGCACTCAATTCTAACTGAATTTACCTTTAAAATGGCTACAGGTAAATCAGAAGTATGTGCTCTATGAGGTGCTAGAAGCTGCGACGTAAATCCTAACAAATTACTAATTCAGTCTTTAGCGTTAAAATCAATTAGTAAATTGGATTTAAGTACACTGCGCAAAGTATTATTATTCGGTTTAATACTAATAACAGTTCTGATTTCTACAGAATTTCCTACGTATAACTCAATATAATTAATTTCGTAACTTCCAGTAGAAATATTAATTACTTGATTTCCAACGTAAAACTAGTTATTTTCTTTATCTATTTTGGAAATTGAATTAAAAGTCAACAGTTCAAGAAGACCAAGTACTTAACTTTTATTCGAATTTTGCTCTATTGGTGGGAAATATTCAGCTTCAAGAACTGAAGAATTTCCTGTTAATGTTAAAGAAAACGAATTACTCATGTTGCTGTCAGATTTTATACTGAAAGCTTACAACAGTTACATTCTTTTTTAAAGGTTAAAGCAACTCTTTATATTTTGTTGATTACTTAAAAATTTAAGACACAAGTATCCACATACATATGTATCATAACTTTGATGTGTTTCATGATTATATTTCATTAAGCATCACCTAGATAAATGACTAGATCTGTTGGTGAAGAAAGGTTTCTGAAACTGTCAAAATACATAGTTTCATTATTACATTTTTTATATGCTACCCAATGTATTCCTGGATCTTCTTTATTATCAAAATGAATTATTCCCGATAAGGGAAGCAAGATGTTTACTAGCTGTTTAAGTCTTATTAACAGCCCTTCCTATTCCTGAAGCTCCACTAGCAAGTGCTCCTAAAGCACTAAGTCCAGAAAAAATTGGAACTAGCAGTAAAATTCCACCTACTTCAGTAGGTACAGGAAGAATTCTAGGGGATAAAATTTTGGATTTACCGCCAACATTCTTTATTGCTTTTCGTGCACCAACCATAGCTTCTCAAATTGATTCTTCAGCATTATTATTAGGAACCATACTTTTTCGTGCAGCATGAAGAATTTTCCTTAGCGCTATTTGTTTCTTTTTACACTTTTTTTCTTTTTTATGGATGATTTTCTTGTCATTCCCATGTCTTTTTTTAAATTAGCTTTTATGGTTCCAGAAATAGCTAAAGCAGCTGCTCTTTCACTCACACTAGAATCTTTAGCATTAACACGTTCCCACGGTTTTTTAGCTAATACTTTATCTGCTTCGTTTCTCGCTTAAATATTTTCACGATTTTGGGAATATGCAATGTCGTGTTGTTTGCATGCAGCGTCTAGTGGATTAATTCTTTGATCGCCTCGAGACAAACGCTTTGCCTGATTTGTACCAGGGCCGCAGAATTGGTATCCTGATAAGTTAAACTCAAACGGTAAACTATTGATAATACTATTGATTAAACCTTTTCCTCGATAGCGACCTTTTTCACCTCTTGATGCAGAATCATTCTTTTCTCTACAAAGGTTGACGTGAAACTGACAAAATTGACTATAAAATCTTGGAATTTATAGATTTTAGGGCAGTTACTGTCAAGATGCAGTTCACAAAACAACATGTCGCACTAATCTCTAGTGAAGATGTTGAAACTAATGAGAAAAAGATAAGACGTCATGGTAGTCTATTTTCAGACAGCATTCGAGCAGATTTTTGTGGACTCTCAAATTGTGGTAAAACAAATGCTCTTCTTTCCCTAATAATACATTCAAATGGTCTAAGTTTTGAGAATATTTACTCTAAATCTCTACAGCAACCTAAATATAAATTTCTTGAAAATGTAATTAGTGAGGTAGATGGTGTTGCATATTTTCCATTTAGTGAACATGAAGAAGTAGTATTTTCAAATGATGCTAAACCAAATTCAATATTCGTTTTTGATGACATTGCTTGTGAAAAGCAAGACAATGTTAGAGCTTTCTTTTGTATGGGTAGACTTGTAAATGTGGACAGTTTCTATTTATTTTAAACGTATGCTCGTATTCCTAAACATCTACTTCTAGATAATGTTAAGTTTTTGGTTCTATTTAGACAAGATAAAAAGAATCTGAAACATATATATGAAAATCATGTTAATACTGGTATGAGTTATACTCAATTACGCGATTTATGTTCAGAATGTTGGAAATCTGACAAATATGGTTTTGTTGTTATTGATAAGGACCGTAATTTTAATGAGGAAAGATATCGAAGAGGATTTGATTGCTTCATTTCACTATAAATACAAGAACTTTAGTGAATTTTTCATTAGTATACTTTATCTTGTCACTAAGAAAACATGTATAGAAAAGAGCAAGAAACGCTTCGTCAAATAGCAAAAACAAGTGATGCTATTAGGCGGAAACATCGTTTACTCAATTTGGGTAAAGAGGCTGCAGAAACAGTATTAAAAGAAACTATTTAACTAATAGTAACACCTCTTGAAAAATTGGTTAAAGTAACTGACATACCTTTCCAAAATATTAAAAAAGAAAAAGTTAAAAAGGAGGAAAATGATTTTTCTTTCTCAACTGCTGTTGATGAGGAAGAAGAATTTGATAAAACACTACTAAATGACACTACTTGATAAAAGTGCTAATTTTGAAGAAGAAGAACTTAATTATGAAAATAATAAGATGTAAAAGTTGTTGATCAGTGTTAATTATTTAAATAGTCAAAGATTTATTTTTCTCATATTTTATTCGTCTGATCGTAAAAAATATAATAATAATGAGCTTTCGCTCGGCGACGCAGAGCCTCCTCAGATAATATTCTGCAAAAAAGGAAAAAGATTTAAAAAACCCTCCTCTCACAAAAACTTTCGGTTCTTATAAGAGTTAACCTCCAAAACTTACCAAAACACGAGTAAAAAACAATTATTGCACATAATCTTATACAAATTTCTTTTTATGAAAAACATATTTAAATGCCACCAAAAAATATTATAAATTAAAAACGAAAATAAGATCAAAATAACAACAAAGAGAGAAAGAAAAATTTCTTTTTTTTAAGTCACATTTTGGCAGATGATTTTTTGCAAACTTTTTTTAGCTGCGAATATAGTGCATGTGTTTGGTTGATAAAACAGATTTTATTCATCTAACCTTTACGCACGGAACATAGAGTGCGTTACACTCTCATGAGAATATTCAAAAAAGTTTTGTTTAGTATATGGCAACGTCGCAA
This sequence comes from Leptopilina myrica (nomen nudum), assembly GCA_032872475.1. Taxonomy (NCBI): domain Eukaryota; kingdom Metazoa; phylum Arthropoda; class Insecta; order Hymenoptera; family Figitidae; genus Leptopilina; species Leptopilina myrica (nomen nudum). The sequence continues at coordinate 22,526,243 of CM065460.1, read as the reverse complement.
TGCATAAGAAATGTGCGCGCGCATTTGGTTACAAAGTAGGGGTGTTACATAACGGTGAGATCACCACTCAATAACAGAATCAATGAGATGTATATAATATTATATAATAATATTCTAGCCAATGTTAATAAAAGATTCTATAAAATATAAAAGAGTTTAGAAATTATATGTATATTCTTGGCTAGAAACATATTAATTTAGATGCCAAAGGAAATGGTACAATCTTAAAAAGTCATTCGATTCTTTTCGTCTCCCATACTTCCGTTTCTACGAGTGCACTCTGTAGTACCCACGAGGGCATTGTTCTGTCCTCGATAATATTTCTTGAAGAAAAAGGCCTATGCGTCATAAGCACATTTCGGAAATATTAAACTAACAAAATGCTACATAATATGTCATGATGATGAACTATAAAATAATCTATTAAATACTGAGATTATTTTATATAAAAAAAATTATTTAGTACAAACGTAACAGCCTTCCCCTCTTAGGAATATTATCGTCCTCGATAATGTAAGTTTAGTTAACAATTCATATAAAAGTGAAAAATTTTCTTTTAAGGTGTAAGTTTGAAATTTTATTTACACAAAAGAGGGAACTTATTAATGGAAGTTTTCAATACTTTTTTTCTTTTTTTTACTTCCCCTTTTTGATTTTTTTAATTTTCTCTTGAGTTGTGTAATTCGTCTACAAGTGTTTATAGTTTGAAATGCGATAGAAAGTGATGTAAGAGGAACGATTTTAATTTAGAGTAAGTATGCCTAATTTAAGTTATGTTTTATGTGTTAACTTTGTCGAGTTGAGCGTTTAAAAATATTTTTTTGTATCGATGAAAGACGTCTGGATTAGGAGGTGGGTACGAAGAATATGTCGCAATATGCACTTATATAACCAAGTGGTTTTCCAATTATTGTTATAGGAATTTTTAAAAGTGGTGGTGTGGAGTAAAATTTTTACAAAAAGGGGTATTTTGTGAAGGAAGGATGTCAGGATCATTTTAATGCCTCAACATTTTACAAGGGATAGTGGTTAACACATTTTAATAAGAGCTATTTGTTGTGAATTCATTATATACATAATTTGTGAAAACGTAAAAATTTGTTTAACTCTTTAATTTTAATAAAACGATGTTAAGAAAATTTCATGAAGAATTAAGAAAAATTTTAATTTATAATTTCCAGATTTAAATAATTAAAGATTTTCTTACAAGACCTTCGCTCGGCACACACACACATACAATTAAAACATAAATTTAACATTAGTAAGTTTCGCATCACCTTTGATTGTATATATAAATATCTATACATTTTTGTAATTGATTTTCTTTGAATTATTAGTATTATTGCATAAAATATATATTTTTTTAATTATTATATATAATAAATTGTTTGATCCTGTAGTATTTGGTATTATTGGTGAGATATTCAGGGACAAATCTGGTTGATATAAATATTCTATTCCTGTATTTTTTATCGATGTTCCCATAAGCGTAACATAAGAACTTCTGGCAATGCATGTTCGTCGTTATTACATATTAAATAGTGATTTAATTTCAAGCACGAGTTTAAAAATTCCTGATTTATGTAAATGTAGGATCTTCGGATATAGCTATATATGGATTTTCAGGTACGATGTAGGCAGAATAATTTTGTGGTTTAATATTTTGTGGAATAGGGTACACGGAGAAAAAAATGAGGCCTTTGTGGTACGGAGGTAGTTCGTACTTTTTTCGTAGGAGCGCTTTTCTTGCCCACGTAGTATGAATTCATACGTTTCCAGTGCGAGAGACCTCTGGACTACAATACTACTTTAGAAGGGCTTTAGTTGTACGAACGCGTGCTACGTTCGTAGCGACGCCACGCGAATAAAGTATGCACCATCAAGGTGCTATATTTCCACGAGTTCCGTCCCACTTCGGTAAGGAGCGTCTTGCAAATACGCTCTTGAACGCTCTCTTTGAAAACCGGTTACAAAACACGTGCTAAGTGCTTATCGTTTACTGGTTTAAAGGTAAGTTAATCATTGAAATTTTGTAATTGATTAACAATAAATTTGTATAATGATATTAATGTTAAAAGTGTTTTTTACATTAACAAATTGTTGTTGCCACTGTGTAATCTTGTTGTGATATTTATTGTATTAACATATATAATTGTATATTTATAATATAATTTTGTCAATAACCAACAGTGGAACAAAAATTTTTTTGAAAACTTGATTTTTTTACTTAACATAACCTCACTTTTTCGAGTTTTTATTTGCTGCTTTATCATATACTATATTTTTATTAATAATTAAATTCGTCAAGTTTTGTTTCACACTTTATAGTTTATTTATTAAGATCCATTTTAAAGAAGCTTTAAATGTTGGACTTTATATTAGAGTTGGTGTTCTAAACCCCGTTTTCACCAGAGCGTATTTGCAAGACGCTCCTTACCGAAATAGGACGGAACTCGTGGAAATATAGCACCTTGATGGTGCATGCTTTATTCGCGTGGCGTCGCTACGAACGTAGCACGCGTTCGTACAACTAAAGCCCTACTATAACGTGGCATTTTAGTCTAGAGGTCTTTCGCACTGGAAACGTATGAATTCATACTCCGTGGGCAAGAAAAGCGCTCCTACGAAAAAAGTACGAACTACCTCCGTACCACAAAGCCCTGATTTTTTTCTCCGTGTAGGAATGAATTTTATATAGTTTATACGAAAGTTTGTTTAATAATGGGATATCAATTATTATTAAAAGTCTTTCATTATGATATGCAAATTTAGTTTTTGCTAACAATGATAACTCTTCTGCTAAAATTCTGGATCCTTGTAGAGGAAACTCGAAATTTTTGTTAATTGTTTGCAATTTAAAATTTATATCCTGAAGTTGTTCTGTAGTTAATAATGAGGGGTGCAATTTTCCTTCTTTAACCGATAATATTATTTTTATGATTTGATTTAAAGCAAAATATAATGGTTTAGTTTTAATTAAAAATATTGTGCCCATTGCCTTAAATAGACCTGGGGTGCGTTCACGTAATTCTCACTTTTCACTCTCACTTTCAGTCTCACTTTTACTTTCACTCAAAAAATTCTCACTTTCATGTTTAACTTTCACTTTCACTCACAATTTCCTCAAAAAAATTCTCACTTTCACTTTTCACTCTCACTTTTACTTTCACTTTTTAGTCTCACTTTTACTTTCACTCTCACTTTTACTTAAAATATTATCACTTTCACTTTTCACTTTCACTAAAAAAAATTCACTTTTACTTTTCACTTTCACGCTCCCTTTCACTCAAAAAATTCTCACTTTCACTTTTCACTCTCACTTTCACTTACACTCTCACTCAAAAAATTCTCACTTTCACTCTTACTCTCACTTTCACTCAAAAAATTCTAACATTCACTTTTCACTCTCACTTTCAATCTTACTTTCACTTTCGCTCAAAAAATTCTCACTTTTACTTTTCACTTTCACTAAAAATTCTCATTTTCACTTTCCCTAAAAAATTCTCATTTTCACTTTCACTCAAAAAATTCTCACTTTCTCTTACACTCTCACTCCAAAAATTCTCACTTTTTACTGTAGTGCATTTTATAGAATATTCTATAGAATTTGACTTGAAAAAATTTATGAAATTTGTGTAGAAGTTGAGAAATATCTAGTTATATTCTATAAAATATTTGATAGAATGTTCTATAAAATTATTCTATATATGAGGCATTCAATGTCAAGTCATCCAGGGTCTTACGGTGTAATGCTTACTTCGATAATTTTTTACTCTTAAACTATTAAACATAAAAATTTGGCAAGGTACATTTTAAAAAGGTTTTTTCATGCTCTTTCGAATAAAAATAATGGATTAAATAAATTGTTTTGACCTAAAAAAATCAAAATTAATAAAAAAAATTAATTTTTGGGAGACGAAAGTACGATTTTATAAACGAAAGCTGACGTTTTTTCTTCAGACTGTGTCCACAACAGAAGTTTTAGTGAACAACAACGGGCAAGTTGCATGTATCTGTGCTCGCAATTGCCAACCACTAAAAGTAAAATGCTTGTTGGTTCGTTACGCCTGCTTTGAATTTGTTTACTTTTGCATAACCTCCAACTTCTGTTTTTACCGAAAAAAATTTAAATTATTGAATTCTTTTTGGAAATTTTATTAAAATAACTGAAATAATTTAATTTTGGGAATTATTTTTTTATTTATCGACATAATTGAATTCTTTCGAAGAATTATTTATGCAAATAATTGAATTTTTGGAAAGAATTTAAAAAAAACATTTTTTAAATATTTGATTGTTTGTAAGAATTAAAATTAATTTTTTTAACTGAATTCTCACAAAGAATTTTATCCTAAAATTTTTAAATAGTTGAATTCTTTTGTCGAATTTTAAACAAATTTTCAAGGTTAATTACAATTTTTGAGGAATACGATTAAAATTGTATTAAAAATAATTGAAATTCAATTCCTAAATCGAATTTTTATATTTATGAAAAGAATTGATCCCTTCAAGAAATTATATCATTTAAGAAAATAATTAAATGAAATCAAAGAATTTTATAAACTATGTTTAAGAAATTGATTTTTTATAAAAATTAAATCCAATTATTTTGTAAATAATTGAAATATTACCAAGAATTTTTTATTTCTAAAAAAATTGCATTTCTTCAAGATATTTCATTAAAATTGATTAAATCTTAAGAAAAATTTTATTATCTTAATAATAATTTAATTTTTATTTAAAATCCTTTTAAATCAGCTTGAAAAATAAAGGAATTTAATGTTTTCCAGTAATTTAATTAAAAATAATTTAATTTTTACAAAATTTAAAAAATTTTTGGATATAATGGAACTTTTATGTTGAATTTTTTAAACAATTAAATTCGTACAAATTATTTTACTACATTTACTCAGTTAAATGAAATCTTAATAACATTTTTTAAAAAATTTTGAAAATATCGTATTTCTGCAAAGAATCTTATTACTTTAAAAAAAATTAAATTCTTGTAATGATGAATATTGTTGTTTATGAAAGCAATTGAATTTTGCAAAGAAATGAATTTAAATTTATATTTATTGATTTATTGAATATTAATTGATTTATTTATTGATTTAAAATCATTGATTTCTTTCGAAAAATTTTATTAAAATATTAGAAAATAATTGGATTCCTGTGAAAAATTCTTATATTTTTTAAATATTTGATCTTCCAAAGAATTTTATAAAACATTGTTTTAAATAATTAATTTTTTTTAAGAATTGATATTAAATTTTTAAAAATAATTATACTTTTTGAGCAATTCCTGTAAAATTATATTAAAAATAATTAAAATCCTGCGATGAATTTTATTATTTACGAAAATACTTAAATAGTTGCTAATTTTTATAAAATTTTCAAAAAGTAATTAAATTTCTTAGAAGAAATTTATTATTTTTGTAAACAATTGAATTATTGCGAAGTATTTTATTCAATATTTACAAAAAGTTTAATTGGATTTAATTTTTATAAAAAATTAATTGCTTAAACATGTTTTATAAAATTCTTTGATTTCATATAATTATTTTCATAAATAATATAATTTCTTGAAGGGATCAATTCTTTTCATAAATATAAAAATTCGATTTAGGAATTCAATTTCAATTATTTTTAATACAATTTTAATCGTATTCCTCAAAAATTGTAATTAACCTTGAAAATTTTTTTAAATTTCGACAAAAGAATTCAATTATTTAAAAAGTTTAGGATTAAATTCTTTGTGAGAATTCAGTTAAAAAAATTAATTTTAATTCTTCCAAACAATCAATTATTTAAAAAATGTTTTTTTAAAATTCTTTCCAAAAATTCAATTATTTGCATAAATAATTCTTCGAAAGAATTTAATTATGGCGATAAATAACAAAATAATTTCCAAAATTAAATTTTTTTCAGTTATTTTAATAATATTTCCAAACAGAATTCAATAATATAAATTTTTTTCGTAAAAACAGAAGTTGGAGGTTATGCAAAAGTGAACAAATTCAAAGCAGGCGTAACGAACCAACAAGCATTTTACCTTCAGTGGTTAACAATTGCGTGCACAGTTACATGCAACTTGCGCGTTGTTGTTCACTAAAACTTCTGTTGTAGGCACAGCCTAAAAGGACATATATATGAAAAAGTGTAAATAGAATGTTTAAAAATTGAAAAAATGAATTTTCTCCAAACAGAGCTAAAAACCGGGTTTAGAGCGCTCCGGTAAGTAGAAACCTTTTTTTGCAATGTTTAAACATTCCAGTCCCACTTTTTTATATATATATATCGACGCTTCCCGTTCATATAATGCTTATTAAAAAAGGAATGCAAGATGATTCTTATTCACTTTTTTGTGCAAGACAATGCTTATTCGATTTTCCGTGCAATAAAATGCTTATTCAAAATTCTATGCGAAAATGTACATTCTGAAATTAGCTTATTCGATGAATTTCATAAAATTTTCAATTTAGTATAATTTATAATTGCAATTGCTTACAAAATATTTCTTAATACGTGTGATAGGATCCGTGTTTAAAGTTTCTTATAACAATAGACACGTACCGAAATTCTCAGATATTTAATTGAAATTTAATATTAATAGGAAGATTTAGGGTTACATTTATTGTTTTGTCAGTGGCAATTGTTTTGCACACAATTTTAAATAAGCATTTTATTGCACGAAAAATCGAATAAGCATTGTCTTGCACCAAAAAGTGAATAAGAATCATCTAGCATTGGCTTTTCAATAAGCATTATATGAACAGGAGGCGTCGATATGTCCTTTTAGGAAACAACCTCAGCTTTCGTTTAAAAAAATCGTATCTTTACCTCCCAAAAATAATTTTTTTTATTAATTTTGATTTTTTTGGGTCAAAATTTTTTTTAACGCTTATTTTAAATCGAAAGAGCATAAAAAAACCTTTTCAGAATGTACCTTTCCAAATTTTTATGTGTAATAGTTTAAGAGTAAAAAATTATCGAAGTAAGCATTACACCGTAAGACCCTGGATGACTTGACATTGAATGCCTCATATATAGAATAACTTTATAAAACATTCTATCAAATATTTTATAGAATATAACTGAATGTTTCTCAACTTCTACATAAATTTTATAAATTATTTCCAGTCAAATTCTATAGAATATTCTATAGAATGCACAGCAGTGAAAAGTGAGAATTTTTGGAGTGAGAGTGAAAAATGAGAATTTTTAAAGTGAGAGTGAAAATGAGAATTTTTTTGTGAAAGTGAGAGTGAGAGTGAAAAGTGAGAGTGAGAGTGAAAAGTGAGAATTTTTTTGTGAAAGTGAAAACTACAATTTTTGTTAGTAAAAGTGAGAGTGAAAAGTGAGGAATTTTTTAGTGAAAGTGAAAATGAGAATTTTTTAGTGAAAGTGAAAATGAGAATTTTTTAGCGAAAGTGAGAGTGAAAGTGAAAGTGATAATTTTTTGAGTGAAAGTGAGAGTGAAAAGTAAAAGTGAAAGTGAGAGTGAAAGTGAAAGTGAAAGTGAAAGTGAAAGTGAAAGTGAAAGTGAGAATGAAAGTGAAAAGTGAAAGTGAGAATTTTTTTTAGTGAAAGTGAGAGTGAAAGAGAAAGTGAGAGTGAAAAGTGAAAGTGAGAGTTACGTGAACGCACTCCTGGTATTGTTTGTAATTTAAGGTCTCACTTGTAGTGGTTAGTTCTCTCAAATTTAAGCGTATGTGGCGTATAGCTTCAGAATGTCGATTTGCTTCTTCATGTAATTTTGGTAAGTCCGACCGAATAACGAGTGTTTGTTGTCCCACAAGGTGTGATAAATTCCGATTTAATTCGTATAATTCATTTATAGATTCATCGTATGCGTCACCATCTTCTGTAGTTAAAATTCCTATTATAGGTTTTAATCCTTGTCCAATAAAATCCAAAGGCGATCTGCGATTTTTTATTGTTGAAGGTAAATTTTCTTCTTCGAATTAAGTAATTTTAACATTGTCTAATAAATCGAGGGCGTTTTGGAAAATATCATTAGCTTGAAATATCTTTGATCTTAATTTCTGGGGTCTTATTATTTGATCACATAGTTCGCCGTGTGGTTTTGTACAGCTATATTATGCTGAGTCAATTTCTTTTAATAATTTATCAATTGGGAAGTTATTTTGTAATTAACCAAATCAATAAAAATGGTTAGTCTCCAATAGGTTTCTACGAATTTTATTGTTTTAAGTATCTCATAAAAAAAGCCTGGATTTTTATCAAATGTAGTGACTTGGTAATTTTCTGGCTGAAAGAAGATTTAGAGTATAAATATAAATTGTTTTTAACACATAATCCGTTAATGCCTTTATTCATTCAATTTTTATACAAAAGAATTGATACGTAACGTATGTGCACGATGTAGTCGACTTGGTAGATGAATGTCCATATATGTTTCATATGTATATACATATATATTAAAGAAATATGAAAGAAAAAAAGAGTTTGTCGGGGTATAATTGAGTAAAATATGATAATATTAAATAAGGTATATTAAGATTATATTAAATAAGATAAGTTATTATTTTTAATACAAGTTGATTATAATTGATAAATTATTATTGAAATTGTATTAGAAGAAAAGTTCAATGAATTTAGAGAGTGTTATATTGAACTCAGAACTGTGCTCTTGAAAATTTTATGTGTACTAGGTCAGCATATAAAATGTTAAGACTTTAAGGGGACATAGGAAGAGTGTTTTGGTAGTATACTGGGAATCCAAGATGAATGATCTCAGCCCATAGGTTGCGGGAATCGAAATCTAGAATACGTACAATTATGTAAAAACTAAAGTATATGTTTCAAGTATCATTGTTGAAATGTCTGTTCCAAAATAATAATGAAAATTTTTGCGTTTCCTTCCCCTCTTAAGAATGGACTTTGTCCTCGATGACTACTAAGCTAACGTTTTAATTATAGTATTAATTACAATAGTTGGTATTACCTAATAATGACAAAAAGTAGTATTGATAATGACTAATTAATTAATTCAATAATTAATTTCTAATATATATGTAATTTTTGTATTATGTACAGCAACTAGTGTCAAGAATTGAATTGAAAAAATTGTGTTTCTCATTTCTTTGTTTTGGCTGTGGTTACTATGTGGAGTTTTGAGATTACTTTGTAATGTTTTATAAGTTTCTTTTATGGGCGAAAATCACTGAAGACGAAATTCCATATATTATGCTATCATTAAGGATTTGCATACTGCGTTAAAATAGTGGTTATAAACTGGGAGAAGTATAAAGACAGAAAAATGAGTAAAAAGGGGTAAGTATAATCTAATACATTGTTATAATATTGTTTGTGCTTTATAATTAGAATTTATATGTTGCATGATATAATTTGATTCGTAAAAATGGTCGTAGAGGTGTGATTCAAATTTGAAAGTATATAAATATACTATATAGATTCTAAGATCGGGGCGTAAATTCAAAAATAAACATAAAAATCGCGAGGGGTTGTAAGTTCGCGAGATAACGCACGAAGTCGCGTAATTAGATTCCTGCATGCGGTGGGAGGCTTTACCTGCATGTCGCGCGTGAAGGGAGAGGCTTATAGTGGGTTAGAGAGAGAGCGCAATAGTATAGAGTAGTGAAAGGCATGGGGGAGTAGCTGTCGTTGGTTAGATAGAGAGCGCAATAATAAGGAGTAGTGAAAGGCCTGGGGGAGTAGCTGCCGTTGGTTAGAGAGAGAGCGCAATAGAGTGAGTGGGGACATAGGCTACGCTTACGCTTACCGCGTTGAGTGGCAGGCAGGAGCGCCAGCCTATGTTAATACTGTCTTTTGGCTTGGATAAATTTAAAAATTATCAATCAATGGGAATTAATAAACTAATATTATGAACTATATTATTAATATTCATTTATTAAATAAATTTATTTTATTTATTTATTTATAAAAATTTTAAATTTTATTTTTTTTAAAACGGTTTATTATCCAATGAATAATTTATTTTGTATAGAAATAATTACATTTTCGCAAAAATTGAATAAATTGGATTTAAAAAAATGTCTTTTAATTGTTTTAATCAATTTGATTAAACATGGAACGAATTAAAAAGTTTACAGTAATAACATCGTTTCGATATAAAATAATTATCTTATTCCTCAAGTCTCGGTGGTTATTATAAAAGTGGTAATAAAAAGATAAAATTTTAGATTCGAAATTGTACATGTATATTTTGGAATAATAGTTGCAAATAAGGTGTTATTTATTTTTTATATTTATTAAATTTGCTAATAATATTAATTTTTATTGTTTATTGTTTACTTCAATATAGAAATTATCATTTATATACATATAGAAAGTATGATTTTGAAATAGTAATTCGTTCATAAATGTTTCAGCTCGGTTTCAGCGCGGTTATTATCATCCCGGGGTGCCAATCGTTAGACGAAATGATCCTAAATTGATTATTCTTAGGGAAGAATCAGCGACGACCACGATTACGAAGGTGAGGTTATCGGACCTAAGTTTTCTCAAATACGAATCGGCGGATAAGTGTTTGATTTTAATTATGGTGGAGGAATACGCTTATTGTGGTGGTGGGCGTCGTCAGCGTTGTGGCATGTGTTTAGAAGTTGTAAGAAAAATAAATTAATGTTTATTTTAATTATCATAATGTAATTTAGCATAACCATTTAAGTATATGTCAATTTTTTTATTTACAGCGGCTCGGGTTGACATTACAAAATTTTGGGTTCCTCCTCGATTGACGACAGCTAGAAATTTGTATTTGTCCAATAGAAAACGGATAATGAGAGGTGTAAAAATGTAAAAATATGTAGAGGTTCTTAAATTTACACTTTTATTTTTTTTATATATATATATATATATAAATTTTTTTTATTTTTTTATAGTAAAAATTTTTTTATACGTAAATTATTATGTAAATTTTAGTATATACATATATATTTTTTTGAAAATTTATCTTGATTTATTATAAACTTATATTTTATGTGTAAAAAAATGTAAATTCAACGTAAAATGGGAGGTTAAAATAAACTAGCTTTATTTTTATAAGAAATGTCTATGTATTGGCGGTAAAATTAGCATTAGGATACATACTTTATATTCCATAAGCAATAACGGTAATTTGATATCGGTTTTCAGAAAATAAATATGGCGGATCCAATATGGTGGACAACAAATTTTTTAATGCATCGGATTTACTTGAAATATGTTACTTGGGGGTTTTCGGGGTCGCTGATGACGAATCTGTTGTTAATTTTCAGAAATTCAAAATGGCGGATCAAATATCGTGAACAAAAATTTTTTTAATTTATCAGATTTCATTGAAAGTTGTTACTCGGGGGTTTATGGGGTCGCTGATACGGAATCTGATGTTGATTTTCAGAAAGTTTTATACGGTGCGTTAAAATTTTTTTTTAAGTTTATAATGTGTTAAGTAATTCTTGCCAGAATTCGTCATTCAACACATAAAGTTCGATTTGTTACAACCATTCTTTAAAATTATTGTTAAAAACTAAATAAACACACGATTAATTAATGGGAAAGTAATATTTATTATAATAAAATAGAATACAAGATGTTCACAATTCGTCATGACTCGCCATGACGCCAACTAAATCGGAACTGAAAATTATACGCTTACTTCCGGCTATGTAAGTTCCTAGTTACTAGAAGGAATAAATGTCCCTAACATTCGACCATCCAAAATTTAAATCTCGACCTCGAAATAGTAGTTATAAATTGAAATGGTTAACGTAAAATTATAAACGAACATAATAAAATATAATTTTGATCTAAAGAAACATATGATATTATTTTTACTAACTGACATTTTTAAAATTCAAAAAATAAGAATTTTCTTTATTTCTCTTAATCGTTAATGCCTAAACGTTTCGGTGGTTTTCTCAATTTTTTTGGTCTTGAACGCAATTCATCATAGTCGGAGTTGGTCTTCGATGGTTCCGTTTCCGAATTGCTCTTGACGCATTTAGTATCGTCATTTTTTGAAGTTGATGAGTCTAAATTCGAGTCCATCTCTATCAAATCTACTGAGCTGCCGGGATTTCTTATTTTTAGTTAGCTAAGGTGTGAGGTTGATGCGTATCTTCTGTCTAGGCCATCCTTTCAAAGTGTAGCGACTCCATAAGTGTCGCCTGGTTTAACTTTCGTTATGACCAATGGTTTGTACCTTTGCTCGAACCTTCGATGATTCTCCCGGTACATATTTTGCTGCTTGCATCATGACTATATCGCCTATTTCGGATTTGACGTTTTTCACTCGGTTTTTGTCGAATCGTGCTATATATTCATTTTGTCCTTCTTCAATCTTGGTTCGAATTTCGTTTTGGATGATTTCGGAAAGTGTGTAACGGCTGTCGTCGTCTAACGTGAGCTTCCTTAGTTCACCTTCATCATGTAGATTTATAAATCCTTAAAGCGTTTCAAATGGACTTTTTCCTGTTGTTTTGTTCGATAATTCGTTGAGATCTCTCTGCACTTGCTATAATCTTAAATCCCAATCAAGTCCCTTTGAATGACGAATACTGGCAAAAATTATCTAACCCATTATAAACTTAAAAAAAAATTTTAACGCACCGTATAAAACTTTCTGAAAATCAACATCAGATTCCGTATCAGCGACCCCATAAATCCCCGAGTTGCAACTTTTAATGAAATCTGATAAATTCAAAAATTTTTTGTCCGCGATATTTGATCCGCCATTTTGAATTCCTGAAAATTAACAACAGATTCGGTATCAGCGATCCCACAAACACCCTAGTAACAACTTTCAATTAAATCTAATGAATTAAAAAAAATTTTGTCCGCCATATTGGACCGTAATTTTGAATTTTTGAAAGTTAACATCAGATTCGTCATCAGCGACCCCGAAAACCCCCGAGTAACATATTTCAAGTAAATCCGATGCATTAAAAAATTTGTTGTCCACCATATTGGATCCGCTATATTTATTTTCTGAAACCCGATATTAAATTACCGTTATTGCTTATGGAATATAAAGTATGTATCCTAATGCTAATTTTACCGCCAATACATAGGTGATTTCCTTATTTAATTCCTCTTTATTAGCACTTTTAGGCCTCTGTTTTTCAATTTAGACACATTTATAGGTTATATTTTTACCACCATTTTGGATTTTTGAAAAGGCCACATATTTTTCAAAAGTACTTATATATACGATTAATTTTTAGGTATAAGCAATTTTATTAGAAGCTCTCAATTTTGGCCATCAGGGTGGCCCGCTTAACGTGAAACGTCCCGTATTAGATTATTTTTTTTAGGAAAATGTAAAAAAAACTGTACCGTTGCTGAAAACTTCAATAATGGATTATCGTCATTCTTCTACCCTTTTGGTTGGTCATTGGAAACACTATATACAACTTAAATCTCGTCTGAATTTTTCAATAATTGAAGGATGCACGATGGAAGGATTACTTGAAGAGTTTTCCGTTAATTAAAGAAAAGGAAGGCCTAATCTGGAATTCTGATTTGTCTGGAGGCTTCCGGAGCTTGGTTACATCCTGTGAATGAGGAGGAGGCTCATATGATACGTTTTATTTTTTAAATTTTCTATTTATTCTTATTCTTGATTTTATAGCATTCATTTGTTCATAATAGCGCGTATTATTTTTAAGAAGAGAAACTTTGTCAATATTAGATCTGTGGTTACAAATATTGATACATAGAATTTTTGCATTAGTATTACCTACATTTGTTGAATTCTTAGTTACAGTCAGTGAATTTCTATTTTTGATGGTTAAAATGGACACCAAAGGTTCTGTTGTTTCTTGAACTAAGACATAATTTTTCTCTAAAACTGGTGTTTCTAAATTCCTTTTATCGGGTTCGGTTAATTTAAATATTTTAAATTCTGGTTCCCTAAATTATGTTAAAATTTTTGGTAATAAATTTCCGGTTGAATTTTGTTTAATGGATTTTCGAGTTAAAACGTTATTTGGTATTAGCAATTCATGGCCGCCAAAGTACTGTCGTTGTTTTGAGTCGCTCCAATTCTTTTTCGAATTTTTATCGCTCTATGTAATAAAAGTCGTGATTAAAGTTGTGTGAGTGAACTATAAAGTGTTGTTGAACATTATTATAATGGTTTCTTTTGATCTAGTTAAATGGATGTGACTTATATGAGTGATAATCGTTCTCATGATACGGTGTTCTCGTGTTAACACACCGGTAAAAACGTTTCATAATCTTCTGATTTGTTAGACTTTCTTAACCTTTTACATTAAACTTAATGTGAATAGATTAAATGGACCGAAAAGAGACAATTATTAATAGAAAATTATAGCAGTGCAATTATTTTTTATATAAATATCATAATTAATGTGAATTAGTTTCCACGTGCTTTTGTATTCCTCTTTCTAAACACTTTGACTCTACGTGTACTACCCATTACTTTCGTGTGATCCACAACAAAGTGACGTGCCTATTACTTATAGAACCACAACTCACATAATTTGACATATAATAATATTTTAATAATGGATCCTAAATTAAGTCAAAAAGAGGATGTAACACAAGTTACATCGTAGTTCATATGCCGTACTTGTGGAAAAGAAGTAAACGATCCTAATCACTGCCCAGGGTGTAATGCCCCCTACCACAAAAATTGCACTGACAAAAGAACAACTCTAATTCCTGGAGTTGGCTACTCCAAATGTTGCGGACCTGACTCTAGACCAGCGTCTCCTGCCGGCTCTGACAATTTAATACAAGCACTTTCGCGTGATATAAAAACACTTGCCATACAAATGACAGGAGGCCTTGAAAAATTGGATCAAACTGTATCTCAACTCCAGAAAGACTTTACCACATATGGTCAGCGACTAAACAGTCTAGAGGACAACAATGAAAAAAATACCGAACGTATTGATAACATTGAAGCCACTTTATCTATTATGAACCAAACACAACCAAATCAAAACAGTGAGTATTTATTTACGGAAGTTGAATTACGTATTAAAGCAAAAAGTAATATAATGTTTTTTGGATTAATTGAACCAGTTTCTATCAATGCTTATGATTTTGAGAAAGATAAAACAAATTTATCGGATCTTTGTAACATATTATCTCCTCAAATAGATATTTTACCTAATCTTTATTTTAAACGAATCGGAAAATTTTCTATGGCGCGAACTAAACCTCGTCCATTAAAACTATTCTGCAAATCCCAGGACAATGCAGTGAAAATCATAAAAATTAATCAATGACTCGACAGAAAAATTGAACCAATCGCCAATTTTCAAGCATTTAATTGTTACTCCAGATCGAACCGTGATCCAACAAAAACAATACAAGGAGCTCAAGCAAATACTTCAAGACAGAATCAACAAAGGAGAATCCAACCTTGTAATACGCTACATCAACGGAATTCCCAAAATTCTTCCAATCCATCAACAGAGCACCGATCAAGATCATTAATTTTTTTTATCAGAATGTCAGAGGTTTAAATACAAAAATTTTTTCTATAATTAATTTTCAAGATTTTAGTTTTTACAATGTGATAGCTTTAACTGAAACATGGCTTAAATCTAATTTTAATATAAATAATTATTTTGAATTACATAACTTTATTACGTTTCGAGATGAACGGAAAAACAGAAGAGGCGGAGGAGTCCTCCTCGCAATTTCATCAACAATTAATGCACATCAACTAAATTTACCTTTACCATCAATATATGAAGATATTGTGAGCCATGTTGCGGTTAAAATTTCTATTAATCATTTTTCTTTAATTGTTGTTTTACTTTATGTACCACCTTCTTTAAATAATAATTTCTTTATTTCAATCTTTGATTATTTACAGAGCCAATTTATATTATTAAATACAAAATTATCCTTATAGCTTTAACTCCTTTTGTTATACCTGATAAATATCATCCACCTTTACCATTTACAGTAAAATATAATAAAAACACACACCTGAATCAATTAGACTCTAATGATAACTATATTGATAGACGCTATAACTTTAAAAAAGGACAATATGACAAGTTCTATGCAGAGTGTTTATCATTAAATTTATTCGATTACACAAATTTTGATGATATTAATAAATTAACTAATGATTTAAATGCGAGTTTCACACAATTGATGAACAAATATGTACCGATCTTCCATAAATTACCTAAGCATAAATATCCAAATTGGTTCACTCCTGATATAATAAGTGATATTAATTTAAAACACACTTTATATAGAAGGTTTAAGAGAAACCCATCTGAACTCCTAGGAATTGAAATTAAATCATTTACACTTAGCTTAAATGCACGAATTAAACACTCATTTACACTATATCAGGCATACTGTGAAACCCAATTCTTTTCCAACCCAAAAATATTTTGGAACAAGTTTAATAAAAAACAAAATGTGACAAGATTACCAACTGAAATGTACTTGAGATATACGAATTTAAATAATTTTCAAACCATAGTGGATAATTTTGCAACTCATTTTAATACAGTTTATAATCCTAATTCGAATAATATTACCAATATTAATAACAATCTTAAAAGTAAAATATCTAATACTTCACTATACTACCAATTATCAGTCAAGGAAGTAACTACAGCCATAAAGTCATTGCAACCAACGTTAACAGCGGGCGTTGATAACATCCCTGCATTTCTCCTAAAGGATCTTTCATCTGTAATTAATGAATTCTTATGTCACTTATTCAATAAAATTCTAATATTAGGCTATTTTCCTGATAGATGGAAAGTAGCTAAAGTAGTA
This sequence comes from Leptopilina myrica (nomen nudum), assembly GCA_032872475.1. Taxonomy (NCBI): domain Eukaryota; kingdom Metazoa; phylum Arthropoda; class Insecta; order Hymenoptera; family Figitidae; genus Leptopilina; species Leptopilina myrica (nomen nudum). The sequence goes on along the minus strand of CM065460.1, from coordinate 22,509,473 downwards.
CCGGTCTTTAAATCTGGAGATACTAAAAACATATTAAACTATAGACCAATTTCTATTATTCCAAATTTTGCTAGGATTTTCGAAAGGTCTAGAATAAAAGTTTTAAATAATGCACTACAAACAAATCTTACCACATCACAACATGGATGCATCTCTAAAAGATCGGCATTGACAAATCTTGTTACAATAACTGAATATATTAACGATGCAATTGCGAAAAAAAGTCAAGTCGACGTAATTTACACAGACTTTTCGAAGGCTTTCGACAAGGTCGATCATTCAATCCTTTTTAGTAAATTAAAAAAATGGATATTCCAGATAACCTACTTAACACATTAATATCCTACTTAACAAATAGAATTAATATAGTACAATATGGAGGGTTTTCATCGTACCCTTATATCCCTACATCTGGCGTTCCTCAGGGATCTGTCTTAGGATCAGTTTTATTTACTATTTATATAAATGATGTAGTTGACACTTTAAAAACAAATAACCTTCTTTTTGTAGATGATTTAAAAATTTTCTTAAAAATTGATTCCGACTCAGACATTTTATTACTAAAGGAGGATTTGAAAAATTTAATAGAATGGTGTAACTTAAATAATTTAGAGATGAATCCAGAAAAGTGTAGTGTTGTTACATATTTTAAAAACATTGACCCAATTATTACTACTTACTCAATAAATGATGTATCAATTCCTAGGAGAAATATAATCCGTGACCTTGGCGTGACTTTTACTACCAATTTAGATTTTTCAGAACATATATTAAATATTAATAGATCCGTGTCCAGGGCGTTAGGAATGTTAATGTTTAAGACAAAGCATTTTAAAAATATTAAAGTTCTCCAGAATCTTTTTGATATATTTGTGAGATCATTATTAGAATATGTGTCCGTTCTGTGGGATCCACGTTTGAAGAAAGATAAAATTCTTCTTGAAAAACTTCAAAAGAGATTTCTAAAATTTTGTATTTTTATTGAAGCGAAAAGTTATCCAGAGAGAGGAATTGATTATATAGAATTATGCAAAGCAGTTGGTGTTTTTACTCTTAAAGAACGACATCAAATGGCAAATTTTAAATTTATTTATAATATTATTAATAATTTAATTGATTGTCCAATACTCTTAAATCAAATAAATTTTAGATTGCCTAGACTAACTTCAAGAAACCTACAACCTTTCAAAAATAAGCTCCCTGAGGCTCCTATAGCGTTTCTTTCTCCAATGTATCGAGCGACTCAATTAATGAATTTTGTGTATACTAAACCGTGTGAAATTGACTTATTCGGTACTCCAGCGCCTAAATTAAATAATCTATTGAAGGACACATTTCTCTCTTTCCGAAATTAGTTTAGGGATATTTGTAGGTTGACGCAAAAGTTACAATCAAACAACGTTAATTGAAGATTGGATTAAGTGCAATATTTGAAATTTTTGGGTACATAAGAACTGTACTGAATGTCATGAAAAATGTTCAAAATACGACCAGAAAAAGAGGAAAGTAATGTGGACGATTAGAAATTAAATTTAAGTTAAAATTAAAAAATTATAGATAGTGTCCATCTCCCCCGCACACATGTGGCTATCTCACCCGGACATTCCGGGAGAGATGGCCGAATGCACTTTTTCGAAAATGTAAATTTTAAGATTGTAGCTATGAAAATATTTTATTTTATGTTTTGTTTTTTTAAAGTGAAGTGTTCAATATTCAATTACCAATAAAAGTTTAGACAAAAAACGCTTTTTCATAATTTTTACAGTACTTTGAAAAAACTATGGCCATCTACCCCGGACTTACCCTATATAATTGTTATTATCCGACAAAGCTTTAAAAAATTTTTTATGTTTTTTGTTATAGAAGTATTTGAACTAACGACATGGAATTTTACAGGTGTTTTTCGAATTGTCAGTGAAATGCTTCTTATGATTTTAATTTTTAATTTAGTGGTTTCAAAAAGTTCTAAGGGATCTATAGGATCGACTAATAAGTCCGGTTTCAACATGTTAACTTTTACCATATTCATCTCCTCGCCAGTAGCAATTAGAAATCGAGCTCTTGAATTTCTAATTTCTGGAGATGAAATTTTCTATAACAGGGGATTCACGATATTTTTCGGTTGTCGGAGAAAAAGTTTCTGACCTTTTTACAAAGCAGTCTGCTTGATTCTGGTAAAAAGAATTGTCTTTTGAATTATCAATGCCGTTTGGGATATTGGTGGTACTAAACGAGATAATGTAAAAGGTTTGAAAGGCTTATGGTTGGGATACCCGTAATTGAATTGTTCATTTGGACATGTATATTGTGCAATGTAGAGAAATGGGTTTGAAAATGGTAGAAGTTGAGGTTTTATAGATTGAGAGGAAGAATATGGGTAAGATTCGTATTCAATTTCACAAGAACGTGGATAAGTATTTGCGGAACTACTATTTGCATTTTCTTATACATATATTTAAATCATGAAAAGATGATATATAACCTTGTTCCAAATTAGGGTCTCCATTATAGTTTGGAACATCTAAATAATCTTGTTCATAACTTAAAATGTAATAATCACTACTTTTGTAAGGTAGCTCTATTGGAGGGTTTTCTAGACTTAGAGCGATTTACAGTGCCTCTTGAATGTTTTTAGGATTGGATATTTCAACATGTCAAAAAGATTCTAAAATGGTATTGCAATATTTTTGTTTCTGTATGTAAAGTAGTATTACTTCAATATACTAATGTTATTGAATTTGAAATTAACATACGGAGAATTGTAGTTTTTATAGTTTGGTCAAAATAAGTATTGTAAGCTATTTAAAAATTTTGTAATTATTATAGTTCTTCTATGACCTAATTTCAGTCTTTAGAGGAGAGAAAAAGAAATTTTTGTTCTGTAAAAAAGGTATAATGTAAACAAATCTTTGTTGGATCTCTAAAATGTTTTTCAATTAGATAGTAGATTATATTTGGTTTTTATCTCGCAAGGAATTTGTAAAAAAGTCGTCTATGATCCATTTTTATGTGTGTAGAAATTTCTATCGTTAGCAAGACCTGTTACAGATTTTATTCTGCAGGTTAGTTCTTTTAGAAATTAATTTAGGTGTTCTAGATTTTTTTTTACCCTTAAGAAAATTTTTAATTTTCTATCTTTTCTAAATTTGAGAAAATTGTATTGACTTTGGTTTCACTTAAAAGCATAAAGTTTTGTTTATTTTAAAACGAATGATTTTGATTTAGGTTTAAGTTTTTCTTCTTTTATATATTCACAGAGTTCTGTCTTTAATTCAACAATCATCAGTTTCAATTCTTGATTGTACAGAGTTGGATATGTTTCAATAGCAATTTCAGGACAATCGGGAAATAATTATCTTCTAATACCTTCCCACTTGTAATAAATGGAACTTTTCGATGTTCTTTTATTAATTAAATCAGAGCTTCGTTTCAGTTTCATTCGAAAAATGTTAATTTAATATTAATTTCGTTTATATGATTTTATTATTACTTGGTTGTTTATATTTTCTTTTATTAAATAACTTAAAGTAACTTAACTTCTTGGATACAAGTAGCCAAAGGACTACAACTTAATAACTAAGTAAAATTATAAAGCATTAAAAATGAATTAAAATTATAAAGCACTTAAAATAACATAAAAATAACTTAACTTCTTAGATACAAGTATCCAAGGGATTAAAACTTAACAACTAATTTAAAAGCAAAATAAAATTTATAAAGCACTAATAATAATTTAAAATAACTTAAATTACAAAGCACTTAAAATTAATTCAACCTCTTAGATACACGCAATTGAGTACCTGAGGGACTAGTTTGTTCAAATTAGATTTTTTGTGTATAAACAACCAAATGATAAATAATCAAATTAACCACAACCATGAAATGTGTATGAAAAATATACTGTTATTTGTTAAAGATTGTTGAAATTAAATGCAAAGAACCAAAGAGTACAGTGCAAAAATGTATCAAAGTTTCAGTATGGTATGAAATGACGCTTAATAATCGAGAGAATGGTTTCCTTCGGGACAAGATTTATGTATCTTTTTAAATGATTTGATATAAACAATTTTGAACAGGCATACAAATTATATTTTCTCTAACAATTACACATGAATCCAGTTAGAATTTAGTATATGAAAAGTATAAGAAAAAAATAATTTGAGTGATTAGTCTTGTTAGAGTTATAAAGCCTAAAAGTTTTTATTACAATTTTTTTTAAAAGAACAATGTAAAAATTGGCATTTATATTCCACCGCTGCCACCAGAAAATTTGCTAACTGTTACGTTTATAAATTTATAGTCGCGGTTGATTTAACGTTATTAGTAACGTAACTGTTTATTCAACACAGGCTGCTATAAAAAAAGCTTAGATCGAAAACACTTTTTTATTTACAAACACTTCAAAACAAATACGGGATAATATGTGACATACCACTAGTGTACCGATATACATTCAAACGTACGCCCCTGTTTAGTCGCGCGGGGGGGTTCGGGGGGTCTCCCCCTGTCGGGGTCCAGGGGCGGAGCCACCCTACCACAAAAAATCCAACTTAGAAGAATAATAATAATTTTTGAAATATATTGGGACTAATGGGGGTATTATCTATATCTCATTGGTTAATATTTTTGCACACGCGTTCTGTTACACATGAGTGGGGATGATGCAGTAGGGGTGTTACATAACGGTGAGATCACCACTCAATAACAGAATCAATGAGATGTATATAATATTATATAATAATATCATAGCCAATGTTAATAAAAGTTTCTATAAACTATAAAAGAGTTTAGAAATTATATGTATATTCTTGGCTAGATACATACTAATTTAGAAGACAAAGGAAATGGTACAATCTTAAAAAGTCATTCGATTCTTCTCGTCTTTCATACTTCCGTTTCTATGAGTGCACTCCGTAGTACCCACGAAGGCATTGTTCTGTCCTCGATAATATTTCTCGAAGAAAAAGGCCTATGCGTCATAAGCATATTTCGGAAATATTAAACTAACAAAATGCTATATAATATGTCATGATGATGAACTATAAACTAATCTATTAAATATTTAGATTAGTTTATATAAAAAAATAATTTAGTACGAACGTAACAACCACATTCACAAGGAATACTATACACAACATGTGATTTTACATCGAAGGGTGTTAAATCCATATTTTTAATAAAACAATTATAAGGATCTTTATCATAAGAGAAAAACACTCTGATGCCGAAAGCGTTATAAATATTCTTAAAAAAACAAGATATGTCTTTAGTGTAGGGTAAACCGACCATGTTCCTTGTATTAAAGTCTGTCCTCCTCTACACATTGTTTACATTAGAATTAAGAGACAGAAGTCTCATATTTACATACTTTTTTATAAATTCTCCTGAAAAATCATTCTCTTTCAGTATATTAAAAATCAATTTTAAAATTTCTTCCTGAAAACTAATGTCGGATAATTTAATAGCTATATCAACTAAACCATAAATGACTGAAATTTTATCTTTAACGCAAACTTCTGAATTGAAATTGACATATCGTTCTAAAAAAGTTGATTTTCTATACCAATTAGTTATAAGTCTATTGTTTTTCTATAAATCTTAACATCCAAGAATGCAATCGAATTATTCGACTCCTCTTCGATGGTAAACTGAATCCTTGGGTGATAAGAGTTAAAAATGTCAATCATGTCGGTGACACACTCTTCTGGTATACAGGTTATTATGTCATCGACATACCGGAAATAAATAATATATTCAAAATTTAATTTTTGTAAAATATCCGCATCCAACTTTTCCATGACTAAGTTAGCAATAACACCGGAAAGGGGGGGGACCCCATTGGGATGCCAAAATTTTTTTTAAAAAATTCACCCTGAAAAACACAATAGGAATTATCAATGCAATAACTAACTAAATCCAGAAATTCCTTATCTGGAATGTTAGTGTTATCTTTAATATTTTTCAATTTTAACTTTATGCATTTTAAAACAAGATCTTTAGGAATATTTGTAAACAACGATTTTGTGTCCAAAGAGACAAGACAATAATTACCGGGAACGTGGTAAACTTTAATTTTTTCTACATAATCCCAACTATTTTTAACATAAACATTTGTATTCCTGATGACTTTTTGAATAGGAATACTGATAAACCAGGATATGGATGATAATGGAGAACCACAAAAAGATGTTACTGGTCGCATTGGTACACCTGCCTCATGTATTTTTAGCAACCCATAGAACTTGGGTGCAACCGAATTATAGCTCTAAAGGAATTTTGATGTTGGGCAATTTATATATCCCTTAAGTAAGAGGTCTCCAATTAAGCTGTTCATACTCTATTGAATGTTATTAGCAGGGTCTTTCCTTAGGTTTTGATAAGTAGTTGTGTCATTCAATAACACCATACATTTATCAATGTATTCATTCATATCCAAGCAAACCGTAACATTCCCTTTGTCTGCCTTAGATACTATTATATCACAATTATCTTTTCAAAATCTATTTGTTTTTTTGCCTAAATAGTAAACAATTCAGTAAATTTGAAAACTGATACCAAGTCACTTAATGACATTTATAGAAATTTAATTGCAAATACAAACAATAATTGTTAATTGTTTTTTACTCGTGTTTTGGTAAGTTTTGGAGGTTAACTTTTTTAAGAACCGAAAGTTTTTGTGAAAGGAGGGTTTTTTAAAATCTTTTTACTTTTTCGCAGAATATTATCTGAGGAGGCTCTGCTTTGCGGAGCGAAAGCTTATTATTATTATATTTTTTTACGATTAGACTAATAAAATATGACAAAAATACATCTTTGACTATTAAAATAATTAACACTGATCAACAACTTTTACATCTTATTATTATATTACACCTAATGGTATCATGTGTTCTAACGACCTTTCCGGTAAGGGATTCTGCGGACATATAAAGAGGAATATCGGTGATGTGGCCGTGGAACTTTTACATCAATGGATTCGGTGTAAGAGCTCTCTGGCGCAAAGCTAAAATCACGTAAGGTTTTTACTGCGGTGCAAATCAAGTGGTTTTTTGACCGCTCATATAATAAATTTGAAATTTAATGTTAATTTTAAACACCATTTGTCTCGACAGAATTTTGATAAATCGTTTTTTGCTTTGAAAATAAAAATTTTTTAAATTGAAATCTCCGTCAGCGTAAAATGTGTAAGGTTTTTAAAAAGAAAGTTAAATGCTATATATGGAATGTTGACGAATGAAATTGAGCTGCCGGATCAAAGAAGGGCACATAAACTCGCCGCGCTGAAAAACGTTGGCCCCTGGACACTTAAAATTAAACTTTTGATTTAAATTGTTTATTATGCATATCCTTATCGAAAATTTGATTGCGCATCTTTTTTTCTAATACAATTTTATTCTATCTATTACCGTTTTCGAAATAATAGAGAAAAACCATTTTTTTGAAAACATGAAATTTAATTAAATTTTTCACTTCAACTCGCGATATTTCAGTCAATTTTGCATATTTTCTAATGTCACAAAAACTAAATTACTCGTTGAAATATCCTGAGAATGATGGAAGAAGAAAAAGATTGTTTTCATTAAAAATAGAATTGTTATTAATTTTTTCTGAACAATTGCAAAAATCGTGAAGTGCAATTTTCACGTGCTTCGTTTAACGGGCGAATTTTAAGTAGCAACAAACTTCCAGTGAAAATGTTGTTTATTGCAGTCTAAAGAAGTTTTTGGAAAGTTATATTACAATTGAACAATTAGTAACAAATTAGTCAGTGTTTAAAGTTGCGCGAGCGGCTGAACGGAAGGTTTGTTTTGATTTACTTAACCTCTAAAGGCGAAACAATACTGTGACATATGCTGTTGAGCTTCTTTCAACAAACGGGCGTCACACGTTCAGCCGCGCGTGCAACTTTAAACATTCACTAATTTGTTACTAATTGTTCAATTGTAATATAACTTTCCATAAAACTTCTTTAGACTGCAATAAACAACTTTCTCACTGAAAGTTTGTTGCTGCTTAAAATTCGCCCGTTAAACGAATCTCGTGAAAATTGCACTTCACGATTTTTGCGATTGTTCAGAAAAAAATTAATAACAATTTTATTTTTAATGAAAACAATTTTATTCTTCTTTCATCATTCTCAGGATATTTCAACGAGTAATTTAGTTTTTGTGACATTAGAAAATATGCAAAATTGACTGAAATATTGCGAGTTGAAGTGAAAAATTTAATTAAATTTTATGTTTAAAAAAAATGGTTTTTCTTTATTATTTCGAAAACGGTAATAGATAGAAAAAAATTTTATTAGATAAAAAGAAGCGCAATCAAATTTTCGAAAAGGATATGCATAATAAACAATTTAAATCAAAAGTTTATTTTTAAGTGTCCAGGGGCCAACGTTTTTAGGCGCGGCGAGTTTATGTGCCGTTCTTTGATCCGGCAGCTCAATTAACAGTGTCACTCTTGAGACTTTTTTTAATTGTCAAAACTGAATTATATATAAGTTTGAAAAATTATTAATTACTAACTCTATAAATAAATTTAATTAGTTGAAAGATAAATATTATACTAAAAACAGCTCAAAAAATGTAAGCAATTAAAGCTTCGCTCGTGCTACGACTCGTTTTTCGATATTGTGCTTGGTACATAAACTCGGACGTACCTCCCTTGTTGCATAATGTACTATTAAGTTTAGGCGAAAAATTTTATAGTGATGCTAAAAATTAGGATTCTTTTGTTGAAAATACGATTTCGGTGATTGAAGAGAAAATTACTTTGATTCCAGAAGAAAGCAGAAATGTTTTTAGATCCGATGTGACAAATAAATTAAATAATTTTTTAAATAATAAATTAAGGAAAATTCAAATTTCAGATAATAAAAATTTAGGCAAAAAACAAATAGATTTTTAAAAGATAATTGTGATATAGTAGTCTCTAAGGCAGACAAAGGGAATGTTACGGTTTGCTTGAATATGAATGAATACATTGATAAATGAATGGTGTTATTGAATGACACAACTACTTATCAAAACCTAAGGAAAGACCCTACTAATAACATTCAATGGAGTATGAACAGCTTAATTGGAGACCTCTTACTTAAGGGATATATAAATTGCCCAACATCAAAATTCCTTAAGAGCTATAATTCGGTTGCACCCAAGTTCTATGGGTTGCTAAAAATACATGAGGCAGGTGTACCAATGCGACCAGTAACATCTTTTTGTGGTTCTCCATTATCATCCATATCCTCGTTTATTAGTATTCCTATTCAAAAAGTCATCAGGAATACAAATGTTTATGTTAAAAATAGTTGGGATTATGTAGAAAAAATTAAAGTTTACCACGTTCCCGGTAATTATTGTCTTGTCTCTTTGGACACAAAATCGTTGTTTACAAATATTCCTAAAGATCTTGTTTTAAAATGCATAAAGTTAAAATGGAAAAATATTAGAGATAATACTAACATTCCAGATAAGGAATTTCTGGATTTAGTTAGTTATTGCATTGATAATTCCTATTGTGTTTTTCAGGGTGAATTTTTTTAAAAAATTTTTGGCATTCCAATGGGGTCCCCCCTTTCCGGTGTTATTGCTAACTTAGTCATGGAAAAGTTGGATGCGGATATTTTACAAAAATTAAATTTTGAATATATTATTTATTTCCGGTATGTCGATGACATAATAACCTGTATACCAGAAGAGTGTGTCACCGACATGATTGGCATTTTTAACTCTTATCACCCAAGGATTCAGTTTACCATCGAAGAGGAGTCGAATAATTCGATTGCATTCTTGGATGTTAAGATTTATAGAAAAACAATAGACTTATAACTAATTGGTATAGAAAATCAACTTTTTTAGAACGATATGTCAATTTCAATTCAGAAGTTTGCGTTAAAGATAAAATTTCAGTCATTTATGGTTTAGTTGATATAGCTATTAAATTATCCGACATTAGTTTTCAGGAAGAAATTTTAAAATTGATTTTTAATATACTGAAAGAGAATGATTTTTCAGGAGAATTTATAAAAAAGTATGTAAATATGAGACTTCTGTCTCTTAATTCTAATGTAAACAATGTGTAGAGGAGGACAGACTTTGATACAAGGAACATGGTCGGTTTACCCTACACTAAAGACTTATCTTGTTTTTTTAAGAATATTTATAACGCTTTCGGCATCAGAGTGGTTTTCTCTTATGATAAAGATCTTTATAATTGTTTTATTAATAATATGGATTTAACACCCTTCGATGTAAAATCACATGTTGTATACAGTATTCCTTGTGAATGTGGTAGTGTATACATTGGTCATACTGAGAGATATTTGAAAGATAGGGTGAAAGTAATTTTAAAACTTTTTTTAATATTCTCATGAGAGTGTAACGCACTCTATGTACCGGGCGTAAAGGTTGGATGAATGAAATCTATTTTATCAACTAAACACATTCACTATATTCGCAACCAGACTATATCTATTGGAACGATCCAAATGAGCTAGTTGACCGATTACGCCTGCTAGTAGCATCACAGCAAGCTAGTAATCCGAGCCATAATAATGAAATTATGTCAATCATCGAAGAACTACGCGAAGTTCATATTATATATTAGGAGAGTACAAGCAATTAAAGCTTAGTATTTAAATGAGCATTGATGTGTTTGGACATTCATTGTCACGGCCTCTTGCAAGTCGTGGACTTCCTGGCCCTTCTGGTATTAGATTTAAAGTTACTTCAAGTGGACAATACGATATTGATAATAAAAGACTTTGCAACGTTCAAGACGCTGAAGAGCAACACGATGCTGTAAGTTTAAGACAAGTAACAAAAATTGTTAAAAACGAAATAAAAACCGTCTTTGCAGTTACATCATCTTCAAGATCAGCTATTGACTATTCTTATTCAGTCTATTGAAGAAAGAATTAACGAAAAATTTAAGCAGATTGAAACTGATTTACAACTTAAATTACCTCTTCAAAACGCTAAATATATTGATAAATTGAATTCACGTTTAACCAATCTTGAAAATAGACGGTGAAAAGTTAACTGTTGTTAAATAATTGCATAGACAAGCTAGAAAAAATTATCCACGTCGAAAAGTTCAAATGCGTGGTATAGATGAAACCTGGCAAGCAGACGTAGTTGAAATTATACCATATTCTTATTTTAATAAAGGTTTCAAATACATGCTCACAGTTATAGGCATATTTTCCAAATATGCCTGTGCTGTAGCTGTAAAGAGTAAGAATGGAAAAGATATTTCTTTTGCTATGAAAACTGTTCTAAAAGACGGCTGGATTCCAAAAAATTTGCATACTGATACAGGCAAAGAATTTTACAATTCTGAATTTAAGAGTTTAATGCAAGAATTCAACATTAATCTCTATTCTACTTATAGTAATTTGAAAGCATCAATTGTTGAAAGATTTAACCGCACTCTAAAAAATATGATGTGGCCTGAATTCAGCTTACAAGGCAATTATAAATGGATTAATCTTTTACCAACTCTCATATAAAATTACAGTAATAAAAAACATCGTACTATTAGCATGAAACCCAATGATGTCACCGAAGAAGATACAAGAGAACTGCTGAGACGCATTCGTAAATTACGTAGAATTCGGCTGAAAAGATCAAAATTCAAAGTTGGAGACAGAGTTCGAGTTAGCAAGTACAAAAACATCTTTGACAAAGAATATACTCCCAACTGGACAACGGAAATATTCACTGTAGATAAAGTTAAATCAACAAAACCAGTTACATACAAGCTGAAAGATTGCCAAAATCAACCAATTGAAGGTGGTTTCTATGAAGAAGAGTTGCTGAAAGTCCAAAATCCACATGTTTACTTTGTAGAAAAAATTATCAAGACTCGTGGTAATGATGTATACGTAAAATGCCTTGGATTCGAGAGCTCACACAATAGTTGCATAAAAAAATCTGATATGTAATATAGTTAAAGTATAGTTAAAATATGTTAAAATGTAGTTAAAAAAGTTAAAATAAGTTAGAATACAGTTAAAAGAAGTTCAAATGTAGTTAAAGCAACGTTAAAATAGGTTAAAATACTGTTAAAATATTGTTAAAATAAGTTAATGTAACTAGATTAAGGTTTATTAAAATAAAGTAGACATAAAATAAAAATCTTTTATTCAAACATCATTTCCTTCTCCTTTCTCGGTAACCATTTTTTTTGTTTTTACAATAGTCGATTCTCATCATCTTCATCAATTTTAAGAATTTTGCAATGACCCTATGCGAGGGTGTCGGTGCTGTTTTCTATTAAGTATCTCTTGTCGTCATAAGGACTTAAAGCAATTTTCGTTTGTTTTAAAGTTTGTACTTTGTGAAGATTCGAACTGATAGTATACTGAGTTCTAGATTGCATTTTAACATTTCGAAGACAAACATAATCATCAAAGTCGATATTTTTCTTGACAACTCCTGCTTTGACACCTTTAGCCTTT